>JAVJGJ010000037.1:47479971-47536833 GCA_035590215.1 Microhierax caerulescens | reverse complement strand
GATCTCGCTCTCCCGCCCGGGCTGGGCTGGGCCGGGCGCAGCCCCGCCGAGGCGACGCGGGGACCCGACGGACCGCCACCGGCTGGCCCCACCGCGCTCGCCCGGTCCCCCGGAGGGTGCATTTATAGACGCGGATTAGGGGAAGGGTATTAACCCCGCCGCACATATTGGCGGTCCCGGGCTTTGCGGGGGATTTGCTCGGCTCCCGTTGCCCCCGGCGCTCCCGCGTCCGCCGTCGCCTCCCTCCTCCGCCGGCAGAGCGGGACGGCGGGGGAGCCCCGCGGGCCAGGCGGCCCCTGCCCGGACAGTGCCGCAGGGCGGCCGGCGGGCCCAAGTTCGGCTACGGGCGAGTTACAGCGGGAACCGCGGCAAATCAGGGCGTTAAGGGCAAAAACAATTGCAGCGGGCTGCGAGCAGCGCTTTAATGCCCCTAAGTAAGCTATTCTAATTATAGCGAAGGGTTGGGATTAAGGGGGAGGGGGGAAGGAAAATTCTGTTATTTACAAACTGTTTCATACGCCGCCTCCCTTGCAAATCCTCTTGGGCGAAAGAGTTAACCGGCGCGGCCGGGGAGCCGGCTCCCCCCGACGGCTCCGGGCTCTCCCTCCCGCCGCCGGGGCCGGGGCGCGCGGCAAGCCCGGGGAGCAACCGGGGAACGACCCGCGCGTCGCCGCACGCCGAGGCCCCCCGGGGAGGGCCGCTGCTTACCTTCAGGCGGAGGCAAGTCTCGCCGAGAGCGGGCGGGCTGGGGAGAGGCGCCCGCTGCCGTGGGCACGGCGCCCGGGTCCCCGCGGAGGCTCCGCCGGGCGCGGAGCGGGGCGGTCGGTGCTGCGCCCCGAGAGGGGGGATGCGCCCTCCAGGGCCATGCGCTTCTCTTATATAGTCCGCACCGGCGTCCTCATTTGAGTACTATCGACTTTAGGTGGGTGGCAGTCGATGGAGAGAGACACCTCTGGTAATCACTCTTGGGCTCAGAGATGGTCTTTTCTGACAAACTTCCTCCTTCCCGTTTGTCCCCCGGTGGATGGCAACTGAAAGCTGCGTTCGAAGTGGCTCTGATCTATTTGTGAAATTAGATTTCCCTGAAGACTGGGAAACGCTTACTAATAAAGCTGCCGGCTCAAGAGATTAGAATGTATTTTAACTTAGCGGGATTCCCTTGGGAATACAGCAAGCGAACTGTTTCCCCCTGCTTTTCTTACTGAACAAAGCAGCTGTGAGCAAAGTCTGAAGCGTGTATAAAATTTGGTTCTGTTTTGATGGCGAGAAAGTGCAGACTGTCTTTGGCAGGTGAATTCACAAACTAGGGACCTTGTGAAAGTTTGTTTCTCCCAAGCAGCTTTTTAAATTTTTGACAATTTCTGAGACAGTGAAAGGCTAGCAAAAAAGGTACTGACCTAATGAAACCGTTAAACCCACAGGTTGAAAAACTTGCCTCCTAGAGCCCTAAATATGTAAGCAAATAATTAGTGAATAAGATCTCAACTTTCAGAGAACAGTACATACAGATGGTCTGGGTAGATTGAAAAGAAATACAAATTTTTAAAATCATACCAGACAATATTTCATGGTACGATGGAATTTGCAGGTATCACTTTGTCAGAACATACCACTGAGATACTTAACAAGAGTAGGAGAAAAAGAAAAAGGGTTTAAGATATCCTTGAAGATGTGAAAATGGGGAATTTAGATTTGAAAGAGATTTAAACATTCTGCATCTGTCCAACATGACATTTCCCTACAAACTCTGTCTCTTACCCAAAACTGTCATTTGTACCCTTCTCAGGTTGTCTCAGGCAGAGCACACTCAGGGCTGTATCTCACAGGGACTACATCATCATGGGTGATGGGACCCAGCTTCTTCCCCCACATCCACCTACTCCTGTGCCATCTTCACTCATCTTTTGGGGAGTGATGCCACAGAGATCAGGGATAAACCAAATTTAATTAATGAAGGGTTACAAAAGGTTTTATCACACAATTCGTTTTAGAGGTCAGTGTACTGCACTTGATATACTGGTCTGACCTGTGGATTCCCAGGGTAACAGAAGGGCAGCGTCAGTCTCTTTCTCGCTACATGATTTCCTGCTTTTATCTCTTTATTGGGCGCATATAAGGAGTTTTCTTTGGTCAAGCTGATGGTTAGGTTGACCGAAGAGGAAAAGGGAGAGCAAGCTGAGAAATAAAGCAGCATACTGATTTATCAGCTCAAACATAAATCCCAAAGTTTCTCATGATTCGCTTTTTGTTTCTCTGCTTCATTTGGTCCTCAGAGACATCTATTGCCACCACATGGTGGGACTGAATTCTCCTCTAGAAACGACCAAAGTATTACCTTGACTCGAGCTCCTCTGCCCACCTTCCTAACTAGTCATGGATTAGGTTTACATCTTCTGTTGAGTATTTAGGGTTTTAAAGCTTTCTATCAAAATGCAACTAGACCCTTTACCATTATGTGCCACCCAGTTTTACCCTTGTCTTTTGTGTCTGCTGTCACTTGTTTCCCTCCTTTCGAAAAGATGCATTCTCCTTTCCATGGATTGATATTATACCTATCCAGAGGGCAATACATTTTTTTAATCACTGTTTTAAATTGCACCAAATGGAGGTTCCTTGCTTCATTTGTTACCAGGATGTAGGGGTTTTTATGTTATCCTTTGCAGTTTTTTGAAAGAATAAACAAGAAGTTGAGGAAACAAGAGAGCGAGTGTCCCTGCAGAGCAGCTTGAGGGGCAGATCTATCAGGCCCTGGAGTTACTGCAGTGATTCCCATTCACTACCGTAGGAGCTGGGGCAAGACTTAAAATGAAAAGAACCAATTAGAGCCACAGCACATCTAAATCACAAGTTTTAAGTAGTTTTTTCAGATTCTTTCTATGTCTAAGAACTTTAAAGACTTTCTTAAAAACAAAACAAATAAAAAGATTTGTTTTCTATTATTGAGCAAAGCCCTGTCTCTTTTTTGTTTTGATACTTGAATTCTTCAGAGAGCACTTGAAAGAGTGACCACCAGACTGCAACCAGAGGAAGATGACTGTTTTACTAATCCCAAGCAATCCTGGCAGGTTGAAAACCCATTCTCAGGTCACAGTTACGTTGGACCTTTTGTTAGTAGCACTAATGTGCCTCTTTATCATTATATGGAGAAAGAACCTCAGCATGAGATTTACATCAAAGACAGCATCTTAAGACTGCACTCGGTATCTTATTTAGACACTGAAAACCTGTTCATAGTGAGCCTAAATAAGTCTGGTTATTTGTTCCTTGTAGCCAATGGATTTAAACAAGTACATCGCGTTTTTTTCCTGTGGCATGTTCCTTTTATTTTCTGATCTGGCTTAGCCACCAGTCTGTCTGATTGAACTTAAAAGCAAATGAGTTAAATCAAAGTATCATAGGGCTGACAGGGACTTGGAGAGAAGATCTAGTGCTTTCCATTGCCCCAGGCAGAGCCAACTGTACCTGTGTCATCAGGGCTCAGTAAGAAACCTAACTTTTAATTTTTCCCATCAAGTTCAACACTTCAACCCAAATCCATTAAATGAAAAATTGGTAAATGCTGGTTTAGTAGTGACATTTTACCTTGGGATTTACAGTGAAATATAAAAAATATCTAAATGTATTCCCAAAGCACACACTCAAACAGAAGACAGGCTAAAGCACAGATTTAAAATATAGGTGTCTCACTGTTTCTAAATAAATCTGTCAGCCAAAGACTTCCTTGGCCGGTCACCTAAATCAAGAAGAAAATCAGAGAGAAAACCTGGTTCCGTTGAAGTCCATGGGAATTTTCCTGTTGACTTTGTTGAGCTGGGATTTAATGCAGGGTTGTTACTAAAGGAGGGGTGAGGAAGTGAAAAATGACCTCAAAAACATGAATGTATTAACCAAGGCAGTGATTTATAGATGGTTGCCGTAAGTTCTGATAAGTAACAGAGGCTTCCAACTGGTTTTCAGATCACACAATCACACTAAAATCAGAGTTTTTAAACAGTAATATATATATGTATACACACACCTGTTGAGGCTGATATACTGTATCCTGCCTCAATGCAGAGGAGTTGGTCACATGATCTCTTTAATACCTTTTGCTGTCCTTTTTTTCTATGAATCCATAGGTTTTTTTTGAAAGCAGATTTTAATGCACAGGACACACTACTGAACTGGCTGACAGCGGAAGGCTATACAGTGTTACTGGAAGAGTTGTAAGAAGCAGTGTGTTGTATATATATATCATAACTTAAATCTTAGTGTATATCGTAACTTGATGCTATTTTTTCAGCATTTTTTTGGTAGAAATATCACAGCAGAGAATTATGGCATGTTCTTAATTGAACTGTAGGTAGCATCTTCAAATATTTATTCTATAAAGATCATCATCTTTCCAATCAAAAAATAGCAGATTAGTTTTATTACTACAAACATATCCAAATATATTTTAGTAGGGCCTGTAGCAATAGGACAAGTAGTAATGGTTTTAATCTAAAAAAGGGTACATTTACCCTTACCCTTTTTTAGGGTACATTTAGATTAGATGCGAGGAATAAATTCTTTACTGTGAGGGTGGCGAGACAACAGAACAGGCTTCCCAGAGCAGCTGTGGATGCCCCATCCCTGGCAGTGCTCAAGGCCAGGCTGGATGGGGCTGTGAGCAACCTGGGCTGGTGGGAGGTGTCCCTGCCCATGGCAGGGGGATGATCTTTAAGCCTCCTTCCACCCCAAACCATTCTATGAGTCTACAACTTTTTACTACAGAGTACTGGGTCTGGCTGAGCCCCATAGCACCCTCCCAGTGCTGTGCGTGTGCTGGTAGCCAGAAAGGTGGTGATAACGNNNCTCGCACAGCACCAGGGCTGTCTGCCCAACCTTCCCCCATCCTCACCAGCAGGCTGGCGGTGGGCAAGATCTCGGGAGGGGACATAGCCAGGCCAGCTGGCCCAAAGTGACCAGAGGGCTATTCCACACCATGTGATGTCTGCTCAGACATAAAGCTAAGAGAAAGGGGGAGCAAGGGGGGCAGCCGTTATTTATGGTGTTTGTCTTCCAGAGCAACCACTACATGTACTGAAGCCCCCCCTGCTTCCCAGGAAGTAGCCAAACATCATCTGAAGATGGGAAGCAGAGCATAACATCTTTTGTTTTCCTTAGGTTCCACATGGGTGAGTTTTGCTATTGCTTCATTAAACTGACTTTATCTTGACCCAGGATAATTTTTCCATCTTATTTTCTCCTTCACTGTTCTGCTGAGCAGGGGAGTGGTATAGCAGCTTGGTGGGCACCTGGCAGTCCAGCCAAAGTCAACCCACCACATCACTGGCTTTATCATTTAGAAATTCTAACCTGAAGTCACCACCACTTGGTTTTAGGGGGCATTTTGCACCTGTAATTAAGACATAATGAGTCATTTTTGGAGGATCTTTGGCTCCCTTGTGCTCTGGAAAGCTCAGCTGGAAAGGTGGAGCAGCTTCTAACTGAGACTTTCAAGCAAAAAGTCAAAAGCTAATCTACAAGCTGTTCAACAGGAAGCAAAGAGGGGATAGGGGAGAAAGCCAGGAGGAGCAGAGCCTGGTAGGACTGTGAAGTCCTTCTTCCTCCTTTTATTTTTCCTGACAGTTTCAGCTGCAAAGGTTTTGTTCCTGCACTGTGAGTGACCATCTACAGCTGCAAGTATTCAGGTGAAGGTGGCATATGGGAGAAACTACCATGTTCAAAAGTAGGGTCTGGGTCTCTAGATGTCATTTCACAAGAATCTAATCCAAATATTTTCTCTTAGGCCAATTGATATTGGGAACAAGAAATGGACATTGCTCACCTTTTAAATTGTTCCCTGAACAAAATCTTCTGCAAATTTTCCAAAGAAGAAAAATGGAAAGATTTCAAAACCCTGACAGGTTTTTCAGGACCCAAGAGTTGCGTACTGAGAACAGGTCTTGAGGGCTGCGCAGTGACCAGTCTGATCAAAGGACCCTTTCGAACTACTTGCAGTCCTTCACAAATGTGACATAGATGATCTGAAAAATTGTTTGTATTACCATGACTCTGAAGACTGACAGTTTATCTTAGAAGATCGCCAATAGTTGCTTGGTTTATTTTCAGTTTCTGATTTTGACCATAATTACTTTTAAGAAGGAAGTAGCAGACATACACACACACTCAAGAGTCCTGCAGCCAGCATCTGATGTTATCTTACTCCATCATCAAATCAAAAATAAGTACCAAATAGTCCCATCAGTTTGAGTCTTTCTCTTTTGAACCAAATCCTGGATTCTCAGCTGTGTCAGGTGTACCACAGAAGACAAAGTTCTGTTTCTAAGGTAATGACAGGCTATTACACCTGTCATTATAGCTGTTAAAATAATTAATATACAGATGCAATATGTCAAAAATAAATCTCCTGCCTGATACAGAAGACATCGTCACCATGAGCCCTTTGTGACAGCAGATTTGTGACAGCAGACAGGAACATACTGACACCAACCATCAAAAAACTGACTGGTGACCAGAATAACTGTGCACATGACATGAATTCCTTGAAGAGCTCTGTCTGGCCAGCATGAAGAACATCACGTAAATAGACAGATCCATTTCCTTTTAACAACAACAACACAAAAAAAAAAAATTCTTGCTTTTTCAGGGCTTGGCATGTAGGGCAATAACAAGCAGAATACTTTACATTCAAGTCCCAGAGTCTGATTCAGCAGAAATGTTTCATTTCCTCTCACAATGAGAGCCTTCAATCAGGGAACCTGCACTTAGGGGTTTGTGGAGGGAAACGTTCAATGGCAGCTTTTTCTGCTGCTGGAGAGTCACTGCAGCATCAGAGTGGCCTGAGTCTAGAGCTCACTGACTCCCTCTGAGGAAGTAATCACCTTTAAAAGAAAGAAAATGTTGATGGAAATGTTGTCAGTGAAGAGAAGGCTTGAAAAGTTTTAGAAAAAATAAACTGCGTGAACCGCCCCAAATGAGAAAGTCACCCAGCTCAGGTTTATACCACCTCCAGACCAAAAGTTCAGACATTCAACGTCATTCCCTGTAGCAAAGACATTTTTTAATGATGTATTACATCAAGGGTAGATTTCCACAGTGGTCTTTTGTGAATGACCTCTGATTTCTCACTAGGCTGGCAAGGTTTCCAGACCTGCTGCACATTGATGTTGTCAGTGCAAGAGATTCGTAAGAAACATTTGACTTCATGCCACATGACAGTTCAATCAAGAGTTAAAAAAGTTAACATGGCCTGAATTCAGTGGATTGCCAACTGGTTCACTGGGAAGCTTCATTATAAAAAGTTAGTGGGGTAACCTCATTTAGTTGAATAGGATGCACATTACTGGGAAGAGATTTTCAGCAGGAACTGATTTTTAGACTGGCAAGAGATAAAGGAAACTGGTCTCTCTTGCAGACCAATATGTGTGCTGAGACCAATCAATCAAAATGCAGCCAAATGCAGAGTGAAGCTGAGGGTGGGTTCCTACATGAAAAACAGTTACTTCAGCCAGGGGTGGCTGTGGGTGGGGATGTCTTAATTGGCCAAAGCAATGCTGTTGATATCCAGAAAGAAGAATCTCAAGTAATACTATGTCTCACTGATGGCACTGCTGCTCAAATATTTCACTTTAATCACCAAGTCACACCACAGGAAGAACAATGACAACTGAAGACAAATAAGGAATATGCTTTTGAGTTTGGAAAAAGTACATTAAAGCAAGAGACTCAAGCTTATCTTGAGCTTATCCTAAAAACAGCTACTCAGAAAACATAAATTTGAAATTAGGGTAATTTTGGACCATGAATTTGGAAAAGACCATGGTGGTTGTTCAGTCTATAAACCTGCAATTACTAGTAAGAATGCAAGAGACCTACTTCAAAAGAGTATAAAACATACACTCCGCATGCCCTTGCAGACTTCAGATGGCATCATATTTTTAAATAGTCTGGAGCAAATTCTAAATGCCTGTAACAGGCCAAAAGACAAACCTATTACAGCTAACGGAACATCACGGAAAAAGTCAAGCACAATGCCAAAGCCTTAAGGTCTTGCAGGAGTGGGGAATTTTTTAAATAAACTGATCTGAAGAAGCAGGTCATCCCCTTGCTATGAATGTCAGAGTACTTCTGCCTACCTGAGCTAGAGGAAAAATTTCACGATGACTCCAGCCCTGGTGACTGATTTATATCTAAGCCTGTGATTATGATACACTAGCCAAGCAACTGAATTTAATGAGTTACTAATGGATCTTTCTGACATACTGTCTCCAGCTGTGAAAGTCTCCAGTGACTCAAAGGAAGGGAAAAATACCAATCTTTTCCTCCTGTCCCTGTCCTGAGGCAAATGAGGCATCAAAGGGATGCCTAAGAAATGGTCCCTGTTTTCAACAGATATCTAGTGAAAACATGTGGTTAAAGCAATGGAAATGGCATAAGTGAGCAGTGATCCTAAATTCACCTGGATTCAGCCACTGGTTATTTTTAACAGACTGTTTCTAGGTGTTGCATGGTTCTGTTAGTAGAAGCAGTGGAACCAATGGCTTTATCTTCCCTGCCCCTCCTCCAGCTTTCTTAATGTTTTTCCAAAATTAAATAACAATTGGAAGGAATATTTGATAGTAAATTTTGTCTATTTTTTGAAGTGTCCATCCTTTAATAAAAGTTAATTTGTAAAAGCCTATATCAAATAACAGAAAAAATCACCTTAAAGCAAATTGTATCAATGTCTTTAGGCCTTATAAACAAAAGGAATAAACTCTTTAATTTGTTAACATCAGGTTTCAAATCCTTGTAAAGGATCTTTTTAAAGGACCTTGCCATATCCTTGGTCCCGACTGAAGCTTTTGATGATCATAAGCAGCACTAATAAATTACATATCTTGTAAACATGGGTTTTTCTGATAAGTTTGAAAAGCACAAGCATTTCATTTTGCTTTCCCTTCTCCTGTGTTGCAAGACTGGATTGTTGAAGAACTTGGCTCCAAATTCATGCAAAAAACCCTAGCAACCTAGAATCTTCCTAATCCTTTCCAATTGTTGTGGCAGCACTCCCAAAACTATCAAACTGCAACAAGGCCTTTTACCATCACATACCGGCACACTCTTCATACCAGTCCCTCTGTTGCCTTCTCCTCATCTTGCCTCATCCAGGGCTTGCTCTCTCTTCTCTTGCTTCTTCCTTTCTCTTCTTCTTCCTCGGCTGCTCTCTTCACTGGCTCTCAACCACTAACTTAACCAGCCACAGCTGCACCGTTGTCTACATCAGCCAACCCACCGCCCCTGAAGCCAGCCCACAGCTGTATATTATCAATGCTAATTAACCCAGCTTCATTCCTCTACAAATTGTGTCTCTTTTTGTCCTCTTTTTTTATTCCCTTTCTGTTATGCTACTCCTATATCTGAAATAATAGTCTTCCCTGTTCCTTTAACCACCTCAGTTTCTCCTTGGTATACATTGGTTGAACTTGCCTTCCTCTTTTCAGCCATCTATCCCCCACACCGTTCTTTTTCTTTTCATTTAAAAAGGCACATGACACTACAGCTGAAATATGAAACATGTTCACTCATGCAGGTTTTTACACAACCTTTGTATTTTTAACAAGCAGAAAACCATTTACTAAGTTCTTTGTTACCAAGGAAAAGAAGAAATCATGCTAAACACACACACAGAATTTCTGCTGAATGTTTGTTTGTTGATACCTGAACCATGACAATTCAATAAACAAGCTAAGTAACACATTTTATATTTTTTAATGTTTTAATTTTAATTTTTGGTGGTGGTGCTGATGTTTTTTTCTTTTTCCTGTGGGATTCTTTTTACAAATTGAGCTGGACATTTTTAAGGGAGTAAAGACTGACTGACAGAAAATCAAGCTGTGTTAATTACATGGTGTATTGTTGTTGGAGATTATTTTCAGTTTAGGTGAAACCAATATTAAAACTGCAAGTTGTGCTGAGGTTGTACATTCCTTGTTCTGAATTGCATCTTTTGCCACAAATCCTGGCAGTGTGACCCTATGGGAGCTAAGCTGTGCCTATAATAGCTTCCACTGGATCCCTTTCTGTGCACCACTGAAAAGGCTCCTCAATTCAGGTAACCAGCTGTACATCAGTGTCGTAAAACTGGGGATCCCATAAGGGGAACGCTGCTGGTGCAGAAAGGATCAAATGGAGCAGAAAAAAACAAAGAAAACAAGGATGTATCAACTCTCCCCAATCACTGGCAGGATTAATGCAAGGCACGCTGTGATGCTGCATTAGAGATTAAGACAGCCCTAAAGGTGCTCGCTCAGCTGCTCAGAAGCATCATTGTCTGTGTGTGGCCCCTTCCCAGACTCGGGGAAGCTGCTGACCCTGTGCTGACAGACAGCAAAATGTGGGTGCTGGCAGGTGGCCAGGGGCATCTGATTCCCAGATAATGATTCAAAGGTGCAGAGACAGGGGCTGCTTGCCTTGTCTAAGGGAACACCCCAAGCCACTGGAGTATTTATTGGGTTTGGTTGGTGAATGCTTTTTGGATGATAAATTTGGAGAAGCTTTTTTCACCAGAATGGACGTGGCCGTTATGTGCCTGACCTGAAAGGCAGAGAGGACAGCCGACAAAGTTCACCTGCAGTGATTTACCCACTGCTCAGTTTTTGCTTCTCAACGCTACTCCATTCTTCATATCTGGAAAGTAGCACAAACATTTATTATACCTTGTTAAAATCTTTCTTTTTTTGGCCTGCTTTCCTGAGGCAGTGAATTCTCACCCAATTACATTATTTGTCTGTAGCTTCATGCACAATTTAAACAAATGTAATTTGGAATGGCTGCTAAAAAGATCAATGTCATGCACTGCATGCCTCTGGCCACCAAATTTCTGCCCTTGAGCTGCCTCCTCTGTTAGGCTGGCACCAGAGTTCAGGTGATTGCTTGCTGCACTGGGTCAAGATACTGATTCAAGCTGAAATTCATTCCTAAAGGCTATTTTTCCCATGCAGCCCACCGTACAGCTCACAACTCTTCTTGTAGACGTGAAGAAGCAGGTACCACAGAGATGTCAGTGAAGAGCTGATAGCAAGGAATAGGCAGGACTGCATCTTCCAGAAGCAATGCAGACTTACAGTGTTCACAAATGTGTGGATGCAGATGAGACTGTGACACCCTCTGCCCATCCTAACAGCATTTGAGTGCACTGGCCAATTAAACCGTGTTGACAGATGTGTGATAACAGGTAAAGGTATCCTTATATTTCTCTAAACATAAAAGCCAAAGGCAGAGTGAGCAATTTATTAGTGCATGGAGAGTGAAAGGAACTAAGAATCTTTACGAGGAATGCTCTGCTCTTCTGCTCTCCTTCCCAGAAGGCTGAGAGAGAATTGACTCAGCAGGAGGTGGGCCCTTCATTCACTACTGCTCCATCACTCCTGTCTCATCTCCTGTTTTTCCTCCTCCACAATTCTCATTTCATTATCATCACAGGAATTTGAATATGTTGCTGAGCAAACTGCACAGGGCTCCTGCAGCAGTGGTGCTAGCACTTACCTGCGAGGCAGCACCAAGACATGGAAAGCCCAACTGAGGGATACTCAAAGGATATATTTCCCAAGCCCTTCCTTCTCTCCACTTCTAAATAAAAACCTGTAAAATAGATTTCAGCTGCCAGACATGATGTTTTAGAGACTTTATAAGACGGTGAAAAAATGTGTTACTAAAGCTAGCGGATCTACGATAAGCAGATCTTCCTGGCCCAGACAAAGACCCTTAGCTGTTTGAGGAGGAAGACTAAGAGTAAGGACAAGCCTCTATAGCATCTCACACTGCCTGCCTGCAACATATGGACCTTTACTAAATCTGATTTGAGCAGGGTTAACTTATGTGGATGTAAGCACTAGTAAATATTTGGAGAGTAATACAGATTAAAAAAAAAAAAAAAGACCACCACCACCCCCTGCCCCTTTTTCTGCTGTATGACACAGTGTCAGCTACATAGAGAAGAATAAATGTGCACACAATGCTGGAAAAGAAAGAAGAATATAGATGTTAGATGTCTCTGACAAAAAAAGTGACACAATCGAAGCACTCCCACTCAGTAATCTGAAGCAGCTACCCAGCTGCCTATCTAAAATGAGCTTCACAGGTACTTTAATCCCTAGCTCAATTTTCCTCTAGAAGATTACTTAAACAACAAGAAGATGGAGAACTAATTAAAAAGGACTTCATTGTCTCATTGGGTGCCATTGCCTTTTTCAGTCCCGTTCACCTCACCTTTGTCTCTTATTATCTCTTTTTGTATTGTTGAGTTCATTGGCAGAGACCTTCTCTTTTGCTCTCTTGTGGAAAGCTTCTTTTCTACTATTATTATTAACAATAATAACACTAAATGAGTCAAGGAGAAAATTTAAGTAGGAAAGATAACAAGCGGAGTGGAGGAGGTGGAAAAATTATTGAAAGGAATGCTGAGTGAGTGCAGAAACAGTGATGCAGGGAGGAGGAAAGATGCAAGGCATGGAGGGGTTAAGAAAGGAGGAAAAGAAAGTCTGAGTCAATGCAGAGTAGGAGGAGGTGATTAAGAAGGAATCAAAAAGTGAATGCTAAAAGGAAGGAATAATTTTGTTATAGTGAAGTCAGAAGGGCAAAGAGAAAGAAATGGGAACACAGAGAAAATTCTGAATAGGCTGAAAGATGTACTCCACACCTTTTTCAGATTCTGAAGAAACTGAAGTAAATGAAGAAGTAATTAAGGAAATGGAACAGACCAGGTAGAGAAGACGAAAAGGGTAGTGAGCTAGGGTAGGAGAGGAAATTAAAAGAAGTAAAAAACATGTGTTTGATATACAGAGGGAAAGAAGCTGAGGGATATAGGTATTGGTCCAAATATTATATTCACCTTATTTTTTTTAGAAAATGAAGAGTTCTTTCCATGGGAAAGGTTAAGTTGGAGTTGAACAACAGAAAAGGGAAGTGAAAAAAACCCAAAACAACAAACCCACCCTAAACTTCTATAAAATTGGGTAGGGGCATTTACAAGAGAAATACTACTTTAAATATAATAATTAATGGAGAAAGACGATCGTCAAAATGTCACCAAATACATACCTGCAACACATACAGATAAGTCAGATACATTTCATACCCTCTTCTCAAATATGAATTGTCTTAAAAAGATTTTGATTGGTATGTTAGTTGGATTTTATGCTATTTATTAGCTGAAAAATCCCAAAGCAAAACATTTTCTGTGGCGTAGGGCATTATATTGGCATTTGGTTTGCTACTGAGGTAAGCAAAAGACAGTGAACTCGATTTGCTGTTGCATAACTATAGATGATGTTATTAGCTATTATCTCCTCATGCAACAGCCCTGAGCTTTTACAAACTGACTCTGAGCATTACTGAAGCACAACACATCGATAGCTTTCTAATGTCTAAAAGCTAAAACACTGGCTCATCAGGAATTCCCCAAAAATTCCACCCAGTTTCATAGGTCATTCCAATCTTTCTGAAATGCCCTGCTTGCTCCTTTCTTGTAATACCTGAGTGCCTTTCACTGTCATCAGCTTTCAGTACCTCCATGGTTCTCTTTTCATTTTTCTTGAGACCTGTTTGAATACTGTCCTGTTACATCTGCACATCTTGAAAGTGTGTTGAGCATGAATTAGTGCAGTCACAGCTAAAGGACACATTTGAGAGCACTTCTACACACCATGGAAACACTGAAGTTTATTAGTCTTCGGTCCTGAAGGAATACTGCCCCATCAGAGAGCAGTGATTAAATAGGACATATGGATCCTGCAGGGGTCCATCAAAAAATTAAATGGAAATAATATAGGTTTCCAGGCAGCCTGCCTTGAAAAGGTGCTAGCCAGTTGGCTGGCAGCGGGATGGGCAGGTTGCCTACTCCCAAGGATCCTCCACTTCCCGGTCAGAGCAGCTGGCTCCTCAGGCAGTCAACAAGCCAGAACAGCATCTGGGCAGCTGAGCATCCAGGAAAGCAATCAGAGAGGTGGGAAGCAAAGGAGTTTGGCAGCTGACGAATCAATTGAGACATTAGAGGGATCTCATTCCCATGGGAAGCGTCAAGCTTCTGACTTTTCATCCCCATGCAGGAGGTTTTATATATATACACACATATATAATAAATATTAAAATATTAAAATATTAAATATTAATGTATATATTAAAAGGTAATATATATAACATATATATAACACATATATATAATAATAATAATATATATGTTAAAAAAAGATAACGGGTATACCTATGTGTATGTACACCTATTTTAAAATGCTATTTCTTGTAAGAAACTAAATCTCTATTCCAGCTGGCTGTAATGAATTGCTGCTGTCCTCTGCCATGAAGTTTCTAAGTAGGCAACTAGAAGCCAAAATTAGGGATGCTAATTTCAGGGACCCCAACTGATTAAAGCAAATATCATGACATTTGTCACTGCACATTCTTACAATTAAATATGATCCAGGAGGTGGGGTGAAATTGAGACAGTGTAGATTTTTCAGTCCCGCATTAAACAATTATCACAAAACTTTTAAAAGCTTTTAATTTAAAGAAAGTAGGAAGGCAAGAGAAAAGAAATATAAGTAATATTTTTATATTTACAAATATATATGTATGCGAAGTAGGGCTTCTGCATCAGCAATATTTGTTCTTACATTTCTCCTGTTCTTCTTCTTTGTAGGAAAAAATAGTCCTCAGTTTAACAGTCTTCAGAAAAAAGATGAAACATGAGCAGGGAGGATCTTGATGTCTTTCTGAAGACTTTCTGATCCTGGTTCTTTAAACCAAAGGGGAAATTAAGGGAAAGAGTAATGGAAAGAATAACAAAGGCAGGAAACGCTGTGGTATATCTCCAGTATGGACATCACCTCTTTAGAGAGAGGCGCAAGCTCTCTGCCTTGGCAGCCACTGATGGAGGTAGCCAGCAGAGCCGCATGAATGTGCTGAGGGTGTTGCTTTCCGATGGTCAAAAACTCAAGTAGTGTTTTGAGGGATGCAGTCCTGGCAGGCTGGACCAGGCTTCTCACTTTTGTCTGGCCAATGTCCAGAGTAGGGGATAGAGGGAAGGCTGAAGCGGAGATACATAGGTGTCTTGAAAAGACAGGTGACTGACCAGAAGGACAAACAACACAAAGCAACAGTTAACACTCTTTAAAAACTGGTTTCCTGACAAGGGGAAAGTATAAAAACAAAGAGTGGAGTATAAAAGAAGCAGGAAGCATCATTTCAAGATTTGGTTGTCTTGGATGTGGAAACCACCCCTTCCCATAAGCCTTAAATAAGTACTGCAAAAGTAACATCTTGTTTTCTTTTAAAGAAATAATTTTCCAAGCTGATTTATTAGATAATGGCAAATTAAATAAAGTCTCCTAAAAAAAAAAAAAAAAGTTTAACTAAAGTTAGCAATATACTATTTCTTGTATTGATAGTGAAATGTTTCTTCTTTTCTAAAGTACCTAAATAATTTAGTTCAGTAAACTTGCAACATAAATACAGCTATCGATGCCAGCATGCTTTGATCTTCTTCATACTGGCAGGCCTTTGTTGCCTCCCACTCTTGATTTTGTTAACAGTAATTTAAGCAGCAATCCTTTTGAGATAAAAGGATTACAACTTTATGAAAATATTCTCTTACAAAATTCAAACAAATATTGATAAAGCTTGTCAGGCACCTTTGCTTACCTTGTGCTTCCATGGTGCACAACTCTGAAATGAAATGCCTTGAGTGGTTTCCTCATGCAAGCAAGTAGCTGTTCTGGAGACAGTTGGAGGCCAGTTGCAAGATGATGCCAAAATCTCTTGCTCTGCTAAACTGTGAGCATGATTCACCTCACATACTTG
Source organism: Microhierax caerulescens (assembly GCA_035590215.1). Taxonomy (NCBI): domain Eukaryota; kingdom Metazoa; phylum Chordata; class Aves; order Falconiformes; family Falconidae; genus Microhierax; species Microhierax caerulescens. Next base: position 47,521,008 of record JAVJGJ010000037.1, on the reverse strand, counting down.
TTTTGCACAAACACACGTTGCAGTAAGTGCCACTGTGGGTTCACAGGCCTTGCTCAGCCCATGGGTCTAACAAGCGGCCCTGGTGCCTCCATGGGGACAGGCCCTTCCCCAGGCTGACCGTGGTTCCCAGGGTCAGGGTAGGAGCTTAGTGCACTTCTACCTGCCTAAAAAGAAGAGGCAAACATTCCCAAAATACATGGAAATAGCCCGTTAGCTATTTTAGAACAGATTTTCATATATAAAAGAGAATAAAATAAATATTCCCTAACAGTTTTCCATGTAGTCTTATGACACACAGCTGCTTAATATTGCCAGAAACATTTTTTTCATCCATTTAGTTTTTTCAACTTTATACCAGCACATTTTATTTCTCTATTGTATTATTATTATTATTATTATTATTATTATTATTATTATTATTATTATTATTATTATTATTATTATTATTATTATCCAAGTTTCCAAAGTTTTGTTTACTGCTCCAAGGACCTGGGAAATGTTCATTTTAATGAATGAGAAGTGAAATTTTAGGCTATCTACTTGAATCACTACTCTGCTTTTACACAGAATATTAGTTTTCATCTTTCTTGGTGAATCCAGATCATACAGTAAGTATTTAGAGAAAAAAAGTGCCATCTGAGGTAATTCAAATCACAATCTATAATTAGCAACACAAATATCATGGCTGAAATTTGAGGCTTCTGAAAAACTATGTATGTTAATTTGTAGGAGGACCTAATTTCTCTCAATGTGTTTAGGAAGGTCTATAAGACATCTACTACAAAATGGAAAAATAAGATTTCTTTCTTCCAAATCTGTTATGCCTAATTCCCTAATCCAGAGTCTGAATAATGCAATTGAAGTATAAAGCTGCACACTACAAAGATCTTTATTTTTGTGTTAATTACAACACAACTGCAATTATGGCATCACTTATGGTAAATTTATGCTATTGTCTTTCTAGTGCAAACAGATACAATTTCTAATAAATTTAGTGATATTGAGCCATTAAAGACGTGGTTAAAATTAGTTTTCAATTATTTACTTGTAGGTATGCAAATCTTTTGAATGCTGAACAATCAAAATAAATATATTGATAATTTCTTAGTGTGTTATTATTTTTGTTAGTTCTGTGCACTTAGTATGCTCATTAAAGGCTATTCAGACATTGGAGATTAACTTTTTAGATATTAATAAGAGGTTAGTCACCTATTTTCTTTTGCTTTCGATTGATCTCAAAAGTTGCGGTACAATTCTCCTTTACACATGTCTCATTATTAGATAATGGCAATATAAATATATTATAAAGAAGAAATCTCATGCAGAAAGCCTTTCCCTGGTGGTTTTTTTTTTTCTATCAAGGCTAATGTGATAATGATAAACAAAAATACGGCAGTCAGTGCCTTTCATTGAGAAGATCTTATGGTACTTCTCACAAAATCTGTGCCATGAGCAAGGAATTTCTCCCTCAGGCAACCGAGTTATCTCATACTTGGGAATTGCAATTTGTTAATCCCCTGGAGCTCTCCCAGCCAGGTGTTTTCTGTTGAAAACACGAGCACAATCTCATGTGAATTCTATAAATGGAGAGCTGTGTTGTAACAGACAAGAACATCTAAGTAACAGGGAAGCTAGCATAAAGGGTGCACGTTTCATGTGGTGTAATACTTTAAAAAAATCATCTTGAGACTCAGTAGGCTGAGAAGATATATATGATCATCTTTAACAGTGTAGCATGTTCAGTTCAGGCCAATTATAGAATTTCTCGTGCATTATCTGTGGGACTGTAATGTTAGCTTATTTCTTACCAATAGATGGCAGTGATCACTCAGTTTCCTGCAGCAGTAAAAATTGTGGAACAAAAGGCAGGTGTCGAGATGGGTAGGTATTCAGGCAGATCCTTCTGTCAATTCTGCAGTTACTGTTATTATTATTGTGCTTTTAACCATAACATTACCATAATTTCATATGTTCCGGTAGCAGGTAGTCCTTGGATTAAGGAAACCTCTTTTGATGCCTACTTTGAAACCAATTCCATGTCCTGGTATTAGTCTGCTGGACCGAAGCCTTCCCAGTAAGCTATTCATCCCTCCTCAGGAGGCAAGCAGATAGGTGTGCTTCCTTTGCTACCATATATTACATGGTTTGTAGGCATCTCTTCTCTGCAGCCTTCCCTTTCTGCTGTCTGATGTGTCTGTCATGCTTAATAGGCAGCTGCCAGGGGTGACTCATCAGGCAGTAACTGCTCTCTTTGGAATGGTAGTCAAAAGCAGAGTTGAAGGACAATAAGCTTTGGGGGATGAGAATGGCAAATTGTCTAAATAAATATTTTTGTGTCACTGGTGATGCAAAGAATTTCCTCACCTGGTGTATGAGATGATAGTTTGAAATTTTCTCTTTTCACTTCCTGTAAGCAAAACAGAAATCAAGATTTCTGTGCCATCAGCATGAAAGCAACAGAAAAGCAAGTCTTCACCAAGTCACTGTTAGTCTTTTTCTGGTCCAGATGCTACTTACTGGGCTTGAGCCCTCCATAGCTCTCAGTAATGAGGATATATTGAGTGACTCGGAGCATGCAGACATGCGTGTTCACTCCTCACGAAGATCAGCCAGCTCCTTGAAGGGTCTGAGTATGCAAATGGTAGAATATGCAACACATTCAAAATTTTCTTTTCCGGCACTTGCACAGCTTGCCGAGACACAAGGTGACTTCAGCTCAAGTCTTATTTCTGACAGCTGTGCCTTCCCCAACATATTTTAGTCCATAGAAAATCATCTCATAGCTTTAGTAAAGGAGTTTACTTAATTTGTTTTAACTACTTCCATGGCCATTCTCCAGTTTTTACTTTCCACAGTCTTAAAGAAAAATGGACATTCACAACCATTTATTGAGTCTTCAGAAGTCTTTGAATTCACTAATCACCATAGAGCCATTAAAGGATTTATACATTTAACTCCTGCTTTAAATACCTAAGCCCAATCTGTAGATCCTCAAAATATCACACTTATCACCTAATCATGGTTCCATCTGTAGTCTGAAGGCATTTCTGTTTCCAGAACCTTCTAAATATTTGATGATCAGCCAGGCATCAGCACTGTACCAAAGCTCCAAGCACCAAAGTTCCAAGATTAACAAATGAAGGCTTTCCTCGGTGAGGCGACTCTCAGACAGTATTCACACACACCCGCACCCCACAAAAGAGAAGCAGAAGTGGCAACACATTTTTACTCATTAGAACAGTGGTTATAAGTTTATCCGGAATAGAGAAAATCAATGCTGACTCCCTCTTCTACCTGACAACCATTCAGTCAACAGTTCTAAAGAGAATGCCCTATCTGCTTGCCTCCTGAGGAGGGATGAATAGCTTACTGGGAAGGCTTCGGTCCAGCAGACTAATACCAGGACATGGAATTGGTTTCAAAGTAGGCAGGCTATAAAAAGTGTAGAAATTTTCCAGCTGCTCCAATCTGTAAAGCTGAAAATTCACAGGAACAGAGGCTGAGCCCACTCCCCTTCCCTAAAAACTTCCTAAGATATGAACTCATTTTTTCCTTTTATCTCTCCATTTATTTTTCCCACCACCATTTGCATTGCATGGAGGTTTTCCTAACTACCGGGTAAGCACCATAAACCAGAAATACCCTCTTTCCACCCTTGAGCTAAGCTCCTAACTTTCTAGAGGAACTACTGATGGCTGCAGATCCATGTCAGAGCCTTACAGAAAGACAAAAGGGATATCTCTCTATAGTACCAACTTGAATTTCCACCTCATTTCTAGTACAACTGACTGAACTTGTATCCAGCACATTTTCCCTAGTTGCAAAAATCTCCCCTCCTCAGATAACTCGGTTATTTCCACATCTCAGCTACAGTACATTGATTAACATGGACCGGTAAATGTGCGAGGACAACCATTTACTAATTTCAGTTACAGTGTCTCAGGCTGGAACATCTTAGGGTTTTAAGACAGATGACGGTAGGGATGCACAGGTGTTCCTCACCTACCAAACTTCTACTGCATTATTGCAAGCACTTGGATTGTAAATTTCTCCATGTGGCTCGGTAATGCATTAGGTGGTAGAGGGGGGGGGTTCATTCAGATCAGAAATAACACCAAAACATCTGCTTGTGCTATTTAAGAGTGTGCAAACACTCACACGCTCATCTGGAAATTAAAAATGTTACACAAAGCAAAATATGCTCAGTTCGTTTTTGTTAAAAGGTTTGAATGTTCTCACTTACCCTAATTCAGTGAATGCACTCATATACAAGAAATTTGTGTTTTCCAGTAAGGATTTTTATTTTTTTCTAGTAGCATTAAGAACTCCCAAAGGGAGGTAGGAGCTCTTCTGTACTAGACACTTTCAAAAGTAACAAAATCTTGCCCAAAGGGATTCTCTGTATAAATAGACAAGACAGACAGAAAAGAGGAAGTGTTGCTATCTCTGTTTTACAGATGAGACACTGAGGTACAAAGAGATGAAATGGCTTGCTTCCTTGTGCTCATAGGAGCAAAAGAAACTGATTCAAGGTCTCTGAAGTCCCACATCAGCATCTTAAAGACTGTGAAGACAACACCCCAGGACATGCCCATTTACAGTGAAATACTTTATTAATGTATAAATAACTTATCGATGCATACAAATGTCTTAAAGGTGAGTGTCAAGAGGACGGGGCCAGGCTCTTTTCAGTGGTGCCCGGCAACAGGACAGGGGGCAACGGGCACAATCTGCAGCACAGAAGGTTCCATCTGAAGATGAGGGAAAACTTCCTCACTTTGAGGGTGACAGAGCCCTGGCACAGGCTGCCCAGAGAGGCTGTGGAGTCTCCTTCTCCAGAGACATTCAAAACCTGCCTGGACGCAGCTCTGTGCAACCTGCTGTAGGTGAACCTGCTCTAGCAGGAGTTGGACTGGATGGTCTCCAGAGGTGCCTTCCAACCCTGACCGTCCTGTGATTCTGCCATTTCTGACTGAGATCAGAGACTCAAGGCAGCGTGCAAATCGCAGCTGCTGTGAATATGTAGAACATGGCTAGTGTTTGTCAACTGGCACGTGTGTTTATAGGAAGCTTTAACGTTGCTTCTGCCCTCATTATCACCGCATTCACATTTATTCTTTTAAAGAGAAGCAACGTTGTTATTCCTGTTATAAGTCAGCTGGAAATCTGGGTGACTTATATCAAGTTATCTAAGATCACAAAGATGAGGGCTAACTGTAAAGAACTGCAGAAGGTCTGCATGACTGGATGACAAAATAGCAGATGAAGTTTCATGGAAATAAATGGATGATGATTCACACAGGCAAAACTAATTCTAACTTAAAAAATTAAGCTCTGACATGGCAATTAGCACTCAGGAGTAAGATCTTTGAGCTGTGAATAATAGATTTATGAAACTGCAATTCTGAGCACAGAAGCAGTCAAAGAAAACCCAAACCAATTGTTAGGAATTAGTAGGAAAGAAATAGAGAAGGAACATATAGAGCACAAATTACCATCCTGCCACCTACAAATCTTTGGTTTACTTACACTCTGTGTATATTCTGGTTCTCTTATCTCAGAAGAGATAAAATTCTTTTTATCTTTTACAACATAAAATTTTCAAAGTAGGCATCAAAAGAGGTTTCCTTAATCCAAGGACTACCTGCTACCAGAACATATGAAATTATGGTAATGTTATGGTTAAAAGCACAATAATAATAATAACAGTAACTGCAGAATTGACAGGATCTGCCTGAATACCTACCCATCTCAACACCTGCCTTTTATTCCACAATTTTTACTGCTGCAAGAAACTGAGTGATCAAAAAATGGCAAATAATCTGTTGTATCTTTCTCCTTAGGATGCCTCCACGTGAGCTATACAGCTGAATTGGGCAAAACATGAACCCAAAATACAGAACTTGCAGCTAGTGTCCTTTGTAATACCTCATTCCTTTATTGTACCTGTTTGGTAGTTGGTACCAATAATATCCCATCCAACATTATTCTCCTGTCAACACTATTCAAAAGAAGAGAGTGCAAAAGAAAGGATAGAATGTGAAACAGAAGACACAGAAAACAAGCTGAATTTTCTTGCCCTCCTGCCTTATCTTACAAAACTTATCAGCCAGGAAGCTTTTTTGAAAGTGAGTGTACATATATTGTCTTGTTACCCTTCATGTATAAATCTGTGCTTAATTTGGCATTAGATTTGTTTTCTGCTTTGAGTCTAAAGTATCAGCCTAGACTCCAAAAGAATAAATCAATTTTTTGGCATGTATTTCACTAGATTTTATTTCAGGGTAGAATTTTAACTCAGCTGTGGCCCAGACTTCCATAGCTGACTCAATGCATGACACCCATAAATATTGTAATGTATGACACAGAACTTAATGCCATCAAGACAAGGCGGCAGGAAGTTTTCCCAGATCAGAAAGCCTTTTTTCATGTGAGTCTTGATAGGTGTTAGCAATTTCTCTTTGACCTTTTTAGAAGGGAGGTCATACTTCTCATTCACTCCTGAACTCCAGCTACAGACTGCCTTGACGATTTCTTGAGTTTCCAGCCAGTGCCAGAAGAGTTGCCAGAACAACCTTACTGCTGTTTGAGTTCCATTTGTTTCTCATTCACTTCTGAATAAATCCAGAGTCATTACCTTAAACCTGCATGAGTTTTTGATTTCAGAAACATAATCTTTTTTTCTGCCTCTTATAGTAGCTCTGAAACTTTTAAGCTTTTAATCTATTTGGCTTCAGAAGAATTTTTATGGTTTTATTGACTTCTAGTTCACAGTGCCAGATTCACTGCTGTCCTCAAACACATCTGAAAGGAGTAGAAGTCATTAAGATGTTGAAAATACACTTTTTCATTTTTAATTCTTGGAAAAGCAAGAAGACATTACTAGATATTTAATTCCATACTGAGATCTATAATAAGCATACTTCATAATGCACTTAATATGTTAGAATCAATCCATTCATAATAAAGAATAGTAAACTGAGATTATTTGTTGAGCACAGGTGTCAAACAATCTGTTGCTTTAACCATACTTTTCTTGATTTAGTGAAAGAGCATAACAGCAGTTCATTAATGATATAAACTATTTTTGGATTAGAGACAGTCTCCTAATTAATGAGGCCCCACGCATAATATGCAGGCATTTAAAAGGGAAAATAAACCCAAAGTAGTTAGTCACTGCTAGAAATATATTTCAGTACTGGGTTGGTATATCACTTTAGAAAAGCAAATAATTCCATAGGTTTCAAAGACAGGAGCTCCTCTGTCCACTGATTTTCCTCTGGTTTATAATAGAGGTTGTATTTGAGTTAGTAAAGTACTTAATTTAAGCATTAGTTGAGTTAATACATGAGAGTTATAGTCTGCTAACCTAATCTACTGGGGTGGGAGGGAGGGCAAGGTGATGCAGACTGAGGCTGGTGCTATCATCGCTTGGCCAGTTACCAGTCAGGACCATTTCCAGGTCCCACAGAGAAGTTGGAGTGGATGCTGACCCTGTTAACTGTAGGTGGTTTAGCTCCTTTGGTGGCTCTTCTAAGGTCCCTTCTCTCTTGTGTGTTCTACTCACTGACATAACTAGAAGAAAGTTTAAAGAAGACTTGGAGCTAGGTTCAAATCTGTTCATTTCAAAGGCGTGGCTATGTTAAACTAAAAAAAAATAATAAAAAAATAATAAAAAAATAATTAAAGTCAACATGCCATAAACCAACAAATGCATTTAAATATTTCACCCATAATTTGCAACTGTTGTATAGGATCTCTTCTGGAATAGTTATTTAAATGACAACATAGATTTGTTCAATCAACTATGACAGATACACAATACCTTTCTCTCCCGGTTTCTGGCTAACTTGCTATGATGCTAATTAGAAAAATCTAATTTGTAACCCCCAAACATTTAATATTAACACATAAGTATTACAATACAACACAATCTTTCTGTAAACAGGAAATAAATCTTAGAAGAATAAACATGTTTTCAGTCATATAAATGGGGGTGCAAACTCAAAGAACTTTCTATTTAAACACTATTTATGGTTCTAACCTACGAAGTTTAGAAAGGGCTGATGTAATAAAGAACACACTACCAAGGCAAGATTCTCAGCTGAGAAAAATGATTAATCACCAGTCCTAACTAAATTTTGAAATTACTAGAGCTAGAGTTAACCAAGTTATTAAGGGTCTGAGCCACTGTGAAGAGATAAAAGGTGGTCAAAACAGTAATGCTACAGGCACAGACCTTAGGGATATACAACTTGATGGAAAGAAAAAAAAAGATTTATATGGCTTACATGCAACATTCACTTGGGAATCCAAATGCCCTGAATAAGATGTTGGGAGAAAAAATATTTCCCTAGTAGGCAATATGTGTATTTCCTTCAAGACACAACATCCCTGATCCACTTCCTTCTGAACTCTGTCTCGGTCCAGTCAAGAGGATGGGCAAGTCAAATGATCTTCATTTCAGGAAGGAGATCTGGGAAATTAAGCTTCACAGCTGTCCAGTTCCCTCTAACTCACACTTCTCTTGGCACTTTTCTTACAAAAGGGACCTGTGGCAAGTCTTCTCAACAGTTATCATAGCTGATAGCAACAGAAAATTCAGGAACAGGAGAGGCTTTATACCATTTAACTACCTGTTCCACTGACTGTGAAGCACAGAGATAGCACAAGCAGCTGGTACCTAAAGAAATAAAGGTTCAATCTGCCTCATAAAGGAAGGAGTCTGCAGTAACTCCCACGGGAAAAATGGGATTTGTGCCAATTGAACTTCTGGCTGGATTCACAGAGCGAAGTTTTCTGTAAACCTCTTAGTTTTCAATTTCATCAAAAGCTTTTAATGCAGATCTACTTTAAAGGTGACATTAATCCTAATTTCCATGTTTTACTGAATGAAGTCTACTACAGTTAACGTAAATTCTGCAAGTGGATATGGAACAAGGCAGTGAGGGACCAGTGGATTATACAAGGGGAGAAGCCTGGTTGTGAAACATTTATGCACAAATTTAATCCCTCAAAATTATAGCAACACCACTCCATTGTATTCAGTACTTACTAAAGTAAAATTGCCCATTTTCTCTGATTTTATTGTGGTTCCATTGCTTGTTTAAACATGTCTGAAAAGAATCCTATTACATCAGCATTTTTAGTAATATGATTACATTTGGACAGAGTGTCTGTCTAGATTAACCCCTATAACAGTTCAGCCAACAGGATCCTTGACATAACAGGTGAACACATTTCTGCTGGGCTGGCAAACTGGCTTGCACTGATGTGATAATGGAAATGGCAACAAAGATGCCCCCTTGAGCAAAAGGAGATGGAAATCCTTTAAACAGTTATGGAGTCTTCAGAACTCTTCTTTGATCCATTTGTCTCAGGAGACAAAACTTTTGTCTTTGAAAAGAGTACGGGCATTTGTTTGGTTTCACTCTTATCATGTCCTTAATGGAATCAAAACCAGAACAGAATTCACAGACAATTCTCTACCTGCTTTTATAAAGAAAAAATAGTCTAAATAAACCAAATTATTCTGTGTATTAAATCTGTAGAACTCTATTGGGTTTGATTACCTCATTGCTGAACTCAGCCTCACAAATCTACTAATTTAATTCATGGTTCATTCCTCACTAGGCACAAAACTCCCATATAGATACGCACAATTATTTCTACCCACCTGCATCCTCTTTTTCTAGGCCAGAGTCACCCTGGCCAGAGATGGGGAGCACAACTGATGAGTTAAATAAAAAACCTGCCATGGACAAAACCAAGCAGAGAAAAAAAAACCCTCCTACTGACTGAGAAGGAGTAGAAAGATGTCATCTGTCAGTTAGAGGGATTGGAAAGTATCCACACATGTTGTGTAAGACATAATAGTAAAGAAAGAAAATTCAGTCTCACAACTCAATATGCATTTTCCACTCCCTGTGACTGAATGCAGTTTCAGAAATTGCTGATTTACTATCAGCCTGGTATTACAACCAGAAAAATAAGTACTGCTATAATTATCCTTTAAAGAGCATGTAAAGAAAGTTCTACTTAGCTGCTTTTGCTCTATCACTAAAGAAGATGTCCAATACTCTAATTCAATCTCCAAGATACATGAATAAGTGAAGCAACATCTATTTGATGAGGAAAAGCAATTACCGTATAAAACCTGAATATTCTTTATGACATTCTTATCCCAGGATCCTTATAAAGTAAATATATTCTCAAGACAAAATTGTCTTCAAGAACTTTTGTATAATTTAGAGAAGCCTTGCCACGTAAGCTTGGGATATTAGCTACATAGTTAGACTTTCTTTCATTTGCTGATGATTTGATGATTTTTACATAATTTTTCTTTGTTACAAGGCTTTGAAATGGTCACTGTTTCTGTTAGCTGCTACACCCTGGGATGAGTACTCAGCCTTTCACTTTTCTCATATTCTTTCAGACATGTGGTTGTGAATGATTTGCCATTCCCCAGATTTACTCATGGTGACATGAAACTAAAAATGCTTCACCTAAAATGTTTCTTTCCAGTGTTTCTGTTTTCCTTCGGTGTTATTGTGGCTTGTGACCCACCAGACTGAGGTGCAAAACATGGAATATGGAGGTCAGGTCAGTGGGTTTTGGTAAGTAGAATCCAGATATCACTGTAGTTGTGATGAGTTGACAGTTTGAGGGTAAAAAAAGAATGATCTTGCAAATGCAAGGTATTTTAGCCATGTGCTCTAGCATGACTGTGTTCCAGGCAAAGCATCCCTTTCTGGCAGGTTACTAGATCTCTTTTCACTGTTCTGAATTTATTGAGACTGAAATTAATCAACATGTCTAAGGAATGCTTAGACTTGAACTCTCAAACTTTTTCTTTGAGGATCTCATGGGAATACAGTGTCTGTCCATTTGGCAGTAGGAACAGTATGTTTCATTCAGCTAAGAACTACTAACCAAACTCATATGGTTTACTTAAGATTGACTGGGAGCTCTGAGTACCTGACTGCTTTTAAGTGATCTTGGACTGCCACTCAGCCACCCTGCGACACATTTTCTTTATCTGCAAAATGGAGTAGAATTGCTTGAGTAGCACCCTGAGATCCTCAGCTGAAAGACTTTATGTAAGTGCAGTTGTACGTTTCTTGTATGCTCAGGCTAAGCAGTAACCACCGAAAGCAACAGCTGAGCTCTCAGAGCCTGGTGCCTGCAGGAATCACGCTGCATGTGAGGGAATTGTGTCAGTGTCTCCTCTGGAGGTAGCCTGCAGCTAGTAAATGCTTCCTTTTCCATTAGCAAAGATGAAAGCAGAGTGAGCTTAAGCCTTGCAGGCACAACAGAGAAAAGGCATTGCTCTCACCATCACCCTTCCATTACAGGTCATACTGTTCATTTCCTACTCCCCCTCTATATGGGTCGATGGTCCAGCATCGGTACCATGGAAAGTGTACTCTCCACTGCCTGCTTTTAGAGGAGATGAGTGTTACTCTTTCTGCTGGCAGTTCTCAAGCCCTCTCTTCTCATAGGAAAGTAGAGCTGGAAGCAATTATAACATTTAGCCTTTCACTCAAACGCTGTGTTCAGTTTTGGGCCCCTCACTACAAGACAGACATTGGGGTACTAGAGCATGTCCAGAGAAGGGCAGCAAAGCTGGTGTTATGAGGAGCAGCTGAAGGAACTGGGGTTGGTTAGTTTGAAGAAAAAGACACTGAGGGGGGAAACTTATTGCTTTCTACAACTATCTGGAAGGAGGTTGTAGACAGGCGGGGGTAGGTCTCTTCTAGATGACAAGCAATAGGACAAGAGGAAATGGCCTCAAGTTGTGCAAGGGAAGGTTTAGATGGGATATTAGGAAAAAAATTCTTCACTGAAAGAAGTTAAGTCAGGCATTGAAACAGGCTGCCCAGGGAAGTGGTGGAATCACCATCCCTGGAAGTGTTTAAAAAATGCGTGGATGCAGTGCTATAGGGACATGGTTTAGTGGTGAACTTTGCAGTCCTGGGTTAATAGTTGGACTTGATGATCTTAATTAAAGGTCTTTTCCAACCCAAATGATTCTATGCTTCTGTGATTCTAGAACACACCACTGGCATTTCTGACAGATGCTTGTCCAGTCTATTCCGAAGAGCCTACAGTGGCAGGAGACTCTCCCATCTCTATGAGCAAACTACTTCAATGCTATAAGAAAGTTTTCTTCCTATATGATTTATTGTCACTTATTCTAACTTAAACCCATTATTCCTAGTCCTACTTAAAACCGGGTGAGTGCTTATTTTTCCATGTCTACCTTTAACATAATCAAGCCTTCCTCAAATCTTCACTTCCCTAACGTAACACCTATTCTGGGGCAGACTGGTGACTGTGATGGTTATTTGTTTACTGAGGGCCCATGGTATAGAAGGAGACCAGGAGAAGCTTTCTGGCTTTTGGGTTTTTTGTTTTTTGGGGTTTGTTTTTTTTTTGGTATGCTTTTTTTTTTCCCTGCAAGAGAATTCTCCTGACCGTTGCTTAAGGCCTGACTCTGATCTGAGCTGGTCAACAACAAAGCCTGCAACAACTCCTGAAATATATCATTATTTTAGATTTCAAAGGCAAAAGTTATTGTCTGGAAATATGAAATCATATAACTAAGAATTACCTAACCCTTGAACCAGTTTTTAAACCGTGATTCACTGAAGACATCAATCAATGATAGACATAAGTATTTTTCCAGGAAGACAGAAACACCTTAATAGAAGACTAAGGCCAATAAAAAAAATCTGTCTCTTAAATCATAGTGCACCTTTCAGAAAAGCCAAGAATCTATAACATTGCTACATTACTGAAATGGCCTATTAGAGTCCTTGGAGAATTTCCCTTAAGACTTTTGAAACATTCAGACTGAGAAAGGAACAGGAAGAAAACTACTCTTGATTTTCATCCCGTGTTATTTAACTTGAAAGCAAAGTTATAGCAAGGTAGTGAATTCATCTAGAGGCATTATTTATGGAGGATGGATTTACTTGAAATATTCTGACACCAGCAGTTGGAAAAAAGGGGAATTTTTACAGTAAAAGTATTGGCATTTCCACAGATCTGGGACTCCTCTTAGTGTTACTTTGCCTTAGTTTAACAAATCTGACTCTAGCTTTACAAACAGGCATACTGAAGGTGTTTATCTTAAACTAGGTGTCTCAAAATCCCCTTCCTTCTCCCTCTCTCTTCTGTCCAAACTGTACATTAATTGTCAGCCCCAAGCACAACTTTTTTTAATACATATCTGTCTACAAACAAGACCCTTAGCTAACAAACAGATATGAAAAGTCACTACTTAGTGACCAAGCCCCTATTTTTCTGTATGCTGAAAAAACAGACTAAAAGCACAGTGTTCTCTCTAGAAAGCTCCAAGTGAGGTATCTGTCACTACAAGAGGAAAGGGATTGAGGTTTTCCCATAGAAATGGTATCTCCCTGTTCATGCAAGCCAAAGTGAAATGAAAGATTGCCATCACTGCGTAGATATGTACTGCCCACAGAAGATGGATTTTCTCTCCTTTACTTACTAAATGCTTGGAAGTCCACAGAGAAAGGTGATATGATCACAATAATAAATTTTAAAGCTCTTCTGCTCTGATTTTCTGTCTGGGAATTGTAAATCACTTTTAAAACAGAAGCTTATGACAGAAGAAAAGGCAGTTCCCATTAGTATCTCTCTGTGAGCTGACAGATTATGAAATAGACTCATGGAACAGATTTGTGTAATCTATCTAGAAAAGGCATTTTGTTGTATGTATAAATTTCTACTGGATAACCTGTAAAAAAGGCTAAACCCCCTTAATTCCTCAGTGACCTTCTTAAGCCTGCTCAAGGAAAAGCACTGGGCAGGCAGGAGAGAGGTGTGAGTTTCCTCTTCCATCATTTTACACTGCTTATGAAACAGCCCAAATACTTTAAAAAGAACATATCGATTCACAAGGCTTCTTCATGTTTTTCCTGACACAAATCACTGAAATATAACAGAGTACCACCACTTCGCTAAGCCCTGCTGGGAGGCAGAACCTAGCTCTTGCATGTCTTGCTTTTCAGTAGCTGCAAAACAGCAACATAGCAGCATGCTCAGTGCACACCACCACGATTTTATGACTTTAAAAACCACCGCTTGTAACCTGTTTTCCTTCCAAAGCATCTCCTTGATTCTCATGTATTGCTTTGCAATTAGACTGTGCACGTGGGAAGTAGGTGCAGGGGCCGTTTCTCCAGAGGTCCCCTAAGACCCACCTGCAGCTGAGCGTTCAGCCCAGTCCTGGGCTAAACATGCAAAACCCCCCTGTATTACAAGTAGCTGAGCCACTGATGTCCCCCAGCCCTTTGATACTATCTGTACAGGTATCTGCTACAACTAGCATCTTCATCTTCAGCATGTCGCTTATTTGCCCTGTCAACCTGAATCATTCATCCAGAAATTAAAGGGGAAAAATATATATGATAAAAAAAAGAACAAAGTTTGATAATATGCCAATGGCATTATGGCATTTTTAACCAGCTGAAAAAGTTTATTTTGAAATATTCTTCCTCGGTTGATTTACATTGGATTATTAATATGCTCTTGAATTATGGATCTTTTATTATTGGTACTTTCTGGAAAACATTCTGAACCTCTTCTTAATCAGCTAAGAACTAGAAATGTCTTTTCTTACAAGCTTGTTATACCACTGAGTACTAACTGGGAAAAGTTGGAAAGAAACTACTAGAATCATAAAAAGAATGGTCAAAACCCAGATTTTCTCTTCTAGTCTAACCTGCCCCAAACCTGATACCAATATCTAGGGCCAAAGTTTTCAAGGATGTTTTTGCAAAGGTGCACAATGAAAGTTATGTTTGGGTACCTGAAATCAAGCAAAATGTTCAACAAATCTGGAGAGAGAAGAAGAATTGAAGTCAGTATTTAGGTACCCAGGTCTCCAAATCTCAGGCTTTAATTATTCCATCTTACAGTCAGTAAAAAAAATTATAATACACACACTGAATTTCTCCTCAAAATGAGTGAAATAACTTCTGTCACTAGAAGTTCTGAAACATCTTCTGATCCTCAACATTTAGCAAATAATACCCATGATATAATAAATAAGGATACTACTTGTATTTTTCCTTTAAATTGCAAAGGTACCAACTCTAACAGGGAAAAACCAGTATGGCAGGCATTATACAGATACCTACAATTTGTAATCCCTCTCCTTAAAAAGCCTGAGTGATTAATTTATATAATATAAATACGTATATATGTGTGTGTATATATATATAAAATATATAATTATCAAACAAAATTCCCCCCCCCCAATCAAACCATTTTAATTCACATAAACAAAGAATTTACCAGTGCAAGAATGAAGGTGCAAATAAACTCAAATCTGGAAAGCAAGCTATATCTCCAGATGTATATCTACCAATTTTGAAGGCCAACCCTGATATCACTAATTTCTGCCCAAGGATATGCTTATGAAAACTTTTTCAGAACACTTCTTTGCAAGCAGCAATGTTCCCTTTCAGTGTGGCAGATTCTGTTTTCTGTGACTAACAAGTTAATTCAATTACAAAGACTCATTCAGCAGTACTGAATATTACAACTAAGATTGCAGTATGAGCTGTTAAGAAACACTTCAGCGTGACAGCCAGAGGTTTTAAGCCCATCATCAAACATTCAATCGCATAACACAGGGACAAGAGCTGGTTGCAGGTGTAAACTCCCTCACTTGATGACTCATTTCATTGACTCATTTTAATTATTTTAATGACTCGTGATGATTCCAGTAACATAAATTCAGTTTGTTTTGTCGGCAAAATACAGATACCAGCTAAACGATCCAGAGGGAATCAAATAACATAAGCAGCTAACATTAAATTCAAACTTTTTTTTTTTCCTTAAAGAGTATTAGCATTGATGTCAAACACATAAACCCAGTTTTGTTTACAATACCCCTAATTTGCTTGTGGCATTCCTTGCGGAAGAAAGTGGCTGTTCACTTGTTAAACAGTGCTTCGCAGACCATACTCTTGCGTCTCTGTTGAGCTTGAGTGATGAAGGCAAAGCTCTGAAAGGTCTAGGCAACCACTGTTTAGCTGCTGTGACTCTCAGCACATCATTTCAAAGCATTTGTTAACAGCTGATGTGTTCATGCTAGTACACTTTCGCTCCACTGAATACACTAATTGCCCTCTCCCTTTGGGAGAGGGGTGGCAGGGCAGAGTGCAGAAGCCATGGCCACCCTTCTGCAGGCTCTCTGTGGAAACTGCCAGACACATACCTGTTATTCTTGAACTGTCTGCGTCCATAGCACCCAGTTTCTCTAAGGCAGGGGTCCTCAAACTACGGCCCACAGGCCAGATACACCCCCCCCAGGGTCCTCAGTCTGCCCCCCCGGTATTTACAGACCCCCCGCCGGGGGTTGGGGGGGGAAACCAAGCAGCCGCAGATGACAGCCTGCCACTTCATCTGCGCGCCGGCCCCTGGTTAAAAAGTTTGAGGACCCCTGATCTAAAGGGTCAGTAAAACCCCAAACAAGTCTGTATCACCATTTTTTTGCTGGAGCTGAGAACTACTAATACAGAAAATACTTCAGTCATTTAACAGTTTTCTGTGGGTTTCTGAGTGGCTGGCCAGGAGGACACTAACTTTGTTCCCTGGGTTGCTGGTGCTCATAGGGGTCCCTAGTAATGGGAGTGCCAGAGAGAGGAATTCCATACTGAAAACACAGAGGAACATTTCCTAAATCACATGCAGGCTACCAGGTAACTTGGGTATCTACACGTAGTTTCAGCCCTAACTACTGATAAACTAAAAACTTACAAAAAAAACCATGAACCAAATTAAAGCCATTAATTGTCAGCTCAGCAGTGAACAAGAACTATGGACCAAATGCAGTGTGAAGGATTTCATGAGTGACCTTAAACCCCATTGCCACCAACTGCTCATGGCAAGTGATTTCTTGATGAGCTGATGGCTCTGGTTTTTCGACTAGTTTTCCTCGATAACATGGAACTATGCATTTTCCTGTGCTTGTTCATAGAACAGATCACCAGAAATAGTTAAATACGTATTTGTTGATCTCAGACATCATAGAACTTTAACAGAATCATAATTTATAGAAACTGAAGTTATTTCTCATGTCTAAGTCAAACTCCCTTTTGTTTTCTATTCTTTATCTTCTTCTGTTGCCGCATCAGTTCAATAATATTAAATGCTTCCTTTTATCAAATAAACGAAGTGGCCCAGCTCTATTATAATAATGACCCCAGTAGCTCCTCCTAACTCTGATGAAAGGGACAATACACAGATTTCCTCCCAGGACACTCCCAAAATCAAGTACACTGTTGGCCACGGCTACAAGTCCAACCAATTTATTTAGGATTGTCCAACTGGACCCAGTTTTCTTCAGTACAGGGCTCCACACCAGCAGAATTTTTTCTAAGGGTAAGCAGAGGAGAGAACACCCTATTCTAATCCAGTTTTTGCAACAAAAGCAAAATAAACCATCACTATTTGGTCTTTCTGATCTGGTACCATGATGGGGTTTACAGATAGACAGTTACTAATAGCCTGGTTTGGGTTTTGTTTTTGTTACAGATGTGTGATCAGGGAGGTAATTTTTCTGAAGGATCTGTCTTTCTCAGATACATTAATGTGTGTCAGTGACAGCAAACTACTCAAGCCTTCAAAGCACAGCATCTACTGAAAGTTCACAGTCCTGCTGCCTGTGCTGGAACTACTTGTGCCCTCTAGCAATCCCCAAACTCAACTGAACGGGAGCCTTCAGGAACAAGGCACTAGTTCAAATTTTTAGACTTCTTTGCAATTAAGTGTAAACGTAAAGAAAAAAATCCCTTTGAAGTGGTGCCATCAGGAGGAGTTGTGAACTAGCCTTTCTGAAAGGCCATCATCAGGTCTAAAGTAACATATGAGGAATATGTCCCAAAAACATTGACTAAGTCCAGCCCATATTAGCAATGGCCAAAAAAAAACCCTCAAGGTGTGGGAAATTTGGTGATCAGTTCATTTTTCAAGTGGCAAGACAGAGAAATAACATAATTGTTGGTGCAGGTGATGGCCTGCCTAAGAGGAAACGGATGCCTACAAACCTTTGAGTCCAAGAGATGAATGTATTGTGCTGGGCTTGAGACTCTTACTAGGAACACTCCCTAGATCATCTGGAGGAAGCCTGCAAAACTCTGTGTTATATCATTCCCTAACTAGATAGCAACTTCCAGAATTCAGGGGTTCCTTCCTGTTATTTTTCCAGCAGGATTAAAGTATGTCTTTACATTGAAAACAGGGAGCAGGGCAGGGTGTGCATTCCTTGGAAGAGATTGGGTTGGTTTGCAAATAAATACTGCTGAAGTTCAGACATTTGGCTACACCCTGACTTACCTACAACAGATAAAATAAGGTCATCAGCCTGTAAACGATTTCTTGTGGATCTTGCAGCAGTCAGGTCAGGTATATAATTACCATTTTGGAAATTAGGGCAAAATGTACCGTCTGAATATCTCTATGTATTATACACCTCAACTGTGAAATTTTGCACTCTCCTTTCCAAACTGACCCCATCATATAACATACCCTTTAAAAAGGCAACAAAAGTTGAATTTAAAATAGTGTGAATAAAATCTAATTTCTTGATAAAAAGGCCAAATCAGAAGTTTCACCAAAAATTCTTTCCTTGTCAAAGAATATTTGAATATTAGTTTCAAAACAAGAATCCACTTAGATACAGTAAGTAGATTTCCACAGCTCCAAGCCAAGTAACATTAGGGACAGCAATTGAAATCCCCTCTGTTTTCTGTTCATTTTTAATATGTAGAAAGGTACGTTTCTTCCCATTGCAAAAAATGTAGCATTTTGTGTATTTCTGTTCTATTGCTGCTTTATCTATTCTAACAGTTAGGATAAAGGAGGTCTTCAAGGAAACATAACTTTAAGAACACCCTTATGATAAATATTGGAATGCCTCCCGTATGAAAAGAAACACTTACTTTTTGCATGTCAATTTAGTCATTTCATCCATCAATCTAAAGTGTGTAATTGCTTCAGTTAACAATCAGAGGACTCGGAAGATTACACCAGCCAAGACCACGGCAGGAAATTACCCAGTTTATTGTGATTTATAAGAGATATTAAAGAGTTGAGATTCTGAAGGGTTGCCTGGAAAAGGGTATCTTTTCAATCAAGTGCAAGTACACAGAGCTCAGCTGGAATCACTCCTACTAAACTTTCTTTAAACATTCACACTTTACTATTTTTTCTGTAAATAAGTTCCTGTTAGAATTCTTTTTTTTTTGCTTGTACATAAAACCAGCCGATATTTCTGAAGAATCCTCCCCCTCCTAATTTAAATGTAGCAATTCTGGTTCCTAGTGTCAATAAATATTCCCTAGAAGAACAGTTCAAGCTGGTTAGGAGGGGGATGTTTTCAATAGCACCAAAAAAATCTAGTGAAACAAGCAAAGTGATTTTTATTCAATTAAGAATATGTAGCTGAATTTTAACCTAATCTGTCTGCTGCTACTACAGCTGAAAAACATTTCAATCAGAACTAACAGAGGTTTAACTCTAGCCTTTGTATAAATATAAAGAAGTCTTAAATCACTGTTTAAAGGTGAGCAAAAAAAAACCCACAAGCTTCTGGAACACCATCTGCAGTGCCCAGAAGGTAATAATCAGGTAATAATGTCTACTTGCTGTTTTGCCAGTTCATTCGTAAATCACAAGGCTTAAGCATCAGATCTGCACTGCACTTATGGAAGAACTTGAACAGTTCCACAGAAAATGCTGTATCACAGCAAGTTAAGAGGTAAGCAGCTACGGAAAGATATTAAACACTTAATCAAACTGCAGTATAGTATATATATATATATATATATATAGTATATATATATATACTATATATAGTGTATATATATATATATTATATACTATATAGTATAAAATATAGTATAGTATTTTGTATAGTATACAAAATATAGTATATTTTGATTATAGTATAATCAAAATGCAGTATACTGCAGTATATATACTATATATATATATAGTATATATATATATATATATAGCTCTATCTCACATTCAGATCTCAAACAATTACACAGTTATTTTCATTTGTGTTGTTTTTTCTAAAAAAAACAACATTTGTGTTTTTTCTTTTTTTGGGCTTACTCAGAGGGAATGGTTTGCCCTGTGTTAAAGGGTGGAGACAACTTAACAGAATTGTTCTAATCTTGTTTTTTTTCAAGTTACCATGAAGTTTAGGTTTATAATACTGGGAAGTATAAAAATATGAACATTCTTACAGATACTACTAAGTCCTTTAGATTTTAATAGTCTCTGGCACGTACTGATATCTCTATTTGCATAAACTGCTCCACAATCTAGATAGAAATACACCCACAGGGAAAAAATAGAAAAAACTATTCAAATACCTTTCCCTCAAAAGCCCCTTGTGGTCCAGAAGTAAATTTAGTAGAATCTGCAGAGAAACCAGAAGGTCACTAACACAGACCCACATCTTAAGCGGGTTACTGGTGTTTCAGAAGTTGCTTGTGTGAAAGTCAGAAGCCATATATATAACTTAAATAACTAAGACAAAAGAACACTTGACTGTGCAAAAATACAATCTTACATAAATATTTAAAGAGAGTAGTGATATTTTAAAATTAGCATCAGCAGTATGACCCAGGGACTCTCTCCATAGTAGTTACAGACCAGTTTCCTCCTTGTTCCAGCCTGTTTGTTTGCTGTCCTCTGCAGGTCCAAGTGAAAAACAAAGCATGAAGATTTTAATCGAGGCAAAGATAAATTCCATTCAAATGCAACGAATTCATCACACTAAGTGAAGTAAGCTATGTCACATGCAAATATCAAAAGAAATTTCTCTGTGGTCTGAGTCCTCTGTTAGCAGCAGGTCCCATTTGCAAGCACCACTGGTCAGACTATACCCGCAGCAGAGGTAAGGTTGCAGGAATGGGGAAAAGGATGCATAAAGCTTCTTGGGATTTGTCTTGGTGTTTCTCTTCCAAAAGCTTTCCTGAATACACTTTACTGTAAGGACTGAAGCTTCTCCATTGTGCTGTCTTCACCTATAATTAAGGTTAACTCGGTTACCCGCTAGTCCTCATCCACAGCTCATTCCCAATTTAACTCCCACCATTCTGTCAGCCTGAGCTTCGAGTTCATGCTGGGCTGCTGGGTACAAGCCTTCACCTGGTCCCCGTCTTTGCAGTGCTCATCTCCCCATCCCACTGCTTCCAGCAACAAGTCTGGATTTGTTGGGCAGCTGCCAACCTTAAATAGCGCAAAACCAGCCGGTGCTTTTACTGCCTTGCGTTTGGCCCTTCTGAACACCATTTGTGTGTGTGTGTGTGTGTTTGCGTGCACACACACAGACAGGCACTGTGCAGGGCAGCTCCTAGGGTTCTGCGAGGGAGTCTACCACATCTCCTGGTAACGGGCCACTAGAGCAAATAGCTTCTGTGTTTGACATCAAGCAGGAAGAAACAGTGCACGTGGTCTGCTTGAAGGTTGCCCCTCAGCTGAATGAACACTCCCTGGTTTCACCCCTGTGATCAGCAGGGCCACCTTAGGCCACTTTGTCCCCTGCCACGTGCTTCAGCCCCTTGTCACTTTACATTCCCAAGATAGGCAGGTGGAAATCAAGCCCTGTTCCTCTCATCACTACTAAATTGTTACAGCTTTTTGGACAGTAAGATGCTGCCTGTGTTTGCAGGAGGAAAGCCAAGTACAGTTGCTGGTCTTGCCTCCATGCTGCAGCATCTGTCCGAGCCCCCCACCGCAGTTCCTTCTCCCTCCCTGGGGTAAGAGTCTGCAAATGCCCAGGGGCTGAAAATCTGCCCACATCATCTAACATGCAGACAAAAATATTCAGAGACATCAGAATAAAACTTATTTAAAAAATAATCACAAATTAATAAAAAAAAGGGCTTTCTTACGTGTTTTGTGTGTAAAGAACAATTCCACCAGTTCTAACTGGTGAATTGGTATACCAGCACTTATCATCCAACAACTTTACCATTCAGTTTGCTACACCTCAGCAGTGATCTCCATGTGTTGAAGAATCAGCATAACTGAGAGGAACAAGAGAGATTACAAAGCTTTTCTGTAACTCAGTCCTACCTCAAGAAAAAACTCTGGTTAATATATGTCTATTCTCTCCATATAACATTACCCTTCTCTAATATCAGCCCAAAGGTTTTTAGACTTCTTTTTTTTTTTAAAAAAAAAAAACCAAAACAAAAAACAACAAAAACAAAACCAACAACAAAAAAAAAAAACACTCAAAGAATAAAACCAACAACAACAAACCAACTACCCTAGAAGACAAGATCCATATTCTCTTTCTTTGGAGATTTAGGGGAAATAGTCATGTGTAATGGCAACTTCAAGGCTTTCTCAGTTGACGATCTGAGAACCTTTGGCTTACACTGGTTTCACTGGATAGACATAAACTTAGCCCTTCTCATTGCTGCTTGGAGCCTTACTGAATCCAACCTACATTGGTCTGAAAGTCCTGAATACACCACTGATATGCCATTGCTCTAGCTGCCCTAGGACTGACTGAAGTAAAAGGAAGACATTTGATAAGCATATGGATGCAGTAATTTTCACACTGAGAGTCATCTGGAAAATGCCATAAAAGCAATAGATCAGAGAAAAACACCACGCTGCTTTATTTTAATTTACTGTTTAAACAATTTCCTTCCCCCCTGCCCCTTCTTTTTTGAAGGGATGCTAAAAGGAAAAAAAAAAAAAAGAGTTTCCTCTTTAAAATGCTTGGTACTGAATTATTTTCAGATAAAGTGTGGCAGCTGACTGGGTAACGGAAAGATTGCATACTTTAGGTACCTCATTTTCAGTTCTATTTGTCACAGATTCCTTCACGCTTTCAAAACACTGCTGGATCCTGTACTGTCAGATAAGCAGTTGCTTTTGTGCCAGTATTGTCACTGCAACACAAGTGAGAAGATACTTCATGTACTGTTGCAACCATAGGTTTGCAGTGTGATTTGGGGGGGTTGTGTGAGGCTTTGGCTGATTGGTTGGTTTGTTCAACTTAATTTATGGCACTTAGCTGATGGAACACTTGTGGAAAATTGGAGTAACCAATGGTAATTCTTGAACTGTTGCATGCCAAAAATCAAACTCCTCAGGCTAAGGAAGTAGGAAGGGCCACATGAACCAGACAGAAGTCTTTAGTTCAGGTGCTCTGCTCCAACTAGTTCTCATGATAGCGAAGAACAAAAGCAAAGGGAAGAAGTTTAAGTGTCAACAGTGTTTATGACCAGTTTCCAGCAAACCAAGGTTTAGTGACTTCCTGAGCCAGCAGTTACATTGGTACCTTCATGTACAGACATATCTGACTGCAGTAAGCAATGTGATTTTATTATACTTTGTGTAGACTATCTTTTGCATTACACTTGCTGCTTAGTAATTCCACTTGGTCACCCCACTTTGTGTCAAGAAAATCTGTGAATATTCACTCCCTGTACATAGTTCTACAGCAGCCTCTGAGACAGGCGGCTCCCACCCACAGGCACAACACAGCATCACACAGCTGGGCACTAAGGCTCACTCACCTGGCTGATAACAATGCAACTGCAAAGCAATCAGCATCCCAAAGCAATTACCCTCATTTGACAGGCAGGACTGGTGTTTCTGACACAGCAAATGGATTGCTGAAAGTAGCTTTCTCGTACTGTGAAAGAGTGAAGAAATGATTAAAAGCAACCTGACATGTTCTAAATACCAATTTCAGGTATTCAAGGTACCCATGTGTGATCCTTTGGAAGAGGCAGAAACATTGCCAGGCATACAACTGGCCTCTTTGCTGCAACTGTTATACAGGAAGCAGCAATACATGCTCAGCTGTGGTTGGAAATCAGAGCCCTGGGTGGTGCAGGGGTGTGTGTGGTTGTGCTGTGGATGACAGAATGCTCTGCCCATCCCAGCTGGTACCTCGGCCAGCCTCCACGTGAACTGCCTCGTCACAAGCAGCATCCCCAGCAGCATGGCTTGCCAGGTGTCACACTGGCTTCAGGTGGGTCTTGCTGCTGCTGCACCTGATCCCCGTCTCTCACCCCACAACTTTCCCAAGGAAACACGGTGCCATCCACATCTAAATTTTTTCCTCCTCTATTTCCCACATCTGCTTTCCTCTTCTGTAATCCAAAGCTTTGCTTGGTGCCATGAATTTTTCCCCTGAACTCCTCTCCCCTGTCCCAGGCCCTCCTACACACCTGGCCACTACGGAGAGTGTCTGAATGTCAATAAAAAAATCAGTTAATTTTCAGTTAAAAGGATAGCAAAATGATGAATTAATATGTGGTTGCAGCAGGGCTATGGGTTAGATCAGGAATCTGTAACTACTGTTGATTTTAACAATGCTCTGAAAACTGGTGATCTGTAGTCACCTGGCACTATGTTGGCAGTGTAAAACTACAGTATTTGTAGTGTTTATTGACTCTTTGAAAACTAGAGGATAATTTTTTCAATACAAAATTGGAAACAGCTATAGGAGGAAGAAAGTGAAACATGAAAATTTATTTCAGCATCACACTTTATGGTAGTTTCTCCTCAGTCATTTCAGTATTTCGTTCGTTCGTGTGTGTGTGTGTCTGTGTGTGTGTGTGTGTCTGTGTGTCTCTGTGTCTCTGTGTGTGTGTGTCTGTGTGTTGCAAACTTTTCTGCTTGTTCTGTCCCTCCCAGCACCTGAGACAACCTTCCTCTGAGCTCTTCTCACTGTTTTTGTTTATGATAACATTGACTCACACTCTCCCATCTCTCTCTTTTCAAGACTTTCTTTGCTGCTCTTCACCCCATTTAGACAACTCTGCCTTTGAAGTTTATCCGAATTTACTATCTTCAGCGTTTCTTGCTTAACACATTCCTCCTGCCATAGGCAGTCCTGAACATCAGTGCCAGGGCCAAACCCAGGAAGTCTAAGAGATGCCCTGAGAATGATAAAACACACCAAAAATAACCCCCTCTCAATCATATGAAGTGAGATTGTAAAAAGTAGCCTGAAAGGGATATGGGAACTTGGTGCTGTCACAACAGCATACAAAAAAGCTATCATAGAAATAACCAGTGCTCCAGAGAATGTATACAAGAAATTTCTGTGCTCCTTCCCTGTTAACACAGTAACAAAGTAGATTTCCAAAGCTCTTTTCACCCTAAGTGCAATTAAAGTGTTGATAACATACTGCCATGAAAAGCTGTGAAGGTCAAGAAATCTGCAAAGTTCAAGGAGACAGCGGTCATTTCTGTGGATGACAGGAACATACACAGTGTCATAATTCATTACAACTGATCCAGTGCAAGAGACATTAAACCACAGGCTTCAGGATCTAAGCCAGTTTAAAATGATTACAATTCAGAATTAGCCTTCAAATATTAGTAGATGAGCAAAGGCCACATAATCCCATTTTAATCTGAAATATGACACTAATCGCTGGAGACGTGGTATGGGATTAGATGGGTTTTGGACCTAATCTACGATGGTATTTCCTATATGCCTGCTCAGTTCTACTTTTAGCTTTTCTGCTAACCCCCTTCAAGGTGCCTAAAAGCAAAAACTGTTGTCTGCGTTTGTCTTTGCTTGCAACCTTGAGACTAAAATGCTCTCAAAGACACAGAGCATCATATAAGGGTCAGGAGATGAATCCTTCTCCACAAGAAAGAAATACTAACAGAATATCTCCCAATTTCCATAATTTTTGAACACTGCAAAGGGAAAAGCAAACATTCAGGGAAAACACAGAATGGAGAAACATTTTTAGAAGTTCAAATGTCTTGTCTGAACTATACTTTTCTATTTAATAATTGTTTCTCAACTCTGTTTTTTTAATGCTAGACTTGGATGGAAAGGGCAAAGATCTCTAGCCAACTTTTCAGCATCGAGAAGGTTGTTTTGAAATATATCAGGGTTTGAGAAACCTGGGGAGATCCAAGACTGGCTAATCCAAGCGTTCCAGTACTACAGGTCACATCCCATAGCATCACTTCATAGACTTAAAAACAAGAATTTTTTAAAAAATCATTAACTTTCAATCTACTTGTCTTCTGAAATTAGAACATTTAGTCAAACTATTTTTCCAAGCCTATACATATACATGAAGCATTAAATTCCATGGTTCAAGGCTTTAAAAACCCCCAAAATGAAAACATCACAAGGGCTGGGAGTTCTCAGTTCTAATGCCATTACAAAACAGCCAGCATACCTGCAGACTTTTCTTTTTTTCCTCTGCTCTGATCAAGCTGTGAAAAAAAAATGAAAAAACAGGGCAAATTCCTGACATAAAATAAAAAACTCCTATTTAATCTCCTGGAGCCAGACTTTCATCTCATGAATTGTTATAACATGGCCAAGAATTATACCCAGCTATTGTTTAACTAACCCACCATCCCCTGACAGCAAACACATGAGATTCAGTGTAAGTCAGCATCCAGAACTATGAAAGGATTCCCGGCAAACCCCTAAGTCATCAACTCTGTTATAAATAAGGAATGTAATTAAAGAAAACAAAAGTATGAACAGGCCCTCAGAATATTGTACTTTTCTTCCTGGAGCTTTTCTTTATTGTTCCAAAGTAAACAATTCACATGATATCTTTTTTTTCCTCTTTTGCATGCCCTGTTCACAAGCACATACTGCATCTGACTTCTCTTCCAATTTCCTTGCTGCCTCTAAAGATGCTGAAGACTCTTCACCTTTTTGATATTTCCCGACTGGCAGTATACTTCACACATCTGTTTTTCCAGAGTAACAGATGTTGTCGCTCAACAAAGACAACAGTCTATATGTTTAGGCTAGGAAGTGCAGAAAAAGCATTTAGATCTAGTTTCTGCTTTTTCTCAGCAGATGCTTCAACAACGTAGATTCCTTAAATAACATGTATTTCAAGTGTATGTGCCCAGGGTTTATAAAACAGACAAGTGCAGTGAGCGTAGATCATTCTTGCTGCTCAAGAGGGCAAAGGCAGCATCTTTCTCATACATAAAAAAAAATAAATAATCAAGTCTTTAGCCCTCAGGCAGTCATTAATTGTACGTAACCAAATCCACTACAACTATGTGATTTTGAACAAGATATTAATCTATGATATATTCATGCATACTAATTGCATTAATGTGATTCTGCTCTATTATTTTGTGTTCTTGTTTGGGGCCTTGTTGCTCAGTAACATACCACACCTTTTAACAACAAAATATCTCCAAACTGAGACAGAGAAAATAGATTTCACTTAGCAACCTGGACAGAAATACTTGGGAATTATCATTCTGCTCATGATTGTTATTTCTTTTCATGACTGTTATTTTCATGTATTAAACGAGTATTTCCTTTTCTGATGTTTTAATAGCATTGTAACTAAATCCATGTCCTTATTGGAACCATAGGTGTGTCCTGTATGTGCTTGCAGTATAGCTTGGAAGTTACATGGCTCCACAGAAGAACCTGTAAGTTCTGCTAAAGTGACATGGCCGTACTAGAAGTTGACACAGGCATCGCTACTCAGTCAGTAAGCCAGAGGCCTGTGAGGACCAGCACTTTCCCTCCCACATTTGAAAGCGTGCATCTGATACATAATGTGTCTGAGGAAGCAAATGCATCTCTAATCCTATGAGAGTCTGCTAACGTCTCTACTACTGATGGCTGACATGTTCCAAATCAGAAGGAATATAGTCTTATTTAGTTTTATTTTCCTTTAGTTTTAACTGTGAAAATTATAGCTGCTATATAGTCATATTTATAAAAAAAAATATATGAAACCTCATCAGATTCATAGGATCATAGAAGCACTGGTTGGAAGCCACCTCTGGAGGCCATCCAGTCCAGCCTCCTGACTGAGTGGAAGGACCATCTCCAGCACTAGAGCAGGTCAGCCATGGCTTTGTCCAGCAGAGTTCTGAAAGCCTCCAAGAATGCTGATCCCAGCTCTTTCTGGCAACCTACTGAAGTGCTGCACTACCCTCCTAGCCAAGAAAGGACACTCTGAAATCCCTAAGTTAGGATTTGTCCCACGCTTTATCATATTTCACTATCCAAAAGAGCCTGGCTTTTCTGTGCTTGTAACTCCCCTTCAAGTAACCCGAGGCTTCTACTGAATCCCCCCTCACCCTGCTCTCCAGCAGTTGTACGCTGCCGCTAACCCCTCCCTGCCGTAGTCCCTGAGCCCCTCCCCACAAATCGGGTACCTCTGACTACCTCGGTAGCTCTCTGCTGGACCTTCTTTCAGTCCAACATCCTTCTCAGACTCAGGGACCCAGAAGAGGACACACTAGAGCAGCCTCAGCAATGCCAAGCGGACAGAATAAAACCTTCTTGCCAGCCATGCTTCTGCCAACGCGGCCCAGCATGAGTTTTGCCTTCCTAGTGATTAGAGGCCACTGCTGGCTCATATTCAGCCAGGTTTCTGCTGTAACACCTGCGCCTTTTTAATCAGAGCTGCTGTTCAGGTGGCCAGGCCACAGACTGTGCTGATGCCTGGATTTATACTTTTGGGGGAGCATCTTGCAGATCTCCCAGCTGAAACTCACGAGGGATTTTAGCCCAAGCCTCAGTTAACCGAAGGTCCATCCTAACTCAGTGTCATCCACAAATCTGCTGAGGGTATGCTCTGCACCATCACGTGAGGCATATGGTCCACGATGTTTCCAGGAACAGGGATGAAGCAGCCTAAAGCTCCCCTGATCCTCCACTTACCTTTCCCATTCACCTTCCATCCTCTGTCACCTGTTACTCTCAGTAGTGGTTCTCCTTCTTCTCAAACTGCGACAGGTTTGTTTTTTCTGTGAAGATTGAGGGGGAAGGAGAAAAAAAAAAAAAAAAAGTGTTGAGTACTTGTCTTCTCTGCATCATCCATCCCTCAGCTGTCTCTCACCATTCACCCAAAGTCCACATTTTCCCTGAGCTCCATGAACAAACTTGTAAAATGTTTCCTTTATGCTCCTTACTGCTCTTAGCTCCAACTGGGCTTTGGCCTTCCCAATTTCATATCTACATGTCCAAGCAATGCTTCGTACTACACCTTTGCAGCCTCTCATGGTTTCCCCTTTTTACGTGCTCCCCTCTTGCATTTTGGTTCATCAAAAAGCTCCTTCCTTGGTCACATAGGCCTGTTGACAGAAAGTACTCCTGACCTTTCAGGGCATTTTCTTTGAAAAGCAACTGCTTTCCTGGGCACCATGGCAGTTCCTCAGCAGATCTTTGCCTGGTTATCCCCTGAACAAGCCAAAGTTTGCTCTCTTATAAGGCGTACTGGAAGGACAGACAGATTGCCCCTGCTTTTGTGGTATCTCTCCATAACATCTGCCAGGGACAGAGAAGTTCCTAGCATACCACTGCACTCCACTTGCTGCTTTACATGTGTATCTTCCCTTGTACATACCTTCCTTCTGCAACAAACATCCCATTTCTTCTTCCCACTTCCTTCTTGTTTTCACCCCAATAAACTGAAGACTTTTTTCATCCTGTAGCCTTGCCTATTCACACAATATTATGTGGAACTGCCCTCAGGTTCTACAGAAAAGTAGGACAAACTGCTCTCTCAGTGGTACTTGAGGGCAAAATACTGAGAAATTTATTACTTGGAGGGATGCAGTATTTTTTGTAGTTACAACCAGCTAGCATTGCCTGATGTCCAGTAGCATAGGACGTTTGGGAATCCTGGACAAAGAGGCACACCGTGACCAGTGAGCCTCAGGGGTGTAACTGCCCATGCAACAACACACTGCACAGGGCGTGTGTCCGGTACCACGGATTCCCTCTGTAATGCATCACAGGGTTTGCCCCCGCATGTACCCTAAGCCCAGTTTAGGCTTATACTGCTCATACTGCTTTCCACAGTATGTATGCTTTCAGGCATTGAGAGACATCACTCGCTATCCCACTCCAGATACGTGATTGCTGCTTCTTGGACCACACTGCACGTCAAACAGAAGAATTTCTTACGTGGTCTACAGACACAGGCCAGCTGTCTCTTAAGTAGAGATGTTAAAATAATATAAACAATAGAAATGTAGTAAAATGCTCTTTAAGACTTCCTTAGAAGTAAATGTCTGTGATCCCATTACTTACCTCATTTTCTTAGAGCTCTGCTGTTTGCCTTCAGAACTTGCATGTGCTTGGAAAAAACTAAGTGTTTGCCCATTTGGGTTTGCTCAACAGCTATAATAAGAACTTCCTGAATTTCTGCACTCCTTCTGTGGAAAAGGTGTCACAGGACTCGACTAAAAATAAAAATATTTCTAGATGGTTGTGGATTTTTTCCCTTTATAGAAACTTGTTGACTTCCTAAGTATCACATTTTGAAGGCTGCAAGTTTTTTCCCATAATACAATTTGGAAAATATTCCCCCCACCTGTAACATCTCTAACGCATTCTGCTAAGTATCCACTTTTAAGAATATTGTTCCAGGTTTATCCTCACCATTCCCCTTCATTCACTGTTAGGGCTACTTTATCCTAATATGTTCGTTTCTGCAGATCTGCTACAGCCCTGCTTTTTTTATTACCCATATTTGGGTAATATTCCTTCCAATTTTGTTTGCCTATCCCTCCCAGTTGCAAGAAGGGATAAAAAGGCTGAGAAAGGTACATGTGAATGACCAAACCTATGCATAGGTTTCATTTTGGCAGAAGGTAACGTAGCTTCAAATAATTGATATTGCAATTTTCAAATCAGCTCGGCGCTTAAACCGTTCACACAAGGCCTCAAAGTCAGATTGTATTTTAACTAATTCATGTTCACTTATGAGGACTATCATTATTCTAAGAGATAATTGTTTTTAAACTATTAAACAAGGCCAATAATTTCTATGACATAGCCGTATTGCAAATGTATGCTGTATGTACATGTTACTAACCTGTAATTTAATCTATTGCATTTATGAACAAACTTAAATGTCAGATAGTGAAGGCACGTAAATTCATCATGCTGTTCTCTGAAAATATGTCCCCTCACTTGTAGCAGTGTAAAAGCTGCACCTTTCACCTGAAAATGGTAACAAAATGGAAACACCGCGCTGCCCTCCACCTACAAACTCTCATTGCTCTCAGCAGAGCCCAGCCCTGCACTGTTGCAGCACAGATTTCTAATATAATAAAATGCTATAATAGTAAAATATTTTTATTAGTATGGGTCATGTCTGTGCTATGATGCATTTCACAGCTGTGATGCACTTGTCTCTAATGCGATAAAACTACGAAAGCTGAAAGTTTCTTGCAGACAGTTTACATTTTGTGATGACATTCCCTTGAATCTTAAACGTAGCAGCCTTCCTTGTTTGTGGGCTTAGAGCTCTCCTCTGGGAATGGAAACATTAGCTACTGATGAAAATATTCATGAACTCTTTGTCATGCTGTTTTTATGGAAGGAAATTCCATCTATATCACGATCATAAACTGACAAGTAAACTAATCTTTGCTGTTAGGTATTAGTCATATTTTCCCATATGTTCTTTGTAGAGCAAGCGGCACATGCGTATTTAATTTAATTTTGTATAAATATTTAACAGGGCCTTTATCATATCAACTTGATAGCTCATTTGGGCTAACAGAATTTAGCCTCAGAGCCAGAAAAACACATTTTCTACACTTAATACAACAGCATGTGACATTTATCAGCACTCAGCCTTGCGGAAATGGATGCTGATTTAGGGTGAGTTATTCTTCAGTCTGCACATCCTGCTGAGGAACTGGCCAGTGGCAGCCAGGATCTCCGCTTTATTGTTCACCTTCAGTTACAGCATTCATCGATTTACCTGCAGGTTTTACTCATTGTTGTGAGCGAGCATTATTCAAAGCAGCTTTCAAGTGATGATGCACTTGAATTCTCTATTTAGCCTGTCAGTTGGTTTTCTGTACGTTGTTAAATGGTTAGTAGAGTACAGAGTATGGGTATATGCCACATGTGATGACACGACAAATAGAACAAAACTTTTCTAACTTGCTTATTGCCCTCAGAACAGCACCTGCAGCTTTCTGAAGGGAGACCTCAGAGAAACTTTCGTACCTGTTTTGCCTTTCTTGCAGAGAAAACCTCTCATCTTCATCAACAGGACACGTTTCTGCACCACTATTAACATCTGCCATTAAAGGTACAGGGAAAGCACCTGCACTGCATGTATGTAGCTGCACAGTTTTCCTAGGGAGTGATGGGGAGGGAAGCTTCCCACATAGTTTGCCTCTTCTTTAGAGGATATATCACCCAAATATCACCCCTAAAAATGCAATAGCTAACAGGGGTGGGAGGGGAAAGTCATGACTGTGCAGCTGCACTGACTGCACATTGGATGGGGCACAGAGAAGTAGCCTAGAGGCTCTGTGCATGAACTTGAAATACCTGGCTGCACTCCTCCTCACCATACCAGTATTACATCATTCCATTAGGACAGCCAGACCAGTTTTTAAACTGCCATTGAACCGGAGGACAACTGAGCTCATCTTCCCTACCTGTACTATTTATATGCAAGATTTTCAGGAAAACTATACCGCATGCTATTTCTGACCCAAACATATGCTTGCAAGGCAGCAGCCTACGTACAACTCAAATACAGCAGGACATAGGAAGGAAGAAATTCTGATGCAAACCCAGCATCACTTGTACCGTAAAACCAATTTAATTTGCCTGACGAGTCAATGATAAGAAGTTCAGAGTTATCAAAAGTGAGTTCAGCCATCTGAGGAATGCTCGTGGGCACCCAATTTCCATGATTACCCATACTGCTCCCCGATGCCTCTCTTACATGGGAAGATGCTCTAGCTGTTTAACTACTTCTCATTGGAATGTGTTTTGCAAATGCTTTAATAAGCGATGACCCTACTTGTCTATGCAATGCAGTTCCTCAAATACTTCAGCTGTGCTCTGCTCCTCTCCTCGCTGCTGTTTAAGCTGCAAATTCCATAATGCCAGGGATGGTTAGGAAAAAGGGAAGTTTATAACTTGCTAAATAGGGCTATTGCTACCCTAGTGACAAATTCTCTGGCTGGATTAGTATCTGAAAATACATTTTTCTTGCTTTTTAAAGCATGTTTATTATCTTTCATGACTCCTGGGAACCCTTCAGGCTGCACTGGATGTTTCCACCTCCCAGAGCACAACTGTCATGGGAGATATAGCCTGCTTGCAGATCTCTCCACATCTGCCAGCTGCAGCAGCTGAAGAAATGCTCACAGAGTACATTGCCCCCAGCTTAAATGCTCATTCCCAGCATTGGCATCATGTCCTGCTTAAGCACAAATCCTAAGGTGTGGGAAACCTTGGCATTCATCAGCTATCAAGGGGCCTCTGCCTCCAGAAGCAGCTGTCAGAGGAACATCATCTATGTTTGAAGGAATCCTGATATTACCTATGCCATCAAAATGCTTAGGGAATCATTTTATTTAACGAAAGCAGATCAGAGAAAGATCAAAAGGCGAACAGCAGCTCCAAACCCCCTAAAAAAAAAATAATCCCAAAACAACAAACCCAACCTACCATGCCCATCACATTTCAAGAAGGCCAGCATGAAAAGAGTGTTTAATACTGTTTTGAAGGAGCGTGAAAAGCAGAAACCAAGTCAGTTTTTGGTTTATTGAGCCAACAACAAATGCCTTTGAAAAACATATGAAAACCATTATGTCTACATAAATGTTGGAAGTATAAGTAGTGATATTTATCTTTAACTGTTACTGCCTTGATTGTTTTGATCCCTCTCACATTTTCTCCCTTGCTAAGGCCTCGAGAGGCTGCGTGAATTGCTTTTTATGTAATTTTAAATATTATATCGTTCTTTCTTCTGAGCAACCCAGAGCTTCGTTCTCTAAAAACCAGCCTGACCTTCGGTCTCTGCATTTTCAGACATCAGCAGCCTGTTAGCAGAGACGTACTCATTACAGTGCTTCACTGCAAATGAGATGCCTGCGTGGGATGTGGAAGCAAGATTTGTCAGTAGGACCCAGGTTCTCACAATGACTTTGTTGCAAGCTGAGCACTTGGCAACCGAAGGACAGACAGACAGCAAAGTAGGTCTCAGTTCACAGAAGCCAACTCACATAGCAGAGGTCTGCATGCATTCAGAAGGAAGAACAGAGGAAAAGCATGAGGAATCTCAGGATGGGTCTTCTTCAGGCAACACTCAACCACCCAGCTAGGCAAACCTGGGACCTCTCCCAGTGACTCAACTACTCCCAATTCTGTGGTATTTAGGAAAGCTAAACCAAAAAAATGTTCACAAAGGAACTGTGAAAGCACTACCCTCCTCCTGTACAGAGGTTTAAATCACAGGCCTGGTTAACTGGAGACCTGAAACTGGCTCTTTTTGGTGCCCAAGACCTGAATAATATTTTTTTATAAACTACTTATTTACTGAAGATAACTTAGCACTCGTTTGAGAAGCAAGGTCATTACAGACCAGCAGCTGACAGCACAAATACCTCGATGAGATGTTGGTCATGAACAAGTCTAGAGATAAATCAAACTGTTGACCGATGCTGGCTGGACGGAGGAGGGGCAAACAAAACCCCCACAACTTAATACAAAACTGCAGCCCCTAAGTCCTGTTTATAACAGTTAAGCCATTAAACTCCAAAACGAAGGGGTAAAGCAAAATTCCTGCCCATTCTTCAGGAGATCTGACTCCACCTCTTCCACCACCCAACCATTATGCGATCACATCTAAATGGGACTTGGAGGGAATTGTCTCCTGGGAGGTTTGTCAATCACCTTTGTGTCCATCTGTAACTGTAAGCGTCAGTGCACTTTTTATTGGTATTTAACTTGCTCAACACTGGTTTTGGTTACTGCCTTTGAATGTAATAGATACTAATTTAAAAAATATTAGCAATATTTCTAAATATGTACTTCAGTATGAGGTCTACACATCCAACCCAATGAGAGCACCTTCAGCCATTTTCTCCTCTGGCAACAGGGCACTCAGCCAATGCAAATTTGCCCCAGAGATGATTTGATACCCACCCTCAGGATGACAGTCTGCTTAGGGATTTCTAGTCACAGAGCTGAAGACTGGACAAACACCAAGTAGCATGTACACAGATACACTCAATGGATGCAGGAACTGGACCACATGTTCCCTCCTGAGAGATGTGGAGTCTTTGCCCTTGGAGGTGTATTTGGTTGGGGTCGTCAGTCTGCTTGGTAGATTTTTGTAAAGGTACCTTAGGTCCCTCCTGCCACAGACAGAAAAAAAACCCAAACCCTACCCCACAAACCTCTTAAAGACTTCTAGAGATCAATCAATGCAAGTCAGTCCAAAAGAAGAGTACGACTCAAGTATCTTCAGGAGGGGAAGATGCTTTCCTGCTTCCCGTAGCCCAGAAGACACAGGGTCACTTAAGCATTTTTGCATGCAACATACCCCCCGGGCCCTGTCAAAGGTGCCCTGGGCCAGAGACCAGCAAAACAAGAACATGGGCTGGAAACTAAGGCATATGCGTTAAGATTTAGTAAGCCAGGCCCATGTTTTTTTCTGTTATTTTTAGAAAGTGGGATGCATCACCATAACAAAAAGCTAGGAATTAGTCAGAGTCTTGACACCAAGATCAAGTGTCCTTGTGGGAGACAGGTTTGTGTTTTAAGTTATTTTTTAGGCAGGTTGTGTTCAATTCAGTCCTAATGGAGGAAAACATAGGGCCTATAGCATGCCAAACTAAGGTCACATTAAGTGATCTAATCAGCTGACTTAAACACTATGTTTTTTTTTTAAAAAAATCCCAACCAAAACCCCATATGAAAACACCCAGCAGAACAGCAGCAAGGAAAGTCATCCCCAGCTTTTCTAGCAGATGGAAGAATTGTTCATACTGGCTGCATACGCAGTCATTCTAAAGCCTTTACTCAGCACTATAGAAACAGATCAGTCCAAAGAAAAAATATTTATTTTTTAATGGAAAGATCACTATCGAATTACATTAAAAATATTCATATTTATCCATAATTGAGATTCTTTCTCACCATGAAAAGTGCTCTAAGAACATACTTGCTAGCTGAATTTCAGAGCTCAATGGATGTTTTTGGTTCTAAATAGCTCATAGTGGAAGACTGCTCTAAAGGGCCAACTCCCAAAATAGATGTTTAAGCTCATTATAATGAATGTACATTTGCTTAGTTTCACAGCACAATGCCAAAAGATTTTTAATATGATTTAGTTTTCCCAAGAAACAAAAGCTGATGCAAATTTTTTCTACACACCCGCACCCACCCTTCCCCCCTTCAATATTTGTACTTGCCTCAACTATCAGAGATGTAAAATTATTTTTAAGAACACATTCAGCATAAACCTGTGAAAATATTTTGAGATCAGATTTTTTTTGTATTGTTGAAACCCCAAATATTAGCTAGTACAGATAGAGAGTTTTATCTTATACACGTTTAAAAAAATACCTTTAAATTGATTTACTTTTAATAAAATCCCAGAAGGCATTCTTTCTCACAAAATGTATTTTTATTTTGGCATATGTATTTCTTTGTAAACGGTTGCTGGTTCCTTTTATTAAAGATGTTGGAGAAAGGTTCCAACAACATTTTTCTGACCAAGCTGGCCATTGCATGATCCTGCAACATCTCCCATGGCGTGTTTAATATCTAGGACTGCTTGAATTCTTGCAGAACACTCCATATCGATTAACAGACTACCTTGTCCATGGCATTGCAGATGTTAGAGGAGTCAAAGTTTCATCTCAGCAAGACACTAATAGAAACCATTCTTATTAAAGATAAGGTCTTTCATGAATAATGATAAAAAAATCAAAGGCAATTTCAACAGTTGTCTTTCGGCTCATATTTCCTGTCATAGATGACTTTTTCCTAATTTGGAAAAAAATATTATTTCAAAGCAACAGCAGGTTTTTTATTAGTTTCATAAAGTCATGGGAATTGCCCACTACTGTGCCTGTGATATTCACAGATTTATAGTACCAAAACCATATCTGCTTTCCTCATGGATACCCATCCAGTTACTGCCGATTTCCCTAGCAGAAAAATCTCTGACCCTTCCTCCTGTGAGTCAAGAAACAGTTGTGCAAAGCTTCAAATTCCTGCTACCAGCAAAAAGAAAAAAATAAAAGATAGCTTTCCATGTCCTAAAATTTGGCAAAAAACATTCCAAACTCCGAATGGTTAGGACTGCTCCACTAGATTCAGTTTCTAGTTGATATTTTGCTGTCGCCTGGATTTACAGGTTTTCCTTTAAATAGCACTTCTCTGCTATCAGGAGAAATTACATTAATTTAATTTCACATCACTGGGCCTCAAAGCAAGAGAGATTCTTTCCTCCTGCATGATGGAAGATCTGGCATTTTTAATTTACTTTCTCATGTGTCTTGAAGTCACTTAATCCTCTATTTGTCTGTCTCTGAAGAGACCTTCATTTTCTCATGAGATTATCTTATTTGTAAACACTGTTATCAGAAAGCACCACCTTTCTCCCTGCACACATCATGCTACTGCCACAGTATCAACAGCTGGCATCTTAAATAACCATGGATTTCATTATTTTTAAATTTTTTAACCATTTCCTGCTTTGACACTTCAGTGTTAGAGAAACTTCAGATAGGTAGGTTTCTAACAGTTATTCTCATTTTCTGTTGAACAAATCAGAAATTGGCAAAATAACTAGAGACTACAGATCCTAGATCTTCGATGGCTTTGGACATCATCTTCCCTCCAGTGCTTTGGGATGAGGAAAAAGAGCACCTGGAAGCCTGAACACCTCTTGAAAGCCCTGCATTTCATGGTCAAACTGTGGAGCATTACAAACATGGGACCATCAAGATACCCGTCAACTGAAGCCACTAAGATGTTACTTTGCAGTTGGTGGCTGTACTAGGCAACTGCATGGCAAAGCCTAAACAGGGGTAATGGTACAAGAAATTAAGTGAAAAAGTGTAAAGCAAGTGCCTATTTCCCACCCTGCCTCCCCATGTAACACAAACCAGCCAGGATAACTTTGGTCATCCCTAAGCCACTAGTCTGGGTGCTCTTGCTTGTCTCGGCCTTTATTTTTAGCACATACAGTAAAGCTTTGAGCATTTCTTCAGTATCTCTAGTCAAAGCAGTATGAAAAGGCCTTCTCAAATCCCTGAACTGGTCAGACACTTTCATGTATTCTTTTAATATATCTTTAAGTACCACATAAGGTATCATCATTCTGCTCTGGAAATACAGCCCCATGCAGGATCAGATAACTAATTACTTATATTTACATTTTACGAACAGTGAGGATTATGGGAACCTTTTTCCATGCTAGAAAACTAGAGATACTGGGAAAACCACGATCCATCGTAATACTGGTGAAGCACAAGGGAGCCTAAAGGAAACATCCATAATTTTCAGCACAAACAAAAAGCAGCACAGCTCATACTGAGCCACGCTATGGCTGTGCACGTGATATGCACAC
The DNA here is from genome assembly GCA_035590215.1 of Microhierax caerulescens. Taxonomy (NCBI): domain Eukaryota; kingdom Metazoa; phylum Chordata; class Aves; order Falconiformes; family Falconidae; genus Microhierax; species Microhierax caerulescens. Next base: position 47,482,597 of record JAVJGJ010000037.1, on the reverse strand, counting down.
TGTCAGCACATAATCCTTCCACTGGTGTGAAAGACATACCAGCAGACAGCGCTCTGCAGATGTCACTGGGACCCTGGAGCCCGGCTGGCTTTCCCTGGGGTCACAGCCACCGCTGGCCTCGCTCCTGCCAGCAGTCTGCACCCAGTGATCCTCCCCCGGTCATCCTCTTGGCTGTGCCAAAAATCAATCAAAATTTTCTTCCCTCTTCAAAGTCGATAGATATTTCTGCCACAGGAATGTCTAATCTGGGAACTTTCTAGAATTTTCTAGGATCAGTATCATATTGCTAATTTCCACCTCAAACCTGAATAACATAATTTCCACTCTAATATTTCTTAGAAGTGCTGCAGCTTTTTCAAGCAGCTAATACCATGAATTACCAATTTTCACTTTTACCTTGAAGACAGCAAAATTTTTCTTGCCTCTTTGTAGTTTTAATATCTTCCTGAAATGGAAGCAGCCAGCTCCTCAAAATTGCCATCGATTGAGGCACTCAGTGCATGAAGTCTTCAGGTCAGAAGCAAACTACCAGCAGATGAGCTTTAGCCGCCTGACACAGCACTGCTCCTTCTCTGCTTTCACATTTCAGGACCCTGGGGTAGCAAATGATGCAATCTCCTCAAGGCAAAAAAAACACCAAAAAAACCCCAAAAACCCCAAACAAACAAAAAAAAAACCCCCTGCATGTTCTCCCACAGTATCAAATAATAGAGATGAGAAATTGGGAAACATGGAAAAGAACAAGGGCTAAACATACAGTGTAAAAATTGGGGAGGAAATCAAAAATAGGAGAAAAGGGAAAAGATGCAGAGCAGCTGCAGATTGCAAGGGCTAGTCTATGTGAAACACACACCTCGAGAAACAACTGGGACACCCTCTACCTCCCAAAAGGTTATACAGAGAAGTGAGTGGAATTATGAGTACCAGCTATTTACTAAGAGGAACTATATATAAATAAGTATAGTAAAACGTTGTTACTTATCTTTATCCTCTAGTCCAATAGCCAGCAAGTTCTCCCTTCATGATTCATTCTAAAACTCTATTTCTCAAAAACTTACAGGTTTTGCTTGTCCCACAGCAGAAATGTAGCTTGTATAGTCCCATGCTTCCCTTATCTTCTGTTTAAAGATAATAATAAAAAAGTAATCACATCTTCACTCACAAATCAAAATTAGAACTTATTGGAAAGCGAGGAAACACAGGCTGCTTAAACTAATAACTTGCAGGAAATTACTCTTTTTTTGATGTATTCAAGACGTGTAACTTCTTTTAAAAGCAGGCCTAGACAAAGATGGTCTAATGAAAATACTAATTTCAAGTCAGACAGAAACAGGTGACAGGAATCATCAGCTTTACATTCAGCACATTCAAAACATCACACAACCATATAGCTATCCACACAGCACACAGTATTGCTGTTTTCATGCTACATAGCCTATACAGAAACGTAAGTTAGAGGCAGAGCTCTAACAGCTGAGACATACTGCCTTAGTCACGATCGTTTTCTAAAGGATGAAACAGAAGGAAGTCATTCCATTGTAGCTGTTACCATATTTATTGTCTACTTCTACTGTTCATCAAATAAACACACACGAAAAGTGAAAAGCGTCTTAAAACCACAGAATAACTACCCTGTGTACACAATTGGATGCAGTTCAGTAAGAGAACCTCGATTTTTTAACTCTGGTTTTAAAACAAGAAAGCATCTGATTTATGTCTCTAAAAATAGATTTAAACATAACTTGTGTAAAAAAAATTGTATGAGAATAATAGTTTCCTTTTATCCTTTTCGTTGAAGTAACCCACGGATTTTGTGTTATAAAAAGATTCCTGGATTCCTGGGACACACTTGAAATAGTAACTTATCAAGATCCATTTTGTGCCCTCAAAAATTTAATAATAGACCTCCCCAGCACTGGAATTTCTTCATATTTTTTTTTCTTTTCACATCTACAATGGATTTTACATGAAAATGACTACTAAATCAACTACTTCAACTTTCATGTTATAATCACATGCTGGTTTAAGGAGGAATAACTATGCATGCAGAAATGGAAGGGCTACTATCGCTCTATCATTTGTCTAATAACTGTGTTCATAAACTTAAATACTCTCTTGGAAAGAACCCACCGAAGGTTATGCAACGGTGACAGACATCATCCTATAGAAACCATTCATCTGTTTTAAAAAGCTAAAAATGTGGAGACTGCACTTTCTGGAGGGGTATTAAAGATATACAAGTGCCACAACCAGAAGTGGTTGGGACTCTGAATACTTGTGATTGGCAAGAGCCTGAGCTGGCAGAGCAATAGGCTGGATTTTTGAGGGGGCTCATGCATCACTACCTCTTGCAGCATCACACTTGGTAGAAAAGGGGGTCAGCTTCAAACTGTCCCAGGTTTAGTTTCTTTGAGAACAACATGTGCAGAACTGCTTCACCACTGATCTTGCAGAGACACCCTTAGCATTCAGCTGAAGGGTTAAACTTCAAGAACAGTTTCAAAAATCACTTTTTGTTCTGCTGGCCAAGGAGCCAAAACCTGTGCTAAAATGGAAATGGTTTGGACCGTCTGGGTACCAATTCCTGCGATTTATGTTAAGGGGTACACCACAGGAAGCATCTGGC
>JAVJGJ010000037.1:47404077-47477924 GCA_035590215.1 Microhierax caerulescens | reverse complement strand
CTCGAGTTGTCAGCGAATGTGAGGTAAAAATGGAAGCTCCCTTGTGGCGAATAACCTGGAGGCTGAGCGGGATTTGCACCTGTTACCCGACGCATTTCAAATCCGTGGCGTATGAGGAAGAAGATTCACTCGGCCCGGACGGATTTCAAGGCAGTAAATCATCATGGAAAATAAAAATGAGGCATTATTTATGAATTTTTCTGAATCTTTAATACTTCTAGCACAGGTAAACAGGACCACAACATAGCAGCTTTGGCTGCAAGAATCAGCATTTGTTAAAGGTGTGTACACGAGCATGCATCCAAGTGTTTAGAATAAGTAGATCTTATGTAGAGATCTCAGGCAGAAACAAGAGTTATTAGCTACAAGACTGCAATGACAAATTCTTGATTAGAAGGCAAGATACCAGCACCGCTCCTCCCACTGCAGAAAAAACCTGCTCCTTAATCTAGTTTTGCCTAAAAGGTAAAATACACAATGAAAACCATCTGTTAAGGTAAGTCCCGAGACAAATAGGTAAAAGGCAAATTTAAGACCAACAAGCAAAAGTTAGGGAAAGAATAGCAAGGCTGCCACCCACAATCAATCTCAAAGAACTAAGACAAAATTATGGAGCAACTATTCAGCAGCGCAGTGATATACCATACATTTACAGTACATGAAACATTTTAACATTCAGAACAAAAAACTTTTTTACTATTACTTGATTTCCTATTACTATGATTACTGGAGTAATAATAGAAATTATTAGAAATAATAATTTGGCAGCTGTCACTTTTCTTGCATATAAAAAAAAATAACGAAAACACGTTAAAAACTAGCATTTACCTCAGACAATGCATTTCTTGAGAAGAAAATTTTAAACTTACTCGAATTATACTATCAGTTTCAACCCAGGCTTCAAAACAAAGGACTAAATTGAATGTTTGCCAAGTTAGTTGTACGTTCAAGACCTTTAGTGAAAAAGTCACAGCAATTCAGCCTGAACAGTGGGTTGGACAGGACAACCCCGGGAGATGCCTTCCAACCTCAGCTGTTCTGTGAGTCTGACACTGCTTGAGTGCATCAACACCAAACTCAGTTCTTAGCCACTATTTAGAGCCTGGGGACTGCAGGCTCCTCAGTATTTTATGTGGACGTCAGTAATATGAGTGTTAATACAGCAAGTGCTAAAGGAAGTAACTGTTTATCCTTTATCATCACTGCTGTAGGAATGCAGAATGGCTTGTAAAGCTATCTGAAGACATCGGCGACTTTAAAATGCAGCACTGAGATAGCTTACTGAAGTTTAATAGGCAAATAGAGCTTGAAAAGGCAATAGAGTTCTTGTATGGCTAATGCTTCACTTCTAGAATTTGGCACTAAGAAGTAATTCCCTGCATTACAATTTATTAATGAAAAATTTATAGGCATGAATAAGCACTACAAAGTACTATCCAGTTTTTGCTGTAACTGTTTACAGGCAATCTGGCTTCTAGCTAAAACACCACACAACAAGAAAGGATGCAATATTAGGTCACGGAGAAAACTAGTGCTGCAAAAAGGCACACGATCTTGCATAGCATAGGGCAGACCTTCCAGCCCTGCTATGCAACATGTATAAATGACAGCTACATTTAGGGAAAAGCGTATACTTGAGTGTACACTGGTCCTACTCATAGACCATCTACAACTCAGATGAACCACAACTGAATTCTAAACAGCACAAACTCCCGAGACCTACTGCAGAGCACTGCAAAAAACTATCTGCTTCTCAGAGTATTCAAATAGATACGGCTTTCCAAGAACACTGGAAAAATAAATCCCTTTTAAATTACCACATCCTTTTGGTGTTAAGTCTGCAGGGTAACATTTGCTTTCAGTCAGCTTTCTCTGCCATTCACGTTACTTTTTGTGCTTTGACAATATAGTTGGCTATATAGCCAAACTTAGGGAATAAACATCTATTAGCAGTAGCACAAGAGGCTTTTTTAGCAACCTGTAAGTTTCCAACATGCAGCCGCACAAAAGAATTAAGAGAAATCTCAGATCATTAAATTTATCCTTCGACTTCCCCTCTGAATATGCTCCTCATCCCAATTATATAGATATATAAAAAGTTTTATTATGGAGCAAGATGAAACACATAGGTGGTACATAACAAGCATAGTTTCAAGAACTAGTAAGGCTGCGACATGCATAAAATATGTAAACTACATTTTTTTCATGACTGTTCAGAATCATTACTGAATATGTTAGGAGTTTGTTTGACAGAATTTCCATTTTGAATATATAAAATATTATAAAATGAAGCACATGACAAATATTCCTAAAAACTGAAGCCATTGCTAGTTATATTTTAAAATTATGATGTCATGTAACAATAACAGATATATCCTGGCATTTCTTTAAGCAGCAGTTATCAGCAGGAAAGGACGACTTCTTCCCTCATAGTTTGCATTACTCCAATCAATTTGCGCTTCACAAGTTCACTTTCATTTATTGCTCATGTGTTCCAAGTTATATAAACATTAGTCACGCCTTTGTCTATCTTAAGCTAGAAATCAAGTCAACTTTCATAGCATCATAGATCATCACTGCTACTGTCCACATATAAGCTTAAATACATATTTTTAATCTAGACAACAATAAGACTAAAAATATCTGAGTTTTCTACAAAGATGCAAGGTATTTTTTTTTTCTCTTTCCATAATTCTCAGCATGAAGTTCTGTACTCACCTCACTTCTGTGTTCAGGACACCGTGTCAGAGCCTGCAACAAGCTTCACAGTATATCATCCAGAGCAGGAACACACACAGGCCTTAGTGCTTAATGAGATCGGAGCATCCAAAAACCACTTTCATTTTCATATGACCAAAAATAAGCGCTGCTTGTACACGCACAGTGCTGTAGGGCCATCATCAAACCTGTGGTTTTATCCAGCTTGGAAGAACTTGACAAACACATCCCTTCCTCTACAGGGAAAATTCTGGGGGACTTTTACTTATCTTTGAAGTAGACTACTCAGTAACAGAAAAGTGGGGTCTTACATTGTTGTGCTGGATTGCATGTTGTTGTACAGATCCATTGCTGCTACAACTGTCCTCCCAGAAACAGAAAGACTCTGTGCCTCTTGGAAAAGGCTGGTGACTTCCGAGAGACAATTAGTCCCTGCAGGACACACAATGTTCACAGCAGCAGGGAGATTACCTGAGGCTGGGAAAGTTTTGTCAGTAAAAGATGTCAAGGACATCTGCATATTAGGAATTAATCGTGCCACGTGTGCATCTTCTTAAACCACTTGTGAGTCAGTTGACTAAAGGCACAAGACCACACAATTGTGGACAGAACTGAATTCCCATGTAGTTGGCCAAAAATTCAGTAACAAAAGATATTGGGTTTTTTGGTGTGGTTTTTGGTGTGTTTTTTTTTTTGGTTTGTTTGGGGTTTTTTTTAACTATTTGACACTGGGCAGTACTCAGCTGTGGTAATGTTCTTGAAGAACAAGGGACATTTTTTTGTTAAGTAATTTTAAAGAGTACATCAACTAGCAAATTTAATCAGGTATGAATGCAAATTGACAAAATGACATTGTTTGTCAGAGATCAACTGTCTTACATTTTTCCATTTATTTCAAAGGTGTGGTACAATTACAAGCCCATGCATTTCATAAAGTCTGAACTTCAAGTTGTTACAGAACAAAATTTTACAATGTACACATAAGTCTCTGGGTATTCAAGCGGACTGGTTAGTCTAGATGAATATTATTTGCAACATATGGGCTGAAGCACTGACATTTTCATGTGCTCACTTCTTTATCTCTTTTCCTCCTCCACTCCACACCTTCTGAAGATAAATTACAGTTGAATAACTCTATGGATTAAGTCCTAGACATAAGCTCACAGTTGAAGCCAGAATTTCACCTTCCATTGACTACGTATTTATAGTACATCTTTTTATACTTACGAAAAAATATAAGACTACATTCTATTTTGAAAAATGTCATTTATCCATTTAATTTGCTGACAAAATTTCTGCCTACTTAAATTCTTTATCTTACAAGGTAATTCTTGTAATCCCTGAATGTTATTGAAAATTAATGTTTGTTGCAGAAAGTTTAGGTATTTCTATGTAATGAAACTGTTGGAGGAATCAGAAAGGAGCTGCAACAGATTAACATGAAATTAAAGATAGTATTTAAAACACACACAAATACTTCAAACACATACAGTTTCAAATCTTTATTGTTTTAAAATTCTACATGTCTTTTACAATTACAATAATTTGTTACTTAAATGACTCTTGTATGGTTAATGTACAATGAGTTTTTTCCTGAAACTCAACCATGAAATACAGTTTCATCAATATGATTTTTCTAAATAGATTAATACAAGATTTCTGCTTTGTTGGGAAGAACAAGTGCTTCACTTTGAACAAACAGCACAGGTGTCTTCCCTTCAGAATCTGTGTCATCAATCCGTCGAAAGTGCTTTTGAAGATTGCAGATCTAACTGTGACTGATTTTCAAAATCAGTCTATCAAATAACAAGGGTTTTTTTTAACATTAAAGAGCATTTTCATGTAATGAAACAAGTTGCAGTAGTTATTTTTATTCATCTACTGAGGCAAACTCATGTTGAAGAAAAATTATATGATTATCTGCATGCAATGAACACTCCTCTTTAAATAGTTGATGAATTTTACACATATAAAGAATCTGTTAAAGAGTGCAAGTACTTTGATAATGATTTCACAAAAGGACGTATGCTGGTAATAATGGTAACTAACATTTAACATCTAAACACAAGCTAATGTATATTTAACAGGCAATTAACATGGCAAACAAACCATGTTTCATGTGGTTGCCCTTTGAGAAAATGAACTCATTTGGTCCACACTCCTAAAGTTATCTGGGTAAAAAAATTGGAACAGTTAGGGCCAGAGTTTTTGATGAAATTCTTGTTTCTAAAATGTGACTTGTTAAAAAGTAAAAGCAGTACATCAATGACGTATCTTGTCACATGACCCCAGTATAAAAAGATGGCCTGGTATTTGGAGCGATGAACGAGCACTGAAGGACAAGTCAAAAAAAATGAAGACAGAACAAACTAAAACTCTGTTGTGTTATACTTTCTTGTTCCATGGTACTGCTTTCACTCTGTAGAATTTTGTACCCAAAGGAACTTTAAATCTGTTTTGTGCCTACAAAAAAAATAAATCAAGTTAATACATTAGAAATGTGGGATTATTGTTCCGTTTTTTATATTTTTAAGCAGAAACAGATTCCCAACCCTCAGCATTTATGAGGCCATTTGGAGTCTGGCATGGTTCTGGGCTGTATGGACACAACTACCCAAACCACTGCTCACTGTTTTTTCTGGTTTCCTTTCTCTTGCTATTCATTGACTGAAAAAAGAGCAGGAATGGCAGAACAAAGAACCATTTTCATCTCGCTTATTATGCGGAGAGTAGTTTTCACAACTTTCACAAACATTTAAATGTGATCATCTTCTCTATTAATCTTGTCAGATGATTTTCATTATGTCCTTACCTTTTTTGCCTGGCAATATTCCTTTTCCATTACTTTTCCTAGCACCCAAGGTCTCCTAGATGCACCTGAAGCTAAAAAGAGAATGTATTTATTATTTTAGATAACCAAAACCTGATGTTACATTCAATATGGTTAAAGATTTTTTGCTAAAAGTACTTCATTGAAAGTTGAAATTCTTCAAAAACTTTTTTTTAATAAATTGAGTTAAATAAGTTCAGATGTCATGACAGTTCACTGGTGTTTTCAATCAAAAAAATTGATTTTTCAGTTTAATTTTTTTTTAAAGTTAACATTAGAGGAGACAAAAGCAAAACAAAACTGTAATTCATTTAATGATTCAAAATTATTCTCATCAACCAAGCTTGACCTTTTGGTCTGACTTAAAGTAGGAATTTCCTTAAGTATTTCAAAGGACAGAATGTCTTCTGTACTTAGCTATTATCATGGCTCTTACTGAAACATTTGATTATTTTTCTGTATTAGCAATGGAAATTAGTTACGCATAAATAATAATTTTAAAGCCCTACAAGGCTGCTTGTTTTGGTTGCAGTCTTCTGAGAGTACCCAATACTGTTTGGAAAAGAGAAAAGTGAAAAACCTCAATAATAAACTACAGGTCAGAAAAGCAACAGTGGGCATAAATAAACAGTTCAGCTTATATCCATTTCTGTAACAGTGAGGAAACATATTTGTCTTGTATTCCAAGAAATTCTATCCATTTTACTTGCTTTGCTCTTTTGTAACAATCACTCATCACAGCATGAAGAAAAAAAATCAAAACAGTCTGAAGGAACAGTTCACATATGCTCTGTGATACAGTAAAATCAATGCTTTTCTAAGCAAGACAGTGAGATACTGCATCTAGTGTCTAGAACATGAGTCACTCAAGAACCAGTTTGAAATTTTGGTCTTATTCTTCAAGATTAATCTGACTATGGATAGCGGAACAGATTCCGTACTACTCAATACTCCTACAAACCAGTGCAAATTATTCATAACTGGTCTGATTGCTCCACAACTAATACTTAAATCAGAACAACTTGGGTTTTTTATTTTCTTTGCTGACAGACTTCACTGATGTAACAAGGATAGTGAGAAAGATGCAAAGATTTTTTCCTTACATTTGCAGATGAAAACTCCCATATCCTGAAGATAAAGGACGACACAGAAACCTTAACCAATTTCAGTGTTGTCACAACATTCTAAGTGCTCTTAATGTAGGCAGAGACAACCTACGATAGGCCACATCCCTGACACAATACTGTGGGCGGATCTACAGAATTATTAACTTGATATGTACATGTTGGTACAAAAGGTCAGATTTAGATGCCATGCTTTGGCAGCCCTTAAAACAATGATTTGCAGTACCTAAGTCCACAACAATTTTAATCTATCACAAATGATACCAGTGTTCTGTGCTTCATTTTTCCCACTTCCCTGATGCAGTAACAGAATCAAGACATGGCTTCCTGAAGCACTGATCTAGAGACAAATGTGCTCCTAAAGCAAATGGTAAGTCTTTGTGTTTGTTTTATGTGCAATTTTCTTGAATTTGAGACTAACTGTGGTTAGCCAGTGATAAGGAATGGAGCAAGCCAAGTCCATCTGAAAACAGACAGGTCAGTGAATTGTGTACTCAGGGTAAAATACAGACTGACATGGCTTTTACCTTATATATGTAAAGCAACAGTAAGCAAATCAATCTTACTTCACATAGCTTACTAATGGCATAGTTCAGAATGTACTACATCTGTGAGATGTGAGCTCTTTGCATACGTTTCACAGAGCACAAGGAACAGATCCTTCAGCAGTCTCGGTTCAGTTAGAGCTTGGTGGTCTTCTCGAGACTACACAATTATTTATGAGCTATCATCTTTCAGCATAACTGAAATCTACAGTGATCCTGTTCATTGAAAATAAGTTGACAGCTTCGCACATACAATAACATATAGAAATGTTTACTGGTAAATTGGAATAAATACATAATTTCATTCTGATGCATGTTCTTAGACATCTCTGCAAAGTTGGCAGCGTGGGTGGGTTTGCAAGAATACTACATGTGATATTTACATGAATCTATTTCACATAGCTCACAGTTTAATGCAAAACATTGTTATTATTCATCATTTTAAAAAGATTACTATTTCAATTTAACTAAGTTTACATAGCTGCCAAAAACAGTCAATAAAAACCCCTGAAGATTAAGGGAGGGAAAAAAAAGCAAATGTGCCATCAACCTGAACGTGAGCAGAATAAACAGAAACTGTTCTCTGAAAACTTATGAGCCCTGCTAAACACCATTTAAATTTGGGGGAAAAACTTTATCAGCCAAAACATTGCTTGCAAATCCCCATATACTGTGGTCTACATTTTGTTATCTCAGATGTGTATTTAGGTTCATAAATTCCAGTCACTTTGAGGAAGTTGAAAGAAAAAAATTATTCAAAGACAATCTTTAAAGAACATCATAAAATCAGGTATTAAAAAATAAGAAGAGAGCATGCAGTTTTGACAGAAATGTTACCTCGAGTTCTGTATTTACTTTCCTCATCAAAAAACACATTGGAAGCAGAAACCCACATAAAAATAGGCCTGAGACCTACACAATTCATGCTACTGAATAACTAAGTAGCCTGATCAGAACATTTTCCCTATAGACACATTAACACACTCTGTGTGTTTACAAAATCGGCATTTTCTCTCTTTGTTTTTTTTACAGCTTACTTTGAAGATGCAGATATTTTTCCCTATTCTTCCAAAACATCAACTTCTACGTACATTTTTGATTTAAAATGTCCTGCCCTGAAAGATGTTCGGCATCAGAACAAATATCAAATGCTGCAAAGACAGCTGATAGCTATCTATCTTACATGCTTCTCATTTATCACATTTTTATATCTTTCTAACACTTAGTAAGTGATTTTAAGAGTGTTATTTGCAGAAGTAGATAATTGGAAGTAATCTGACACTTACCACACTCACCTGGTTTGAGATCCAGTGCAGCAAGAGATTCTGAGTGCAAGAAATACAAGGTTGGACTAACAGTAAACAATACATAGTTATCATGCCTTTCGTCCAAGATAATGAGAACCAAATCGCCAACCTGAAAACTGGAAAAAATATAAAAAAATCAGGGAACTTAACTAAAAAACCCACCCATAGAAGTTTAAAGCTGCATTAATTACACTACAGTTTTTTCCCCAAGTACTGCACAGACTGAGACCCAGTTAACAGCAGCACAGATGTTTCTGCTTGCTATGCCAACTCATATACATTTTGTATTTCCTGAAGTCAACAAAACTTTACTTTTTAAAAAGTGTTTTTGAAATGTTCTTCTACATCCATCAACTCAAAATATTTTTTTTCAAAAGAACTGACAGTTTTGCTTTAAAACATAAATAGAATTTTATATTACTTTTATTCTTATGGTAATGAACAGTATATCAATATTTAAAAACACTCTTCTAATGTTTTAAACTAAAGTCATCTTGAACACAGAAAAATACACCAAAACATTTATGTAGCAATTCCATCTCAAAATTTTAAGGACACGGGACAAAAAAGGGATGAAGTGTCCATCATGAAAGGGTTAAAAGCAAAAGACAGACAGCAGTGACATTAAATGAGAAGTTTCAAAAAGTCACTTCTTTCTGACACCAGGATAACAGAAGAAACCACCATGTTCTAATACATTCTAATAACTCAGTACAGAATTCAGAGAATTTTTTCTGTCTCCAACTACTGTTTTACAGTGCAAATGGGAAATAAATTATTTGCCCATTAATGAAACAAGGTCTAAAATAGCTACAAATTAAGCATTAGACCATGAGAGGGCTCCAAAACCAAGTATTACTACCGCTCTTGAAGATAGGGGAGGAAGTGTCGAGGTGAAAACTCTTCTCCATAAAAGCAAACTCCAGATATACAGTCTGAGGTAAACAGGTACATTTAGAGAGAAATTTACCTCTTCTTGAAAGTTAACTTTCAGATTAAATAAATACTCCAAGCTTTTCAGCCTGGACTTACTATGACAACTGACTATAGTGACTTAAAGACATCTCTGTTGGACAGATGAATTCTTCTTTCACAACATTTTCCTCACTTACCAAGAGACTACAAAGACAGTTACCAGAATATTCAGATGCTCACAGGAAAATCTGATTCTGTACACACTGACCTTGATGCAATAAAAATGCAATCTGGTGTAATTCAGAAACTATTAAAGGAATAATCGGTGCTGGTTTTCTTTGCAAAAACATTTTTTATATTACTCATTTAGTATCAGACCGATAAATCACTTAAGAACAGTTTTCTACAGCTTTCCTATTTTGCAAGAATTAACATTTTTTTCCCCAGCAATTTCCATTCTACCTGCAGCTGCCACTGCCAACACATTAATAATATGTAACAGAGTATTTGAGTTTATTTTGTTTCATTCTGTCAAGGTAAGCCAAAAGACTTCAGAAAGGTAAAACTTCTCTTGAAATATAATGAAGTACTATGCATGTTCAGGGTGAACAAGATTCCTTCTAATTTTTCTTAGCACCATTTCAAGAAGGTTACAGATAAACAAGTAGTAATCTAAAATAAAACTCTGGGAGGATTCTAGAAATCCCATGGAAGAGTATTCTCATGAACCATGTAAAGAAAGGCACAGAATACAAGACAGCCACCACCGTACAGAATTCAGAAAGGCCTTTTTTTGTTTATTATTTATTTATTAAGCCCAGCTGGGATGGTTCAATAACTGACAGCTAAACTACACAGATGGCCTATAAATCTTTTCACCACACAGCAAGAACAGGAGGACTGTGACATTCTTTAACTACATACTCATTGAAAGCATATCCATCTGCTCATACAAAAATTAACATGTACTTACTCTCTAATTGCTATTTTTTCAGAATGTCTTGAGGATACTGATGACATGCTCTGGGACATCTATACAAAAAAGAGAAACACTATGAAGTATTGGCAAGCTATGATAAGATGTATATTGCAGGTAACAATATGGTTAAGATAAATAATTTAGTATTGATTTCGAAACAGTGTCTATTCTTCCAGATCTTATATTCAACCGAGAACACAGCATACCTTTCTGCCATCCTGCCATCTGCCATTATGAAATTTCTTACATAACTGACTTCTCCCTCATTATTTAAAACTGCTTTCCAGATCAGTGCCAGTGAAGATTTCTTCTGAGTATCCACAAGACCTATGACATAGCTGTGCACCCTAACACAGAAGACACTGGCATTCTAAAAAAGGCTGATGGTAAAACACTTGAGATTAAATATGTTTATTGCAATTAAATTCTGGATGTTGAACTCTGTATGGTCTCTCATTTTTACTACAGACTGTCAACTGTCACAATCTAAAGTTTACTGTAACAGACAGAGCAGCACTCCCTGGAAAAAAACTTGAGTCAAATTCACTAAGACCAAGCAAGGGCTCAATTATGTAATGTTTTGGACATGATTCTCAACTACTAAATTCATATTTGTCTTTAAATACATTTGAATTACTGAATACTGGTGCATGAACCAAAACCCATAGGATAAACTAGATCTAAACCTGAATATAAACATACACTTTCTACAGTAACTGTGATAATAAGAAATGAAAATGAGTAATGCTATTTTGTATTTACAAAGGGATATATAGCTCACATACAGGCAAGTATATAGAGAACCTGAACTGATGTAAATGTATGCATGTCATGACCCTTTGGTAACTTTCTTAAAGAGGGCTATTCATAATCGCCCTGCAGAACTCTTCACTAGGTCTTGCAGGTTTTCCATACGTTCCTACTTCCTGGTCCATTTATACATGCTATTCAAATCTAAATTACCCCTACTTAAAGTTTACCACACCATTTTCCAGCTGTAACTGAAATAGTTACCTACAGCATATTTCCTATCGACAGTCTTTCCCCCTATTTCCCCAGATACTGTATCCACCTGTCTGCATATGAGCTTGAAGCCTATGCAACAGCTCGTTTTCTTCATTTTTTCAAAGAATGAGGCCAAACTGAATACAGTACAACATAAAAATCTCAACTTCTGATGACATTTCCAGCAGTTTTATTTATGGGGTCCAACTTCAGATCAATTTTTTTATTTGTTAAAGACTACAGTTCTTTAAGTTTTACTTTCTTGAAAAAGTTGCAGCTAACATGGAAGTTTTCAAATCTGTACAGTAAGATTGTTCACAAAAGCGTTTGACAGTTCTCTTTAGAAGAACTTTGTGAAGACCCATGATTTTCTTACTGGTTTTTAAAACTGGAATAAGTGTTAAATTAAAATGCAAACTAGCTTTATTTCTGTATTTTTCATTGATTTTTAACTTTAAGAAAAACAGAACCAATTAGAATGTTAAGAGTATTCCCATTAAAAGTCAGTGAAGACTGTTTTGTGAGTGGAGTTCTAATAGCCTTTACACAGGAAAAAAAAAAGTTCCCTTTCTCAGTAATTCATGTAAAAACCCAAATAGCACCATTCCTGGTATTAAAAGGAGCTTCTTTTTATTTTTTTATTGCTTGCAGAGGTAACTGACAAGTTTTGCTGCACAAGCCAGTGACCTGAAAAGAATTTCTTTCACTGTGCAGAACCCCTTCTGGGCTCCTTATCTAAAGCAGCTCAATAGAACTAAATATTGATATTCATGTGTTTTAAGTATATTTCAGTTTTAGAAATGTATTGGGGGGGGGAGAAAGAAGTATGAAGAGAGAAGAAATAAGATTTATTTTATCTACAAAATAACCAATTTACAAGTAACAAACTGAAAAGATATTATGCTCCTATTAGAATCCATTTAGAAACCAAATCTGAATTGCTTTAGACACCAATGAGCTGCCAATTTCTCTTACAAAGGCTTGGTATTAATCATAACAAAAATATTTTTGTATTTGTCTTATACAACACTGTTTTCTTCAATTTCACTTTACTCTGAGATACAAGAGATTAAGAGTTGCATTCAGGAAATCTACAGAGAGGTTCAGAGGAATGTCCAGCATGTTTGGAGTTTTATTGTAAAAGCTACACTGAAATACCTTTTGTACACTTCACTGACATTCTGAATAAGAAAAATCCTTTTAAAAATATGCTTTTACGTGTCTTGCAATCCTTT
This sequence comes from Microhierax caerulescens, assembly GCA_035590215.1. NCBI lineage: Eukaryota > Metazoa > Chordata > Aves > Falconiformes > Falconidae > Microhierax > Microhierax caerulescens. The sequence goes on along the minus strand of JAVJGJ010000037.1, from coordinate 47,465,266 downwards.
CTTATGCCCTGCACTACTCAGGGTTATTATATAACAGTGTAACATGAAATGGAAAGCGTTTGAAAGATACTGCAATTTCATACCTGAACACATAGCAGGAGTAAATTACATGGTAAATTTCAGTCTTATCTCAAACAGAAAAATGGCAGCTCCTACTGGAGAACTTATCAAACATTTTTGCTAGAAATCTAACTTGCAACTACACAGATATCAGCTCCTACCAAACTCCTAGGTATCACCTGTCACTTAAAAGTGAGATCTCCATGGCCAGTTCAAGCAATAAACTGCTAAAGGATGTGTCTGTTTCCCATATGCACAAAAATTTTTGTTAAGACTCAAGGTTGTGACCTGCTAGTAAGGATAAACTGTGGGTAAAGAGAAGGAGAAGTACACACTCTTCTTCTTCCTTCCACAGGCACTGACTATTACTTCAGTGTTTAAGACGATGGCTGTTTGTAGTTCCAGCTGGTAGGAAGAATTCAAGTTTCACACCTCACAAAAATGACAGGTGCAGCTTCCTAAGTACAATCTTTAAGTTCTTACTAACACTCCTAATTATGTTTAATGTGCAGGTATATTTACATTCTTGTAAACTGGCCTTCAATCTACTGTTGTTGAAAAACTGAGCCATGGAGCCACTGAAATTAACTCTCCCTACCCCAAGCCTGGATGTTCTGTGTTCTTTGGGAAGAAGTTTCTTCCTCTTCAGTCCTGTGAATCTTTTCCATGAGAAGACTGCTGAGGTGCCTCTGAAAGGTTACCAGGTTACACCTACGTGCCACTTGCTTTAACACTTTAAACACTTTCCAAGTTAATAAACCTCCACATTTTTAGTAAGCTTTTCTTATTTTTTCAGGTGATTAAAAACATACATTGCACAAATACTTACCAGTCTTTGATTTAATCTCTTATTTTCCTCTTCTTTCAACTGCAAAGTCTGAAAGAAAATCTTATCTGATTAACTAATTAATATACCTTATACAGTATAAATGGTTTAAAAAGGTTTTGATATGACCAGAGCCAGACTACTTATATAATATACATATTTACTACAGCTTTCAGTTTTAAAACTATATCAAAACATCTTTTGAACAGAGACATCTAAAAAAAATTTGAAGTCTAGCAATTACCAGTGCTATAAAACCCACTGCTAAGCTATGCTTATCTCCATACTCACACTCTTCCTTAAGGTAAAAAAACCATTTCACTGATAGAACAGCAAACAATGTAATTTATTACTATTTTATAGCTTCTACCTGTGATATCTATCCTTTGTAAGCAGATGGCAGAATAAAGCACATTAGTGCTCCTATTCAGAAACATTCAGCCACTTGCCTCATACAGTACTACAATCCTTTAAGACAACATTCACGTTCTCTCAAAGTGATTACAAATTTCAGTCTAAGTGATCCTAGAAAGCTGAAAGCTAGACACTTCTTTAAGGTCAACTCTGAGAAGGCAAGAAAGGCAGCTGCAATGGATAGATATGACTGAATAGTTTAAAATTACTAGAATCTAAAAGATTCCAATGTAACTACTGAGAGTTAATCTAGCCTTTTATCAAGAATAACAGCCTTTATTTCATCAGAAAGGTTCAATTATGCACTGTACATTAAAAGCTATGCTCAAAACAGAAGCTGTAACAGAAGTGAAAATATAAAAAAATGTATTTGGGAGAGGTGGGAGTGTGAGACAAACTTACAATTCTAGCTTGTAAGGGCATGACAGTTACTTCAGAAAATGGTAATATTAAGCACAAGTGTTATTTCACCTTTTACAGAAGCAATACCGTCAAGATTATAATGCACTCGAGGTCCAATTAAAATGATCTAGGTAATAGCAGCCAAAGAGCAGAAACTACTCATTTCCAAGAGAAACAAGTAAGTCAACCTTAATTTCTGTCCAGTTGCTTTGGATGTCTTAATTTGAAAAACTTATCAAAACTTTTTCTCTACAGAAATTCCCTAGATCAATGAACTGTCACTCCTAAGTAGCAGTATTACACCTGACTCATTCATACTGAAGCCTACATAAACAGAATAAACAAACTTTAAGCTAGGCCAAGTATCATGTATTAACGCTTATTTTTAATTACTTCAATGAATTATACTGTTCCAAAATGAATACCATGAGAAATCATTCTCTGGAATGATATTTATAAGCCTTACAGATACTACATTGCATCAGAGTATGTAACTAACCACAGCACAACTTCATACATGTACTTATAAGTACTTAGTTGTAACACTTAACCTCACAATCAGTCTACTCACTCTTTCTAACAACATTATCCTCTGTTTTTCTTCAGACATATGGACATTTTCACTGGAAGAGAAGGAAGAAAATGGACAGGTTAAAAATGAAATTTCTTTTCATGATCAAAAGTTATCTCTCCCACCCACCACAGCCCACATCTTCACTCAGTGAGTGCCAAATATTTGCTAGCACAGGGGGAACAGCATTGAAAGATACCTTAAGAGTCAGTATCACATTTCTGGCAGGTTTGGGGAGATATTTCCACCCCCCACCCCCATCCCCCTTTAAACCCAAGGAAATTCTTGCAGCAAGACAGCAAGTTTTCAGTCATTAGTTAGTTATAAAGTTACATGGGGCTGTTTCTGCATTTTTTGTGTTATTTTTGAAACATCAGGATGAAAGATACAGCTCCGAATGCTGCTTTGGGAGTTCGCTCTTGATATCGCAGTTAAGCTCTGAAATGTCATATTTTCCTAATCTTTGTAGTTTAAAGTCTCCATGCCATGGGGTTCTCTGGTATAGACACACCAATGTGAACTTCCTAATTTCCTCTGTTTATCTGTGACAAACAGAGCACTGAAGCATGGCAAGATAACGCTAACATACTAATAAAAAATTTCTTAAGAACACAGAATAACACCAAACACAAAATGTATTTTATAAAGGCAGGTCAATAGGGAGAAAGTAGGTAAAGGGGTAACAACCAGAAGTTTACAGTCTGTTTTTCTGCTTTCCTTTCAAAACCAGTAAACATTTGCAAGCTTTATCAAGTAGGTAATTCAAAGATGCAGCTAGTTTCTTCAGATAGGTGTTCTTAATGAGCAAAAAGAAACCTTTAATCATATTAGGGGTATAATGAAATTAATCTGGGATTTTAAGCTTCTTTTCCATGCAAATGAATACAACATTACACTGTACAGTTCTGAAGCATAAATCAGATGTTTTGAAAAGCCTCAGTGACAAGAGCTCCTGTTTTCTTTTGTACAGGGTGACAAGATCTGTCTCCCCAAAACATCTCATTGTACTGAACTAGAACAAAGCAGGCTTGATGATTATTCAGGGTACCATGACACAGCCTGTGACACTTATGGACTTCACAAATGACAAAGTCTACAGGAGGATGAGGAGAAGAGAGGATATGTGACAATGCAATCACAACGAATGAATTAAAAGTCTTTCAATAAACTACTGCAGGTGTAAAAGCACAAAAGAAACCATTCCATGTGGCTGTGCTTTCCTGTTCAAATCCAAATTTCCTTAGACATCTTGGATATGGTAGGAAAGGATCTTAAAACAAGCATTACTAGTATAAGGGAATTAAAGAAATGCAATCTTCCACCACAAGGATGTAGAAAGTGTCAGCATGAAGAACAGTTCTCATGAATCAGTAAAAAACGCCAAATGTTGACTGTTTCAGTTTTCTTAGACTGCCACAGCAGCACATACTCATGCTGTAAACTTAAATTTTTCTAGTTTTCCTCAGTTTCTAAATGGGGTTAAAAAAAGCAATTGGAATATGCTGGACAAAACTTCTTCATCCTTTTTGCCTGAATTCTCTCCCAGTAATCCATTCTGAAAAGATTCCAGTACTGCACTAAGCATGATAATAGTCAAGTACCTTCTAGTAATGAGTCTTATTTCAATGCATACACATCACATGCTATTCAGTTTGTCTTGTTCTAGTCAGAAAGTAGATGTTATAGAATGTGCTTATTTTAGTACAGAATTTTTAAGTCTAACATTCTATATTTGTTAAGAGAAACATAAAAATTGTTAAAAAATAGGAAAAAATAGGATATTTGTATTTATCATCATAAACCCTTCTCCTGGAGCATCTGACAGTCTTGACTTCAAAAATTTTTACAAAATTACTTTAGGTACATTTGAAATAAGAATCAAGGGTCTGAACTTGATGTATGTTTTTATGGTAGTCCTTACTGAAAAAACCCAGAAAATAGATCTGTAGTAAGCTGGGTTCCTGACAACAACCAACAGGACAACTTTGTGCCAGTCAGCACTATTGAAGTTTGGAAGACTTTATAGTCGCGTACTAAATATAGACTTAAAAAAATGTCTACTAGCTTTACATGTAGAGTCTTAACTCGCTAGGCAAGGCGTTATATGCCAATAACAAAGTGCACTGCTATTGTAGGGCACCCAAAACAGAGAACATAGTGAAGCTGATGGCTGCAAAAAACAATTCCCTCTGATCTCTATAATCACTTCAGTATCTCAAGCACAGCTTCAGACACCCGCTTACAAACTAGCCCCTAATTAAACCTCCATACAAAAAGTGATAATCAGTGAAATATCAACATAATGCTAACTGACTCTGTTGTAAATCCATAGCATTAACCAGATCCAAACACAAATGAATCAATCTTAAAGTTCAGTTTGAAGTACGTAAGTTGCTTGCCCTAGCTGTTTTTCCGTAAATTAGTTTAAATCACTGCAGTTTTTTCCCAGCCCCATCACTGCCTTCTAGTAAGTCAGCAGTACATCACAGCTGATGGTACTGATGATTCAGAGGTTATACAAAGAGATGCTGAATACCTGTCTTTCTCTCCAATAATACAAAACATCAGTCCAACAAGGCCCCTTGATCAGCCTGAGTCCCATTATTTGTTTGGAAACCTGAGGATTCAGCCTAACTTCCAAACATACCTATCACACCCTCCCTTTTATCAAGGAATGCCGTTACGCTATCTTACAGCACACATGTACATGAACAATAAACTTCTTGTCTTTAAATTAGAGCCAGCCACTGTTTGAAAAATATGCCAATAACATGCAGCTGTCCAGCTCATTCACTATTACAATTGTTCTTCTCTTGTTTGACTTATGTTTCATACACTTGGATCTATTTTTTCATCTCATAATTGTAGGGCCGAGTTTTGTCTTTAAGTTGCACACCTCTAAGTCATCAAAACCACACACTTCTGACCACCATGACATCACAGTTGTACACGTAATTTAAAAGATTATTTTTAGCAAGAACAAAGGCAGAAGGTGTGTTAAACATACTCACTTGCCCTTCACAACACCCAACACCACACATTTAAAGAATGAGAGCACACTTTGTATATTTCTATTACAGTGTCCCATACTTACTGCACAGCCATCATACTGGTTTCCATTGTGGAATCCATTCTCCCTTCGGCTGCAATGTCAGAAACCAATCTGTCTGTGTCAGTGGGAATATCAGCTGCACAGGCTCCACAAACTTCCGAAGCTGCTGCCGAGTAGGTCGATGGAGAAAAATTACTACTTCTCAGTTTATTAACTTCTTCTTCAAGCTTTTTCTTCTCTTCAAGTAAGCGAGCTCGATCTTCAGAAAGTGTTTCGATCAAATCTATGAGACAAGTGAATAAGTATGCTTTTAATAACAGGAGCACTAAGGATCAGAACCAATCTGTGGTGAATGGAACTGTCCTATTAAAGATGAACACTTCTTCAGAAGTTTTCTTACCCTTATCTTTTTCTTGCTGTTGTGTAAGTATTTTTAATTTGTCGCTAAGGTCATTAATTATGTTTTCTTTTTTCATTTTCTCTCTTGCCAGAACAGTGTTAAAGTTGGTCTGAAAACAGAAAGTAGTATTACTGAAGAAATGTACTGCATAAATATAACACAAAATACTTCACTAGAACAAAAACGTACAAGAGATCACACATTTCAGTTTCCCAAATGATAATTAAACAAGCAATCATACTTGTTTACGTATTATTTTTGTGAAGAGACAACACATCTGTATATTTTGTTTTGACATTTGCGTAACTTTTTTTTTTTAAGTTTATCCTCTGACTCCCTCAAGGCCAATACACACATGTAGTATAATTATAAAAGAAATCATTGTCAAAAAAATAGTAATTTATATGGGTTTGGTTTATTTTTTTAAACACAGTGCTTATAGCCCAGCTAATGTACAACAGTTGCCTGTTTTTATATAAAAACTATTACTTTAAGGATTAAAATTAAGACAAAGCTGCACTGCATCAAAACATTACATGTAATAAAAATATTAGTTACAAACTAGAATAACATACTGAATCTGAATTAAAAATACATTTCATGTCATGCATCAGCTCCTCAGTGAACAGTTAATTAATGCAGAAATCATACCAGAAGCTAATAGCTTGAATAACTGAGCATAAGAACCTAGCATATCCTTTGGTATCAGTCAGACAAGCCTTTCCACTTCAATCCTTCTATTAACCACTATGCCTTCATCCCTTCTACTCTTAAGGCTGTGCTAAAGAGACAAAAAATAGAACCAACCACCCACTAAAAGGATACTTTAAATTACAATTTTATTTTTGTGAGTTTTAAGATTGTCTTAGCCTACACCTATCAACTCTCAGTCTCAAAATGCAAGCTATTTGGCACACTACACACCTTACACAGTGCACAGCAGCCTTGGGTATACATCTGCATAACAAAACTATCACACACCACAAGCATAACTAACACCTCTAAGATAATTTTACTGAGAAAAAACCCAACATCAACAGTGAGGTTAAATACCCAGAATGTTCAGTGATCTGCAGAGCCAGTCCAGCAAGATTTCAGCACAAACTGATACAGCTTTTTTATAGTTTTGGGAAAGGGTTTTTTTGTTTGTTTTTGTGGTGGATTTGTTTTGTTTTCTTGTGTCTGGTTACTTGTTTGTTTGGTTTTTTTTATTAAAAGCTTCCATCTTCCCTTGGAATTTGCTGCTATGCCTTAAGAACCTGCCCTACCACACTCTGCTGCATAAGTGAAGAATAATATTAGATAATGAGGAAAATGGCATATTAAAGCATATTCTGATGGAAAAAGAAATCTTATCATTACCAGTGTAACATATGAAATATTCCCATTAGATTTACTATGTAAGCCTCACTTCATTATTAACATTTGTAGTTCAAAAATTTCAAAAATATTCCTTCCTTGGTAATTGTCTGCAATTTTCTGCTCTGTGCACTATGTGACTCAGAGTTCATTCACCAAGCTGCCTGATCACTACATTGTCTTTGTCCTTCTGATCCTACCATAGCTAAAGTAAATATAGGTGCTTAAAACAGAAAATCCTTTTCTAGTGTTTAAATGCAACAAAACTGTAAATAATAGCTGTTACTAACAGATTTAATTTAAGAACTGAAGACTCATCTACAAAATCCCAGAGATTCAAGATGCTTTGAAAAGAGAAGTATGTGGACACAGAGATAATTATTTATCCAGTGCAATATATTTTTTATCAATGTGTGGAGTACCTAAAGTTTCTAAGTTATAACTTTTGTTAACATTGAACATCAAATGCTACCCGCCCAGGCTAAAAAAGTTTAAAAGCCATTAAGAAGCATTCATAATTAGTTGTGTGTTGTCCACAACTTTTGTTGTTAACTTAAAATTATACTTAACCAGTATTTTTCTGGAGTTCAAGAGATTAATGCATAAAAACTTACAGCACCTACCTTAACAACTTAAGCAAAAGAAGCCACCAAATAACAAAAGTTGAATCTGGATTGCCCAGTTCAGAGATCTTTAAGGTGCGATTTTTTTCTTTTTGTGAGTAGGTTCTTTCGTATGTTTTTGTGTTTTTTTTCAGGGTGGTGGTGGGTGGGGTTTACTTTTTTTTTTTAATGCTTAAGTATTGGATTCCATTAATACATCATCTTTTGGCTCCAGATAATACTGCAAATTTATAATGTGCAAGGGTTACATATCAAAAGAACAAAAAACCCCAGCTCCGTAACTTCAAACAGCAAAACACGTAATTGTCACGGGAGCAAAAGTAATAAAAAAGAATCAGCTTCACCTGCTGTTCTGCAGTGAGCGACGTTCTGATGTTCTGCATTTCTTCATTCTTTCTCTTCTCTTGTTCTTCAAGTTGTTCTAAGAACTTCATTTTTTCTTCCTGAAGCTTCTCTTGAAGTTCAGCAACCAAGCTGGATTCAGCCGATGCTTCAGTGGGAGGACTTAAAAGAAAATGTTTAGGCTTTAAATTTGCAGCATATACAGAATACATGAAATAAGCAAACACACAAGAGACATTTTTTTCTGAAATATGTAACAAATACTGTGTTCTAATTAAGTCATTACCAATCTTCATTCAAAATACTACTTTTTATCATTACCATCTCACCAAATTCTTACTCTTTGACATTCTAGATTTTTAGGGTACGACACTGGCTCTTATCTTGAAGTAGTTTTTTTTTGGGGGGGGGGAGGTTTTTTGTTTTTACTTTTCTAACTAATGGAAAGTATAGAAAGCGGTAAAAAGAGAAACAATGACAATCAACTCCCTGCAGATACTTAGCATGTCAAAATGTAAAGCCTCCAGGACTATCACATCATTAAAGCAATTCAGCAATAAATCTGATAAGGAAACCAGAGATGAAACTCCAAACTATGGGTTGCAGAAACTGGAGGACAGTAGTAATGATTTAAGAAAGCATCAACAGTCATTGACACAGGAAGGAAAACAACTTTAAATGGCTCTTGAAACAAGCAATGTTATGTAGGCCAAATATTTTCCATTACTGAAACAAAAACCTTAACTACCCTCTTCTGTGTTTTGGCTAGAGTTATCAAGAACCACCACTGAAGAACACTAGGACAGAGAAATCCCTTTGCTGGGCAACATTTATAAAAAAACCTGTATTATTTTAAATTTTCATTATTCCTTTGCAACAGAATCATATTTAATATAAAGGATCGCCCAAACCTAACTCTCCATCTACATACATGTGTTAATGGTTTTCTCTAGACAGAGCAGCCTAAAGGTATGGTCTCCTGATATTTGATCGGCTGTGCTGAAAGCGAAATATCGTGTGCTAATATACTCAAACACAACTCCTAATGCTAAAAATGCCCCAAGAATAATCCTTGCTTCATAATGCAAAGCTTCTCTGTTAAGATAAAGGACTACAGAACCTCAGAGAACCCAGAAAGATTCAGTACAGAGAACATGAAAGGAAACTGAATTGCAGAGGTGGCAGTGAACCTAAAATTCTGATCACTGCATATTGGATGGGAGCTTGGGCATCCATGAAACAACCAGTTCCAGCCATTTCTACAGAGTCTTTGCTTTACCATACAATCCAGCACATACTCACCTACCTCTGCTTTTGCCACCAGTTCTCCCCATCACAGCAAGCATAGGCTAAATCTGTCTGAAGTGTAAAGAATAGGTAGGCCTGCACCTTTCTTTACAAGCAAAAAAAATTCACCCATATTACTCCAGGTTATCTAAATGCCAAGCTAGTACATCAGCCTAAACCCAAAGAGCTGTTAGCTGCACTAAACCAAAGCAGGTATCATCTGCCTCTCAGACAGGCTGCCTAGACTACTGACTGCAGATGACAGCCAAGTAAAGGACACAGTTATTCTGCACAGGATGCTAGCACATTACAAGATTTTAAACCCCGTCACTGTATTAAGTATTGGGTTTACATGTTTAATCTGCAAAGGTCTTGATAAGAACGGCAATAATTACAATGCCTAAATGTTCAGTATTTTCAAGATACCTAAAGCACATTTCTTCAGAGATCAGGGTTCCTTTGCACTGTACTACTCTAAGATGTATTTAGCAACACTAGCACTGTTCCATCACTTGGGTACATGCTGAAGATACAAACTATTAAGCAGTAGCTAAGCAGCCAAAAAGTCCATAAGCAGGTGTAGATAAAAGCTTTGAAAGCCAACTGAAGTACTCAGTGCGGCAAAACAACCTTCAACATTCCAGAAATCATAAGCAAAATAAAGTTATGAAACACCCAGGCAAATCTTTTTTTGTGCCAATGAGAAAGCATTTCTGTGCTAAGTTAAATTTAAATTTATTTCTAAACTGAGACAGCACATGTTCTCTATACAGAAGCTTCACTACTGATGATGGTCTGATAGAAGTGGCTGCATAGTAACAAGGCTGAAAGACACCAAAGCTGTAATTTAGTTTTCAAAGCAGTCAGGAGTACTATTCTATTTTTAAAATTCTTTACAATGTTATATGTCTTTTAACTAACCAATGAACCACTTAATAGAAGTCATTACAGAAATTGTGTTTTTCAGTTAATCTTGGCTAGCACATACAGTAGAAAGATTAAATAGGAGACTAACAAGCGCCTTGCAGTTGTATTATCTTTCTTAATCGTGATTACTTGAATTTCAGGACATTCATAACCAAAACACAGCAATTTTCATATGTTGGCAATGCATAGGTCACAAACTTTTGTCACTTCTAAATATTTTTGTTAGTTTTCATGTAAGTTCAAAAACTAAGTTCCCAATACCAATGCAACACTTGGGTCAAATTTAACAGTTCAACTCCCTGTCCATGCCTTCTAGACAGCTAACGTAACACGGCTTGTGCACAAAAGGAAATTTATCTGACAAGCATATAGACACATGACAAATAAAAGCTGGCTTCTGCCATTACAAGTTAACTGCTGAACAACTGAATGAGGATAACAAATGGAAAAAAAAAAAGAACTCAAATTACTGACATAACTTGGGGTTTTAGGAGCTCAAAAACCAAACAGCTAGACCAGTGACTTTGAAATATTAAGACAGATTCTGTTAAATATGCCCTCTGGAGATAAAACACAGCATGCCTTCATTCCCAGAGAAAAAACCTTACCAGCACATTAAAGACATGAAGAGGAAGGAGCCTTAGAAGCAGATACATATTTTAACATCACACAAAAATCAGATTACTTGACAGAATTTGTAACAAACTACTAACACTTCTTTAGACTGAAGCAGATTATTTCTTAAAAATATATTACTGTTTTATCCAGTTTGTATAAAAATACACACAGCTGTGTGCAGTTGTTCAAATTTAAGTGTAGATGGTGGATTTTTAAGAAGTCTGATGACAGAGCTACATCTTTTTCCTGTTGACTCAACTTTTTAAAACTCCTACAGTGCATTAATACACACAAAAGGAAAAGAACATAGTTTATCTTTTTTTTCTCCTCATTTCACCATATTTCATTAATAGTTTGTTCAATTCAGAAGGGCAGTTCTTAGTTTTATTATATCCTAATCTTAATTTAAAAAAAACATTTATCTTGATGTATTTTTTGGACACTGACATACAAAACACAGACATGAAACACCACCATTTAACGATGTATATGTTTGCATATGAAAAATCCTTAGGGTAATGGGACTGAAGTGGAAAATTCAAGTGAAACATACCCTGATTTCTGTTGCACTGTGCAAAGGAATTCTGTGCATGTGTTGGGACTCTCTGCATAACCTCCCCTCACCCCCTCTATTTTTTAAACATGACATTGATATTTGAAAGTTAAATTCTAACTTAAGTCTGTATTCATGTTCTGCAGTACCCTTCTGCCTTTTATGCCCACTCTGTCCATTTTATTTACCTGTCCATTTCTTTACCCTCATTTCACATACTTGGTATATCATAATACCTAGGAAAAAACGCTCTATTTGAGTATTATACAAACAAGATCTATCCACTGCATTGCTTCACACTACAAGAACATAAGTGACAAACTCTAGCATTTCAAAACAGAATAGTTTCTAAGCATTAGTCACATATAAAAATCCTACTATTTCCATTCCATAACAGCATAATCTGCTCTGCTGACAGGCATTATGAACTAGTAAGTAGGTAAGGTAAGAGAAGTCAGAAAGAGTAATTCTAGACATTCATGGCAAAGGAAAATGTTGTTTGGTTTATTTTAAATGGAAAATCACTACAGAAATCAACAATGGAAAAACAATGTTAGAATGTTCTTTGGAACACATGTTGCCCATGTGTGTTTCTTTATAAAGCTCAAACTGAAGATCCTGAAATACATAACCACAGTAGCTAAAGTCCAGGTAGACTGGGAACTTTCCCATGGCCATCATATTTATACATTCACACACACATTTTCATGCCACCATTGGCAACAACAAGCATGTGTATTTAGCCAATAAAAGAAAGTTATCAGCCTAAAAGCTAACCACTGCATGTTCACACAGCGCTAATACCAGAGCAATGGATGGGAAAGGAGAGAGGCTGAGACCATTAAAATCAGCATTTCAAGGAACATGCTACTCTGGAAACATTCCTTCAATGTATTATTGCAAGACTGAAATTCTTCAGTGCTGTCTGTAATAATACTCTATAAGGTATTTTAGAAGCTGAAATTAATTACAGGCACAGGACTATCACTACCTGTGAAATGGAAGTAACCTGAAACTTGAATACAGAAACAAGCCCAGATAAACACTATCACAAATACACACTATCACAAATACACAGAAATTTTACTTAGTACATAGTACTTCACTAATATACCACATTCATTACTTTAAAATACTAGGAAAACACAGTAACTTAATTCTTACAGTACCTCCGATTTACTTGCATCTCAAGTTGTTGTATTTTTTCCAAAAGCCCTTTTTCAGCAGCTTCCCTCTGTAATTCAAACTCTTTACAAGCACTTTGTACTGCATCCTCTTTTTCACAATTGAGCTTCTGAATGAGCAACTGCCTGTCTTGTTCTTGGTTAGATACTAACAGTTCTTTCTCTTCCTTAAGCTTATGGATAATAGCTTCGTATTTTTCCTGCTGCTCACAGAGAGATAATTTTTCTGTTTTTTCCTTTTCTAGGGCATTCACTTCCAACTCTAATTTACTTTGTAGTTCCATTATTTGCTCTGAAAGTCTTTTTTCTGCTTCAGAAGTTTTTTTATGAAGAAGTGTTACTTTATTTAGTTCAGTTCTAAGCAAGTTTGATTCTTCTTCATATCTGTCTACTAGCTCAGAAATGCACTGATCTTTCTCAATTGTCATCAGAGTCCTTAGTTCTGATAAGCCCACTTGATACTCATCACTGTTAACCTGTATTTTATTGTTTAATCTATCTATCTCCTTTCTTAAACTTTCAGTTTCCTTTTCAATCTGAGATTTTAAGGTCTCTTGTTGCTGGTTTCTGCTTTCTTCCAAAAGAAGCTTCATTTCATCAGTTTCTGCCTCTTTCAGGGCAAGTTCAACTTCTAATTTGCACCTCAAGTCAGACAGATCTGAAACCTTGAGTCGTAACTCTTCTACTTGTTGTTGTTTCTCTTGAAGAACTACTGCATGAGATTCCTGCATTTGTTCAAGTCTGCATTGGTTCTCTTTTTTTAATTTTTCTAAACAGTCCTTGTGCTCAGCTAGCACCTTCTCAAATTCCTGTAGATGCCTGGCTTGTAGGTTGTTTTCCAGTTCCTTTAAATGGCTTTGCTCTAAACTCTCAAGTTCTGCCCTCAGGAGTTGTAGTTTTTCATTGTTTTCAACATGAAGTTTTTTCAAGTCTTCAAGTACTATCTCACGTGACTGTCTCAGTTCCTTAATTTCACAATTTTGTGTCTCCATTTGGCATTCCAATTCAAGTAATTTCTGGTCTTTTTCATTCTGAAGGCAAACTACAGCTTCTTTCTCATTTTTCACCATAGCAAATTCATCATTCTTATTCTGAAGAACTTCCTCAAGGCCTAATAAGTCACCTTTTAACTTCTTAATCTTCTTTTTATTTTCTTCACCATCCTCCAATAATTTATTAATTTTACTTTCATATTCACTTTTCAAAGACTGTAATTCTTTTTGATGTTTATCTTTTAGTGTTTTTTCAAGTGAAAGTTTTACCTTCTCTATAGTATTTACTATTTCTAATGAAGTGCATTTTAAAGAATTCGAAAAGTCACACTGTTCTCTTTGTACAAGTGTTCTAAAGTGGCAAAGATCCTCTTTTATACTTCTTAAATGTACCTTTGAGTCTTGGGCAATAACCCTACACTTCTCCACGCAAACACTGATAGATGCATTTTCCGCTGAAATGTCCTTTACACAAGAATTTGTATCTTGCATACGTCTACTGTCTATTGCATTGATAACTGAAGAATAAAGAGATTCCACCATCATTTCTGGACTTTGTGGATCACTTATTACATTAGGAGATACTGGATTTTCTTCTATTACAAATTCATTTACTGCTGACATAAAGTCAGATTCTGGACTTTCTGCTAATGAATCCAAGTCTAACGATCCTTGCTTGAGAGCTTGCTCCAAGTTTGGATGGGCAATAGTTTCAAAATCAAATGTATGTGCATCAATGCTGTCTGGAGACAATTCTTCTAATGGAGCTGGGGGACACACAGGAGGACAGAGGGGACCCTGAAGACTGAGTGATGGAGGAGTTCTCGAAGAGGTAGCAATTGCAGTTCCTATTGTACTTTCCATCCTTGGTGTGGTAGCGGATTGTGGTGATGCTTGACTATTGGAGGCCTACAAGTTACAAAAAACAATGAAACAAACACTTAACGAAGTGATAAGCAAAACTTAGTGTTTTAAATTAATTAAAAGTTACCAGGCAAAACAAGAACTTAAAGTCAGCTACTTTATCTGTAATAGTCCAAGACATGTAAGACTAAAATGTAGGTAAAAATTCAAAAATGCAGCACTTCTAAATACATAAACATTGTCTATACAGAAGTCCTACACAGGCCACATGTAATTTTACTTGAAAGGGCTGAAACACAAGTTTGGATGACACAAAACCCTGAAGTAACCAGTCAGAAATAGGCTTAGTTTTCTAACAGCCTACTGATTTTAGTTTTCCTAATAATTTTGTTACTAAAAAAATTTTATTATTTTGTTGCTAAAACTGCAATAAAAACTGGTAAAAAAAAAAATCATGCGTAATCCAGTCACTATTAATACACTAAACTAAGGTGGTTTACAAAAAGCTCTACCACAAAAACCCCTGTTGTCTACTAACATATTAAAAACATACATGAGAATTGTTCTGCTTGTGAGAGTGTAGAAATAGCATAACGAAGGGCACATTCTAATTAAAAGCAACATTCTGACTTTTCAGAATGCAAGACATCGCAGCCTGAGATGATTTCTTTTCCCCTCCATGTTGCTCCCATCACTCCCTGGTTTTGTCATTTTGCCTCTAAACCTTGGATAGCACCAAAACTGATTCTGTAGTATCAGATCCTTCAATTTTCAGCTGAAAAACTAATGGTTAGAATAACCATCCGTAATCATCTATGAGTAACAACAGTTTGTAAACAAATGGAAAGATTACATAAAGCTTCCCCACCTTCGTGGAATTGTTCCCAAGTAATTTTGATCAATTTCAGTGCTTTTGATTCTTAAAACACTAAGAACTTACCTTCAAATCAATTTTCCAATTAACTGTGATAACACGTTTAAATCTCATCATCAATTCTTGTTCATTACCATATGAATTAAGCAAGAACTCAAGTTCCAGTGCATACTCTGCTGTGAAGTGTACATTCATGAACAGTGTTTGAAACCAATTTTTGCTATTTCTAAGACGACATACTTTTCTACACTGCCATGGAATATACACTTTAAGTTAATTCAGCTAAAGTCTGATTCATCATAGCTATAATAGTTTTAACTGCAGGCCAAGTTAGATGCATTTATTTCTATGCACCTGGAATTCAGTAAAGCACCATTTTGAAATGCTATAGAAAAATTAATCAACCAGAGCAGGGCCTTAGACAGGACAAACTGCCTGTGTCCTGTGATTTTTCAAGATTTTTGTTTTGTGACTGAAACTCAATTTAAGTTACAGTATGATGCATCTGGAAGATTGCACTTCAGTTGTAAATTTTTTAGCTTTGCTATTTAATAGATTTAAAATAATAAATTTGCTGTTTACAATCTTTGTTTGTCAGAATAAGCAAAGCGTACATTGAAGTCCTCATCCATTACTATCTTCACATCTACCAGAACTAGGAACAAATGGTCAACCCACAATATCTTATACTATTAACTATTAAATACAACAGGAATACAGAAGCCCTAATGCCAACAATAATATCATCTGCAGATTCTCAGAATAAAAATATAAACTTTACACTTCAACAAGTGTAGAAGACATCCCAGTGGAAGTCAAAAGTAACATACAGCCTCAGTACCCACCAAGGATACATTGCTGAACAAGTGTAACAGGATAGTGAAGCAGTTTTTCCTAAGAAAACTACAGTGAAATACACACAGTTAAAATATGTAAGGACAGTATCTGTGACACATACTGAGAGCAGAATCATCAGGATCACAAACTGGAAGAGACACTGAGGTTTTTGAATGGATCAGTGTCCTCAAGTCTCAGATGCATTATGTGCAACAGCATAGCCCAAACGTTACCTTGCTTTTCCATCCTTCATCCCTGAAGGACTTACATTATTCATCTAAGGAATGTGACCATCTTGAAAAGAAACTGCTCCTACAGACTCATGGGAATATTTGCAGTAAAAGATTCCCATGAGATGTTCAGTCTCCAAGTACTGAGGATTCAGAATGGTCTCTTCTCCAAAAACTCAACACTGCCTCCAGCTGATAGTCCTGATGATCCTGCTTGTGCCTCTTTCCCAGACTATCCATACTGTCTCCATGCATTTAAATAGGGTGTCTGGTGTTCTTTAGTATGTTAATTTTTATTGAAGAAAATTCTGCTATCCATTGAACTCAGTTACTTGACTGCCAACGGTCAGTGGAGCTGTGCAATAAATGGACAGCAACAGAACTCCAAGAAAAGACAGAAATAACAGATATTGGACTGCTGATATTTAAATAGCCAATTTTTGTTTCCTCAATCTTTTACAAGTGCCTGCTACCCAAAAATGGACCCTATTTTCCTCTGTACCACGTAAATGTTCTCTTAATGGAGATGCAGTGTGACTGAATTCCAAACTGAGATTTAGGAACCATCTATTTTCAGCTCTGACACACTCATCTGTTTAGCAAAGCTGCATTTACACCTCACCTCCATTAGCCTTTGCATCTATATGACAGTAAGTTACACACTTTTGATATACCTTTATCAAAAGTGAACACAGGACATGAGACAAAAAAAAAACTTACAGGGAAATGTAATTTTTTTGTTAAAGGTTATATTAAACCCAAGGGAAATGCTTAAACCTGGACTAATTTCAGCTTGCTGTTAATCTAAGAAAACTTAGAAAAAGACATGTTGAAGGACACTGTATATGCTAATACATGCCCAGATTCAAGGCATATGCTTTAAGTGAAAAATGATAAACCAGAGTTTTAACTGTAACAACAGCTAGAATCACAGATATCCCTAAGTACGCACTAAAAAAAGCACTTCAAGGACTGGGAATATTAGAAGGCCATACAGAAAACCACATGCAAAGGAAAGATGGCATCTACTTCTGGCACCCCTGCAGAATCATCCTAGAAGGTAAAATGTAAGGATATAGCATGAAGAAGAAAAAAAAAAGTTATCACTGTGTGGAGTAACAAACACTCCACTTGAACTTGGTTTCCTCATGATCTGGGCCTGTAACAAATTCTATGCCTCTGCTGTAGCTGCTGTGGGATGGATATCTAACTAGATTATCAGATTACTGAGTAGTGAAGAGTTAAACCTCACATTTTAGATAACTGAAACTACGGAAAACTTTGTTTACTCTTGCCTGTTCCCCCAGAAGCCAGTGCCTGCCATGTAGTTTATTTACAGGCAGCAATGTACGCATATGTCATACACTAATTCCTGTAATGACAAAGGACAAGGAGTCAAGAATAAACAAGAAAAAACAGAAAGCAAAGACAGAGAAGCAGAGTTAAAATTTTAAGTTCTCAGACACTGCTGGATTACGTGCCTTGTTCTAGTTGTTACTACAATAAACTTAGTCAGGGAACAGGACAATTCTTGGAAAGATTACAAACGGTAATTTTGAACTCAGCTAGAATAGTAGATTCATATTCTGATTTGGAAAGGCAGCTTCTCTTACAAGAGAAAACTGTAATAACAATGTATTGCATATGTTATTCACGTTAACTGTGGAGAAGACACCTTAATTATCCTACCCGACTGTTACAGGTATCTTAAATTTCTCCTGGATATCTTTGACCCAATCACCGATTTGCTTAAACTTTGTACTATGGAGATGAGAAAGCATAGCAGTAAGTCTGGTGTGAGACCATTAAAGTAGAAAGATTAATCAGAAAGCTTTAAAAACAAAAGCAGATTTCAAAGCAGTAACAAAAATCCACAATATTAACTAATCTGACATAGTACTAAAAAAATGAAACCGTATCAGACAGAAGCATATAGTTACTAATGTTCTACAAACCTGAAAGCTGAAATTGTAAGTTACAGGGACACTTAAAAAGAAATCCTACTAACATTCCCAGTAAGGTACTGGATCTCCTGTCTGACTTGGTCTTTGCTCACCTGTCTGCAGCCACAGCTTTTCTCTCCTGCCTAAAGCAACTCTGAAAGAGACCACCTGCTGTGCCTGATGCAGTACAATGAACTCCTGCCTGATCTAGACACAGCTAAACTACTGCACTGCCAACAAGCCAGGGAAGCTATCCCAGCCCAATTTAAACAACCAGGCTTCTGCTACCACTTTTGTATGAAAAGGAAGGTTGGGGTTGCATGCATCTCCTTGGGAAAGGAGAAAACCAACATTCTGCTATACAGGCAACACTCAATGCCTGCATGGTCATGAGCAACTAAGCTGGGACAGTATCTCACACTTCACCACCAGAATGTGTAGGTGCATGAAGCTGCAGGCATCTCCAGGCCTATTATTACATGTTTTTTTCGTCCTTCTAATTATATATGTAAAATCCCAGCAATACTAAGGATAAGAAAAGAACATTTTCAAATTTCAGTAATTCTATTCAAAGAAAAGAACATGGGCAAAAGTAGTGTAATTAAAAAAAAACAAAACACACTTCAGATGGTCTGCAGAATAAAGCAACAAAGAGAAAGGCCTAGTTACCTTTCACCAAGTAGTAACAAGAACACTGTCATAGAGAAGGAAAAAATCTGACACATTATTTGCTTCAATTCCAAAAATGAGTCAAACTAGTCACTGAAATTACACACAGAGATAGGCATTTTGAAAGGTGACATCATGAATGGCTCAGCTCCGACTGTGCAATGCAGTTTACTCTAAGGAAAGAGACAATTATCCAAACCTAAGCACTTGACGTTTCTGCATCAGCCAAGAATCCAAACTGGTCAATGCACAGCAAAAGAGAAGAGCAGGAAGAACAGATTCTCCTGATTAGGCAAGCATCTTTTTTTGTGCAACTAGATACTGATAAAAATATCTCAGATAAGCAACTAAACCAAACAGGGCAAACCATCGAGACTTGAACAAGTAAGGCACATTTCCTGTTCATTTTTCTACTGTTATTATACATACTTTGAATTAAAACTTACTCCTTGGATTTATTTTACTCTTTGACATTGTAAGCCTTAGTGAAAAAATATTTTGCTATAACACCTGTCGCTATCCTAGTTTCTGAGATTAATTTTACGATGCTCCAAGTTGGGGGCTCCTAGATTTCACAAAAATTATACCACTCCTAGCCATTCCGTTCAATCATATAGTGGTCAGGCCCTACCACTTTTGTTCTTAATGGCTGTTCACATAAAAACTAATCTTCATAGAGATAAAAGATCTAAGAAGTGACATCAGAAGTGACAAAAAAGAAGTGACTCAAGTCTCAAAGGAATAAGGAGGTAAAGGACTTCATGTCACCTGGTTTAAGCAGGATTTTGCCAATTCAAAACTGAACGTGCCCATAATCTTGACAGTTATAAAAAGATGCTTCTAGTCAAAGTGCATACAAACACACCATAGAAGGTAACATGAAAAACACCACCTTCTTCCTATAGCAAAGCTGCTGAAGAAACCCAATCTGAAGCAGTCAACTGTACATAAAATTTTAAGCAATGATAAATTCACCTGCAGTTTCACTGGGACAGGCTACAGTCAGAAGCTAAAAGGACGCCATTTGATATATTATGAATGATTTCAGCGACAGAATTCAGAAGAGCCTGAATGCACAGAAGCAACAAAAAGCCCTGGGCAGAAACAAGGGAAAGAGTCTGCTTGACAGGTAGAGTGAAACTAAGAGGTCTTTTTGCCATCTATTCCTTCTACACTCAAAGACAGACTGCACAAATTTCTTCCCTTCCCTAAAAAGCAGGACTGCAACAGAAGAGTACATGACATCAATATTCAAGCTAATGGAGACAACCAACAAAGGCCCCAAATTCTCCTTAACTGCTTGTACCAAAAAGTCTCAAGAAGCAATGCAGAAGTCTAGAAGTAACAACTTCATTAAACCCAAACTAAAGCAACAAAAACAAAATGCACACATTCTGCACACAGAACCGTCAGAAAATGGCAGAAAATAGAAATATTAGCAGAAAATTCTACTTCTTTAATTTCTGTGGCATATAAGCATCTGTTAAATACTTAGAAGATATTCAATATCTTTTGACTGTTCTCTACACAGATTCATTTTACTCATTGAAAAGCTCAAAATCCCCAGAATATTTACTAGTATGTGATTAGAAAGGTGAATTATGCAGTTGAGACAAACTAATCTTTTACACCTTGAAAAACAAAAGTTTCTCTCTGAAGTGGCTGACGAAGTGATATTATGAAAATATTCTACCCTTTCAATATTCTTTTTTCTTGGTAAAGAAAAGCAAAAATACCTTTTGTTCATTCAGCAGGTCTGTAATGGTTTGTGACATTTCATCCAAACTCTGTGCTGCCTTTACCAGGTTATGCAGAGCACGTACATGCTGGTGAAGAGGTTCAAAGTCACAAAGTATGGGCACCCTGAAAAACAGTACAGGAATAAACCTTTTTTCCACACTGTTAATCTAATTTTCAAATAAAATTATTATGTGTGTACTCTACAAGACTAGGCTTCCCTCTGTATAAGGTTTGTACTTCCTTCATGTAACCTATTTTACATGGAAAATCCACTCAAACCACGTGGTATTTGTGCTTCAAAATTAAGAACTTGAGAGCATTTAAGGAGTAGATAACGATAAACACAATGATGGGCAAATAATATGTCCATCTTTCCTTCTGAGGAAAACATTTACCAGTAGTACCTAGAGTTATAACAGTAATGGAAGAGAATTGACAGTGATCAGCTCTGTAATTGAAGAACTTATGTTTGCAAATGACACTATTCTCCTGTGCAGCTGAATTCTCTCCAATCCAGCTCTTCCTTTAAAGCAGCTATTAATTCTCTACTATTTTATTTTGATAATAGGTAATCTACATAAAAAGATTGATTGATATGTCACATTCATATTGCAAGTGTTGCAAGATAAGCTTTTGATTGCCAGTTTTCTAAATCTTGGAAAATCAACATTTATTTTCTTTAGAGCCCATATAATCAGAATTTTTAATTTGTTCAAGAATAGCTCCACTGAAATCATGAAGCAGGAGTTCCTTTAGACTAACAATATAATAAAAGCAGATTACATTTCAATGTATTCTGCATTCCTTACCACTTGCTCTGTATATTGAGTATCTAGTGTATTTTTGTAAAATTAGTATTTCAGTAATTGCACAAACATGTAATTTCAGAAGACTGATTTACTGTAAGTAAACAGAAGCACCATTTTAACTATAGAGCTCCTGGGTTCAGTGCTGACAGACTATTTTCTCCTGGGTCTCCATTTGCCTACTGCTTGCTCCTTTAGGTATTAAACAAAAACACCAAAGAAATTATTGCTCTGAAGTTTCTTCTGACACTGTCTACCAAAGGTACATAACAACTTCACACACTCAAGCTGCCATGTCCACCACTGTAATCAGTATTTCCACCAAACATAATCCTCAACCCAAAAACTGGAAGAACATGACATAATCCTACCTCCACTGCCATCAAGTGGAAAGCTATGTCACTATAATTCAGACCAACAAACAGTTGGGTTCGTAACTGGTTTTCTGATAACAGTAAGGCAAAATTCTTCCTCAACTCAGTCCAAACTTCCCAGAAAGGCTGTAAAATTCTTACAAACACAAAAATCAGGCAAACGTCAGCATGATACTACAGTTTCCACTTTTTTACTGCAGAAACACTGAGGAACAAGCCTCAGAGCATAACAAGAGAAAGTAAAAAGGGTACATCAGCCGTATCATCACCTAGGACAAATCCTCTGTCAAGTAAGCTCACTATACTTCTTATTAATTCCAGCAGCAATACCATAAGGATGGCTGACCAGGAATTCTGAACCAAAAAGAATGCCAGTACAAAATCTAAGTGAAAAATGCAGTGAATTCATTCCTGACACTGCACCAGTAACAGGCATTGGGTTAAGGCTGTTGGTGAACCTGACAAACGACAGCAAAACTTCCTCCTTTTGGATTTACCTTATCATCCTTTGTGGGATTGTGGCCTTGGAGAAAAAAAAAACCCAAAAAACAAAAACCAACAAAAAAAACCCAAAACCCACCAAAAAACCCCAAAAAACAAACCCCCCCATTGAATTTCAACAAATCTGTAACTGCTGATCTCTCCTAGCAGAATGGTGGATACATGCAGCACCTGATTGTGGTCATCCTGACAGACAGATGTCCTAGACAGGACCTTACATAAAACTTGCTACTGCCTATTTCTTGCCCATTACCTTGGTTGGCATTTCTCTATCTGATTGCTACAGGTTTAAGACATAAGAGTTTGAAAGCCCACTCTAACAGTCAACTTTTCCAGAAAGACATCTCCGAGTTCTAGGTAAGAAACTTATCTTGTCAAGTTGCCTGTGAGACAGAACAGTAACCTTCCTGTCATGAGCACATCTGCCTCACTGGGAGGTAAGAAACATAGAAATGGAGCTTTTGCTCAAAATGATGGATTTCCATAGACAGCAGGAGCATTTAAAGAATAAACTTTTCAGTAAAATCAGCCTGTCAGAGAAAAAGCACTAAATGAATACAGGAGAACTCCACGATCTTATACTGGACTAAAGATGTTTGTTTCCTCCAGAATACCACTTAAAGAGCAAGTAAACCAAAAACCACTCTAATTCTGATCTGAAAAAACATAAAGTTACAAGTTTATTTCAGTTTAAAACTAACAAAAAATTTTTTTGTTTTTTAGCTGTAAGGCAGCTCAGAGCAACATACAACATCCTCTACATCTCAATACAAAATACATATGTTCATTCATGCTTGAGTACATGATAATATGTGTCTGTATTAAGTCAGTGAAGACCATTCCTTAAGAGTATCAGTTCAAAAAAATATGCTTGTCTGTTCCTTAGGAAAAGTGAACTGGAGCAGGAGGGCTGAAGAGGGTAGGACAGGGGACCAGGGGAAAGCTATTTCCATAACATACAAAGTTTAAAAAGGTGCTTTACCTGAGTAACGGCTGTACTTCTGAAGGACAAAAAGACTGCAAAAACTGCAAGTCACTTAATGAGATATCTGGAAGCTCACTGTCAAATCTGCGAGGTTTTCGTGTCTGTATTAAGAAGATACTAATTTACACACATTGTTGTTAAAATAAATAATATCAAGATAACTAAGGAAGGATTTAAGAGAGCTTAATTAGTAACACAGGAAAGTGTTAAACTCATTTTTCTCAAAAAAAAAGTCATACTTAAAAGGAACTATGTCTGTCCCTATCCCACTAAAAAGAAAATAAATAAAATACATGTTTATTAGTCACTAATAATATAAATATACATGTTTATAGTCACTAATACTATCCAAAATGCCTCAGACAGTAGCAGAATAGAGCATTTAAGTTGCAAGGGACCTACAACGATCATTTAGTCCAACTCCCTCCCTATTCCCAAGCTTCATAAACATTAAGGATGTCTTTAAAAAGTTAAACGGTAAGAGATGGCACTGAGGCTTTATTTATTGTGCTGCTAAACACACAGTCAAGTATTAATTCAGTTATTCAGTATGCAAAACACTGAAAGGAGTAGCATTCTTATTTTCCAAGTATCCTTTTGAAAAAAGCTGAAAATGAGAAGCTGAAAAGGTTAAACGAGACAAAGTGATATGGCAACATTAGAAGCAGCAAGAGTATCTTACTTGAATTAACCAAGCTGTACGAACCCAAAGTTTACAGGCAGTGCTTGATTACAGCTATACTTTTTCAGCCCTTCAAGTCATCAGCCAATAAAGAGACAAAAACGCTTTTCTACTCATTCAGTGATTATAGAAAAAACATGAAAACCTTTTATTGCTTTTACTGTCCAATTAATTTTATGGCTCTATTATTCAGAAGAGAGGATTAGATGATCAAATTATCCCTCCTGGCTTCTTTTTTCTGATCATTAATAGCAATCTTTGGTTCAGTACCACAGACGCCTTGTTAAAGAAGAACATCAAGTATCAAATCTCCCACTAAACTGTAAGTTATGAACCAATGTTAATATAGGCAACTTGAAACAGCAGAGAGCACTAGTTCCCAGCTTCATGTGTCAGAGCAATGTCACAGGCACATAGCTTGAATGAATTAAGCTTCGGTTTTTAATTTATGAAAGTACTGTTTATAAAAATGAAATAACCCCAAAAAATATATTGACTACATACACAAAAGGATGGAGGCCAGGAGTCAAGTCCTCTAAACAAACGATTCCTTAGAAAAGACTTCCCTGGGCAAAGAAAAAGCGGTTATTAAAAAAACAGAAGTGCAATATACAAACAATGCCTCAAGAGAAAACAAGCTACTGCAGTTTAATAGCTAAACTAAATTTGAAAGCATCACTATGCCATTTGTTGACAACATAAAATTGCAAGTGACCACAGAACTTCATGCAAAAGCCACCATCCAAACAACTTATTTTGCTTAAGCCTCTTTTTGCTTAATGTTCAACCCTGCAAAAGCCTCAACTCCTTTTTCAAATTTTCATTGTAATCTTGCTAATTTCCTTTCTACAGTTTTGATAATCTTCTGTTCAATTTTCTTATGTTAGCAGTTCATTCAGACCATAAGCTGCAAACTTTGCAGAAATAAAATAAGTCAGTTAACTTCTGCTCAAGGTCTTTAGAAATGGGTCTTCATACTTTTTTTTTCTGAAATAGTAGAGAGGAAGTTGTAGCAATAGCGAAATATTCAGTAATGGTTTTTAAAGTGTTATTTAAAAGAAAAGTAAAGCTTACGGAGCACTTTCAACCAGAAACTGCATTCAAATTTAACAATTAGAAATCTTACCTTTTAGAAACCTTAAACTAATTAGAACTTTCACAGTATTTTGGATAATCTATATGAAAGAGTTCATTATTTTGATTAACAGATACATATTTTATTCATAGTAGGACCATCTGGCACACTGCATGCATTTCCTATTTAAGTATAAAAAAAATTATACAGGTATTTTTAACTGCAAAGACAGAAGTCAAACTTAACCACGATTCTGATTTCACAGAAGACAAAGTACTTACTGAACAGTTTACCAAAAGATTCCCTTTTTGCCTTTTCAGCTTCATATAGGTGTTTCCCATCTTTTATTAAAGCACCTGCCCACTATGGAAGGGAAAATACATAGTTGTTAATTTATACATTGACACAAAGATCTGGTCTCAAAGTTTTACTTACTTACCTCCCTGTAGTGTTTTATGAACATTTTTCTCCTCACAACCTCAACAACAGCTAGACAGTACATCTGAGGAACAGTACTGAGAGCCTCTACAACCTTGACTCTTTCTAGGAGCTCTGTCACAAGACGAAGCAATGCTTGTAGTTTCTCTCCATCTTGGTCAGCATGAAGCATTACAAAGCAACACCACCTACAAAAGCAGGTTACACTTTAGAAGGTAACAACTTAGTCATCTTTTCTGCATTTAAATTTCATTAATATTAACAGCATGTCTGGATAAACTGAACAATGACATCAATTTACATGGAAAAGCAACAGGCTATCTGGAAGTACTAGGCAATTTAGAAATCTGTAGTCACCTTGCAGTTCCCTGTTAATTTCTCGCAGTAAGATTTTCACAGCAGTGTTCAACAAATGAACACTTACCACCATTTCAGTTAAGGTATTGTTTTTGACAAATAATGCTCTTAGAGTACATAACCTTAGGGGGAATGATAATGTAACTTTCTCTGGAAGAATAAAAAAAAAGCTGGTACATCCAGAGAAAAGAAACTACTTTTTGTTTATAAATCTTCAAAATAGTTATTGAAAAGCATTAGCAAGAAATATTAAGGGTTAGAATACTGTCAAAGAAATAAGACCAAAACACTGTTTGGGAAGTTCACACCATCTACTTGCTCACTACAAATAACAGTCCCTGTAATATACAAATTCTCACACCTCGTAACAACATCTTCAATTATCTTATCGAAACAATCAGTACATTAACTTCAAGCACAGCCATCAGCATAACTAAATTACACCATAACTACTGCAGAGGTGATCAACTGGTGTATTTGAGGAGAAACACCACACGCACTTTGCCACCAGAGAAGGCATAAAGTGGAGGCATACCCCATAAGTAACAGAACAAAAATAATTGTATTTAACAGAATTGAAGTAAAAGTGAAACAACAAATAAGTCAACATTAAGCAACCAGGAACGTAATATTAACAGAAAAACTACAAAATATGCACTGTTGACTCTCTATAGTAACAAGTAGTAAATAAAAAGAGGGCATTATGTGAAGCCAGCAAGCGGCCAGTTCAAAGCATGTATATTTTCCATAGAACATATTGTTAAATTGCAGAACTTGCAAAAAATAGGAGTTTGTGGATTAAAAGAGAAGTTGGACTAGTTTATGAGAACAACCTCCATCAGCAATTAAAAACTGAAGAGCTGTTTCTACATCAGATAATATTCTTCTCTAAGAATGTCTACACATAGTTAAGTTTGTTTTCCTCATTATTAGATTCCCATTATGGTCATTTGCTACTGATACTGAACACAAACTAGAATCACCTTTGGTTTGACCCAAAATACAATGGGATTTTTTTTGTATGGTTTTGGTTTTTTTTTTTCTGGGGCGTAGCAGTGCTGGTGAAAGTGGGGGCTGTTTTGGTTTTAGGTTGGGTGTTGGGTTTTTTTTTTTTTTGTTAGGTTTTGGGTTGGGTTTGGGGGGGGTTATTGTTTTGGGGTTTTTACATTTATGCTTTATTCTTCTCTTGAGACCTATTCTCTATGCATTCACTGTCCACACCTCACATTACTTACAGAGGGATGCAAGTCTTTTCCTCTAATAACTCATAAATTCAGCATATACTACACAAATACATAAATACTATACTTCAAAATATAAGAAATGAAAGTGGTATTTATGACAATCTAGGTTCTACATACTACCCCTAAATACCTGCTACAGTGAAAAAATACACAAAACGTTGTCTTTTTACTGGACTAAGAGCACAAGCATAGGCAACAAAGATAAACTCACTTTCTAATTTACTTAGTTTATTTTACAAACACAAGAAGATCATTGCTGTGAGTTCACTACTGATTTTGTTTTACTCCTTCCTGCACCTTGCACCTGCCTCATCTACATGAGCTCCAATCTCTCCAAGAAGAAAATGTCTACTTGATGGATATCCAGCATGCAAGTTTAACAGGATCACAACACTGCCTAATTGGTAGCTGCTAGCAAATTTTTTTCCTTCCAAAAATTCATAGTATGTATACTTATTCTTACGTGTCTGACATGACACATTATCTAAAGCTTAATTAAGTGTAGTAGTGTGAGAAACCATTTTACACTGAGAAATACAGACTTCTTACTGCCTTCCATGTTATCTAGTAACAATGCTTACACAGGAAAAATTGCCATTTTTACTGGCTGTAACTAGATATAATTATTTTTCATGAATTACAAGTAAACCAAACTACTGGCATGCTTTTCTGCTTTGACATGATCACAAGCTACTGAAGAGTGTTTCACTTATGCTTATTATAATCCTTACATCAATGATTACCATACAAATTTTAAATATGCTACTGATGGCTTCTGAGGTTGACGAGAGGAGATGTGATTGTAGGTTCTTAGGTATTCTTTTATTGATATGAAGACCACTTAAACCTCTAAGAAAAGTCTCTCTTAAAATATCTTGTTTCACACTTACAAATAACTTCATATAAAAACTGAAGTAATCCAACTTTTTTTTTCTCTCCATTAAGAAAAAACTCTATGCTTTACCAAAGGTTTTCTTGAGACACATTCTTTAAAGTCTTGATGCAAGTGGAAGCAATACAAAGTTGAAAAGTTGTAACTTACTTCAGTCTGACTTGTAGATTATTTGCAAGCTCCTGTTTGGCAGTGGTACATTTCTGTTTAATATCTAACAGTTTCCTGTGATTAGTTAACATAATCATCAGTTGATTTGCATGACTCAAACACAAATCAGGCAGCACAGAAGGATCTTTCAAGTTCTCAGCTCTCTTCTGATTAGCCAAAAATCCCTAGAGGAAAAGAGAAACTTCTGTTATGCAAGCTTTGTGACAAGCATGAAAGTCATCTATCTTCTGTAAGAATGCAAGCATCTTAATAAACTTACTGTAAGCACTGAGGAGTACAAAAGAATGCTACATAAAGAAGTGTCAAAGTTGCCTTCTTTTCATTCTATAATGTAGTCCAAATAAATTTGTTATTTCCCTCCGATACAGTTACCAACACAACCTGATAAGAACTTTACAAAAATAAGCAACGCCAGTAAAAGATCACAAAAGTTAATGCAGTAGAAGAGAAACTACTGGAATGGAAGGGATTCAGCCATCATTTTAATTTCTACAAACAACCAGCTTGTTAACTGCTAGCACATGCAAGACGTAACATCTTCTTAGAGCATATTCAGGACTACTGTGGGCTAAAGAATATACTTTTTTGCATAAGGAAATTTATACATGAAACAAATTAATGAAAGCCAAGACTGGAGTTAGACATCTAGACATCTTATTTGCATGCAGGAGTTGGGCACAGCGAAGAATTACCTGTTGTAGATTGTAACAGACAACCCCTAAAAGGGCAGGGGGCAAAACAGGGAAGATAACTGCCTTAGATAAACATGTCTTAGATGGCTGATTATAGGAAGTAACGTATGTACACAGACACAAAAGAGACAGGAAAGACAGGGGGCTGCTGGCATAACTACTGGGCTAGGCCATCATCTCCATCACATTCAACAGATGAGACAGGATACTGCTGGAAACAACGTGGTTCTTTAGGCAAGAAAATACCATGTAACACCTCCAATTTTAGCTCTGATTTTGTCCACATTCATACCATGTCTCTGACACGCTGCTTGAACATCAGTGGTCACTGTAGTTCTACAAACTTGCTTATTAAGCCTTTGTTTTCTTACTAAAGAACTCAAAACCAGACAATAGTTTTAAGTGTTTTTTTTCTGAAGCTGAAGTTGATGAGAACACCAAACCACAGACAGTTATACAAAACTGCTGAAAACTGAAACCAGTCATTACTGATTTGATGTTTAATGTAAAGCAATCTTGTCATAAGATGCTATAAAATGCATTTGCAAAGCCTGCAATAAATATTTATATCCCACTGAGAACAGCACAGAAATAAAAATATCAAAAAAGCATATTAAATATAATGAAAAGAGAACCAGGAAGATGCACACTGAAGACGGAAAAGAATACTGAAATTAGCCATTTACTGAACTCTGAGCAACTCAGGTAATGAATGAGTGAGGACCCTCTCTGCAAAACCAAGCGAGCTGCAAACATTTTAACTGTATATATTATCCAAACCAAGTCAATGGAAACCAGAAAAGGTAGGAAGAATGCTATTAAGATGAAGAAAAGGGTAGCCCCATCAAAAGAACTTGGCCTCTTTAGTCAAGGAAAACAAAGACATGGAAGAAATATGCTGTGATAACCATTAGGGAATTGCCAAGCACCGCAGTTAAAGGCTGTACAGACATGACGGCATATAGATTTGAACAAGCCAAGAATACTTTCAGATCAGATTAAGAGATTCTTATAAACATTAGAACAATGAGATTCCACACAACTTTGCAACAGAAACAGAAAAAGCAAGAAAATAATTGCTTTTAAACAGCAGATCAATAAGCTTTTTAAATGAATCACATGGCATAAAGTCTAAGGTTACACAGAACTGGATGCAGTGAGCTAAAAAATCCTTTCCAGCTTTACTCTCCGTTCCAAAAGGCTATTCATAAAATCTGAGTATCTTTTGCTATTTCTGTATCTGTGGACCCGTCTTTAAAATAGCATGCAAATCAGAGAGCAAAATCTCAACACACTAGAAAACTGCCAGTTAAGAAAAACTGCAGTAAACGACAGAAAAACAAAGTGAGGGTTAACACCAATAAAGTGTGGAAAAGTCCAATAACCAAATAACCAACTGTTCTCACAAATTCTTGCCTTTCTGGTCCTTATCAGATGACAGAATTTATGACCTAAGCATCATAGTCAAACTAAGAAGGGTCCTGGAAAACAGGTATGATAATGCTTTTATGGATTTTTCCCAGTGACTATTTCCAGATCTAAGAAGCAACAATAAGGATTTTTTTAAAGCATTTTAGATTGGAGTTCAATCAATCAACAGGGAAGACAGGGAAGGCAGTCAGTGATGTAATAAGCACCTGAAAAGACCCTGAATCACTATAAACCTATAAATCTAATGTTTTCTTCAATGTAACAAAAAGCAGTAGGAAAATAAAAGTACAGAATACGATAGTGACAAAGCCCTTTCCCAACAAGCCCAGAATCAAGGTCACCTGCCAACCAGATATTTTTTTTTTTTAGTTCAGAGTTATGAAAGGGTAACACCTCTCTGTAGCTAACTGATGCAAATGCATTTGGATGTAACAAAATGTTTTGAAAAGCTACACTGCTAAACAGAGAAATTAAAAAAAAATATAATCAAACAAGAATATGCTGGAGCAATAAGCTATCAGGCAGAATCACACTGAAAGATGAGAGAGGCTCCAGGTTTTCTAGAGGTGTACTCTTATTACATAATGCCACCTACTGACGGCAGTTCTATATGCTCATGTTACAGATCCCAGCTTCCACAGAGAAAAGATTCTTAATTTAACAAAACAAATTTCTATATTAAACATTAGGGGCTGGAGATCAAGTATTCAACTACATAACTCAAGATGAAATTTTTCATATAAGGAGCTGTTTAATAGTTAATTAAAAAAGCTGACTGGAAGTCTGTCTTAAGGCAGATCCAGGAACAAGCAAATTAAGCAAGAAGGCTGCCTAGCACCAGATTGCTTTGTTCTGTGGGTTTAAGTTTGGTTTGAATTTTAATGATGAAACTAAGGTTGGAGCAGAAAGTCAACTCAAATACTGGACAGAACATTAGCTTTTTCAGGCCTGGGGAAAATAAGCCTACAATTTCCAATAGAAATACTGCTACTGGGATTACCACTGAGATATTCCTTATCCTTGTTCTATGAAGTACTGTTGTAGTTTAATCCCAGCCAGCTAATGAACTACCATGCAGCCACTTTCTCACTCCCTACTCTCCCCCAGTGGGATGGGGAAGAAAATTGGAAAAATGGTAAAATCTATGGGTTGTGATAAGAACAGTTTTGTAGTTGAAATAAAACAATACTAATAGTAATGAAAAAGAAGGTAACAAAAAGAGAGAAATACAACTCAAGGAAAAACAAGTGATGCACAAACTCATTCACCACCCACTGACTGATGACCAGCTGGTCTGCAAGCAGTGATCAGCCCCTCCCAGCCAACTCCCCCAAGTTTATACACTGAGCAGGACATTCTATGGTATGGAATAACCCTTTGGCTAGTTCAGGTCAGCTGTCCTGGCTCTGCTCCCTCCCAGCTTCTTGTGCACCTGCTCACTGGCAGAGCTTGGGAAACTGAGAAGTCCTTGGCTTAGAGTAAGTACAACAACTTAACAACAACTAAACCATCTGTGCATTATCAGCATTATTCCCATACCAAAACCAAAACACAGCACTGTTACTAGCTGGCTAGGAAGAAAATTACCTCTGTCCCAGCCAAAACCAGGACAAGCACCTCAACTTTATTTCTTATGAACAGAAACAATTCACTGCTGGATGATGTGATGTAAAGGAAAACTGTTATTTTTTTATTTTCCAGACAACACTGAATATTAACAGTTATCATACCAATTGTGAGAACTTTTAAACAAATCCTCATTTTTAAAATATATTTAAACCCTTGAACTTCATCATTCTTCTTAAATTTCTATGCAGACTATCATCCAAAGGAGTAACATCATACTAGCTCTAATATCTTGCAGCTATCTAATTTTTTCCAAACAACTGCTGTAACTGGTATGAAAATAATTCCCAAGACTCACATACATAAATTAAGGAATAAAAGCACGTGACAGTACACTTAATCACTTGTTTAGCTATAAACATTTAATTAACTGAAGTTCTAAAAAACAAAAACACCCAAACACCATCATATTTTAACTGACTGTTCTTAAAACCACCTGTATCATTGTAGTTTAACCCCAGCTGGTAACCAAGCACCATGCAACCACTTGCTCACCTCCCCCTCACCCAGAGGGATGAAGAGGAGAACTGGAAGCAATATAAAACTCAAGGGCTGAGATAAGAGCAATTTAATAGAAAAAAAAAAAAAAAAGCCATGCATGTACGCAAAGCAAAGCAAGGGATTCATTCACCACTTCCCATGGGCAGGCAGGTGTTCAGCCATCCCCAGGGAAGCCGGGCTCCATCACATGTAACTGTTACACAGGAAGACAAACTCCATAATGTCGGATGTCCCCCCACCTTCCTCCTCCTTCCCTCAGTTTATATACTCAGCATGATGTCATATGGTATGGAATATCCCTTTGGCTAGTTCAGGTCAACTGTCCTGGCTGTGTCCCCTCCCAGTTCCCCGTGCCTCCCCAGCTGTCTGGCTGGCCAGTCCCAAGAAAGAGAAAAGTCCTTGATTTAGTATAAACATCATGCAGCAACAAGTCAAACCATCAGTGTCCTATCAACATTGTTCTCACACCAAATCCAAAACACAGCACTGTACTAACTACTAAGAAAATTATCCCAGCTGAAACCAGAACTATCATAAGGAACAGAATAGACAATTTATAAAAAAAGGCAGATGAAGATTTGAAAGTTCAAGTCTGACAAGTCCTCAAAAAGGTACAAACCATAAATTTACAGTAGCATTTAAATGAGGTGACAAAGTATCTTTCCAGCTGACTTTCAGGCACCTCGCTCAAAAGTGGGATTGGTAAACTTGAGGTAGGCGCTTCATCCCCATGAAGAGGGAAAACATAGCTAAAAATCACCACTCACAGCACCAGGCAACCAAGTACCAGAATGGAAGAACAGCTTTTCCATCATGTTACATTCCCTCGGATTTAGCACCATCCCACAATACAAACACTGCAAGACTGATATTTAGCACAAACTTACTTCTAAACTTATTCATTGGAATTACCTGAAGACAGGCTCCACTTCTAAACAATGCTGCCAGAAGTACTGGCAGCACCCACCTTTACACAGCACAGCCAAAAGATGCAGCAGGAAGCCTGGGCACTACACCACTGTCGGCCCAGTTCCCATCTCCTCAAAAGGGGGCTCTGGCCATCCCAAGATAAGGGGACAATATTATTCACTTACTTCTAACTAATAATATACTAATGTGTAAGGAGAAATAAACTCATGCCTTCCTTCACAGTCCCAGCTCTGATGTAATGGTAAAAATCTGAATATCAGATAATTAACACTTACAGATTTTACCATACCTTCAGTTGCAAACAAGGCATTAAAGGACAATCTTAGGGTATAAAGTTAACTGAAGCTCTTCACAGAAACTGTTTAATAAAGAAGCTTTGATATGGAACTGTAGAATGTCATTAAAAAGGAGCTATATATTTTACATTTAAAATAGTCTTTAATCAAAAATTTTTATTACTGCATATTACACTGCCTAGTGCAGCCACACTACTTTCTCACCTCACTACAAGATGGTGTTCAACCATTAAACACATTAACTCTTCCCCGATCCTGTACTGTTAAGTGACAAGTCACCAAGGACTCAGTATTTCCCCTCAAAATCAAATTTAACCTACTTAGCTCTTATTCCGTATCTCCAGCTAAGTTCTGATTTTCTAGCTGTTTTTCTATCTCTACACCATAAGGACAACAGAAAAGCCCTCTAACTCAAACCTGAAGGTCCCCAATTTTTTTAACTATTCATGTATATAATGCAGCAGGGTCATAGCTCCCTTTTTCAGCTCAGAAAATAAAACATGCCCTCTCAGAAAAAGAAAAACTAACTCCATGGCTAAATAACACATGAGCTAAATAAGATTACCAAGAGAAAGGATAAAAGGACAGTGGATAAAAGATAAAAAAAGATTAAAAAAGGATAAAAGCTCACCAACCACCTGGTTCTAATTGTTTGACTCTAGATCTAGTCAAAGGTCAGAAGGTGACAACATATTAAGAACAAACTAATGAATTAGTTGGTGTGACAGAACATGTTCAAAACACACCACCTGACCACAATGCCTATTTCATGCATCATTTTCCTTTCCCATTATTGAGGGTTTTTTTTCTGTTTTGCGAGAGACTGGATGAACTAGCAAAGATGAATCAATTCAGAGCTTCCTGGTCTCCGGTATATGAGCAACTACAAACTACAGGCTGTCTTTGATGGTCTATTAACAAAAAGTTGTCTGCTCTTAAACACAGCTGTAAATCAAGTGCAATTTAGACAAATCTGATAAAGATATGTATGGATAGATACTAAGTTAATATTTAAGCCAGATGTTTTCTTCTCCTTAAACTAAGAATACTTGTTAAAAACATCATTTTCAAATAAGCTTTAAAAATCTACAAAATTTACAGCTGTCAGAAATCTTCATCAGATCCTATTTTTAGTAGCTTTTTAAAAATGTTACACTAATACAGCACAACCTGTTTGTAAAGTATTCACTAGATTTAACATGATACATTAACACAAGAAACACCTTAAAAACATTGAAAATACTTCTAAGTTATACCATATTCTAAGTGATTCTCACTCATCCAGAAGAAATCTGATTTCTAAAAAGAAAATAGACTAGATGTATCCCATTCCAGAAACAATACCGTATACTGATGTATCTCAGAAGCCAACAAGGTTACACTGGTGCTTTTATGAGAATGCCAATTGGCAGAATGAGAGTTAAATACATTTTTCCAAATTATAACCAAGAGAATATTGACAGAAATAGTTTAGCTATAAAAATAAAGACAGCTTAATATGTAGTGAACAACAACTCTGCATGTTCCTAGTGTATTGAGTCTAGGACATTTTATTATTGACATTTTTATTTTGTAGTGACTTTCTCCAATACAGATCAAGTGACATAAATGAAGCCCTATATTTAATTTATTGTCCATCACCCGCTGTTGCATCTTCAAATAGCTTGATGGCTTAAAAAAAGTATTTAAATTAGTGTGATAGTTAGTTAGTTGGAGTTATGAGGTGAACATATGACTGAAATGTAAAAACTACCAATATTTAAAGGTCAAATTATTATGAATATAGCATCTTTTTGAGCATCTCCAGCATGATACATTGAGAATTATCTTGCATTAAGACATGCAATTGTTTCATTGTAATCTTTAACAGCATACACCTATGAAAAAATCTACCATATTTCAACATTGCACACACAAATGTGTATTACCTGAGCAAGTTCTTTTTGTTCATTCACCAGCCTGCTGCAGCTTGCAATCATCTGGTCCAATGCATAGAGCCTATCCTCAAGGCCTTTAATAGCCTTCATGTTCTGATTATCTAGTTTGGCAATAGTTTGGCGACATTCTGCCAGAAAGGGCTGGATGATCCTTGGATCAAGCTAAAAAAGAAATGTTTTTTTTTTTATTATTAGCAATTGACATAGTAAAAGGCAACGCAAGCTAAGTAAATGAGTTTTTATAACCTTAATATTTTTCTTCCTTTTTTTTTTTTTTTTTCAGTCTAGTGTGTGCCTACATCTGTCACCTCTTTCAGAATTCGGAATTACCAAGTTTGTGGATTTTATACCACAGCTCAAATTTCTTTGAAGTTTTCCAACCAGACTATCATAGAAATCAGGATCCTTACACAACGGGAAGGGACACTAGCTGAGGGGACAAGACAGCATGCAGGGGGAAGAGGCAGTTTAACTAATGGACAGTCTACCCTAGAGCAGAGTCCATACAGCTACAGTTGAAACAAGTGATTAATGTGACTCAGTAGGAGGGAGATGTGAGAAAGCTGCAAGATCCATTCACCTTTTCCTCACTAAAGGAATGTTTTAATTGATTCCTTAGACAAGCAGATTAGTTTTAAGTAACTGGAAAACAAGCCAGAGAAAAATAATATATTAGTAATGTATTTTGCTGATGTTTTTCCTAATACATACATTTTTTTTTAAGATTATTTCATCGTATTCCTTCACAGGCCATTATCCAGAAAAAGAACTGTGTTTGAAACATTGAGTCTACCAATGTCCACAGACACTAAGGATGACTCTTCAACTTTCATTAGAAGAGTAGTGAAATAAATCAGTCTTTATTTCCTTAGTTCTAGAAATAACATAGGTAATTGCAACCACTGACGTAGGACAGAATTTAGTCTAAACCTGGAATACATTAGTTCGGAACACACTACAACAGTCACTAGGTGTTAGCTGAATATGAAAAAAATTGTCCAAAATTATCCAAAATGGTTATGGTGTGCCACCTATTATATGACAATCTAGTGAAAAGGACACTGTCCTGTGAAGTCATATTAGCTGTCACAGCACTAGCTTCTTTTGTTCACACGCATGATATATGCCACTTACAGAGCTCACTAATTAACTCTCAAAAGAGAAGGCACTTTTACTTGTGTTAAATCTTTAGTCATACAAGTACTATATTCCCTCCAATCTGTTATTTAACTGTATAAAAGCTTTCCAACACAGCACTTTCATTATGGAAACACACCCCCCCCAGGGTGCAGAGAGGAATCTGAAGAGAAAAAGCATTACAAATTAAGGAGCAACTACAAATAATAGTAGGCCTTTCATTCTCAACATACAAAACAAAACAAAAAAAACCCAACCAAACAAAGACCACAAAGGTAAGTAGCAAAACCTAGTAATTACCCCAGAACTTTTCAGAATAAATAATATTATTATTACTGTGTCAAAATACTTCAAAGTTTTCTGAAAACAGCAAAGGCTAATATTTAGTACATTATGAAAGATCTTATGAATCTTGGTCTTTCTCAAGTGAGTTGTCCATCTTCAGTAATCAGTAATAGTTTCTGGAAATAAACCAGATTTGTTTATAGCATCATCTTCATTGCCATCCTGTTCAGGATTATTCCCCTGTGGTATCCTAAACTACTCCACTGCAGCATCCAGAACAGTTTCTTAGCAGAGAAAATAATGAAGAATACGGTGGGGTTTCTTCTTTTTACTTTCATAAACGAGTTGTGTTTTATCCCTTTTTACAAAGGGTACCTATTCCTCTCATTCCACCCTGTAATTTATTTCCTCCATCCATTCTTTTTATCCCATTTTTGACATAACTGCAGCTGTAGCAGTCAGCTCTGCTTTCACTGGTAGGTAATACTGCCCTCATTTAAAAGTCTCTTCGTCTTCTAGCCTTCTATTTAAGCGGCTATGACTGCACTTAACAGAAACATCTGGTTAGCTCCTACTTACCCACTGTTTTTACTGCAGCCTATGTTTCCGTAATTAGAAGCATCATTTCGTAGAAACACCTAGAGGCTAGGAGAACCAGATACCTAGCAACACTCTGCAACCCACCAGTTCTGCCATGACTACCAGTACCAAAGGTATAAAGCTCATACTCTGATACTGTATACTTTCACAAAAATCTTACCTGAATTCAGAGTTTCAAATAAGAATTGCAATCATAAGCCATTTATATGGTTCATATTTCCAAGAAGGAAAGGACATGGGGAGAATGCAGGAAAACCAATACTTAAAAAATATATTAGTGCCATTTTATTCTAGCTTACTAAGCTAAAGTGTCATCTCAAGTAAATATTAAGAGCACAACTATGTTGCAAGTTATTTAGGTTTTGGGTTTTTTTGGTTTTGGGGTTTTTTTTTTTGTTTTTTTTTGTTTTTGTTTTTTTTTTTTTTACAGCTACAGGCCAATTCTGTTTTCAAACTAATTCTAAATCAAAGGTAGGCAAAGATTCAGTCTTTTTCCATACTGCTATCAAAGTAGAGTACATTGATCAACTATAACACTACTTCAAAGCTTTTGGGGTTTTGTAAACCACCAAGATCAATCAATTACAGTTGTTAAGGTGGTGGCCACAATGGTCTGACTAATGTGTTTTCCCTACCGGTCAATGCTCCTTATACCAAGAAAAAAAAAAACAACTTCATTTTTGCAAGAACAATCACATTATTTCCCTACAAAAATCATCTTAAGTTACAAAACAATTACAATAGTTGAAACACAGGATTTCTGACAAGTCTTAGATAAGACAAGGACAGAAAAAAACAGTTACAATATTCAGTGGTTCAAATAATCATTTGAAAGTAAAGAAAGTGAGCAACATTTTATTCTAGCAGCATCAGAAATATGAACTGACATGTTTGACTTCTGAGTGCATCTGTATCAGCTAATGAAGAATGCATACATATATATAAAATGTAAATTTATCATAGTTAACCACATGAATTTGTCCCATGTTTTAATAAAGGCTTCAATATTTCTACTACAAAGAACATTAACTTTAGTTCAGAAAAAATCTTTACTTTCATTATAAGCATAATTTCTATGAAAAAGGCAAAGAAATAATAGAAGCAAAGCCACTTTGCTTATAAACTACAAGAAGCTATTTGCTTTCCAACAGGAATGGCCATTTGAGAAGCAAGCCAGATAACAGGCATTCATTGTGAAATTATACATTTTCCTAAAGGTCAAATTCTTAACGCTCAAGAACTCTTAAAATACTTTCTATCCACCCCCAGTCTCTGCTTTGGTCTGCATTCAGATAGTTATCTGAGAAATGAGTTACAAAAAGTTGAGTCACTTCAAAAGCACCAGCATCTGGAAAATAAACAGCAAGATTCAATTTTTAAGAAATCATTAACTTACCCTGCTCATAGAATCAAAACATTTTCTGACCAGCGATTCAACATCATTAGGTCTATCTTGAACATTTATCCAGTCTAACAAAGACACATTGAAGGAAGGCTGATCACCATCTTTCAATTCTACTGATGTTTCATTGTCCTGGACAGTAGCTTTTTGACCAGATTCCTTGTCATCTTTTACATTTTCAAGATCTGTGCCTTCCAATGCTGAATGTTCAACTGACTTGCAAAATGAGGCTAACATTGATTTATTGTTCACTTTAGATGTATCAGAGTAAAGCACCAATTCATCAGATTTCCCATCCTCAGCTTCTTCACTTTCTGCCCCTCCATGGTCAGCTGAAGAATCCAGTCGTCCTAAACACTCTCTGTAACTATGTCTTGTTAGGCACTCCAGCAGTGGTATCTTGGCCATGATAGAAACAGCAGAACCCAAGCTTTTTCAAAAAGGGTAAGAAGAAAAAAACATCAGTATCCAGAAGCCAATGTCACATAAAACTTAAGATACAAACCACCCATATTATGAAGTACCATTTATTTTAAAACTGAGCAGATTTCAAAATTAATTTAGTGACTGCCCTTTCAAAATACAGTGTTCAGTATCAGCATCATGGGAGGACAGCGAAAACCGAATTTTTGCTGTCCTCCACTGCTGAATATGAACTCTTAACAAGTAAACATGTTTTCAATGCAACTGAGATAT
The DNA here is from genome assembly GCA_035590215.1 of Microhierax caerulescens. Lineage (NCBI taxonomy): Eukaryota > Metazoa > Chordata > Aves > Falconiformes > Falconidae > Microhierax > Microhierax caerulescens. The sequence continues at coordinate 47,425,441 of JAVJGJ010000037.1, read as the reverse complement.
GCCCTGTTTGTTGGTTTGGTTTTGTTTTATGGATTGTTATTTTTTTTAAACTCAAGTGGGACTTATGTTTCCAATCTGCACAGATACCAATGCTTATTAGCAAAGACTGGGTACCCTCTGGCCAACTACTTTTGCACAGTTTCATTTGTTTCTATATATCTGATAAAAGCTATGAGGTTCAACTTTTTTTCTTTTAAAGGTAAAACTTATTTAAACTTTATTTCATTAAATATTCAGCATCCACTTACGTTCTATTAGGCAAAGCACTCATGGAACCAGAGAGATGCCAAAGATTTTCCTTGAAGTAATATCCAGAGTTTGCAGGACACAATTACACACGCATACATACACACACACGCTCCCCTCAAAGGTATACATGTGCACCCAAAGTTTGTGTTATAACTTTATACTTTCAACATAGATCATCATTCTTAATATCTGCTCAAGTGTGTTAGAAAGCAATTAATTTGAAAGTGCAAATATGTATCTTAAAATGTTGATTAACGACTACGTTTATTATCTAGCTATTTCTACCGTGTATTTGGAAGGACTCCAGCTCTTAAACAGCTGTTTATTAATGAGCATATCTTCCACATAATTCAATACAGGTTTCTGTGTGCTGATGAATGCAAGGAAAAAATGTCAGTTAAAAAAAAAAAAAAGACTAGTATAGAAAAGAATGTTCTCCTTGACACAATGAACAAATACATGCTTGATTAATTAGAACTAGCACCAAAGAGAGAACACACAAAAGAAGTTTAAAAGTACAGTAACTTCAAACAACGAGGCTGAATTTAATGTCAAACCTACTGTGTAAGTTTCAATTTGATATCATCTATGGACTGCAGATAGCTTGAATATACATTTTCAAACTTGAAAAGCAGCTTTTGGTAAGAGTATGTACAATCTTCCAAGTTGGCCATTATTGCAGCCCAGCCTTGATGTTGAAGATGTTCATCATGTACAAGACCTTCACAAAAGGAGCAAAGTTTCTTGGCAACCTCATACATCTCCTGCAAAAAAAAAAAGTAAAAAATTGTAATAAAATGCAAATCACTTCAGTTTAATACTGTGGCAACTATATAAAGCATTAATGTGAGACGGTCAGAAAACAGTAACATACAAAAATGTTAAGTTTAGGTAGCTGAAGTTTTACACCTTACAACTTCCTAAAAACCAACAAAACTTTCCTTCATTCAATAATTAAAATCTAATTAAAATGACAAAAAATGTACAATTTACTGAGAAGTATCTTCAAAACAGGCAGGTGAAAGTTGCAGTTCCAAAAAACCTTTTAAATTAAATGCTGCTAATATAAAATATTCAGAGCACACAAACAATAATGCTTGTACTAATCTGACAGAAGGAGCTGGCAAACAAGGTCCATTGAAGGAGCAAACTGTTGATGAGCCAAGCAGAATCTCAGAACAAGATAATGAAATGTAGGATCAGTCAGCAGAAGCGCAGGTGCATAAGATGCAAGAAGAGATGCATGAGGAAAACAGCAGGGCGGATAACTGAGGTCTTCCACTGATTAATAAACCAGATGCAACATGATGAGAAGCAGTGCAGAGTCTCCACAAAACTCTAAAATGCACCCTGAAACTTGGTATAGGCAAACCAATGTGGATGCTTTTCTGTTAAGAACTGGATGACACTGAGGCATTTTAAAGCCATAAGGTGGTGAGAATTTAATTGCCACCCAGGTTGGCAGAGTTAAAAGAGGCACCTATATATGACAAGTACCATATCTTACTAAAAGTACACTAACAGCAATGCCTATTTATTCAATTACAAAGTTTTAACTATTAGGAAGAGTGACTATTTTAAATCTACCAATTTAAGAAAACAGGCTGCTCCCCTCAATGGGACTACTACTCAAACACAAAATGAGAAACAGTCACACAATAAATCCTTCAGTTCAATACAATAATCAATAACATATTACATGGAAAACACTCTCCTGAGCAAACCTGTAAGTCAGGTTTTAGCATCTACCTACCCTCCAAGAAAGAAAATCTTACTACTTTTTGCAGGTTGAGCATACTGTTAAACTAGAACTGAACACGTGACTTTCCTCTGCTATAATGCATGTGAGAAAACCATGCATAAAGAAACAAGTTATACAAATACAGTGAGAAAGCACTGTTAAAAGCGCATCAGTATATTTCAGAATGCATTTGCTGCTGAACACATGGTTAGCAGCACATACACATACCCCCAAAAATTTAGAGCCCAACACCACTTATCTTCCTGAAATAAAACCAAAAAACTGCAGAGCATTTTATTCAAATTTTCTGAATATTAAAAAAGCTGAAAATTATGCATACCCACCCCTTTTTAAAATTCCAAGCCTTGTCTCAAGCAGCATGACAAAATTCACTGTCCTTCAGATCACTGATAACTAAACTATCAGCAGATCAACTACGAATATACAAACTTACTTGTACATGAAATTCCATTAAAATGAAAAGCTATTACAAATTTCTACCACTTCATAGTAAAGATGGTATGTCTTCTCATTTCCTGAACTTTGGTCAGTTTCTGTGCACATGAGAATAAGGATCTCCAGTTTGAAAAGAAGTTATTTTATTCGCTGCATGAGCTCCCACTTTCTCAGTCAAAAATCAACCAATACCACAACTGGGACAGCATCCAGATAGTGCCGAAATCTGCAAATCATTTTCTTCAGACTACCTCCGGTTCATCTAGACAATTTAAATTCACATACCTTGACTAATGCAATATTAACAACTTGAACAATCTTTTATTATTTTCTTAAATTTAGGTTACTCAAAGACAAATTCTGCAGCATATAAAAAAGCTGAATTCCTCCTTCCTCAATTATCATACTAAGAGCCAAAAGGACAGGCTGTTTCACCCTAAGGTACACTAAAAAAATACACCAAAAGCGTGAAGCTGAAAAGGTAACAACATGTCCCAATTGTGTTCTAACGTATGTCCTGGGAATGTGTACAAGTACTCTCCTTTCAATTCACAAATACTATTCTCTACTCTTCCAGCCAAACCACAGGTAATAATTCCAGAAGTGAGAGCATATGTAGAACCACACATTAATTTGAAGACTAAAACAATATAAGCCACCTACAAGGTCAAAACTGATCATAGTCTTTTTATGCAGTTCCTTCAAATGATTATCACAGTTTACCAGGGAAAGTAAAGACCAGACTTCTCCCATTTTCAAACAAAAGAGTTGCTTTAAAAGCCCTAGGTAGAGGCTTTTGTTAGTTCTGTTTTCCTCTGGACAAACTCCCTTAGCATGGCACAACTCAAATGCATAATAAGGAAATGTCTATGCTAGGTTTGCTTTGACCGGACTTTCCGCCCTAAAACATACTCTTAACTAGTGGCCAATATTTGGGTTTTAGCTAGATTTGTGTTCACAATGAAAGTCAAAAGCTACAAATTATACTGCCCTATAAAGCTTTATTATATGTCATTCTTGATGTTCCCTTGAGAACCTAAGCATTGTCAAATTAAGATTTTAAAGAAGGCTGCTTCCTTAGCAAAACACTTTCAAACAAAACCCAGAAATCACAAGTTACCAAATTCTAGCTGGGGGGGGGGGGGAAATAATCATTACAATTGAGATCACTTGTTACACTGCTGATGACCAGTACTGACACACTGGATATCTAGGAATCTAACCTGTGGAAATTTACCCAAGTTTAACCAAACCAGAAGCTTGTGTCTCTACAGTCTGCATCCTAGAAAAGTGAGAGTAAACAACAGTATTTCCCAAACTGGCAATTTTTTATTTTTTTTTTTCCCCAGAAAACATGCAATAGAAGGGCATTCTAATAAGTGTCAGGATCTGTCATATAATACAGACATGTCCAAAGGAACTGTCATATAAAAATAAAAATACCCCAATGCCATCTAGGTATTCAACCAGGTATTCATCGTTAAGAGCAGCTGCAGCTCCTTGCTGTATGCACAGGAGATATGGACAATAAAACAAAAAATCCCCTTATGAAAGCTATCATAAGTATGATACTAATATACAAAAGGGTTTTTTTCTGAACTATCTAGAGCTCAAACTGAACTAACAATGAGCACAAAATTAATTAGCCTGAAAACATAGCTAAGTTGCTTTCAAGTATGTTTTCAAAGTTACCTGTAAGCTAATAGGCTACAAGTCAAACTGTACAACTAAATGGAGAGACATGACTCTTCAGGCACATATGCAAGATATTACAACAGCATTCCATATTATCATCCTCCCAAAGTCATTTTTACATGTGTAACCCAAGTGCCAAAGAAATTCTCTCTGGGTGGTAGCGGGCAAGCAGAATTCTGTCTGCATGGATGAACCTGAATGCAATTAAGAGGCTGCAGGAACCCAGTACTGGCTTCTTAGGCAGTATCATAAAATAAGCTCATTACATTAAAACAGTAAATAATATTAGTCTGAATTCAGGTGGTCCAAGTAGATGGTTCTAACAAAGCTCGAACCACATAGAGTAACTGTTTGTCCATTTATCAGAACTGCTTCAGTCTTAGCCTGTACTAAGCAGATACCAGCACAGGGAACAAAAACACTAGGTTAAACCTTCATTTTGTTTTTTTAATGTTGCATGGAGGAGTCAAGAAGAAAACACTGTTTCAGTTAATTCTACAACCCTGCTTTCAAAATGTGAGGGTGTGCAGCAAGAAAACGAGTGGTGAAGCTTTTTGCTTCCTTTGGAACATCTATATGGCTTAAACGTAGTTAAGAAATCAAAAACTACATGTATCGTTCTTATCATTGCATCACTACTGAAATGTGATTCAAGAGATTTGGCTTGTTCTTCCTACCATTTCCACAGACAACGTTTCTGGGGAGGCCTCCTCAGGCTGCTTTAAAAGGATCAAGACAGATATTTCACATAACTGATACGTCTGTATGCAGAGAAGAATTAAGCAGCTCTCTGCTAAATGAATGAAGTCTAAAAACTGAATTCTGTCAGGCATATAAATAAAGGCCTTCACCAACATATGCTTTAACACTTCTCAGTAAAGTTGCCAGCTCCAGCACAGAAAATGAAGCCTGCCTAACAACAGGCTTGCTTTTGTCATTGATTTTTCACAGATCCACTCAAGGGTGATTGGCAGACACCCAATAGTTTGGAGAGAATAAAAATCAGCTCTACAAAGCAACTGAAGTTAGGTCCATCTTACTTGGCTGCACCAGCATACCTAAAACACTGACAGCTCCACCATACCGCCGGAACGCAGACCTCAAGAAGCACCACTACCAATGCAAGACTAGACAAGCCCAAGCTGATCTCAACTTGCTGTTACATTTGAGTAAATAAGGCATCTTCACTTCCTGATTTGTCAAGAAATTCACAGGCCCACCAGAAAGTGTTTTATCTTTGGCTGCGTGGTTTAACAGAACGTTACTGGAATTCCTTTGATCATCATAACTTGAAATTATTCTTCTGATAATTACTTCTGTTTAGTACATTTCAACCAAGATCAGCAGAAGCAACAAATCACATTTTATCTACAACAGAAATGAACCAGTAGTTTTTCCCATCAATTTCAAGACTTTGTCTTTGCATTCTACGGTCGTAATTCTGCTCATCTGAATGAAAATAATCTGAGGAAGGTCTGTTTGTCTTAAGTAGTCTTTGGACTTACCTCTAAAGAACAAAAGTTCTCAGGAAATGCAGGGTTCTTTCCATTCTCTACAACCCTGTGGTAAAAGGAAACAAGTCATCAAAGTCCTCTATTGCCATGTGACTGAAATCCTGCAAAAAGGACTCTTTACAGGTTTCAGTCACCCTAATAATCAACCTCAGGCCAACAAAAAAAATCCTTGGAAGTGAAATTACACTCACCCATACACTGTAACAGCAGATACATGCTTCCAGAAAAGGTGGCCATTATCTTGCTTACCAAAATTAGTAACCAAGACCATTATCTCCAATTCATACACCTCTAACTAAAACATCAGCAGAACTACCAGATTAACCACTTCAAGATTTCAGCTTTTAGAATATGTAATTGGAACAGTTAATTTCACTGTGAGGGAGACTGCTATTTCGTGGCAGTTTCTCTCCTTTCATTAGACAGCTGATTATTCCATTCTCCTTTCATACTGGTAATTTTTAATGACTGTCCTTTGGACATCTGTCCACAGTTCATGACTTATTACATACTCAGTATTTATTTCATCAGCATAACACAGAATACGTTATTAAGTCATAGCTTCACAACTTTTTCTTCAGTACTGTTTTTCACTGCCTCTTTGCTCTGACATTAAAAGTGGGCTTGGAGAAGTCAAGTGAGAATTCACTGCCAATAAAAATACTGAGAAGCAGATACAAACCACTACAGCCAGGGAATCAAACCATGGTAGAAGTTAAGTGATAACTTCTAGTAGCTTGATTCCAACACACTCAAGTCTTTCTCCTGGTAAATTTTCTAGAATCTTGGTCTAACAATTCTCATTAAAGGCCAACCAAGACAAACACTAGATCTTTCGGTATACCTTAGGGTAAGCTAAAACCTACTGCATTTTAACCTCACCAAGCCTGATTACTTTAAAAGAGTAAGAGACTGATCACTAATGCAAATTACAAAGAAGTCTGGACTTCCGTGGAGGAACTAGAAGTGTGTCTGGCTATTAGGCTAATAATTTCTCAAAAAAAAAGGTAATATTAATTTGGCTACATAATTGTTACAAACATTACAATGGCTTGAAGAACACTAAAATTTTAAAGTAACTTTTCCAGAGGGTCTCAAAACAGCATCCTAGTAGAAGGTAAAGAGCATTTCTCCAAGTAGTAGATACACAGCTTTCAGGAAGCATGACTATACTTCTTGGCTTAAGTATTATGAAGCATTTGGAACTAAACCAAGAATGATCTAGGTAACAGCTACAGCCATGGTTTTAGGCAACCAAGAGAAATGACCACACAGTTTCTCATCCTCATTCCCATTTCTCAAAGAAAAACTGACCAGAATTGACAGTTTGATGACAACAGCAACAGTATCACATGAAAAATGAGTAACAAAAAGTCCATTTCCAACATCCTTCTTCTCGGACAAATAATAAGGCAACTTCAGCTAGATCACAAAAAGAAAAAAAATAAAAATAATCCTTTCCCAAAGGCTTAGCTAACGAATTATTTTAAGTAGTAGTGTTAAAAGACCACAAGATTAGACAAGATTCACACAACGTAGTTTACTGCACAATGTGCTGTGCAGAGAACAGCTTGTCTATGTAACTTGCAAACACTGTGCACCTCACTGTTCACATACTGTAGCTCAAGGCCAAAACTACTGAACTGGAAGAAAGGTGGGAAACCAGGCTAGTTGTAAAAAGGCAAGCTGTAATCCTTAGGCACAGACATCTCAAGGTAAGCTTTTAGTCAAAGGGAAACCAGGATGCCATGACATAAAATGGAAATAGGCTTAGAAAGTTGCTTTAACTGGGATTTAAAAGCCACATGGTATATGCAACAACCACTGACCAAAAAGATCTAATAAAAAAAGTTCACAAAGCAAAGATATTGTGCCACATATGACAAAATTCATAGCAAGAGCTTCTGTTTAATTGGTAAAGGAGTAAGTTAACCAACACAGCTTCTTTTAAGCTACCTTATCTTTACACCATGAATTCTACATGAGATCTCAGGTAATCAACAGGAACTTAAGAAAATCTGTATAGATGCTGAAACCACAGAAGTAAAAAGGAAGAACTGAGGTATCTCGATATGGTAATCACAGTACTGTGGAAAACCAAAAAGGAGTAGTAAGTTTCCCACAGGAATTATTTCTGGTTAGGAAGTATCAAAATCTTAAAAAGGTTACATATAAGTTTAATTACTTTCAACTGGGGAAAAAAAAAAACCCACAAACAACAAATGGCTACTCTTACATCTACTTATAGCCTATACATACATGGGCAAAAGGCTGTAAGAATGCCAGGGCCTCCACTGTGAACTAAAAGATTACTTCTGTTTATATCTGAATAGTAACTAAGGATATCTGAAAATTATGGCAAAAGACATGCAGAAAGCAAAAAGCAGAATTTGAACAGTCAGTTTTAGACAAGCAAAAAATGATGGAGAGGAATTAAAGGTGTATATTAATAAGAATACTTGTTAAAGGTGGACCTAGAACCACTTGTAATTGTGAAAAATATTAAAGGCCATATACAAGTGTATACAAAGTATGGAACAGAAAAAGTGAATCAGTAATAGCTGTCCAACTTTTTCCACAGTACGAATAAGGTTCAAAATAAGGTAAAGTAAAAAAACCACCTTCCATAGCGTTCTACAGCATAGTTGCCAAGTAGAATACAGTTCAAGTGTCAGATGCTGAAAAATTTTATTAAACTCAACAGCTTTCAGGCAGGCTTAAAATGAGGGAGAAACAGGACAGAAATAGAAGTCTTCATACCCTGAAATACTCAAAATCTTCCACACAATGAGTCTGCTTATTACTAAAGTAGGCAAAGGCCATGAGGTACAAAAGCTAACAGAGAGCTCTTACACAGTAAGTTAGCAGCCATCTTCTCAACAATCTTTTCTATTTCATATGCTGTTTACAACTTCGTATCAAGTTTGATTTTAAAAATCTGTATATCATCTGGACAGAACAGATACCAAATTAAATAGAAGCTGGTAGCTATCAAATACTCTCCCCTACTTTTACATAGTTATACATCACTGTTTCTTATTGTTGATAATAGGTAAGACTTTCTATCATGAGCATGATTTCAATTGTAACTTTTATTGTCCTAAACCAAAACATTTTATTATCTATCAGTAGTAAATATTGATTAAATTCAATTAATTACCCTAAGTAATTACAACAGGCACAAACCCTACATCAAGTACTGCCACTCTGCTTTTCTGGTAGAGCAGGTTACTGTCTCTCTAAAATTAATAAAAATACAAAGCTTGGATCATTTTGAGGCAGATTTTTCATGCCCGTTTTGCAGGAAGTCTCCCGTACTCTCAGTGTAGCTTTTGATGCATCAGTTTCACAACTACGGAGGTTCAGAGCCTTTCACGCTCTCCCCAGATCTTAATCAATTTTCAGAAGGATTAATATCCCATTCCCTCTTCCCCCCAGCCAAGAAGCTTATGGTGAACCTCGAAGAAGATTAATACTCTTAACTACATTCCCAGTCCTGCCTCAGTTTCTTCTGAATTACTTCTCAACATGCTTCAAGCAGGCATAATGAAAAGCTGCTTTAGTACAATGCTGCAATATTCCTTTATATACCTTTCACACCTTGGTACATCTAAAGTCATGATAGCGTGTTTACTAATCTTTCACTATACACGGTGGCTTTGTCATTCCCCTGAACTCCCAAAGAAGTACCCAATGCACTCTCACAGCCTAACGCTGAGCCTATGGTTTTCAAAGACTTAAAATCTTTGATAAAATTAACTGTAGGTGTAAAGGTGTATCAGATTTAAGAATACTACTACCTATTTAATCTTTAAATAAATTGCTAAATTTTTCACAAAACATTCCAATATCATTGTAGGCCCTTTACAAGCAGGGAAGAACTAGAAGTGGGGAACAATAATAGTTTTCAACATAAACCTGTGGGGTAAAAATAAAACCTCCTTTCTACTTAGATCCATGTTTAAAGGCTTTAAATACTAAATTCCTCCCCCCTTCCCATAATAATATTAATACATGCTATCAAATATGGAAAGATTTATTTTCTTCTTGCATAACAGCTCAGGATCATTCTCTAGGTACAATTTTCAGTCTTCAGCTAAATGTTACAGCTCCAGTTGGCCAATAAAAAGCGTACTCCATGCAGAGACCTTTTAGTCTTTTCAGACTTTTCTGAAATAAGGGCTTCCCTTACAAAAGGTTTGCCACCAGAACGAGCCAGTAAAGCTCTAAATAATTTAAAAACAGAAATACTGCAATAAACTTGCTTGCTCTGCATATTAATACGTCCTTCAGAATCAAGAGGGAAGAGAAGGTAGAACTAACAATTTTTTCAAGTTTAAGTAGGAGTATTTTTTATAAAACTCCTGGAATATAAAAAGCTTGCTCCAGAGAAATAAAATCTGTTCTGTTAGTGTATACTGGACTTTACCAGAATAAAAGCAAAATTAAGAATCTGCAAGACCACAAAATCATGGATAGGATGAAGAAAGAAGATAAAATATCAATCATGAGAAATGTGAGACTGGTTACCACCACCTTTCACTTGCATTACCCTAAGCAAAGCAAAAACACAGAGACCTTTGAAATTACTATGGCCTGCCTTTCATATAAAATCAATGTTAAGCATTTAAGAGATACCAGTCTTGCTGACTTATAATATCCTCTTAACACCTCACAAAAAAAAAAAAATGGGTTTAAAGCACTTTCAGTTTCAGCTCCTAAAACCAGAATGCTCACACTCTTCAAGGAGCACAAATGAAAACCTCCCACTCCTAGCTGAATTCACATCAATATCCACTCTTCCCTGTATGACAGTCATATGATTTACTGATGCCTAATAACTCAAGATCCTATTTACTAAGTCGTCAGTAACTGTCAACAGTTGATGGAGAGAAGAAAGTCTACTGGACTCTATCATTGCCTTAAATCACAGTATATCAAGGTCAGATTATTCAGGCTAACTTCCCCCTCCTGACAGGTCAGGAGGCCAAGGGGGAAACCAAAAATGTGTACCATATGCAAGTCTCAGCACTCTTCTCTGAATTCAGCTGTATAGTATTACAAACAAGCCACTTCAAGTGCTAGATGTTCTTTTGGACTGCATTAAAGTTGTCACTGAAAGTAAGACACTTTATTACCAAGACAGCATGCTACAATCATGTATTACTATTCATTTTGTGCTACACCACCATTGCCCCACTCCTACCTGTTGGAAGTTTAAATAAATTTTAGAGACATTAAAAATATTTAGCGCATTTAAATACAAAATTTGAAAAGGAAAACGAGGGCAGTATTTCCTAAGATGAAAAAAGCAATGAATCCAACTACTGAAGGCATTGTGTCACTTGAACACACAGCCATTTCTACTGTATGCACACTTGATATCTTACTGACCATGTTGCAAAGAACTAGTTTCCCCTACCAAAATAACACAGAAGTTGCAATTCTGGTAATTCTTTCTATGCAAGTAAAAGTCATCACTCAATAACAGAACATCTAAATTTTAGGAAAAGCAAGCATAGTTGGTTTTTTTTGCTCCTCACCAGTTGTTTAGACATGCAAGATTAAACTGAATCTTGGCAAGGTACTCTTAAAAATTATACTGCTGACTTTCTACTTGGGTTAACGTTCCCAAAGTAACTTTGCTGTTTTCAGGCTGAGGTAGACTGAAGACAATGAAAAAAAGGCAGAGCATTAAGGCATGGGTCCAAAGCAATCAGATTGCTTTTGTTTTGCAAATGCTGTAAACATACACATCCATAAAGCTGTATTACAGTATGCTTTTGAAAGAAGCTTTGAACATGCTGAAGCAGCAAGCACATTTTAATACCTACCTTGAAATTTTGAGACAAAGGCTCTGAAGAATACATCATTATTAACATGCCATTCTTACTGTCTTTTGAACAAATTGTTTCACAATTTATATCAAGATTCCCCTCTGACATACGAAGTTATTTTTCTTTGGTGTGCAGGTACAGTAAGAAATTACTTACCACAGCAAGTTGTGTCCTTGATGCTACTGTATGAAACACTGCAGGCATCATGAGAGATTCTTCTACTTTCAATTCCATCTCATTCTCTGCTGAAAATGTTGTTTTGGGGATAGCTGGTGGACGTTCACACAAGATCATTTCTTTGTTGAATAAAAAAATTGGATTGGTATCCTACACTCAAAAAGAAAATTAAATCAAACACTGAATAAAGGCAACATACTGTTCAATCACCAATTATTTTGTCTTGTGGGTAATGTGTCCTAAGAACATGTTAAAGTCTACATGCATAAGCTGAACACAAACATCTGTTTCTCAAAGCAAAGAAATCCAACATACAGTACACTGCAGAAAAATACTTGAAAATCCCTTAGTAAAACATCTTTTTTTTCCCCCTAAACTGACAGTTTAAACAAAGAACGCAGTATGCACTTACTGTTCCTGCACTGTAACTACACACTCTTCTGTCTGGTGCCATACACTCTCCTCCATTGACAACCAGTACTTGGTGCTGAATGGCAATCTTATACTTTGTTTGAATTGCATGTTTCAGATCAGCCACACTGGAAAAAAATGGGGAAACATGATGACTAATAGAGATAGCTGACTTGTCTGTGTCAAAGAAGAACTTTTTTTAAAAAGACCTATTATTTTTCATTCTGCATTATGACATATTTTTAAGTTTTTTAAGTGCTGTACTGTGTTGCATTCTGGATATCCAGCTAATTAGCTATCAGCTAAAAGATGACAGCCTCTGCATTACTAGTAAGTTATCAGCAATCTTTTTCCAAGAAGATCTGATAATCCAGAATTTCAGCATACTAAGTCACATCAAGCGTTTAGGATAATAATTGTAAAGTCATATTATGTTCTTTGAATACATACTTCATGAACAACAGCTAACTTACTGAAATCCTAGAAGGCAGCAAGAGTGTTAACACTTCATTATGCATAATGCAAGCACAATTTCACCTAATCAACTCTGATTTACTGTACATCAAGTGCAGTATAGCACTCTAATAACAGGCAATTAAATCTCTATATATGCAACATTCATATAAACATTACAGACACTCTAATGAAGAAACAGTAGGTCAATAAACCATCCCTGTACCTTTAATTTTGAGCAATGATATATTCACTTTACTACTTTCTTTACACAGTTCTAGACTTTGCCTGTGTCTTCAAGACAAACACCAAACTGAACAAAAATTTACTAATATGATATAGTAACTGACCCAAACTATAAAGCACTGGGTATTAAATGCAAAGGTATTAAAAAGCTTCAGAGTAGCAAGTGAATAACCAACATAAGCATCAATGGCCTTAATATAACTGGCAGGAAGTATAATGGTATTACTGGCTATATGGTACTTGAAAAATAAAGATCAGTTATCTAAAATAACCACGATTCAATATGACATTGTGAATTTACTACAAACAAAACTAACTAGGCTACAGTAAGCATTCACCTACCATCTCCATGGTCTTTGGGAAGATAGCTCGGCCTGTCTGTATACACAGAAACAGGCAAGAACCCAAGAAAGTTAAGTTTTGCTAGAAAGAGCAAGTCTATATATACAGATATACAGAATAAGCAGTTAAACTGTTCAACTGAAGTCTTGGATTTTGTGTGGGTCAGACATTGGAAAGCTTCTCCCTCAAAGAACTGTTCTCAACTGAGCAAATAGTCAGCCCATACCAGACTATTAGATACCTGGTCTGGCAGTTCAGATGCCATACCTCACTCACCATTATTTAGGAACAGAATGTCTCAATGTACCACAAAGAATAGAGAGGTGCTAACACATCTGCCAACGATCCAGCAGATCCAGAATGGCTGAGATGAAATGCTACTTCATGCTCAACAATATCCTGAATGTCAGTAGGCATTGCAGAAAAGCATACAGAAATAAATGGTGTAGACAGTCTTAGGGGCCTGCCACCCCAAACAAGTTTCAAAATCCAAACTCACTTGTTGAGTCATGAAAATTGCAAACAGGAATTCAGGAGAAAGGAAACAATGGATGTGAGCACAAAATCCATGGCAGAACTCTTTCAAGCACAATTACTTGCAACTCATTCATCACTGACAGAATATGAAGACAGTAGGTAAGCTTGGCTCTTGCTAGCTCCAATGTGTATAGGCTATCAGACGGCACACAATTTACTTACTAGATCAGTCCCACATGAGAACAAGTTAAAAAAAGATACAATACACCCAGTATTTCTTAGACCTCTCTAAAAGCTTCTTTATATTTGCAAGATGCTTCTAATGTGCAGCAAAATTAATACACACAACAAAGTTGCTGGGGCTTAACTGTGATTCTGTAACACTGCTCATGCTTAAAGCAGCTGGACATTCAGAAATTCATGTTTTACACATTAAATGCTCTAAAACATTTTGGAGCCTTACAACAGAGGACAGAACCAACTTTTACCGATCCTGAACATGAGACAAAAACCTGCACGCCAGTTCTTTATCATCCAGTCTAACAATATTACAGAGCACACACTTTTTTCAGGATGTATATATACACTCACAGGAAAAAAGCAATTTGCAGAATTTATCCTATGATGCTCGTCAGTAAAAAAATAAACATTTTACAGAGGTATTCTAAATAAAAGTGCCATCCAATAAAAGAAAATCAGAAGTCATTCTGACAGTTTTTCCAAAAAGGAAACATAACACCAGAATAAGTTAAGAGTAGATCATCCTCTGTCACTGCCCCAGAAAGTAAATAACCTCTTCGCTCTTTCATGGGACATCAGACACACACAATCACTTGCAAGGCATTGCAAATGCTAGTAAATGAATCTAAAAAGCAGAACACAAACCCTAAATTCATACAAATACACAAAAACCTAGAAGACAACTACACAGACATACTAAAAAACAACTGACTATAATCTCTCCAGAACTCAGCACACAGAAGTATATATAGTCTTTAATTTAAAAAAAAAATACCAAATAGGCAATTAATTTACTTTCTTACTTTTGTACAGCAAGTTCCGTATCAAAGGTAAGGGTAGTTCCAGTGTTGACCAAAAATACATACAGCTTCATGATGATTTCTTTAGGTCTCCGAAGTTTATAAGTTCCACTGTTAAAATCATTTAGAAACTGAAAAAAATAAAAGATTTCAAGTGTTAGTTTCACATATCAGTTATGAAAGACATACATGCTTTTGAAAAAATGCTTTTAGATATGTAGTAGGTGAATGGATCAGCTCTTTATCCGTTACTAAACATAAAGATGCTCCTCTGACCAGGAACATGGGCAAAGTAAGCCTCCACACATACAGATGGTTAAAAGAACCAGAGGTCACCATCTCAGATCATTTACCTGGCTTTTCTCACTTAGGAAATGCCTTTTAAAGCCCCAGACAGTTATTTCCAGACATCTTTTCTAGATTTTACAAACAGCAAAATAATCTATGCTGCAATTTCTCAACTTACAGCTACAAAGTCTATCTGCTCACTACTATTCCTATCCATAGATTTTTAACTGATACATACAGAAGCATAAGCAAAAAACAAAAAATATCAAAGATCATGTAGTTTTCTTTTTGTATCTCTTCATAATTAAGTAATAGTTTTAAAAAAGTATTTTCCTCTTTTCAACACTAGCTAGATCTGTGGCTCCTTTCTTTGTCACAATTAGCAAATATGAAGCAGTCAAGAAAGAAAGCATAGTCCAACACATTGGACACATTTTCAGACCTGTGCCCTACAAGTATCTGGATAACCATCTATAAATAAGTTTTCTCCATTGCACATAACATGAAAAAATAATTAACTGTTTTGTAAATAATTTGAGATTTAATCTGAGATTTTATCACCAAAGTGATCCACACTTCTGAGCCTTTTTCTCTTCTCCCCCATAGCAGCTCAGAAGTTTATGAATAATTTCCTCCAAACTAACAAAGTTGCTGCAGGAGTAAAACTAGCACTGCAGGCAGTAATGACCTCAATTTTTTTTTTTTTATGTGAAAGGATTTATGAAAAGTTAAGCTGTAAAAGTTTTACCCACTAAGCAATGTTCTTCTATCAATATGAAAATTACTTTTCGATTAAATAACTTCACAGAAAACATAAGAAGTTCCACCTTCCCTGAACCATGAACAAGACACATACACAAGGTCTGCGCAACTAACTGTACTACCCTAAAATGAGTCCAAATTTGCATTTATCTTTTTGCCTACACAGAGAGAAAATTGATAAACCATAGAGAAAAATAAGGAACACATACTAAAATGGAGAAGGGGAGAAGTTTTACCAGAGTAATAATTCCAGAAAGTCAAAATAACTTTCTAATTTTCAAGCATTAATAACAGTGCATAAACTAGTCAAAACATGCATTTTTACAGGGCTTCAGAAACAGAAACATATCAGTTAAAGCCCCAGCTAAAGATCAGATCTGAATTGAGATTTGTTGTCCTTACACTTAATTCTTCAGTGGCACCAGTTCTAATTTAAATCAGAAAAGAATATACTCTACAAAGTTATTAGATAAAGAAGAACTGCTGAACACCAAGAACAAGCTAACAATAATTTATTACTAAATTATTTGGCCTAAGTTTCAGAATTACATTAGCCTCGTCCATACAGAAAACCTTCTTTTTATATTGAGTATATCTGTGACCATGGCCCAGGTACAAATGGAAACAAATATTAAATAACACAATGCATAAAGCAAGCACCATGGAGCATCCACCAAAAAAAGTTATTTTCCATCTAAGCAAAGTGAAGGATTGTATGGTATCTAGTTTTCATAGTAACATTATTTTCCAAGCTGAAGCGATATTTATGAGAGAATCTGTCTGGAAACCTCACATACATAAAGTGAAATTTTAATTAAACATTTACCCCTCCATACCTTAACACTAAAGCTAACTATATAAAACACCGAAAAAATATTATCAAGAACAAAAATATTTATGACAGTATCTGCCATGCATAAATCAGCAGTCTCAAGCTTTTTAACTTCAAGCAAAGAAAGAATTACCTTCAGGCACTATACAAAGCTCCTTCAAGAGGAGAATAAATGCACACATTCGCTTTACTTGATTTTTGGCAACACAGTAGCATGGCTGCTCAAAGTCAGAGAAGATCTGCAAAGAAAAGATACAAGATGCAATTACAGGTGTGATTAACATGTCAGGATTTTATGGTCATCATCACACCTAATCCAGAAATCAGTGTATATCAATGCCAAAAAGAATAATTAAGTGGTAACATTTTTTCGTTAATTAATAATGCTACCTAGTTGCAAGCCCACTCAAAACTGCTACATACCTGAACTTTTTTGCCCATAAATTTGGTTAAAAATAACCATTAAAAATATTCTTTGGTATTTACAATGAGGCAAATTTAGTTCACTAAAAAGAATTGCTTGTATTTCCATTAACTGGCCATATTTTTCAGAACTGGCACAAAATGTGATCTGATGATACTAAGAGCAACAGAGAAAGTCATAACAAAAAGCAATTTATCTAAGAAAATTCAGCGTAAAAAGGCACACATACTACTGCTGTTGAATGAACAGTCTTATCCTGCAGCTGTATCCAACAGATCCCTTCAGAAATCGGCATCACCTTCCTCACCTGAAACAAGGTAACCTTGTTTACTAAGCTGTTCACCTATTTTCAAAACATTCATTAGATTTTTTTTGTTTGTTTTAAGAAACTGAAGATGTTACCATTCCCAGCTGCTTGTCACTGGCATCCTTGTCAGGGGCTTTCTCTCCCAGAACTGCTGTTTAAACTACAATGGAAACTACAACAATCAAAATGAGCCAGATCAGCAAAGGTGGTCTTTTTAGGCTACCCTAGTTCATTTTAACTGTTATTAGTTAAGTAACAGGGCCAAAGTAGAAGAAGCACTTGGCAAGGAAGGCAGTGATGAGCAGCTGGGCTCAGGGCAGTCAGGCAAGCACACAATCAAACTCTGAACTGCAAACATTATTTCTATCATGTTAATACCCTAGCAAGCTTCCTGAGAAGATGATCAGGTACTATAAAGGGTGATAATCCACTACTAAAAATAGGTTTGCTGAAGCCTGAAAACCATTAGAACATGTAAATCATTTTATACAACTCATACTACTAACAGTAAATAAAAAACCCTTTATCTTAAATTTGGAAAACTTATGAAAGGAAAAAAAATACACAACCATCCCACGTATTTTACATTCATGGAACCAATAGCACTTTGTTAGTCTGTTATTTCAGCATTATCTTCCTCCTTCCTGTCCACTCCTGCTTTTATCCTATGCAAGATGCACACACGTCACCTTGTCAGAAGCAAAGGTACAGCAAAAGGGGAAAAAAGCAATGTGATTAAGTATCACGGCTGGAAAACCAGCAACTGGTGTCCTCTTCCTGTTTATCTGTCCGGAGTGAGTAGTTGTACTTCAGCAAAATAAATTTCTGAACACTTGCTTCTGATCAAAGTAAGGCACATTAACACAAATAACAAAAAACTACTGAAACACTTTGCCACAAAGTAGGATCACAGCACTATAATCTCTATTCTTCTAACTCCTTTGCAACCATTAATTAATCAAAGACCAAGTGTCACTTCTTCCACACAGCATTTCAATGAACAGTGCTGGGGGAACAAAACTACACTTACACAGGCAGGACAAATTTGTATTAAGTTACTCTTCACAGAAAAGAGGGCAGGGAGGATAGGGATGTAGAATTCACCCACTCCAAAGGTTGCCAGAAATTTCAGTGAGTACTTCCAGGAACCAAGGAATCATGTGAAGGAAAGTTTCAGAGAATGTTTCAGAGAATGTGTGCCTTTAACATCAAGCTTTCCCGCAGATTCACTGGTGCCCAATAAAGGCAGGCTCACCCCCTCATCAGCAGGAACTATGTTAAGTGCCTCTCTGCAGCTGCCTGTTTTCACAGCACTGGACAAAACCAAATTTTGAGAGCTCTCCCTAGTCTTGCATCTCTGGAGAACATCTGGCTGTGTCTGGCAAAGTCCAAGATCAGTTAAATGGGGCGACGTATGGAAACCAGTCACAGTTGCCTGTGACTTTCTTTCAAAGGTCAGGTTACAGCAGACTATTACAAGCAAGGTCAGCTACATACACAAACTAGCTTTTAAGTTTGCTTCCAATATTCAAGAATATTACGATTCAGCAATAACACAAGTTTTTAACATAAGTATTGAGTGAAAGTCAGGCACCATCAAGCTTCAAAAAAATATATCTATAAACACACACACACTTTTCTGTTTGTATTGCCTCAAAAGGCCATTAAGAGAATTGCGGGCTGTTTTAGCATTATACTGTTACAAGATTCAAGCTTCTTAGCATTACCCTAATGAAACTATTTTAATAGAGGTTGGACAATTACCAAATTTGTCAGCTACTGAAAGTCAGAGCTGCTAACTACATAATCAGACAAACTGTAATAAAATGTCTAATCCACCCAGATTATTTGTTTGAACTGTGACTTGCAGCATTAGATCCATGCCACCATATAAATTAGATCATTCAAATTACAGCATGAAGGTTGTATGATCAATAGCCATGAATTATCACTAACAGCATTACAAAAAATAGCTGAAAGTTTGAAAAGGAAATTTCTGTAGCAGCTGCCAGAGCAGACATAAGATGGTAGACTTGAAAGAGATGACAAAAACTAAAGAACACCACAAAGAAGAAAAAACTTTCAGAATTAATTCAGAAAATATGTATTTTGTTACATTAGCTAAAAAACCACCAGAATCAACCATGATTATGTTATGCTGGTTGTAACATTTATTTCACTGCTATGCATTGTGTTTACATTGAGATGCAATTACTTCATCTGCTTTACTTCATGGAAGTATTGCAAGGTTTTCCTATCCAATATAGTATATTCAAAACTGAGCACTTTTGAAGTCTGTTGATCAATACTTTCATGCATGTTGTTTAGAAGGTTTGAAATTTTGTGTACTTCAGAACATGCTCTTTGTTACATCTGGAAAAAAAATATGTCTATTTACAAACCTTTCCTTCTTGTAATTGCAGTAGAGAAGTCATGGGCTTTACAGCACTCCACAAATAATCCTACAGGCATATTAATCATCTATTTCTGCCCTCAAGTGCAGAATCCCTGCTCCATTATTCAGTTCTGTTACATTGTTTCACAGTACAATTCTTTCCAGTTTCAAAAACTCTAAACACTGAAGTATGGCATTCCAGGTAGGACAAAGAAATCAACATACATGCTGTTTGGATTTAAAGGGGCATTATCAACTTCACTTTAAACTCAGTTTCCTCTACAATATCCCAATATTTATGTTCATGCACATGTTTTTGACACCTCATATCCCGTACCTCCTTTATAAACCCAACTACAAGCTAAACTTAAGCAAATGAAGTTAATAATTTTTTTCTTTAACTCCTTGAAATTTAAACTGCACTATGCCAAAGTCATGGCTTTCCTTCAGACGCAGTGGTTTAAAATTGCATCTTCTGCACCAGCAGTAATAAGGCATCTTGGGTTTTGTGCCTGGGGCTGCTTTACATCTGCACTTTAAGTGCCATACTTATCAATGCTTCATCTCTAGGGTCACAAAGAACCAAAAAGCCCACTCTTTCCCACCATGTATTTCTCCTGGTTGGAAAGGGCTCAACTCCAAAAGCAGACAGACAGAACTTGCTTAACAACCTAAGCAAGGCAAGACTCTCATTCTTCACTCAGAAGCCCTGCAATTCCACACTGCTAATTATTAGACATTCACATAGCTCTGTATGAACATCATCAGTATGCTGCTAACAGAGGAAGTTTCTCTTCCTACAGACCAGCTGAGGTTATACTGCAGGTAACAGCGCCTCCAATACAAGTCATAAATAATACCCCTGACTACAAGGGTCAGGCACCTTACAGGACACCACTGCAGAATTCCTGCCTGCCAAAAGGGCAATTCATCTGAGGCAAAGGCTGACAAGTCTGTCATGTGCTTAAAAGACTCAAGTGCTATTCCTCATTCATGGAATATCTTATCTGGAGAACATTTTCCCTCAAGGAGAATATACCTTTATTACCTCTGGAGGTGGGGAGCCAGCTTTGGGATGCATTAACATCTTATTAACCGCGCTTCCATTTCCAAATATCAAAACTTAAGGTTTGTATTCAAAATGCTGCAATTCCTGTGATTTCACCTTCCTTTCCTCTCAGAGCAGGATTCCCTGTTTCACTTCCAACTTACACAACTCTACAACAGACAAAGGTACAAGACTAGTGCAGAATGTTCCTTCCAATTCATTTTTCTTCTACCTGTATTTCCTTTACTTTTTCAGATACCCTTCTCAAAAAATGTTCTCTTGATCCAATTTGCATACCTCACCTGATAACCAAAGGATTTTATAGCACATAGATCCTAGTATCAAAGGAAAACTTAAAGAGCTTGAAGCTGAATTTAAGGAAACTAACACCTTCATGTTAGTTGTAAAATTATCTCTAAAAGCAGACTTCAAGGAGCTTTCTTCAATACTGCATCTGATCAAAAATATCTTAATTTTGCAGAAGACTACCACCACCACCAGAACAGACAGAATGGCCTCATTATGAGGGCATACATTCTTAACTAATGCTTTTAGCAACAGAAACGGCTTAATTTCTAAGACACAACGCAAATGTATACCCTTAACTGGACAACTGAGTGTTCAAAGGAAACATGTTTTAAAAGGCACTTAAACTTAAGAAGTAAATCTT
>JAVJGJ010000037.1:47367983-47395849 GCA_035590215.1 Microhierax caerulescens | reverse complement strand
CGCGGGCCCGGGGGAGGCGGAAGTCACGCCCTCGCGCTCACCCCGGGAGACCTTGTGGGCCGTTGGGGCGTGGAGAAGCGGTGGCCTGGCCCGTGGAGGACGTGCATTCCCAGGCCTCCCCGGCTCGGGGCTGCAGGCCGCTGGGCTTGCCTCAGCGCGGGTAGTGAGGCGGGCAGCTGCGCTCCTCCGACTGAACGTTAAATCCCGGCGGGAGGGGGCGGCTCCGGGGGTACTCACCGCCCAGGCCGGGCTTTTCTTGCTGCCGCCCTGCAGGGGCCACGGTTAGGGACTGGTGCCTGTGAGGGCTTAGGGAGCGTTTGACACAAAGCAGGAGGAAAGCTGTAAGGCAGGAAGCAGCCTCCGAGGCCTTGTCCCCAGAAAATGAAAGTAGTGCATGTCACGTCATATTTCTGTGCTACTATAGGTTTCTGTGGAGGTTTAGCCTACTGAATGTTGAGATGAGGACTTAGGCATGCAAACTGGAGGAGAGTGGACTGGAGAGGGGTGCGAGGAAGCAGGTTCTTTAACTTGGAACTGCAGGTGGGGATCTGGCTGCTGGAATTAAGGATATCCTCCAGCAAAGATGCCTTAAGCACAGCATATGGCTGGGTCATACCTTCTCTGCTGCCTCACCATGACCTCTCCTTGTTCCATAAAATATGCCATAGACAGCAGGCCATGGATTGTAAGAAAATGAAAGCACAAAAGTATGGCCAGAATACAAAGCAAGCATATCATAAAGAGTAAGGCAAAAGAAAGCACAAACATCCCATTTTCAGCCTGTAGGACATGTTTTCAGCAAAATAGCTAGGTTCATTGTGTACAGCGTTTTCTTCACCTCAGATTTCCTCTTAGGCCTGATAAAACCTCATATGTACAGCTCTTCCCCTAATTTTAGGTTTTACTTCTAGTTCATCAGCTTGTAAGTCTACCACTTCTCACAAGTTTGACCAGGCTTATGGTTTTCACAGTCAACTTTTAGTAGCTACTTCTGTCATGTTCAAGAGCTTCCTGCCTGTCTGTCATGTTAAAGCCTGTTGAATGGTCACAGCTTGTCCAGACAGGTATTCTTAGAAAATGCCACTGCTGTGGGCTTCTGAAAGTAAGCACGGCTTCACCACCCCCATTTGCCACCTTGTGGCACCTGGTGAACAAGCACTCCCCATTTTGCAGCTTCTTGGGAGATGTGTCCTAACTACCATATTCTCAAAGACATCTTTGGCACTTCAGACTACAGTAGTGAATGGAGCTGAGAAGACATTGGTACTTGGATGAACAGACGTAATGGAAAATATAATACTTGTTTCTAAAAAAGCAATTCAAGGCAGCTTTACATAATAGAACACTGTGTCAAAGTTAAGTGTTTAGTTGTACAGATGTCAATTTCTGCTTTTTGCATCTCCTAAAATGGTCCTCTCCTTCATAAATTCCTTGAATGGGATGAAGAACTAAGATTTAGCGTGAAGGGATGGACATCCAGCTAGAACTTGACAAAAGAAGTGCCATACATGCTACAACCAGGGAGGTAAGCCAAAGGTGAAAAACAGCTTTGAGGTTTAGTAAGCCTGAAGCACCAGCGAGCCTCATTCAATTTGTCTTGACATACTGAGTGACCTCTTGCAGTTTGAGGAGCTGAGAGATCAGCAAGTGAAGCAGCACTGACAGGGTTTGTAGTTTTCTCTCAAAGCACCTCTGTCACTCAAGCTCTCAGCAATTGCATAAAATGAGGCTTCAGGCACTTAAGCACTGTTCATTTCTTTACAGCACGTGTGGGACAATCGTTGAACTGGGAGGCAGCTCAGGCTGGACTGAAGCAGGAACGGGGGAGTAAGCAAAGCGCTGCTAGCAGAGCAGGTTGGTCTGGCTTGTTCTTACAACATTTCATTATGTTGCTTCCTCTCAAAGTGATCCAGAGCCACTTCAAGCAACTAATTACAGGGTTTTTTCATGAGCCTGTCTGAACAAACCCAAAAAATTAACATTATATCTAGCATTTATGTCCTGAAAAAGCAGTATTTTATGAAAATTATTTTAGTTCAGGGTATATGAAAAGAAAACATTAAATCAGGGGTGCTGGTGATTGTTCACATTTTCAAAGTGCTGTACCAAATGTAGCTGATTATTCTTTCAGACAGTCTTTAGGATTCACCTGTATATTTTTTTTTTTTTACATTCTGTAAAATAGAAAGGTTGAAGGAGTTTTTCAATGTGTGCTTTTAACTTTGGGTGCTAAATTTGGTATACCAAAGAATGTGCCTTTCAAACTGCATGTTTATGCAGCTGTATTCAGAGAGCAAAAAGAACAGGCTGCTTTGCAGGGGAAGGCAAGTTGAGAGCTAAGGCTGGCAGCAAGGGAGTCAGGGACAAGGGGCACAGTCCTGCAGGACCAGAGTGAGGTCTGGTGGCAAAAACCGTGTTCAGCCACCAGTTCAGTGACTGGTGGACAAGTCCAGGGTGAGAAGGCAGGTCTGGGATGAAGCCAGCACAAGCTGCAATCTAGCTCAAGAAAGGGCCAAGGCCAAGGGCTGGAGCTTGAATACGGCTCCTGAGCAAAGGGCAAGCAGCGAACACACAGCACTCTGACAGCAGCCTGACCAAGTCGCACAGCCACACTCTGTCAAACCTGGCCTCAAACAGGAGCAGCCAGCTCCCTCAGAGGGGGAGAATGTGTTACGGAGCCTCCTAGTGATTCCAGGGCTGTGGCAGCTGCCATGACTGGAAATAGATTTGTATGCAAAGTTAAAACAATGTGGATACAGAAGCCAATATGAAATAAACAGGTAAACCAATTTCTGTTACAGATTGCCATCTCCTTCTTATAGTAAATCTCAAAATTTATTTATCTGTTATGAATATTCATTTCCCAAATTATTGTCAAATTATATCCGTCCTAACACCTGAATATGGTAGTCCATTCTGCCTTAGCTATTGCTTTCATGACCCCTTTTAGCTTATGCCATGACTGCTTCTTTTAGTTTAAATATACACTTCTCAATAGATTTTGTGAATTAAACTGGGTACTGTAATGTGGTTTATAATTAAAAATTCCAATTGTAAACCAAAATTATACATATATTGGAAGCATGGTTGATTAGCTACTACGAACTATGGGTGTGGTAGATTTCTTGAAGTCAAGAATGTTTTTTGAGAGAGATTTAGAGAAAAAAACAAACCAAAAAAATTATTGAGTTCATTCAATTCCAAAAGAAAGTTAGGAGGTGGGAGTTAGTCTGAGCACTCCACTTTCTTCCAAAACCAAATGGGACAAGACTGGGTAAGCTCCTATTTGATACGTGTTTTAGGAAAAAACATTGAGTGTGAATCTGAACTTTCAAGGATTGCAGTAGGTAATTAGCATCATAAAATTACCTCAAGTGGGCTGTTTCACTGTCAGCCATTTAATTTGTTATGTGTTTCTCTCTGGAGATGTCTGTTCACGCGGTTCCTTAACACCTCTCCGTTTTCTCCATGGTGCCAAATAAACTAAGCCTCTTGAGTTCTACTCTTAAGAGTTTATTCCCATAGCTGATCTGTAATATTCTTAACACATCAAAGCACACCTCTTAAACTGATAACACCCGATTAGAAAAATTATTTCAGTATCTAACAGAGAAGCAGCATTTAAGTTTTTCTGTATGATTGTAGCCTGCCATGCCAGTAATGAACCAATGCTGTCAGTATTTATTTAGTTCCAGATGTAATTGAAAAATAATATCTTCTTATTTTCTTTAGCTCTACTTGCCATAATTTCTCCCTTTGTACTTCTGCTTCCCTTAGAGTTACTAGCTTGCCTTCATTTTTATCTTATCCTTTTTTCCTTTTTTTTTTTTTTTTTTAATATTGGAAACAGTGGCATTCCCTTCTCTGCTAAGCCAGGCTGATGTTTTAAACCCCAGTTCCTTCTTTCTCCTTTGATAGTTTGTGGCATCTTGCAGAGTAAACTGGAACAAGTATTCATTTTCAATTTTAAGTTTTCTTCAAATGAACAATTTAATCACTTTTTTAAAAAGTCCTTTTTAAACCACTAAGTATGTGTTACTGTTCTGACCTGGAATATACAAAGTAAACACCAGTCTCCAATAACACAAGTTTTCCTGCA
Organism: Microhierax caerulescens; assembly: GCA_035590215.1. Classification (NCBI taxonomy): domain Eukaryota; kingdom Metazoa; phylum Chordata; class Aves; order Falconiformes; family Falconidae; genus Microhierax; species Microhierax caerulescens. The sequence continues at coordinate 47,391,750 of JAVJGJ010000037.1, read as the reverse complement.
TGTTACGGAGATATACTTCTAGAACAGGGGTCCTCAAACTACGGCCCCCCACGGTCCTCAATCCAGCCCCCCAGTATTTACAGAACCTCCCCACTCCCCCCCACCAGGGGTTGGGGGGGGGGAACCAAGCAGCTGCAGATGACGGCCTGCCACTTAATCCACGCGCTGGCCCCCTGGTTAAAAAGTTTGAGGACCCCTGTTCTAGAACTTCGATTATCCTTTAATGTAGCCTGGCAGTCCATAGCAAACACCAAGTACTATCTCATCTCTTGCTTCTTTTCCAGAGCGCTGACTGGTACATAGCTGTCAGTAATTTGGTTTTGAATGGTCAATGACTCAGGAGCAGCTGACACCATTTTTGAAGGCAAGCCACTCCCTCTGACCCCTTTATGGATCATTCCTAACCAGTGATTTTAGCATTGTGTGGCTTCCCAATATGTTTCAGTAATCCTGACTGCACAGGTTTTGAATTCATAAGTGATTTTTCTGGTTTATTGCCAGTGGTATTTGCAGGAAGGGAATGCTTAGCTTCAGTTTAACATCTAGGTCATGAGATCAGTTCTTGGTCCTGGGCAGAAATATGCAAAGGACATTTAAATTTCAGATAAAATAGTCAGAGTGGACATATCCTCAGAAGTGGTTAAGAACAGAAGCTCTCAAGGGAAAACAGGCAGCCTAAATAATCCTATAACAATCCCATGCTGCATATTTTAAGAGACCCCACGTGTGTACTGTAGCAATGACCTTACCACACCACCACCACCCCTTCACAACACACAGACAATACTGAATGCAACAAGGCCAAACAACTAATACACTAAAGACTACATGGAACAACAGTAGCATTACATTTATAGAAATGTATTGCTGTATTAGCATTACTGAATATTTAATATTGCTGAGAACAGAGTTCCCATTTTTTACTGTGTAGCAGCATTGAGTTTTTATATTAAAGTACTTAAGTCATGTTTGTAGAATCACAGTCATGGAATGGTTTGGGTTGGAAGGAACCCAAGATGAAACTAAATGAACGATCATCTAGCTCTAACCCCCCTGCCATGGGCAGGGACACTTTCCACTAGACCAGGTTGCTCAAAGCACCATCCACCCCAGCCTTGAACACTTCCAGGGAGGGGACATCCACAACTTCTCTGGGCAACCTCGTCCATTCCCATGTCTTACCACCCTCACAGTAAAGAATTTCATCATATCTAATCTAAACCTACCTTCTTTCAGTTTAAAACCGTTAGCCCTTGTTCTGTCACTGCAAGCCCTTGTAAAATGTCCCTCTCCAGCTTTCTTGCAGGTACTACATTTTAGGTATTGAAAGACTGCTGTAAGGTCTCCCTAGAGGCTCCCTTTCTCCAGTCTGAACAACCCCAACACTCTCAGCCCATCTTCATAGGAGAGGTGCTCCAGCCCTCTGATCATCCTCCTGGCCCCCCTCTGGACTCACTCCAACAGGTCCATGTCATTCTTATGTTGGGGGCCCGAGAGCTGAACACAGTGCTCCAGGTGGGGTCTTACAGGAGAGGAGTAGAGGGAGAGAATCGCCTCCCTTGACCTGCTGGTCATATTTCTTTTGATGCAGCCCAGGATTCAGTTGGCTTTCTGGGCTGCAAGCACTTTGCCACCCATTGCCAAGTCATGTTGAGCTTCTCATCCGCCAACACCCCCAAGTCCTTCTCCTCAGGGCTGCTCTCAATCCATTCTCCTCCCAGCCTGCATTTTCACTTGGGATTGCCTCGACCTACATGCAGGGCCTTGCACTTGGCCTTGCTGAAATTCATGAGGTTTACATGGGCCCACCTCTCAAGCCTGTCAAAGTTCCTCTGGGTGGCATCCCTTCCCTCCAGTGTGTCGACCACATCACATAGCTTGGTGTCGTCGGCAAACTTGCTGAAGGTGCACTGGATACCAGTGTACAAGTCACTGATAAAGATGTTAAACAATGCTAGTCCCAATACTGACCCCTGAGGAAAGCAGCTTGTCACAGGTCTCCATTTGGACATCAAGCCTTTGACCAAAACTCTTTGAGTATGACCATCTAGCCAATTCTGAGTGGTCTCTCCGTCAAATCCATGTCTTTCCAGCTTAGACAAGGATGTCATGTGTGACAGTATCAAAAGCTTTGCACAAGCCCAGGTAGATGATGTCAGTTATTCTTCCCTCACCCACCAACACTGTAACCCTGTTATAGAAGTCCACTAGATTTGTCAGGCACAGTTTGCCCTTAGTGAAGTCATTTTGGCTGTCACAAATCACCTCATTATTTTCCATGTGCCTCAGCATAGTTTCCAGAAGGATCTGCTCCATGATGTTGCTGGGCACACAGGTGAGACTGACCGGCCTGCAGTTTCCTAGGTCTTTCTTTTTTTCCCTTTTTAGAACTGGGGGTTACATTTCCTCTTTTCCAGCTCATGGGGACTTCACCAGACTGCCACAGTTTCTCAAATATGATGGATAGTGCCTTAGCCATTTCATCTGCCAGGTCCCTCAGGACCCATGGATGCATCCCATGAAGTCCCATGGACTTGTGCACCTTCAGGTTTTTAGATGGTCTCAAACCTCATCTTCTCCTACAGCAGGCAGTTCTTCATTCTTCCAGTCCCTGCCTTTCCCTTCTGTGACTTGGGCAGTGTGGCTGGAGCGATTGCCAGCAAAGACTGAGGCAAAAAAGTCATTGAGTACCTCAGCTTTCTCCATATCCCAGGTAACTGGGTCTCCCATTTCCTTTTGGAGAGAGCCCACAATTTCCCTAGTTGTCCTTTTACCACTGACATACCTTTAGAAGCTTTTTTGCCACCCTTGATGTCCCTGGCCAGATTTAATTGTCAGGGCTTTAGCTGTCCTAACCTTGTCCCTGGCTGCTCGGACAGTTTCTCTTTATTCCTCCCAGGCCACCTGTCCTTGCTTCCACCCTCTGTAGGCTTCCTTTTTGGATTTGAGTTTGTCCAGGAGCTCTTCATTCATCCATGCAGGCCTCCTTCTTCTCATATACAGTCATAGTTTTAAATGTCTAATTCCTGCTACCAAAATTAATTACATAAGCAGATATTTCAGTTGCAGAAGTTATACCAGGAATTAACTTAGCCTGCATTGCTAGAAACCCAATTAATTTTTTTCTTTTTACAGTTATGGCGTAGGATATACTGTCCTCATCAGCAAAATAACATTCTAAATATCTAACAGTCTTTCTGTTCACAGATAACACACCCTGATCCTTTATGAGTTGCATCAGTCACTCTCCTGGTTCAGTAACCACAAAGAAGGGATTTATAAACAGAGTGGTGCAGGCATACCTCTGAGGCTTCAGCTCCTTCCTTACCCGAGCAGTGAACTTTGCCTCTCATCATAACCCCTGGAACAGTACGGGAAGCCAGTTGCAAATGGCAGCGTTGTCCCAGGAACAGGGATTTTGGGCATCTCCAGCTGAAAGTCCAGGCCACAAGCCAGCCAACATCACAGCAACCCACCTGGAAGTGGACCTCATCAGGCACTCCAGTGAGACAGGCTCAGATGCTTCTAGACTATGTACACTCCTTCTATAGTTAGATTTTAATGTGCAGTCTATTTTTTTTTAAGGCTAGAAAAGTATGATTATATTTAATCAAAGTCACTAATTGAGACATTTGGGGTTTTTTACATTTTGTTAATAAGAACTAATTGCCTTCTAATTGCCTTTTTAAATAAGCATATAAATTACCCTCTCTTGCCCAAGCTTTCTATCAACACAAACTGGAAATTCAAGATGCAGAAACTTTGCATTTAATATATTTTATTAATGCTATTTAAATAAGATCCTATGAGCCTTAAACCAAATATGTAAAACCCACTTTGTTCATCTATGAAGATGAATTGTTAAATGAAAATATCATCTATTAACATCCTGAATTAACTTTTTGTCCTTTGTTCTAGTAACTTATAGTATTTATCCCTTTTTGTTTCATTTTTATTCCTCAATGGAATAAGAACAAACACATCATTTTTTTCCAGCTCACAGAGTCTCAATTCAAAGAATTAGTCATTGACGCCAATTAATGGAAGAAACTGAAATGATGGACTAAGTAAACTGAAATTGTGATTCTTTGCATCTCCAGAAAAGACTACACCTATTAAATATTCCTAAGTACCTAGTTACATTATTTTAAAAGATAATGTAGGAGTAGACTAATTTAAACTAGGTTTTATATGATTTTCAGAAAAAAAAATCTGACTATTCTAAGTGCACTTGCATTCATTACTCATTCTTCGGAGCTTTTTTATATTCATTGATGAGATCAGGTGTGGGTGCTGGTAGAATCCTCTTTCAGGGCTTTGCAGCTTTGGAATTTGCTCTGCACTTGTGCTTTCCAATACAACAAAGATTACTTCTGGCTTGATTGCATCGTTTATGTTCGCTATGCATTTTAAAAGCCTGTGTAGATTGTTCAAATCGGTGTAGACAGGGGATTATTTAGAGGTGGGCGTTGTGGCAGGCTATTTTGAAGTTAAGAATATCCAAAGCTCTTAAATGAATGCTTTCTAAAATTATTGCATTTAGTATCTTTATACTCCAAGGTATGAAGAACACCAAAAGGGAAACCAACACATACAAATCTCTAAAATCAGAAATTACTCTCTTCTACTGAAATAAGCAAGTTAGAGGTTTTATTGTTTCCTCAAATACATAATACCAGACAACTGAAATTTAGTGTTTTGGATCCATTTGCACAGAACTTTTCTGAGCAACATTAACTGTGTTCTTAATCCTTTTATCTGTATTAACTGAACTATTGGCATCATAAAGAAAAAGTGTGATATAGGAATCACATCAAACTATAGATTAAGCCATTTGATGTTTGCCCTTTTTGAACATTGCCCTAACATTACTACTTTCAGTCTTCTAGAGTTTCCCTGTTTTTCACATTTTTATGAATATCAACTTCAGTGGACCATAGCATACAACTCCAAGTTACCTGGACTTACTAAGTTCCGTGAGCATCTAGTAAATTCCTTAATTGGCAGCAGACAATTTTAATGTCATTAACATTTTCAGCACCTTGTTATAAGCTTGTTCAGTTCTAGGACTTCAGGAATAAGAGTAACTGATCCCTGCCTCGACTGGCTATGGACTTCAGCTTTTCAGTGTTTCATGTTTTGTAGCTTCCAGTTCACAAAGCTCCTATCCATTTCTCTTTCCTGCTGATGTATTACATAATACTGATTAGTTTTGCGGTTGCTGCTGCTGTTTAATTTCAAACTATGTCTTTTATATAACTGGTGAACAGTAGCTCTCTCTAGATGGTGGAGATGGGCCTTTTCCTCTACTTATTAAATCCTTTGAAAAGAATACTCAGTTTTCATCCACATTTTTCTTTATCTGTGTCTTTTCAGAGAAAATTTTCTCATTACCTTTGCTTCTGTAAAATTAGGTAAAAGAACTGCCAAGTTTACAGACATAGCCTAATAAAAAAAAATAAAATACACCTCTTCTGAATATGAGACAAAAAGTATTAGTGCTGACTAAACAGTCACAAATTCCAGCTGAAGAATTAGTTAATCGGGATTTATCTGCAGGAGGAGTTGTTTCTTCCAGCTTAGTTATAAGAGGTTATTTTTTGTAAGACAGAGATGGAGAAACTCATAAAGAATGTTGTTTAATATTTCTCTAAGCACTAACTCAACTTTGGAGTTTGCTTATGATGCAGAAGATAAACCCTTGGTCTGTCCTGAATGCCACTTAAATTCTGAGCCTGCTTAACCTTGGGTTTCCATTATGCTCTCCAGAGCCACATAGAAATTTGAGAATTTCCTGTATTTTTTTAAATTCATAAATTTTGCAGAATACCACCTCGAAAAGCTTTTTTCCCCATACCCCTAAAATCATTGTGCCGCTTACTATTTTGTGTGGAGCATTCTAGCATGAATCAAGGTATTTTGTGATTTTACTGCAGACGGCTAACATTAGAGCCGACACACAGTGCTAATGCTCTATGCAGGATTGCTGATCGCAGAAGCGGAGTGGAACTTGCTTTATGCAACTGTCTCTTTTATTGGTGACAGCACAGCTGAAACATCATACAGCTCATCCGAGGCTGCGGAACCAGTGAGGGGAAAATTCACAATTCACTAACCCAGGCTGAGCTTGGTGTTGCTGCAGCTGTGGCATCGGCAGTGCTACAAACAGTTTAGGGGCTAACAGATTTTATGGTGACTTTCTCTGTAATTACAGGATGACATTTCTGAAAAGTCCATGATAAAAATCATCTCATATGGCAGGTAAAGTTTGGGTAGAGTATTGCACAGGTGTACTCTGAAAAAAAGCATATCCACATTGATGCAGGAAGGAGATAAATAAAATAGAGGCATTTAAAGAAAATCAAAGAGCTAAATACCACATGAAAACTACAGCTGTAAGGAATAGCTCAGCAGTGTGCTTAACATTGTTAGGAAGAGAAAAAAGAAAGAAACATTAAGAAGAAAAAGAAGTGAGGAGCAAGTGAGAGCAAGCCAGATCCAAAATTGGAATTAGACACAGAAATGTGACTCCCGTCAGCGCTTGGTGACCGGAGCAAGCCCTAGAGAAACCTAGGAAGATCATTTTGCATTTTCAGTTCCCCTATATTTGAGAAGTAGCCCTGGATCCTCAGGTAAGCCACAGCAGGATTTCACAGCGGATTTCATATGTTCATTTAACAATCCTGCTGTGGTGATTTCTCCCTAAAGACAATTTTGCATATTTCACCAATGCTGCAGACTTTTCTTAAAAAAAGTATTTAGTAGAAATAAATTGATTCCACTTCTTAAATGATTGCACAGGAAATGTAAAAGCAAAGTCTGAGCTGTAAGGGCTAGGCCAAGAAGTCTCTGGTGTTACCAAAGAGGAGTATTATGTTTCCTCTGAAGCCTAAGTGGGCAATGGATTTAGGTCCTAATACTCTTTTTTGAACGACATCTGTGCATCTAAGGCTTGTTCTGTTCATGCTCATGGCTGATAAAGCCAATGTGCAACAGAGACGTTTGCTTGTGTAGAGGACAGTAATAGCCTTAACCTTGCATGAAGGTGGTATCCTTTGTCCTTTCTCCACAAATGATCCAAAGGATGCATATCCAGCAGTAGTATGAAATAAAGTGCCCCCTCATTTGCTCTTTTTTAATTTATTATTTATGGGATTTAATTCACTTTCTCCTTCTCCCCCTGTCCTACCTGTCCTGGACATATGAAGCAGCCAGAGTGGCATCCCATCCGATACATGGTGATGTAATGGTTTTGAATCAGCTGCAAAGAGTACAGTAGGTTCCCCCCCTGTACTGCCAGAAACAGACGTTATCAATCTATAAACAGCGCTCTACCGGTTTTTACTAGCTTTTAAGGAAAGTGGCAGAGTATTTCCACTGCTGTTCGTTTTAGTTAATAGGCAAAGCTTTTTTTTTTTTTTTATTCTTTAGAAGAGCTGCTTCTGTGTTACACCACATAGTTGCATGAGACAGTCTAAAATTACCTGTTTCATGGATGCTGTGGTTTATTGCTAGCCACGCTATACTGCAGTAGTTAAACCGCAGCACTAGAGGTCATTGCTAGTCTTTACATTTTTAACCTGCCTGAAAGCAAGCTTGGAGCTCGCAGTTTCATGATAGGAATTACTGGGGTTTTTTTCTTCTTTAATCAAGATGCGCAGTGCATCTTTACAAGATGCAAAAAGGCATATCTTTGAATATTTTTAATACTCTAACAAAGGACAAGTAGAAGTTTAGAGGTCCAGTGCAGCATGACATCAAATGTTTAAGTACTGATACATACATTTTACTAGATACATATAATCCATTTCACAAAGGATTGCAGTTGTTGGAACTGCTTCATAGGTTCCAAGGTTATTTTCCAATTGAAAATTACTATGTTCAAAAATCAAAGGTAACCATTACAAAAAAAAAAAATATTTTTGGAAAAAAAATTTTGTTTTCTTAAACCAGCATTTTAAGTGGGACAGTCACCTCCGGTATGGTATTTTCTACACAGTTCCAAAGTTACTATTAGCTTTTCTTTCAGCACACTTTAATCAAGGAAATTTTAGTTCAAATATAGAGAATATATTGTTTTATTTAGAGAAAAGTAGTTAAAAGACTTTCAGAACCCCCAACTATGGAAATTTCATCAGTGACTAGGTGAAGCAATAGACAGAATAATAAATGATAAACATTTATTATTATTAAAGACATGTGTTCCAAATGTCTTTGCATTTGCCATATGGACCTCTGAGGCTGTACTGGGACTTCAAAAACACCTTCTATTCATCTTATCCTAACACTAACCAGAATATTGTAATCAAGACATCACCACTTCTTATGGTAAAGTTATAGAGGAATGAAGGCAGTGGGTTAATTAACATTGATAATATGCAGCTGTGGCCTTGCTTCCAAGGCAGTGGGTTGATTGACAGGGATGAAGTGCAGCTGTAGCTCGTTCCCACAATGTGGTTAAATAGCCCTGAGGAGTGTGGGAAAGGGGTTTGGTTGTCTCGCTCTCAAGGATGGAGAAACAGTATGGATACTAGATTCTGACCAACGGTAAAGCCTTCTTGCAGCCTCATAGCTGCTTCTGTTGTGACAGTAAGCTACCAACTGAAAAGATGACAGTGTGTTCTTTCTTTTGCTCACTAAAACATAGTAAATGTGGTTGATTATTGATATATGTAGTAAACACAGGGAGAAAACCTGAAAGTTAAGTCCTGTTAAACAGGTTTAAACTTTTATTCCCCTTACCTGCTTAAGTTCGGTATCTGCCTTAGTCAAGAATAGCAGGTTTATTTTACTCTTGCACTAACTGCCAAATATTTTAAAACTAAATTCTTATCAGAAGTTCATTTGTTTTAGGTTTTTTTTCCTAAATTTCATTAACGCCAAGATTCCTTAGATGGACTTGCAAGAATATTGGTGTCATGTAGCAAGGATGAGCAGATGGATGTGAATCTGTTCTTCTTAGACCTTTAAATCAGTGCAACATTTACATGTTCTTTAATTATCATGATTCGGAGAATAATTTTAATGTTCTGATCATTTTCTTTGCAGTCCAAGCTGGTATGAATTTGATTTGTGAAGACTGAAAGTTTATTTTAAACCTTCTATATAGCTTAGGTCATAAGAGGGTAGAATTAATGTTGTTTCTGTATTTGAATTACCTGTTCACCTATATAAACAATATTGGGTTTTGCTGGGGGGGGGGTGGGGGTGGGTTTTTTTGCAAAGGCAACATTTTACATATTTTTTTGAAAATCGCCCTTTTCTTAGAATGTTTTGTGGTAATAAATTGCCATTATGTCATTTGTGTTATTTAGCTTCACTGTATCACTCTTTACCCTTGGAATAACATTTACAAAGTAAACAGATAATGTACATTTACATTCAAGAGCAGATATTAATGCCCTGCATTAAGTTTATAATTTTAAGATAAGCACCATTTGGTGCCATCATTCCTTAAGGCTAATTTCAGCAGGGCTAAATATATTAGCACCATCTCAGGTTATTGATGTTTGGGTTTAATCCTGTTTCTTTTTGGATATGTGAGCATAGTCCCCACCTTTCTCAGCCTATTTTGTGTAGTATTCGAGTGTTGTGAAATAAAAACTGAATTTGGCCTTGTGGCTGTGGCAAGTACATGTATGTAGAAACAACAGTTTCATATGATCTTTCACTTTGAAAATTGATAAACATTTCCTTGAAAAGGTGTTCAAATATTCTCAGTGCAATATTACTAATCAAAATTATGGACATGGGTGTTTATGAAGAGTAAAGCTTAAAAGTAGTAGTATGAATATGGTTCTATTCTTCACTTTGCAAGCTGAAACTGAGTTCACTGAAACATAAGTGCCTTTGACTCAAACCTGTCGTGTTTGCTTTCTTATTCCTTTATGTAGGAAAGCAGGAAAACTCATACATAAAAGTATGAAATACATTTGAGGCGTAGTCTTATTTTGGCAATTTAAAGTTTTAGTTGGTTTTGTTCATCTGAAGTTTTATTAGCAGTATGTCCTGATATTTTTCTTCACTAGGTATATTTACTTATTTCTTCTGTTCAGTTGTACTGAGATATTTTGATTGTACTTTCTTCTAGCCTATAGTTCTCTTAAAGCCCTGACACAACTGGGACCTGCAGTCCTTGTTCCTTCCACTATATTCTGTAATGGTGTTGTTTTCTAAAGCCCTGTTTTTCCTCTGTTTCATATTTCATTGCTGGACATGCATGTTCAGCTGCGTAAACTTTTTCAAGGCTGCGTAACTATAGACAGAAGAAAACCTTGAATATCCAAACTTTAGGTTTTACTTTCTGATTAAAAGTTTTTAAATTAAGTTGGGGGAAAAGTAGTATTTCATTCTTCAGCATAATCACCAAACATTTGCAGAAAGTTTTTTGGACACTAGATGACAGTGGAAGATAGCAATTGCAAACAGGATTTTGAAGTAGAACATAATTGGAAGCATGTATTCAGTAAGGTTATGTTATGATTGTTGACACACCACTAACATTATTTCTGGAGTTAGATATGTATCTTTTGCATGTAAAAGGGAATATTATTGATCTTGTCAGTTTGGCGTAATTTTCTCCTAGTTTTAGTATTTAGAATGTCAATGCCTCCATTCTTTCTTTTCTCAGAAAGTTATGGCGTTTAATTCAAAGATAGGTAGGGTTTCTGGTTTTCTGAACAGCTGAAAGCCAAAATTACACAACAGAATGGTAGTGAGGCCACTGGTCGAGAAAGGCAGGACCCATACTCCACTTTACTTTCATATTAGAATTGAGACAAGAGGCTGATAACGGGGTGGGGTGGGGGAAGTATCTGTATGGATATTAAAGAAACATTCTCTTTATTTCTAATTATCATATCTTGATAAGGTCAAACTTTTGCTTATACTCAGTGGGTATTTCTGAAAATCATGCTTCTAAGTAAAGTGAGCTTGTGCTTGGCTCAGAGTCATTTCAAAACTGAACGTCCATCTCTGACAAATTATTCAGTATCTGGAATCTTAGATGATGAAGGTCTAAATTAATTCCTGGTAAGGTACTCTCCAGTAATTTGCAGTTTCTCCTTCCCTGCAGCCAGCTCACAGCTAGACCTAAGAGAGCTGGATGAATGTATAGACAGGCAAAAGATCTGCTTTTAAATTCTTTATTTGTAGACCTTCAGGTCTAAAAAAATGTTTGATTATGTAAGGAAAGAAGACAAAATTTTACATCACTGAAAATCTCATCATTAAGGTCTCTGAAAACTGGATTAAACCAGGTATTTTATCTACGAGTTGACACGTAGCAAAGCTCTGAAGTGTGAAAAAGAATTTGTCTGAATTATTCTTGCCTTAAGCCATTGCTATTCCTGTAATGAACAATAAATCCAGTGTAATAATAGATGAGTAAAAGTAGAGTTTTTTATTAGCATCTTTTGAAGAAGCAAAATAAAGATAGTCTGTAGTTAAAAATATGGCAGAGCCAATAAACTGGCAACATATTTATGTTTCAAAGGGAAACAGAAAGGCTAAAAGGGCAGATATAAAAGGATTATTCTGTTCACAATAAAAAAATTGAAAAGTTATATAAACCTATGGGAATGGGTCCCGGGACATTGTATGGATGAGATAGTCTACCAGAACTTCAATTTAAAAATCATGATGCCTTCTGGTGACTGGAGACAATATGTTTTGGATAGCACAGTCTTAGTTAAGCTTTGTTACAAATATATAGTTGACACTGAAAAAGAGAACCTACTCAAAAGGTTTGATAATAAAGAATTTTCCAGGTCCTGTATCAGAACACTTTCTCTGAGAGGCAGATGATGGATTTAGCTTGTAAAGGGCAAACCAGAAATACTTGTTCCTGCCTTATTAAGAAGTGATAGATTTACACCCAAGTTATATTCCAACAATACTGAGATTTTTATGAAACATTGTTTAGAGACAATGATAAACAGCAGATTTACCTTAGATTTCTTCAGTGAGTCTAAGTAAGAACACATGAATGAAAACATGCCCTCTTTTTAACATACCATGTGATTTAATTGGTTTCAGGTTAGTGGAGTTTATATTGAGTACAAAAGAGCACTATGAGTTGTCTTGATAGTACAAAGAGCTCTTCAAGTCTGATAAGGAGTTCCTGCTGTAGCACAACAAATAATCCCAAAGTGATGGGTGAATTGCTTCATTACTGTCACACTCAGGTATGGTTAATGGTAAACTCCTGTAAAAATGCTGATTTACGAATGCCACTAGAAGAAAACCGAAGAGGGGGCTGATCATTTTCAGTCAAAGAAGCTTTAGGGCAGATTGAAATCTCTGAAACCAAACCAGTGGTTCCCCCTCATTTCCTTCTCTGAAAAGGAACTGGAACTGAACGAACACAGATATCTTTCCAAGCCACACAATGTTTTCAAGTCTGTGGTAAGCTCTTACAGAAGCCCTCCCAGGGAGTGTCAAAGTCTGGCTGCATTCAGAGGTAACCTTGCAGCAAGCTGTGGAAGATAGTGGACTTTACACAGAGGATTTGCAGCTGTTGGAGAGCAGGTTCATCCTTGTGACACTGTCGGCTGGACCTCGGCACCTGCAAGCAGCAGGTAGCTAGGTTGAGAACAACCAGTGAAAAACAGTGAAGCACCTAAGCCTGCTCTCATGGCCAGCAAGGGTAGCTGAGGCTGAAATGCTGCTGTTCTGGGGCTGCACAGAGACACAATCGCTGGCTGGAGAGCAAATAGTTTGTGTCAGGGATTTTTGCTTGGGATTGATTGCATTTTGCTCAGAGGTTTAGATCATAAACTGGAAAATCTAAAACTATTCAATGGAGGTATGTTTTGGGCCAGGACAAATTCCCAGGAAATAAAATACAGTCCGGATGGTTTGTATCGTCATTTGGTAAAGATTCAAGTGAAGACACTCCTGACCTAATGCTGTTGTAGGTGTAGGAACAAGTTAGATTCAGAGCAAGAAATGGTTTATAGATAATGTATAAAAATAATGCCAAACACAAAACTTTTTTATGCGTACTGTTTAAAGCATCAATCTCCTGATGATGGAACAGGAAACTTGCTATTGCATGGACATATGTCCTTTCATTTCTACAGTTTTGTGGTTAAATAGCAGAGCTTTCTGACTCCAACACATGATGCAGTAACACTGTCCAGTGGCTAAATACACATTTTCAGAGAGCTTTTTAGAGTCTGGTTTATAAAACTACCACAGCCATTACTATTGAACAAGTGACTGGGCAGAGCATCATTTGTTCTCATTTTGAGTGTTGGAAGTCATTGCCAGTGTTTCTCTGCAAACTCTTCTCCCTCCACCATTTTGAGAAAAAGGGAACTGAAAGTTCATCACCCATATGGAATCTAAGAAAAGCAAATTTTGTGCAAGGTCAGAATATTTTGTTCTTGTTTTCATCTATTATATATTATTTTTATTAGCTGCATATATTTTCCTATTAGACATTTGAGATGTGCCACAGTTGTTACAGCTGAGACAAAATTCTCTCTACTGAAACTGAGAACTATTTTGAAGAAATTGTCCTAAACTGTTGGTGTTTTTTTGCTAGCACTACACAATATAACCTAAAGTTGAACTTCACTAACGTAGCAATGATAGCATTGTAAATATTTATATTAAGCAGAAACAAATTTCTGTTTCATCTCTTGTTTTACCAGTCTTTGCCCTTACTGCTGTCAGAGGCAGGCATGCTTGAATGTCAGAATACAGGATCTGGACCAAGCAGTGTTGCTGCAAGCTTATGAAACAAACCTGTGATTTCACATACATACCAAACTTCAACAAACGACACTAGATTTCAATTCTAAGTTGACAAATGTGCCAAGAACTTGCTGGAACTACTTGCATATAAAGAGAGCAAAAGACTTTCATGGACATGGATTTTTAGTGTCATGATGGTAGAAATATTAATGTTTTCCTTTCTACAAACTCCTTAAATCTGTTACAGTACTGTGAAATACAAGATTACAAACTACTGAAAATTCTGTGATGCAGGAGTCAGGTTTTAGTTTGAAATTCAAATTACAGTATATAGTTATGCAGATTGGATACAAGCTTTGTGAGGCCATTTTTAAGTAGTGAGAGACTTGCATGCCCACGGAAGTCTCTGATTTATTCTTCAGCAGTTACTCTTAACCACATGTTAATAGGAAAGGTCTTCCAAATAAGCCTTTATTCAAAAAATATTCCAGGAAATGCCTGCCATTCATTTCATATCCTTAAAAATAAATTTTAATTTCATATTAGATAAGATACAATGGGGATAATATAGATATAACAATACATATAGAGAGATAAATCCTAGGTCTGTATTGTCTACTAATCTTATCCAGTTGGTAAAGAAAATATTAGCAGTCTTTCAGAGGTCTTAAAGATTCCGTTGATTTTAACAGATCAGATAAATATGCTACATATCATAAGCCATGAATAAATATATATAATATATATATACATGCACACCATTTACTTTTTATATACTAAGGTGGAATTTTTTCCTCTGGGGACTAATATAGGCCTCAGCAAATAAAAGCTTACTTAAACTTAGCATTTTTCATTGGAAGAGGAAAGACTTTGAATTATGAGCATGTTGATATTGTGGTGTTTTGTTGAAGTCAATTCTGATTACAATGGTAGGAAAGAAACAGTCTGAGGTTGACATACAGAGAAAAATGTTGCATTGGAAAGAGAACACTGACCGTTTCACTGTATTTACAGCAGAACACGGTGGTAGTTTCAGAAGCCATTTCCTCTGCATTCCTGCAAGTAGTTTTAACAGTGAGTTGTGTGGTAAATGTCCTTAAAGTGTATCACTTGTTATAAACTCTCATGCTAAACTAGTATCTGGAAACACTCCAGACTTTTTCATGAATCATACTTAAAAATGAGGTAATTATTAGTTCTAATCAACTTTTAATGCATTTGCTTTGACTGAATATAATGATCAGAAAGTATCTAAAATAAATGTCTTGATCTTGATATAAATCCAGTCAGTCTGATTAAGGACATCCAAGCTTATTTTCTATGTGTGAATTAAAACCCATGACAATATTTGTTATTCATGCTGTAAAGAATTGATCACTTATTTTCAAACTGCAGCTGCTATCATTACTTCCCAAAGCCAACACTCCAGTGCCCTCTGCCGCACAGAGTCCAGCTGGGTTGTGTATCCTGGGCCTTACAAGTATGTAGACAAAAAAATGATGAAACCAAAACAGATTTGCAAAGTCCTTGAACAGTGGTAATCTCAAAGTAGAGGACAGGCATTCCCAGTATAATCCATCAGTGTTTTTACCTAGATCTGAAGAGGACCTTGTACATTTATAAGCACACTGAAGCTGTCTGAGGTCCCATTACTTTCTCTGGTCCTCAGGACTGTTAAAGGAAAACTTGATGAGGTCCTAAATATTCACAGGATATCCCTTTTCCCACAGAGACTGTCATGACAGTTAAATGGATGTATTTAGCATATCTGTGGAAAGAAAACAATGATGGATTCAATAGTATGAGAATACTGAACTAGCACCACAACTGAACTGAATACTCTTGAAAAGTAGAAAAGTCTAAAATAACTTAATTCAGTTTTCTTTAATGATTTGTTTCCCATTAAATTTCTGACAATAACCTTGAAACCTACTGATCTGTCTGGTACTTCTTTCTTGGATTTAATGTTGTCTCCTAAATGTTTTCATAATTTATCATTGAGTGTTGAGTGTCTAAATTATACCTTGTGGGGAAAATACCGAATACTGTTCAACAGCTGAAGCCTCTTTTCAGTTCACCATTTGTGCTTGTCTTCAGAAATCATAAACCATTACCATTTCTAGCAGTAGGGTATGAGAGGCAGCATCTACTGGCTTTCTAATATGTGAATCTGGCTGCTTTTCAGTGGGGCATTACCTTACCCTTATTAAAAGTTATATGAGCATGCAGAAAGCATCTTAGCACTAAGGTAGCCTTTCCAGCACACAAAGGATTGAGAAACCGTAGTGTGTTTCTCACCTTCTGAATGTGCACAAATTGATAAAATAGGTTTTCAGGCTGTGCGTTGAAGTCAGATGCTTAGTAATGCAATAATAAATGTTTCAGATAATGCAGTTACGTCATCTGTATATCTGCACATCCTGGTGCTGGTTACTGCCAGCAATGACTCCTTAATTGTTCTTTTAAGTGTCAATACAAAAGGACTTGGATGCATCAAGCTATGCAGTTTCACAGAAACCTTATCTTTGACAACAAGACAAAATGCTTTACCAAATTCTCTGTAAAGCACATTCCTGAGCATCAGTTTTGACATGCTGTTCCTGCTCTCCTCTTTTCTGTATCAGCAACTATTTTTAAGATTTCCAGAAGATACAGGATTGCAAGACCTGGAACTATACAAGCCCCACGTTTTGATTAGTTCTTTATCTCTTATCAGCAAAGGTCCTCTGGTTCTCATATTATTGAATAGACACTAAACAAGCATCAAGTTCTTGGAACTGACATGTCAGTGAATCTTCTTGAAATACTAGGGTGAAATCCTTAGCGCAATTAGTGAGGATTAATCATTTGTTTCAATAAAGTCAAGATTACATCTTATGAACACCTAAATCCATAAATGATAGTATAATGCAGTATGATAGTGCCTGTGTTATAGTTTTAAAAATGGAGGACATGCACAAAACCCTTCAACTCTGAAACAGACTAATTGTAAACTGTACATGGATTGCCAGTAGAACATGCTTAAAGAAATGGTATGTCTGTTCAGGGAACTATCACTAAACAGAACAAATTTTAGCCCTGCATACTGCGTACATTTATGTAACAAATCACCACTGCCAAAATGTGCCACTGGGCAATGAGTAGCAAAGAGCAGTAAGGTCATGGTAGCTTTAATGCTGGGTTAGCTAAGATGGTGTTGAATCCGTTTTCAGCAGTTCTAGGAAGGCACTTACTGCTTTCATTGACCTTATCAGAGTGACTAAATGTAGCCATTTATTACTTTCCTGGGAAAGAGTGAGATCCTCTCTGCTTAACTTGAGCTTAGAATCACAGAATAATTTAAGTTAGAAGGGACTTCAGGCATCCGCCCCACTCCCGCTTCTGCAGCCCAACTTGCAGGGCTGACTTCGATGTTAGATGAGGTTGCTCAGAGCCTTGTCCAGTCAACTGTTACGTAGCTGTAAGGATGGAGATTCACAGGGTCGTTGCACAATTCGTTCCAGTGCTTAACCACTCTCATTTTGATTTTTTTTTTTTGTCAGAATTTCCCCTGAAGCAGCTTGCTGCTGTTGCCTGTCATCCTATACACTTCACAGAGAAGCTGAAGTGAGAGTGATCTGTAGCCTGCACTTAGGTAGCTGAACGCTACAGTTACACTCACTCACCTCTAGTCTTCTCTTCTCCAGGCTGAGATAAGCCACCTTGTTTAGCCTCTTCTCTTGTGCTCCAGCCATCTTAGAACCTTTCTGCTGGACTTCTTCCAGTCTCTCAATCTCTTTTTATACTGGGAGGAAGGGGATGCAGAAGAGTACATAGTAGGTCAGACTCACAAACGCTGACTAGAAAGGAATAATCGCTTCCTTTGACTTTTCAATACATTTTCCCTAGCACAGCCATATCATCGCTGCAGAGGCACACTGCAACCTCACCTAATGTTGTCTGCCAGGATCCCAGGCTTTCTTCCATAGGGCTGATCCCCAGTCAGCCAGAGCTCAATCTTTATTGTTGCATGGGATTCTGTTGTTGCAGTCCCACTGGACTTCTCTTTATCTTTGCTAAACTTCCTGAGGTTTCTCCCAGGAAACCTGTTCCTCATGCCTGTCAAAGCACCTCTGACAGGCAGCCCTTTCTGCCAGCATATTGAGTACTCCCTCCAGTTCAGTGCCGACTGCAAGCTTGCTGGGGGTGCACTGTATGTATCCCATTGTTCAGGTTAAAGACGTTGGAGACGTTAAACTTTTATCTGCTTCAGAACCGATTACTGGGAATGCTGCTGGGCACCAGGCATGGTCAGGTGGCAAGCTGCTGACTCTGCTTTGAGCCCGCAAGTACAGTCAGTTTTCCGCTGGCTTTAATGTACACGTATCCAAGCCCCTTCCCTCCAGTTTCTCTGTAAGGATGCTGTGGCAGATGGTGTTGAAGGCCTGGCTAAAGTCAAGGTAAACAAAACTGGTTTTCCCTGTGTTCACAAGGCCAGTCACTTCCTCATGGAAGGGAAGAAGGTTGGCCAGCTGCCTCTGTAAAACCCCACGCTGCTCCTGGTCATCTGCCGGCTGGGGGCATGTCCTGGGAAATGGCTTCCAGCCAGGTTTGCTCAAAAATGGTTCTGGGAGGAAGAGCTGAGGCTGACCAGCCCACACACCCCACCTTGCCCTTTCTGAAGGCTGGCACAATGCTAATCTTTCTGCTCCCTTGTGATCTCTTTCTGCTTCACTTTCAAAGCAGGCTATTATCACATGGCAACTTCTGGATGCTTCTGTAGTATTTGCCAGCTGAAACTGAATATTCTTTTGGTGCTATGTGACCTGCATAACACTTCTTGGTAGCAAATCGACAAATTAAGAAAAAGTCTTGATCTGCAGCCCTCCAGTGTTCTCAGAGGAAGGTTTTAATTTTTATGTTTGTGTCTGTAATGACAGGAGTTTATAGAGTTACTACCTTGAATGATCTAAAAAACCCCTCCTAAGTACAAAAATGCCTAAGCACAAAAATGCCTAAGCACATGTGACTTGAATTGCATCAGAGATTAACACTTTTATTAGGAACTGCATGTCCTTTATTACATAGCAGTAACAAAGCCCAATATTGATGAAGAAATAATTTTAAAATATTGCATTTTCTTAAGTAAACCATCTCTGATTGAGATTCAGAAATACTATCTCATTCTTGTACTGACATATTATCAAAATGATTTCATGGGTGATAGAAGAGCAGAGTTTTGTAAGAGCAACTTGGACTTTTCTCCAAATAATATATAAAAAAATACTCTAATTTTAATCTCAGTGTCTTGACAGGTCGTGAAAGTCAACACAAATAGGGAGTTTTGTTACAGAACACTTGTATTTTTTTTAGCTAGATTTCAGAAATACAGCTTATTTTTCATGCAGATGGAAACTGCACTAGCAAAATGAGAACTTATAATTTTAGTTACAGCTGGACACGTTTCTGACCACTTGCTTCATAGTTCAACAAGTGTGTTAATGGAAACTTCTGGAGCTGTGGATTGTCTTGTAAAACCTCTGTTTGAACCAAGCCATCTGCTTTTGTTTTAGCGTGTAAAACCTCTATTTGTACCAAGCCAGTTGGTACAAATTGCTCAGCAATAAGGCTACGCCATCAGCTGTGTTGGTATAGCAACAACCAGCCGTTGTTAACTGAATAACCTTCCATTCAAACAACAGCACCTTGGAACAGTGCTGGTGAGGAAAAGTTGGTTTTCTGCAGAAGATAAGACCACAGTAATGGAAAACCAAAACCCATGATGTGTATGTATGAAGAAAAGGCACGTTCACTGATTAGATCTGAAGAATTGACTTGGCAAGCTATGAGGAAAAAAGTTTTAAAGTCGAAAAATTGCTTGAGTTCTGAAACACCTAAAATTATGGCAAAGGGACAGCATTAGTTTTGGTGCTAGAGTAACTAGCATGTGAAATCCCCCCTACGAAAGTGGTATCAGGGAAACAGGCTCACTAAAGCCCGTAGCTAACGCCTCACAAATTGCTGCCTGCACAGCAGCACCTAAAGCTAGCCTGCAAGTGCAAAAGCAGCCACATCATGAGAAATAAAAGAAGCTGAACAGTAACAACGGCAACTGGCTATCTTCATTTTTTCATTCCCGAGTGAAAAATCCATTCAGAAGCATGCTTTTCCTCTTCTCCAGATATTCACCCTGCCACTAGTAAAGGTGAATGAAGCTCAGCTCAGCGGAAAATAACTTCTTAGTATTGAAAGTCATGCTCAAATTGGTTTAGAGGTGTCAAAATAGGGAGAAGCGGAGAAATAGTTGTCTACAAAGATTTTCTCGTCGTATAGCATGCATAGTTTTGGGAAATGGATTGGATACAGACAAAGAAAAAATATTAAAAGGGGAAAAGTATTTTAAAAAAATAGCTGCTGTTTTTAACTAATACTTTGGACAGCTTCTTAATGCTAAACAAAACTGAAAACTGTAATTATACTCCTTCAAATTCCAGCATTAAAGAAATGCTCGGAAAATGCATTCTCAAATGCATTCTTTAAAAAACACTTAAAATTTGAGAGAATTTTTGAGAAATAAGGGGAATATAGTAACATAGGGTTTGCAGAAAGGAGCACAGACAGGGGGAGAGACAAATGTGGAAGAAGCAGAAGAGAGTTACTCCATACAGCTATGGCTGGAGCATAAACCAGACCTGCAGTGCTTTTGCAAATCGCCACTGAACACAGGTTTATGGTTACATACATTTCGTGTGAGCAAACCACATCTCTTTCCCTCAAAACCAGTTGCTCAATCAAAACCAATTAAAAATCTCTGGTCCTACTCCTGTATTCATTTGATTTAATTTTATAAAACTGGCCATTTACCTTAATTTAAATTTTACAGCAGAAAGTTAGTTGAATTAATTTTTTGACTTGTGAAAGACTACTGAAAAGGGAACCTTATCTTGTCCATTTCCAAGTGGAACTAATTTTCATAGTGGAATTATTTAAGGGTTTCTATGAGTAACAGCTTTACATTTTTAAATAAAAAAAAAATGTGTCTTCATAACAGTAAGATGTACTACAATGTTTTAGTGAGACATTCACCTGTTTTCTCAGTGTCTAGTGAATATGTCTGCTGATGTTTTACACAGGCTTAAGAGAACCTTGGAGCTCAAGTTAGTGTGAGCAGAAAGAAACCATCTTAGGTTCTTTATCCATCTTTTAATTGGTGCCGGGAGTTTGCTGCTTTTTTGAAATACGCAATCATCAAAATCATTCAATAATAATACCAAACAGAAGGAAAAATTAAACTTACAGAAAAGCTGAAGAAACTAAAAGAAAGGAAAATTGCAGTTTTAAACAAGAGAAAATCATGGTATTAAGAATTACTCCTAAGGTTAGTAATTTTCTGGAAAGTCAAGATCTGCTCAACCATAATCTTTGCAAAAAATATGCTCTGGAGAGAAGACAGCATGAACCAATATTAACATCAATTTCACCATATATATGTATTTAGGAAACTTTTGTATTTTCAGTTGCTCAGTAACAGATACATACATAAGTGTGGAAAGAAATAGATTGAAGGAACAGAGACCTGAGAATTTTTTTGTAATTTCATTGAATGTTTTATGTGCATTTGGTTTCCAAATACTTGAAATGGAAATGCAGGATTGTGAGAGTTTCTTGTTAGCTGTCTGCTTCTGCTAGGATGGTAAGTGATCAAGCAATGTGCAGTATGAACTTTACCATCTTTAGATTTCAGAGTCGGTGTTTCATTAAACAACTGACAGTTCACAGCTCTCCTAAGGATTATTTCAGAAAGGGAAAGCAGACTCACAGGCACTTGTATGCAGCTCATCACGATGAAGGAAAATGAGTTTATACTTAAATTTCATTAAATAGCCATGTTAGCTACTGCTCCAGTGTCATTACTTTAGTTGCACCACTGCAATTGTTTGTGGAGCTCTGTGATAGACAAGGCTCAGGTATGAATTAAAATTAGCCTTTTTTTAATAGTGGTTTAATTTTCAGCCATGAATTTCCCTTTCCAGTTGATCACAATATATTAAAAAGACAGTAGGACAGGAGCAAGGATTAGGGATGGAAGAAACATACTAACAGTGCTTGGAGGTTAGGCACAATTTGGCATCTGGAACATGCAAGGCATGGGAATTCCTGGATTCAAACACAACTCCAATTCTTTTACTTGGGAATCTAGTTATAGCGTTTACAATCTGCTATTTTCTCCACTAGTATTTTTCACCACTTGAGATCTGGCTGTGCAACTGGATCAAATTGTTTACCCTTTCAGAATGTGACCAGGGAGAGATGCAGAGGAGACAGTGACTAGGTTTGTAGGTGACTGGAAAAAGGAAATCCCATTCCACAGAAAATTCCAACACTAATGACCTTTACTTTCATTCTACATCAAATCCTTCCCTAGCTCAACCAGAGGGAGAGGCAGTGGTAACTGAGGAGCTGTGTTAGGTACTTGGCAAGCTGAGATAAGTTGATCTCTCGGAAGACAAAAAGTGTGAATAAACAACAGTTTTAATGAAATATAACAGCTGTTGACCTGGATCTATTGGTTACTATGGATAAAATATAAAATTCAGTCCACATTTTGAGTCAATACAAGGCAACATTCATGTAACATCTTCAGAAAAATCTATTGAAGTACTTTTCCCATGTTTTTTTTTTTTCAAATGAAATGTTATTGCTGTTATTAAAGAAGTGAAGAGGTTATTAAGAGAAGAAATTTTAGCAGAGCTCTTACGATAGAGAAGTGAAATTTCTCTTGTTAGAAGATCAGTATAGAGCAATACATTAGGGGTTTTTTAATGCTTTCCAAAATGCATACATAAAATATTCACACATAGCCTCTTCCATCTGCTTTAGCTATCTATGGCATCACTAAGGTTTTTTTGGTTTTGAACTACTTTGCTTATAAATTCTAGAAGAAAGAAACATCATGTTGCATTTGATCCAAAAATCATTTAACATTTTAAGCATTTTCCCTTTCAGCATCTGGCAAAGAGCAAAGCAAAGGCCCAGATATCACTGGGGACAAAACACATTCTCTACTTTGGCATCCAACAGTCCTGTCAAAGCCAAGTGTGCCCCCAGACAGGCTAACGGCTGTTATTACTTGCTTGAGATGCCAAAACTGATGTTTGGAGAATGATGTTAGAAAATGAAAAATTAATCAGCATACATTATTTTTCTTCATAGCTATGTTAGTAGAAACTGTGTGATATCATATGGCAGACACCCATGTTAATTTTTTTTTTTTTTTGCGTGTGTTCCCTTAACATTGCTGGTAAGCATCGAGTTAAGGGTCAGTTTCTCTTACTGAAGAGTACAGCAGTAAAGGACTAAATATTATTATATGCCCCCCCCCCCATGCATTAGCCCACAAGATATCCAATTTTCAGTATCCCTTTTACACTAGAGACCTGAGTGCAAGTCCTATAGCAGTACCAAAGAGCAAAGGCAGAGAAAAGTGTGTATCTCACAGGGAACACCTCACAATAGTTAAGATAGCTGCCTCAAAATCACAGTGGCTAGCAGAAGTAATTTATTGCTTGTTGCCTTATTCTGTCCTCAGGCACAATGGGGATCAGGTGTGAAGTATGTCTTGTTTTGTACGATAAAATATTTTGTTCTCCCTTGCATTATAGAAAGAAAACATATGTGATACTATTTATTATATTAGAGAAAAAAAAGCCAAAAAAACACACCTTGTCATTGAAAAGTGGGTGGTTAGATCTGTGATTCTAACTAGCTTCAAGTAACTTTCTTCCACAATCTGTTTCTTAAAAATAATCCAATTATAAACTCACCCTGCCATGTTTAGTAACTGTTGCTTTTTTATGTGGTTGTTAATGAGAAATCAGAAATTAGACATTCAACATTCCTTAACTTGTCTTAGCAATTTTCTTCAACATTTTAATACTAACTTCTTTTACTTTAAAACCCTGCTAAAGTTATCTATTCTGGAGTCTGGCAATGTCTCCTGACAGTATTAAAGAAATATGTAAAAACACATTGTGGTGGGTTGATCCCGGTCAGCAACCAAGCACCTACACAGCCGCTTGCGCACTCC
>JAVJGJ010000037.1:47345160-47358382 GCA_035590215.1 Microhierax caerulescens | reverse complement strand
TGATGCTCAGCCAGTCCCTCCGCAGCCATCAGCAGGCCCTGGCCACCCCCCCACCCCAGTTTATACACCGAGCCTGCCGTCCCACGGTGTGGGGTATCCCTTTGGCCAGTTGGGGCCAGCTGCCCTGGCTGTGCCCCCTCCCCATTTCTTGTGCCCCCCCAGCCCTCTGGCTAGCAGGGCCTGAGAAACCGAGAAGTCCTTGACTTTGTATAAATGTTACTTAGCAACAACCAAAACCATCAGTGTGTTATCAACATTGTTCTCACACCAAATCCAAAACACAGCGCTGTACTAAATACTAAGAAGAAAATTAACTCTATCCCAGCCAAAACCAGGACAGGCAGGCATGGGCAGCTGCATCAGTAGGTCTCAACTCTATAGGGAAAAATGTGTGTTTTCTTGCAGAAGTGCAGATAATATTTCAGAGGTTGTGCTTGTAACCTCCCCAGTAGGCTGGCAATTATGGTTATTTTCTTTCTAGTTTTCAGATGTTTAATGCTTCCTACTGAGGTTTTTGATGCTTTGTTTACATTTTTCCCTTCTCAAGAAAGCCAGCTGTTTTATTCTGGTATTTCCATAAAGAATCAACAGCACATAATGCATAATCCAATTAATTTATTTTTCACTAATGGTAACCTTCAATATTAACCAGTACCCAGCCCTTTTATTTTATGCAGTCCTGCTGCTGTGCTCTGAAATATGGTATATCCATGAGGAAGGAAAAGCCCAATAAAACAGAGAATGGAATTTCCACAGATGCCTGGCATAATTATGATTTCAAATAAAGCATATGCTATATTATAATGGCGCTTATAATAAGACTCAAAAATACCAAATTTCTAAAAAGACAAATTGTGGAAGTCTATCATTAAAATAACAGCAGAGAAAGCGGATGTTTTCTCAGGTCAGAATGCAAGTATCTGAGAGCAAGAAAGGCTTAGGACCTGAACCTGTATCTAATAACAAGCTTTGGGCTATTTTTGAATAATATTTTCTCTAGCTTTCACTTTTTTTCTTTTTGAATATGCTTTTGCATTTTCATTTTAATTCAACTGTTACAAAAACCCAAGGGTTGAAACATCACTTTTTTTCATTCTGCTTTTCTGAAAAGTGTATTTGAAAGTGGTTTTAGAAATTGTTTTGTGAATTGGAGTCTTTTCAAAATTTAATTTCAAATTATCAAGTTAAGAAGAGAGTAGATTTTATCAAATATACCTAAACCAAAACAAAAACCTTTGGTTTGGGTAAAATAAAATTTATCCAAAATCAATGGTTTTCTTTTCCCTCCTTCTTCCTCCCATCTCATTTAATTTTGTTTAACCTTCTTTTCAGCCCGAACCAAAATATTTCCCTACTTTCTATTTGATTGCTGTTCATTAATTTCCATTCTCTTCTACTCTGTAACAGTAGCCGAGATATATATATATATATATATATAGATAGATATAGATATATATATAAACAGATAGGTAGATTTAAATTAAATTACATGCTCTTCTACTTTGAATAAAGAGGAATACCTAGTAAGAGGAATATCTTATGTGTATCTTCCACAAAAACAAAGATTTCAGAACAATCACATCAGTCAGCTCTTTATCTTACCTCACTTCAAGTCCATGATCTAATTGACATGGGACAATGTCTACATGGCACAAGGCACCACTCATTCTTACTGAGCTATCACAGTCTGCACCCAGGTGTTTTATAGTATAATCAAAATTTTCTGAGATGCAATGCTTTGTTAGGAGAAAGAAATTTAGCATAAAAAGCTAACTAGGTCTCGTTAAACCCAAGAAACATTTAGGTAGACAGAACAGACTTGTTGCCCTAAAAAGAAGTTGTTACCCTTAATCTTTGGCTGGCTGATAAGAGGTTTTTAGTGAAAAGGAAGAGAAAGGACACATTATCAGAAAAGCAAATTCTCTCCTTCTGCTTGTTGACAAATTGAAGAAGGGGTACTACATCAGATACTACATCAGACAGAGGAATTGCACATGGTATATTAAATACAATATAATGCAATTTTCAGGTTTTCCATGGGAGTTTGCAACTACAGATCTTACTAAACATGACCACTGAGATCTCTGAAGGCTCAGGAAGGCTGAAAAGCATCCCAAAATATTGCATTTTTTAAAAAAATAGATTTTAAAACAAACAAAAAACTTTGTTGACTTGGTTCAAAGTCTAAGCTGTGGGGAAATTGAAAGATCCGACTCCCTTAGTGATGCCATAACTTTTGCTTTGGGAAAGCAAGGTGCTAGAAACATCCCTTGCTGTGTGCACAGCACGTTCCCCATCCACATGAAAACAAATAGTTTGTGTTTTCACTAAGTATTAGATAAATTCAGTTCAATGTCAACTGAAGATAATATTTTAATCAAAACAACTTAAGAACTTCTAAAGTATACAAAATTAATTTCCAAAAGCATGTGCCTTGCAAATACAGGAAGGCACCCTGTCATGCAGCTTATTCCAAGAACAAAGAGGAGGGGAGTGCATCTGCATTAAGCCTCACATTTTCTACTTCGAAACATCACACAAGCCACATTAGTATGGCATTGATAGTATTAAAAGTATTAAACCTAACCCAGAAATTAAAACTCAAGTGTTTGTGCTTCATTTGAAATATGAAACACAGTATCAGAGAGTAGGCACTGTCCTAACTTTTCTGATGGATGAAGTCTTACCACTTGGTTTCAACATGGCAGGATTTGTCCTTAGAATACATTTGCAATATTAAAGATTTACTTAGATATTTTTATTCTTCAGGCAAAGAAGAACATACTTGAGCTTGAATGAAGCAGACTATCAAACCATATGAGAAAAGTCCTGCTTTCCCTGTTTATTTATATTTATATAAATTTATTTATTCGTATTTAAATTTATATTTATATAAATACTTATATATATTATATATTATCATATATATAATATAAATTTATATTTTTATAAATATTTATATTTATTAATATAAATGCAGGAGTGACAAGACAACACAGTGGATATGTAATTAGCAATAAAGTTCAGGTTTCACCCATCTAGCTCTCTTTTGGCAGGAGTCATACTTCACCACTGTCATTTCTCTCCTTCGATGCTCTGCAAAATACTGTGCTTGGGCTGTCACTCCAGGTGAAGGACCTGATGGAGGCATTAGAGGCAATTCTAGAGAACTTCTAATAAGAAGATGGGAAACGGGAGAGCCCAGCATTGTGCAGCACTTGATCCAAAACTATACTGTCCTAGTTTCAGCTGGGATAGAGCTAGTTGGCTCCCTAGTAGCTGGTACAGCGTTTTGGATTTAGTGTGAAAGTAACGTTAACACACTGACATTTTAGTTGTTGCTGAATAGCGCTTACTCTAAATCAAGGACTTTTCAGTTTCCCAAGCTCTGCCAGTGAGCAGGTGCACAAGGAGCTGGGAGGGAGCAGAGCCAGGACAGCTGACCTGAACTAGCCAAAGGGTTATGCCATACCATAGAATGTCCTGCTCAGTGTATAAACTTGGGGGAGTTGGCTGGGAGCCATCGATCACTGCCTGGGGACTGGCTGGGTATCAGTCAGTGGGTGGTAAGCAATTTTACTGTGCATCACTTCTTTTGGGTTTGGTTTTTTTTTTCCCCTGGCATTTTATTTCCCTCTCTCTCCTCTTCATTACAATTATTTTTGTTGTTACTTTATGGCATTTTTTTCAACTATTTTTATCT
Organism: Microhierax caerulescens; assembly: GCA_035590215.1. Taxonomy (NCBI): domain Eukaryota; kingdom Metazoa; phylum Chordata; class Aves; order Falconiformes; family Falconidae; genus Microhierax; species Microhierax caerulescens. The sequence continues at coordinate 47,354,679 of JAVJGJ010000037.1, read as the reverse complement.
CAGCCCATGGTTTTTACATTTTCCTGATTCTCCCTGTCCCACCAGGGCAGAGACGGGGGGAGTGAGCGTGCAGCTACATGGTACTTAGTTGCCAGCTGGGGATAAACCAGACAAGGACTGATACTTCTGAATCTTTTTCCTGTGGTATTTCAGGCCTGATATTATTATTATTTATTATTATTATTATCATTACTTCATGATAATTTGTCTTCAGTGCTAATATCCCTTTACCTGTGAGAGAGACAGGTAAAATTTTTGCCGTCTTTTCTATATTGTACACCAGTTGATTCTTGTTCTTATTCTGCACAAATATATGTGATTCAAGATACACTTCAGCAAGTCACAAACAAATTTATGATGGTCTTCTCTGTCACATCGCTAACAGAGCATCCTTGTAGTGAGACAAGAATGTGTATATATGCTTCTACCTTGTTTCCCTAGTCGATGATTCAGCAGCTTCATTTCATCCACCTTCACCAGCAGCAAATCTAATTGAGCAGGCAGTTAAATGGCACGGTAAGATGTTGGTTCACAAGCTGCTCAGGCAACCTGCAGCTTACACAGTGCAGCAGGGAGGTCAGCTGGATGCTCAACTGCTGCCACTGGTTATGTCAGACATCTCTTAGAAAATGTCAGATTATCTCTGATTAGCCCATCAGCAAATCAGTTGGAGTGGCAACTCTCACTGAAGCAATTAAGTAGTCATTGTAATTACTTCTGAAGTAAATTGATTTGCTATTTTCACTTTCCTTTTAAGGGGCAGAAAACAACTTCACAGCCGTTTATGTTACTATCAACCTAACTTTATTCCAGCAGCCAGCTTGAATAAAAAATGCACTTAAAGTAAGAGTGAGTGACTTAACTTTCTCCCTAAATTCAGAATTACTTCAGAAACCTCTATCCAGCTGTTATCTCCCCTGGGGAATCTCTGATTCCATAAAAATAAGCCTGGAGGGTTCTCTGACTGAAGTTCGCCAGATACCTCTCCAGTATATGTGCACAATTACCCAGCTTTAACACTGCTGAACTAGCATATTTATACAAGCTAGAGAGCCACAGAGGGAGATTTTCTCTCCCAGAAGGGAACAGTCTGGTGGTCTCCCTCAGACAATGTGTAAACATAGTCCCTGAATTCGAGTCTGATCCTGACAGTTCAAACAGAATGCATTTATAGCAGCTGCTTTCTTATCAAACACAGCAGGAGGAAGAGCCTGCCTCAAACTATAACTTATTTGTTGGAGCACTAATCGAGAATATGTCTATTTACCTCCTCTGGTATTTTATTGTTACAGCTCCCAGATTCCCAGTACACAGCTAAGTATAGTAGATATATGATGTGTTGTTAGAAAAACAGCTGTGGGACTTCGGAGAAATTCAAAATTCTTTGTAACCTGTGGGTTTATACACCCACCTGTAATACTTATCAGCCTCCTCTGGCTGACCCAGATTTGAGCCGGGGGCTGGACTCGACAGTCTCCAGAAATGCCTTCCAACCTCAGCCATTCTGTGCTCCTGTGATCCCAAAATAGGGAACACCTAGATTCAGACCTCTGCTTTGAAGACTATGTTTTGCAAAACAAAGACATGTTATTAACTTCTACATCAAGATTCACCTGCCCCTGGGGGGAAGGCGGGGAAATAATATATTGTAATTGCTATTTTTTTTTTTTAATCCCTATAAATTATTTTGTGACTGTGTGTAACATTTCTACCATAAACAGATGAGTAAAGGTCCCAGATTCAAAAGGCAATATGGAAGCAATGGTTGAAAACTGTTAAATAGCTTCTATTACTGCTACGTCAGGTAGCAATATCAGCTACATAAGCTCAGCCAACACAGGTAAGTAAATGTATCTTCCATTTCTCAGATATTCCAACAGAAGAAAACTTATTCTAGATTTGTCTTTGTGGGTGATACTTGCTTCTTAAATAATGGCAGATATACATGAATTATCACTTGCTTCTAAAATAATGGCAGATATACATGAATTATCTTAAGCTCTTCTGCCCCCTTAGCTAAATACGGTTCTGTTCAGATTCAGGTTCACACATGCTTCTGCATGCCTCCCAAGGAGGTCATTGCCCCAGCTGAGTGTCCTCATGTCCTTCCTGGTACTGCTTCCTGGACTTATCACAGAAGTCCTCTCTCTTGGCCAGGCAACCCAGGTGATTTTGAGAGAATGCAACTGGGAAGCTTGCAAGAGCAAATTGCTTTGGTGCAGAAGCCTTGCAGTAGGCAGTGAGGCTGCAGGAGGTAGTTACCATTCTCAGAAAAGGAGACAGTGAGGCTGGAGGTGATTATCTCCATCCTCAGAAGAGGAGGTATCTAACCAACAAGTCACATTAAAACTATACCCAGTGGCTATTCTTGTATTTATATATCCTTTACACACCAGATAAGCATGTCAAAGTACAGTTTGGTAATTAAAGACATTAAGCAAAAAAGGCCTTTGCTCAACACGCCCCATTGTTCAAGACAAGGCAGGGCAAGTGATCAGTTCGCATGGTTTCAAGAGATGACCACTAGCTCCACATACCACTTCCAAAGAGTCTCTGAAAGACTATTACAAATATTAAGCCTGCTGCTAATAGCCTACCATTCACTACTGAACATCCACAGCTCTACTCAAAAATTGAATAATACAGATTGAAAAACAAAGGAGGAAAACAGATAAAGCAGATGGCATTGCAATAAACACCCCACCAAACACCCCAACCCCTGAAGGAGTAACAGTCTTTTAAAAAAAAAATCTGATCATGGGAATCAAGGGCAATTAGTACTGCAGTCGAAATAAAGCACTAGTAGTGGTGTAGGTAAAAACTGGAGGAGAGGATTAAAACTAGTGAAAAAAATAATCATGAATGAATGCTATTTTTATCTTCTAGGGATTAGTATCTGTAATGTATAGAGGAATTGTAGAGGAATGAAGCTGGGTTGATTATCATTGATAACATACAGCTGTGGGCTGGCTGGGGGGGGTTGGCTGGTGTAGACAAGGTGCAGCTGTGGCTGGTTCCTGCTATGTAGTTAAATAGCACCGAGGAGCATAGGAGAGAGAGCTAGAGTGCTAGAAGGAAGCAGAGAGATGAATAAGAGAACACTGGATAAAGAGAGACCTGGAAGAAGCAGAAGGAGGAGAGAGAGCGCGTCCCAGATGTAGGTGAGACAAGGAAAGGCTCTGGGAGAAACAGGGGGCCCAGATGGCTGGCTGGAAGAAGACTCTGGTTGCAGCAGAGGCAAGGAGCAGGGTGGGCTGGCCTGAAGAGGATGAAGAAATGGTGCGGGTAGTAGATGACCTTTTGAAACCTTGTGGGGAATTGGTGGCTGTGCTGGGGCAAGGCTGGTTTTGATAATGCTGAGATGATAATGAATTTGTGAGTAACTGATGTAAACTGGGTGTTGATCCTGTTGCCCAGCTTTCCCTCAAATCAAAACACAAAAGAGTTGTTTCAGGCAAGACTGATGGTAAGCTGGTCATTCTTCAGCCAATTGCTTATAGGAAGAATCTCTAATTTAAGAGAGAAAGTAGTAAAGAATGAAGGACAAGCAACAAAATACCATGTTTGATGCACAAACTCCCTTACAGATGTCAAGGGGAAAAAATAATCTTGATAGTACACTATATTTTTAAATATTATAAACTTAAAAAATATGACTTACAAACTTGAGAATGTTTAATCAGAGCAAGATGAGGTAATGAGGACAGTCATCCTTTTTTTAAGAGAAAAAAATCATCCCTTTATATCAATGTTAGGATGAGACAGTCAAATCAGCTTCTAGTATGTTACAGATGCACATATTCTTACATCCTCTAAACCATTATTTAAGAAAAAATTAAAATATCTTAGTCAAAGTACATTTTTAACGTAGATCAAGGGTGACTGCGTTAGGCAGGAGCACATGTATTCATTAAACTATTTCACTGTTGGAACTTAAAGAATCTGTTTAAAAATCACTCAATAACTGAATATTATATATACTAGACTTACCATTTGTTCACTCAAACTGCTCAGATAAAGGGAACTCAGCAATGACTATACTATACTTCATTCAGCTTCACCAGATGATGATGTTCATGGTTGATTTCAGCTTCCTGATCTGCCAGATAAGTGCTGTTGTATAGGGGGTATAGGCATAACTGACTTAACAGCCATGGCTCAGATGTTGTTGCCAGATTGAAAAAGGAGGTCTGAAATTTTTCTTTCATCTTCTGATGTGTAAATCATCTGTAGGAACTTCAGAAATTCTGGAAATGTTGCCAGGTGAAATTCCCTGGCTAGCTGGACTGTTGCTATCTATCAGGATTCAGTTTTCACAGTACTCTGATGGTATTGTGGGCATTGTGTTGTACTGTGTATATATTGTGTGTATTGTGAATAGTGTCTAGGAGTGGAAAGGATATTTTAGAACCTGTACAAAGGAAAATAAAAAGATCAAGAAAAAATATCCAATTTCTTCTCCAATATTCTTGGTAGCTCTGCTGAGCACTCCTATTCCTGCAGTGCCAGTCCCCTGTCACACAATACACTAACAAGACAAAGCAAATTGATTGTATCTCTGCCTTCTAAAATACAACAAAGTATGAGGAAAGCAGTAGATTCAGAGTTACTAATTCATGAAGGAAAGTGAGCCATGACCCCACATGTATACAATGCCTACTACATATTTACAATGCCCCAAGGGTTAATACTTGGTTCCGTACTGTTCGGTGTCTTCATTAATGAACTGGGTGATGGGACAGAGTGCACTCTTCATGACTGTGCTGGTGATACAAAACTTGGAGGAGTGGTTTGTGGACCAGAGGGTTGTTCTGCCTTTCAGAGGGACCTCAGCAGGCTGTGGAAATTGGCTGCTGAGAACCTTTACAAAGTCCTGCAAACAGAAGTATAAAGTCCTGCCCCTGGGTAGGAACAATACCAGATGCCAGCACAGGCTAGGAGCCAACAGGCTGGAAAGCAGCTTGGCAGAACAAGGCCTGGTGGACACCAGGTAGAACATCAGCTAGGTATGTGTTCTTGCAGCAGATAGCATTGTACAAGGCTGAGAGAGCTTGGACTGGTTAGACTGGGGAAGAGAGGTGCAGGGAGACCTTAACTTTGCATGTAAATACCTGATGGGAGGGAGTGAAGAAGATGGGGCCAGGCTCTTCTTAGTGGCATCCCCTGAAAGGACAAGAGGCAATAGGCACAAACTGAAACACAAGAAAATCTGATGAAACATAAGGGGAAAAAAAAAACTTTTTTGTGGTAAGGTTGATCAAACACTGGAACGTGTTGCCCATTTTTTTGAGATATTCAAAACCAACTGAACAGAGTCCTGGGCAGTCTGCTCGAGTTCATAGAATGGTTTAGCCCTATCTGAGCAGAAGGATGGACTACCTGACCTCCATAAATGCTTTGCAATCTTACCTGTTCTTTAATTCTGTGATTCCATGCTGGTATGAAAGGGTATGGCTGGTGTGTCAAAGTGTGTGTTTGTACCTCAGTTCTGTGATCAAAGATTAAAATGTCAGTGCTTAATAATAATTCACAATAGCTGGGAGTTAGCAAGGTTTCCATTTTGCTTCCAGATTCAGTTTGTTTGCCACAAACGTTTAATGTGTTTAATTTTGATAGGCTCAAAATTGGGACTAGAAGAGAAAAGAAGATATGGAGATAGCTGCAAAAAGCATACCCTGTATTAAAATAACAGGGTTAAAAATGGACAACAGAAACAAGATCTCAATTTCTTTTTGAAACCAAACATAATATATCCAAGAATAAATAGCTACAGTATATAATATCTGTAACTGAAACTTCCTTTAATAATAAAATCAGGAAAGGTGATTTGGATAGTATTGACATAATTTTAAGAAACTGTGATACACATCTCTAGACCTAAAACGCTGGACTTACTGAAAAAACAAATGGTCATTAGAAATCATAAGCAGGTTTGTTCATAAATATACCTCCACATCACCAAAATTAACTTTTTAGGGTCAGTGGTAAAGTGAATCAAAAGTTTTCTTCTGTTTTGTCAGTGACACCTGTCTTTAATTGTCTTCATAATGGTTGCATGGAAACAGGTACCTTTCATCTAACCACTTATGTTTGGCTGTCTAAATGATTTCCTGCTATTTAGGCTGCAAGCAATGTGTTAGATGAACTTTATTTTAGACACACATGCTTTCTCAAGATGAAAACTGATTAGTTTAAGATTAATTTGCAACATCAAGCAGATGCTAAATCTGGGCTACACTGGGTTTTATATGCATCACTCACTTTCCAACAAGGCTGGGTCCCAGTGTGAATAGAAATTTTGCTCTTGTGTATCCCTGTAAAAGCACACAGTAAGCATTAGCTTGTGCCCTTGTGAGTGTTCATGCAGGAGTAATCTAACTGATTCAGATTTTTTCCTTTCATGTATTTTAGGTGTGGTAGGACTTCTCTGGGCATTTCATACAGAAGCTTGTTATTCACAGTGTCCTGATGTCCTTACATTTGTTAGGATGCATAGAAAAGTGTTCAGGAGAAGTCAAAACAGACTGCACAAAGTCAATCTGAGAGGGAGACAAAAACACAGAGTTTACTAACCCTTATTCTGAAGATTAGAAGGAGAAAAAGGGGCAGTAGTTCTGTTATACCCATAAAAGATACTCTTCTAACACAGGGGCTAACATTATAAAATTACTAAAACACAGTGGTCAGTTATTTCCTTACTATGTCCACCAGCTTTGGCATCCTATCTTTTTCTTACATGTATTTATCTTTGACATTTTTATTCTACTTCTTCCTTCACTCCTTGCTACTGTATTTCCAAGTGTCCTGTTTTCTATCTCTGCATACATGTGCGCACATAGTGGGAAAGGAACAAGATTTCTTCGATTTTCCTTGATAGATAACACAAGTGGCATGGAAATCTTGGAGATCAGCAATTCAATTTCCCACATCCCTTATGCTTTCTCCATATTGTCTCCAAGGAAGAGCTTCATGAAATCTTCATTTTCTGTTGGTTGATCCTTTTATACAACCAAGGTTTCTACAAACTTGGTGACCTGCCTTCTCCACCTTCTGGTTGCCCCAAGAAAGCTCCTGTGGTCAACAAGGAAAGAATTACTGTTGTATTCTATTTATTAACATAATCTAAGAAAGGACTCTCCTTTAGTCTGCTAAACCTATGGGTTTGGTTTTTTTTTCCCAAAACTGGTCTCTTAGAATTCTCCACTTTTACATTCACAGAACAAATACTTACAAAAATAAAAAAGCCAGCCCTGTAAGGCTTTTTGAGATGAGGCATATTCCTTGCACTTGGCAACACATATTGGTAAGGCAAAACAAAGGTTGCAACTTTTAAATAGGTTTATTACATCCTTAAGATATGTAGCTCTAAATATGGCCTGACACCTATCTTATACTAATTTTAGTATTCATACTGGAATTTATATTTGGGAAACATTTATGGTTCAATTTATTTGCTCTTTCCAGAACCATAAGGATTAAGCATCTAAAGAAGCTTTACCAGTAGGAATTATCCATTCCCTTTAACTGTTAAAATTATATTTCAATATTCATAAAGTTCTATTAAAAAATACCTGAAGTATTTATAAAATTAAAATACTTTTTTTTCCTAGAACATAGGAAAGAGCAATGACACAGAGCAAAATTTTATTTTGGTGGTCTTAACTTCCCACTCTTACAAATTCTTCTCTCACTCATGTCATGATAAAGTAACAGAAATGCAAAAGAATAAAAAGCTGTCACAGCCACACTTTGTTTGGTGATCAAATACATACAAAAGAAATGCTTTATTATCTATCCATAGCAAAAAAAAAAAAAAGTCTTGGTAATCTGCTGCTTTTCCTATGTTCAGTAACTTTTCAGTGCCAATTAATTTTGTTTACCAGTATCATGGGTAGTATATATTGTCTCAGATGGTCAATGTGAGCATATTCACAGTGTTTCCAAGTACTCCTACACCTGCTTTGTAATGAGATATAACTTGCCTCCTCTTTATTTAGACTTTATTTATCTCAGCATTTATTCACTGTCTTCTTTCTTATTGAGTCATTTACATTCATGGTGGTGCAGTTTCTTCTTTCTAGGATGTATCACTCTGCTGCATTTATTTTCCCCTACCTACTTATATTAATATTGACATAATCGCTTATTTCCTCACTTCAGTCTATCTTAATTTTCTTGTCTCTCCCTGAGAAGTGTTTAATTATAATTAATCCTTTCACTTCCTTACTATCCATTTAATTGTTGTCTTCTCTTCCTCTTTCTTGTTCTGTGTTAATTTGCTCCCCTAATTTAAATTTTTGGCCACCTCTAAGCTATGATACGTATTTTATTCTTCAAAATTCTCATCTGTCTCCTCCAGACAAAACTTCATCCTACTGAATATCTGTTGTGCTTTTTTAGGATTCTCCTAAATTCTTTTACCATGGTGGCTACTAATATAGTTAAGCAAGCTTCACTTAAGGGGAATAAAATTATTCTTCTCCTAGTTTCTGAGTGTGAATTATCTGTTCAGCATGTAAACCTTTTCCTGAAACAAAACTGTTAATGGCAGGATCTATTAATATAAACCAGGACTGATTTTAGATTTCAGTAGCTCTCCTAGATCTCTCCAGGTCTGAAAGTGCAGCAAACCTGCTACACACTTGCTGTAAAGGCTTGAATTTCAGGCATCTTCTCCCATCTTCAGGGAGTCACTGTTCAGTCTCCTTGCATTAACACATTTGCACCACAGAGAAGCTGTGTTACAAGTACAAGATCTGTTTTGGCTCCACTAGGCCAGAGCATCTCCCCTTTTCCCCAGAAGTATCTTACAACTTGTATTGAGTAGTTAGCAACATGCTTTAATGTTTGCTGAGAACACAGGATAAATATTGGTAATTAATTTTCACAACCCAGAAGGAGACAGAGTTAGAAAGGTTTTATGAATAGGTTCACAGAAATAAAGAAATCTGCAAGCTGTCATCAGTCTGTTATACCAGTCCCTTCTTGTCATCTAACTGCAAGTTCAGCTGCATGTCTGCTCTTACATAAACCTTAGGTCTGATAAGCTAGAGAGGTGCTGCAATCAGAGAACACAGGTAAATTCTAGACCTAATTCTATTCCTGGGGGAAGGGTGTGTGTGTGTCAGATTTTTCCCTTTTCCCAGCCTGTACCTCAAGATTTCTGAGAACAGGAACCAGTCAGGGCTCTGAACTTAGCTTTCTCCTGAGAATATCTTCCTCACATATCCCTAAATTTAGAAAACATTGTGACCGAAGTGGAGCCATCTATAACCACATATATGTGCTTCATCAGCCTTCTGAGCCGAAACATTCTTTTGCTCCTGGAAGAGACATTGAGAACTTAGGGCAGAAGCAGGAGATTATACAACAATCTGTTTCTAATTTGTAAATCTATGCTACATACAAATAGCAGAATCACAGGACGGTCAGGGTTGGAAGGCACCTCTGGAGATCATCCAGTCCAGCCCCTGCTAGAGCAGGTTCTCCTACAGCAGGTTGCACAGAGTCGCATCCAGG
>JAVJGJ010000037.1:47312228-47345060 GCA_035590215.1 Microhierax caerulescens | reverse complement strand
CCCTGCCCGCCGCCGCCGCCGCGGGGGCCGTTGCCGGGCCCGGAGCGCGGGCGCCGCGGGCGGGTTCCGCTCGCTTGCGGTGGGCTTTGCGGAACGGTCTTCCTTTTGCCGTGAGCGCCTCGTTTGCCCTGTCGGTGTTTGGTTTTCTTGCTGCTTTCAGGCTCGGGGTTTGAACGGCGTAGCGAGCCCTGCGGGGGGCTGTGCGCGTTGTAGCTGGTGTTTTTGTGTGAAGGAAGCGCCATCGAATAATACCGGTGCGGCAGCGTGAGGGGAAACCCGGGAGTTCTTGAAGCGCGGGGTTGAAGCTGACACAATGCAGAAAACATTTCTGCTGCTTGTAGAGCCTTACCTCACCCAACAAAATGAGAGTCATGACAGTGCTGGATGTGAGCTGCTGCTGTAGCATTTGTTCCACTAAAAAAAAAAAACCAAAAAAAACCAACAAAAAAGCAAAAACCCACTCCCACCCCATCCCAAGCCAAAAGGACACTCTTCTCCTCTGTTCCGTTCCCACTTTTCCCCCACCCCTCTCCTCCTCCCCCCAGATGGGCCAAGTGCATGGGAGGGTAATGGGAAGCTGCTTTAGTACAGTTGTGTGCTTAGTTGTATAAAGCTACCGTCCAGAATCACAGCTGAAGATGCTGAGATCTGCAGCAAGACAGTACAGGATTTATGCCTCCTTCATGTCTTCTGCACCAGTCCAGTCCTGCAAAGATCACCAAATTCATAGTGTGTGCTCAGGTTGGGTATAGTACTTTTGTTCTTACAGGGGCAGGCAGACTTCTTTATCTAGCACTGTGGGCTACCATCTTCTCTAGTGAGTGTTAATTTTTGCTGTTTAAAATACTCCTTTGATCTTGTTTTACAGGCTTCTGGAGTAACAGTGAATGATGAAGTCATAAAGGTTTTTAATGACATGAAAGTAAGGAAATCTTCAACCCCAGAAGAGATTAAAAAAAGAAAGAAAGCCGTTCTCTTCTGCTTAAGTGATGACAAAAAACAAATAATTGTAGAGGAGTCAAAGCAGATACTGGTTGGTGACATTGGAGATACTGTGGAGGACCCCTATACAGCTTTTGTGAAGTTGCTACCTTTGAATGATTGCCGATACGCTTTGTATGATGCCACGTACGAGACAAAGGAATCTAAGAAAGAAGACCTGGTATTTATATTCTGGTGTGTAAAAGCAGACCTTGCTGATAAAATTGAATATTCTGGAGTTGACACTGGGTGACTGAGTAACTGTTTTGTTGTGATTTTCTTCTTTCCTTTAAAGGGCTCCTGAAAGTGCACCTTTAAAAAGCAAGATGATCTACGCAAGCTCTAAAGATGCCATTAAAAAGAAATTTACAGGTGCGGACCTAAAAATATTTTGCTCGTTAATTATAATGCCTTGTAGATGTTGAGGTTCTCACAAGTACATTGTCATCCATTTCTCTTTCAGGTATTAAACACGAGTGGCAAGTAAATGGTTTGGATGATATTAAGGACCGTTCAACACTTGGAGAGAAATTGGGAGGCAACGTGGTAGTTTCACTTGAAGGAAAACCCTTATAAAAAGACAGACAAGTGCCATCTGGATCTAAGGAGCTTCCATTTCTGCAGCTCGTTCAATTGGAATAGTATTAGTCTCCCTGTCCCATTCCCTCCTCAAAAAATAAGTCCCTTCTGTAATGCCCCTGAAGGAGATGTCATTGTTAAGCAGTCTACCAGTGATTGCCATTAGACTGTTTAATCCTGGTAGTTTTATGTAGGATCCAAGGAATGCTTTCACGTCACACTCTTAGCCAAAACTGACGTTGCAGGCATTCCTTGCAACATGTACAATGAATGTGATAGTTAATGTGAATAGTCTAGCAGACAGCAAAGGGTAAGCTAATTGAATGCCTTGAAAGTATTGTCCACTGGTCGGATGGTAGACTCTATACAGTATTACTTACAGTTGCACTTGATTGCAGTTCCATGAGGCTCTTGTGCATTCATACACCTCACCTGCCTTGACAAGCCTATTTTTGTGACATGGCAGCACACAACACTATGCATTTAAAGCACTTTTTTGTAATATGTTTGACCTGCCCCTGCCCCCCCGCCCGCCCCCCCAAGGAATGCCAATTAAGTTGCTGTAACTGTGTCATCAAATTATTGTAGTACCTCAGTTTCATTCCTGTTACATGCATATCTTTATAAATGAAGTAGCTGTTATGATGCCTTTTGTTTTCCATTGAATGTACACTACTGAACAGGAGTAGAAGTTATCTGTTTACCATGTGAGTCTTGAAACACTAAAGTTTTGTACAACATCAGTCATGGTGGCAATTTCTGTATTAAAAAGAGCCTTAAATGGAACATTGTTTTTTGAGATCAAAAACTGGCCACGTTGCAATAAAACTTGTGGCTTATTACAGAACGTTGCCTTGTTTTCATTGGAAAATACAGTTTTTAAGTATGTTTAATTTAAGCATATTTCAAATAACTTCTGTGGAAAGTATTGTAAAGATAAACAATCATTAATCTCATCTTAAATAACGCAAATTTTTCATTCCTAACCGTGATTTGGGCACTGCTTTACAATACTTTGTGGCACTGTTCTGATCATTCGATAAAGGACCTGCTCCTAGTTTACTGTTAAAGAAGATACCACTATTAGAGACCATTAGTTCCATGAAACGTGTCAGAAACGTAAAAAATACGAAGTAATTAACCATGCAGTGTGTTTCATGCCTGAAGGTTCTTAAAGTTCTACAAGCCAGAGTAAAACCCTGCACGAAATCTTACAGCTCACGGTCTTTTTCGGTAAGATAATGTGTAATGACAATTATATGCAGAATTTGAAGCCAGTAAATAATTTTTGTTTCTTGAGTATTGCAGTTAAGATGGACTTGGTACAAGAAATAGCCTAAATGAACCGTTCTACTTGTTAGCTTCTATGTAAATAGAACTGGAAAGTGTTTGCCACTACTGAGGCTTGCACTGGGGACGTGTTTTGGCTGGGAGCCAAATAATGCTCTCCTTATAGAGAATTTGATCTGCTCTGTGTGAGCAATCCTCCGTTAGCCAGAGCTATTTATGGCAAACACATGCTTTTGTATCTTGTCATCGTTATCCACAAATGGCAAAACTGGACATGATTCTCCTGGTATGCATAAAGGAGCGCTGTTAGGCAGCCACTGGCAGCTGAACTGTACACGCTGCTAGAAGGAATGCTCTTTATCATTACCTTATTTTAAAAAGTTGGTAGAGTAGAACTGTGGAGCTTTTAAATGTGGGCCGTTTATGTTCAGTCCATAGCCTTTTTCAACAAGGAAGCAGATAATAAGCAAAATCTTCTTTTTGTGTTTGTTTTTTTTTTTTAAATTATTTTATAAATAGTTTAAATGACCTAGTAGTACTGTGTTTAGGCTCTCTTGTCCTGTAGAACTTTAAGACTTTGTTTCAGGCTTCTGGCTATCCCTGTGACTTGCACACCTCATTGTGTTAGCTGTTCTATGTAGACTAAACTTTACTAGAATTTAACTAAAAAGGCATGATGACCACTGACTTACTAAGTGTATTAATGAGTCTTGGTTTTGTTCTACAAAACTCTCCTTTCAGGTACCTTTTAAGGTTGAGAAGTAACTGATGGTATGCATGTTGTCTAGATAAAAACCCCCACTTTTTATTCCTCAAAATAGTCTATTTCTGATTATTTGCGTTGTGTGCAAAGCCCAGTTTAATGTAAAGATCTACTTTGTGCTTTATGTTTGACTTGAGTTCAGTACAATGAAATTATCTTTCAACTGATTTTTCACAAGGTACAAATGGTTTCTTTAGAAAAAGCCAAAACTGAAAATGTTAGATTTTAATAAACCAATTGAATTTAATTTTAGACAGTATACTTTTTAAAGCAGTACTGTGTTTAAATTTATCGTTTGTCTCTGCTGCAAACAGTCTGGAAAGATGCCTGTGGCTTCTAAGTTGAATATTAAAGGTTACTTTTTCTTTTTTTTTAAACTAGCTTAGGTGTATATTCACTCAGTCCAAGTAGATATAAAATCGAAGCACAAACTGTATTTATGTAAGATTCCTACCAAAACAAGTTTTGGATCCAAAAGGATCAGCCTGCCTTCAGTTTGTTCTTGAAATGACTGACTGATGTGAGATCCAATTTAGATGGCTTGCTTTTTTTTAAAAAAAAACAAAACAAAACAAAACAATAAAGTGCTACAGAACTGTTACTGTTTGAATTATAAAACAAATGAGAGACAGCTGGCATCTGTTCCAAAATGGTTTGTCAGCTGTTGTTTTCTGTCATTATGCAAAATGGTGAGGGCCTCATTGTGATCGAGGAGTGGAGGAAAATCCTCTCAAGTTGAATATCTTCTGTGTATCTCCGTGTAGACGTGACTTTTGGGTATCTTGGCTTCAGTTATTTTATTGATAAAGAAATGTCAAATTTTTCATGGGAGTAGCTTGTGCAGAAATGGCATTTTTCTTCTAAAAAAATACTTCTAAAACCAGCAGTTGTTTGATTTGGTAAATCCTGGAAGAGGTATAGATGTGAGGGCTTGATTTTTCCAAAAAAGGGAAATTGGTCCAAGATCAGGGTGAGCAGATGAGGTTTGTGCTTGTGGCGATTTTAGAAATGCAAAATTTAAATTCACATGGAGTGGAGTGTAAGAATCCCTCCTAGTCAGCTCTTTAAATGGATTTTGAGTATGTTCAGTTAAAACCCAAAGTGTTTCTTTTAAGTGGAAGAGTCTTCTGCGGCTGTACCATTCCCTCGGAACAAGTGATGGAATACAGTAATTGCCACAATTTGATAATAAGCTTTACTCTCTTACGCCAATTCCAGTATAAACCAAATTTCCATGTCTGCCTATTTTATAAAGTTCTGTAAGTTCCCCTTAGTTTGTGGTGGCGAGTTACTGATTGTAGAACGAAAACACGGCGCTTAACGGTGGATCAAAGATCATCAATGTAGCACCTGTCTATAAGTATCAAGTTTCTTTGAAATATTTGATTTTGAAAACCTGGTATAAATAAACTTAATTTAAATGTCTTCAGATGTTGAGTGAGTTTGTGTGCTCGGCAGCACCTACACCAATCACTTTGCCATTGTCTTTGGATTGGGAGCAGCCCAGACGCTGTGGAGGGAGAGATCATGGAGTAAATGCGTGGAATACGTGCTTTTTTGTAATGAGTTTCACCTACAGCTCATTCAGTCCAATACCCAGCTCTAGCAAAAGCCAGCCCCAGTGGCTCTGGAGGTAGGTATGAAGAAGTTTTTAGTGGGTTGGTGCTGGATAATATTTTTGTTGTGTTGGGTCCCAGCTTGTACGTTCAGAAAATTGGCTGGTTTGTGGTTTTTTTTTTAAAGGTAGTTTACACTGGCAAGTCATTTTTAATATTCAGAAGAAAGCGAGCTAATGCAGTGTGAAAAAGGTGACACCGTGAAGAATGATAAAAAAATAATATTTTTGGTATCAGTGGTATCTCTCAACATAAAATTTCTTGGATCTAGGAATAGCTTAACTGGAAGAGAGTTGATTTCATAAACAAACCTGTCAAGAAAGGGCTTCACTGGATTCTCTGGGGAAGACAGGCTTTTACACTAGAATAACAATCTTTTTAGTGTTCGCCTGACAAGCTTTTATGTAGCTGTAGGAGACATACATGAGAATATGCATTAAAAATGAGTGAAAGGTCTCTATGAAATTTAAGTATTTTTATACAAATTTCTGCTCAGTTTAAAAATACTCTGTTCTTACTATATTTGTGTTCAGTGCTTGATACCCTCTTGAATTTCGGCATTTCCCTGCTTCGCCTCCCATACTGTTACATCTGTAATAGCCCCCATACGTCTTACTAGTCCTTGCATTGCTTTATCTATGCAATCTGTTAATAATGTCTGAAAAAAAATACTGAAGTGAAAAATCAAAGCCCTTCATAGGAAATTCAAACACGTAACGACTTCTGTTGTTTATTTGATGATTTGATGTAATTGTCTTTTTATAATTGAAAGGTTTACAGCAAAAATGTGTGCTATTTAGAGGTGCTGGAAATAATTATGGCATTGTCTTTTTAATTTCTCATTGTAGGTTAATACTTTTGTAGTCACCTTTACTCTGTAGTTATAGAAAACTAATGATTGGAAAAGAAACTCGAAGGTGCCACTGATTATTTTAAAATGTTTCTAAATGTCAACTGTCAACTCAGATTATTTAAAAAAAAAATTCCCCACTGCTAGTTTAATTTTTGTTCTTGTGTGAACAGGCTTAGGAATGTGTCTGTAGCTGTAATCATGCCTCTCCTCTTCCACCTCTTTATTTTTAAAAACAGCTGTGTCACTGCAAATCCCCACCATCTGCCCGCCATCTTCTGTAAAGCTTTACGGACAATCTCCACTTGTACCTTTTAGTATCTATTTTTCCCCCTCTCTTGTTTGTGATTGTAGGGGTTTGATTTAGAAAAACTAAACGCTGTAATATTACGCTCTTCAAAAAGCTTTTCTATTATGCAGGAAGTTAAAAGCATCAGTTACTCTCTGCTGAGCACAGCTGCAGGGTATACATTGGCTTGAAAAAAGAGATGTGATTTTGAGAACCAGTTTAGAGAGCCTTATCTGTGTCTGCTGCCTTTAGTGGCAGCACTGCTTTCATCTGTGACCTTCTATTAAGGCTAATGTGAGAGCTAAGCTTTTCTTCCATTTTGGCTGTTTCACCAGAAAATTGAATGTGCATGTAGCAACCAAGGTGCAGAGAAGCGGAGGAAGGTTTAGAAGCAGCAGTTCAGTCCAGTATCTACAATAGAAGTCTTGTGTCTGGTGGGAGAAGCCTTATGTAAATACCATATTTGTCAAGATAAAAATTAAGCACTAGAGAAATATCTTGAGAGATTAATTAAGCAATAACTCCATAGTAATAGTTTTATATATAACATATAGATATTTATTTGTGATTAGATATGCATAAAGTTCCACATATAAGCTCTGATTTATTATTCATAACAAATAAAAAAAACTTGACAATAAGTCAAATACAGAATACTACAGAATAGGTTTTTTCAATATCTGTAACAGATGATTTTTATCTTATGTGATATAAAATATTGAAACATGACTTTGATTTCTTGTACCTAACATACAGTTGCAGAGATTGAATGTTGCCAAACAGCTTGCTTGGATGCCTTTCCAATGATTTGCAAAGCCTTAAGGATTTCACAGTGATTAACTCTACCATATGCTTTTTTTAGAGGCCAATTTTGCCAGGCCATCAGTTTATATGTAGATTGAACTGTCAAGTGTGAGGAAACTTTCAGAATCAAGTAAATGTTAATTATTTGTTACTACTTTTGGTTATCTTCTTGTAATAGGAAAGTTACTAAATAAGGAGGATAGATAGGTAATAAATGAAATTCCCATTTGAAATGACAGCTGGAGAAGCAGACAATTCTCCTGTTGTCATGGGTTGTTGCTCACAGTTATTTTACATATAAATTGTTTCACTTGTCTCTGGTTGGCAAGTTTTTTTGCCACCACCAATATTTACTGTGGCTAATTCTTTAAGTGAATGCTGAGAAATATTTTCCTCTCTAACTGCTTACGAATGACACAGGTTTGGCACCAGAAAGAAGGCAAATTTCTAAATACACATTAGAGGTTTTGGGCCCTGGAAATAGACAGAACAAGTAGAAATTAATAAATACACAAACACTTAGGTAGTAAGGATGATGGTTAGAGAAATCCTCCTTCTGTGGCAGCTGATTATCCAACAAGATGGTAATAACAAGTCTTGCTGTACTGATCACAGTCAATGGAGTGAAGCAGAATGGATACTGGTTGTAGGAAAATGTGAAGTGTCTGTCATAGCAGACTTCAAACCAGGGTCAAGAAGTTGTTAATCCAAAACTGTGTTTCATTCCTGTTGTGCAGAGCTGAATTAAAACTAGCACACAGAATCTCACATATATATATATTTGCTGGCCTGACAGGGAGTCACATGAGGTATGCTGCCTCCCAGGACCTAAGGTCCAAGAGGTAGCCAAGGAAAACTGTTGTCAGGTCTACGGTAATAATATTTTCAAGTTTGAAGTTTCTTCTGGGTTCCTTTTGCTGAGGATAATAGCAGATTCTTTACCCAACCCCTTGTTCTTTTTACTACCAAGAAAGGGACAGTGAATGCTCTCAATTTAAGGAGTAATCATAAAAGCAGAAGGTACAGATATTACCAGTCTATTTTTTAAGGTGGGATAAATTGTTTTTGCAAATTCTTAAAGGACTGAGTTGCACATGATTGAACAACTCAGACTTCAGACCTACACATTCAGCTTTTTTAGTCATTCTTCTCAAGCTTCACTCCATCAGCTCACAGTGATGGGATATGAAATCCATGTGCCATCTACATTTTTTCACTTTCTCCCAAATCAAGTGATCAAAGTGTGAAAACACAGCTATGAAGTTAACTTCCTCTGCCTAAGGAACTCTGTCCTGGCAACAGAAATTGGAATTAAATATGTAAAAAAGAAAATCTTAAACAGCATCCAAAACCCAAAAACTCATGTGGCAAGAAGATACTTACTCTAAATTTTTTTAGATTCTCTCCAGTGA
This sequence comes from Microhierax caerulescens, assembly GCA_035590215.1. Taxonomy (NCBI): domain Eukaryota; kingdom Metazoa; phylum Chordata; class Aves; order Falconiformes; family Falconidae; genus Microhierax; species Microhierax caerulescens. The sequence goes on along the minus strand of JAVJGJ010000037.1, from coordinate 47,336,476 downwards.
AGGGAAACAAATATACTGAATTTGACCAGCTAGCTGACATATATATATCCTTTTGCCCTGTAAGATAGCAAAAGTATTTCCGTTTTCAGACTTCCAATGATCCTAATTTAATATTTTTTTCTCTGACTAGTGAAAGTGAGACCGGCATCCTGAGCACCAAAGGATTTTATGACCTTCCAATGCACAGGTAGGGCATGCCTAGAGATTCCCCAAAACTTTCCAGTCAGCTCAAATAGAGTTACTTGCTAATTACTGCATAATGTTTAATTACTGGATAATGTTAATGACAGTTGTTGTTTCAGAGCTTGTTGCTAGCCCCCCCATTCCAAGCCTAGATCAGCATGCCCAAAGAGACAGGCAGATTATCACAGTGCTCCCACTGCACATCGCAAGGCAACAGCACACCACCGCATCCTTCTCATCAGGTGCCTCTCTTTGTCCCTTCTCCATCGCTCAAGTGTTATTTGGGGATTGGTATTGAAACAAAAGAACAAGTTCTGAATTAAAGAAGCTGCGAAGAAAGTGAAATGAATCCACCCCGTTCAGGTTCCTGCCAACAGAACCCCACTCCTGTCTTTCTGATGTTTGCTTCCAACCCTGCAGAGAACTTTGTATTCATTTTATCACAGAATGGAATTCAGATTTGAGCTTTACTTCACCGTGCCAGGAGCTGTCCTCAGTCACATGCTGTACACTTTTAATAACCTCAAGGGCTTTCACTTCACTAATAAGGAAAGATTATTCTTGTATTTCCAACATTCCTTTTACTTACTGTGAAGGAGAGTAGATCATGAATTAATATCATTTAAGCCACTGGAATTAAGAAATGGTATGTCTCTCAGTGCACCATTGGCTATTTTCTCTGACACGTACCATAATAGATCAGTTTCAATTTATGACTATTTATATGTAGGAATTTGTGTTACAATTTTTTTATCCGCTATGTCACTTTTGCAGGTTATTATCACGTAGATTTTGGAGTCTCCAGGGTATAACCATTAATAATGATCTTGTACTCTGGTAACAGTCAAAATCACAGTCAGATCCAATGTTTCAAATGTAATTTCCAAACCTATCGAGTCTCACACAACCATTGCAAAACAACTGGTTCCTGCTCCCTGCTCATCCATGAGTTCTTCATTGACTTGCAGTGTGGTGCCGTGGTTCTTCTCCTGGCTCATGATGCTGTGTGCCCTAAGAGGCTGCTGGGGCTGACCTCTTCCATCTCTAGTCAGGTTACATCTGACCTGCACTGGGACACCTCATGCAGCCAACGCATTTACCATCATGTAAGCTGCCACCAAGCTCCAAAGTCGTATTTGCAGGTGCCATACCAATAACATTGCAAGTTTGTCATCACTGTCAACTTGTACCATCAATGTAAAAAAGTGAAGCTGAAGAGCAGACTTTAAAGAAGGAAGCTAAGAACTGTTTACTTGCCTTTAAAAATCGGAGAAGCTGGAGGTGTTAGAACTTGCTAAGAGAATCATGTTCTAGATGTCTTACAGAAATACTGCATATAAAAAAGCTTTCTCTAAGTTTGCTTCAAAACACAGTGCTGAAAATCAGCTTTCAGGTTGGCAGCTGTTGTAATAGATGCCACCACACCACCTCTTTCAAAAAAAAGGTCCAAGTGATCACTATTTGGGATCAAGTATGTTCAGAAGCTTGAGTCATAGGGAAGTTCAAGACCAACATAGTCATGCAGTGTTCTATAGCTACAATAGGAATTTGATAGCTTCACAACTGACCTGCAAGGAAAAAAAGCATTATATATGCAACTGAGAGAGTCAGATTGTCAGAAAAGATGTGGGTTGAAGTTAACTACAGCTGAACTAAGACATTTGAAACATACCTAGGGTTGTGAAACAGCTCCAAAGAGTTTTGTTGTCACATAGAAAGAATCTGGCACAGACTTTCCATTTAAAACTTCAAATCATGTAAATTTTTATCCTATTGTGTGCTTATTTTCATATCTCATACTACTTTCAGTAGCCAACCTGACTGTTTACTCTTTAATCAAACTTCTTAATTCCTCTGGAAACCAATGTCTGTAGAAATTAATTTGCATTTCAAAGTACTATGTGGAAAAACATAAAATCTTCCCTCTGGCACTTTATTCAACAAATATTAAAGAATACCACAGCTTTTTCATGCCTTCTCAACTTTGTTCAGTAAAAGCAAGCTGTGCTAGACTGCCGTATTATGTGCCTTTAGAAGTGATCTATAGTATCAAACACAAAAATACTATTAGGATAAAATATTATTTAAACACATCCTTGCATCTAAGAATGGCAAATTGCAGTATCTCTCTTCTCTGTCTTGTTGACATCTATATCTCCTTCACGGTTGTATCTGAAAATCTTTTCCTTCAGGTTTGGCTATATTATGGATCCCTCAAAATCAAAACTGTAATCTTGATTAGAAGTATAAAATAGTGTCTGTCCCTTTCGAGTTTTTCAGATATTGAGACAGCAGTTCATCTATGAACAAATGCATCTTCCCATCATAGTTTCTGAACATTTTGTCTCCCATCAAGCAGGCCTCTTGACCACCTCTCCAGTTTTCTGTTGATTGTAGTGTTGCACCACTGTTTCACAAGTAATTGTTTTTTTCCCCTCTGTCAATATTTACCTGGCTCACCATTCAGGTTTTCTAGTACTTTTTCAAGATCTTAGCTTTTCAAGGAACAAAGACAGAATGTTTACTAGCTCAAAAACTTTGGCATAGATTGCCAATCAAAATAAATATATGTTAAAAAATTAAACAGTAATATTTCCCCTTTGTGCCAAAATGGATGCAAGACTTCTCTCATTTAAGCTCTTTGAAAGGGTTATATGCATTTTCAGAGTTCCAACAAGGTGCACTGACTTACTAGTAAGAACAGGAGCCCACTGGAAAATCATGTTCTTCTTTTCAATGGAAAACATTTATTTTATTTGTTTTCTGAAGAAAACCCATATCTTGCATGAAGGACAGATTCACAAAGGAAAAGGAAGATGGAATGTGGAAGAGATGTAAAATTTGGAGACAACCAGCAAAGGTACGGATTGACAGTGGCTGGTAATGAAAAGTGAATTATTTGCTGGGAGAGAAGACAACACTGAAAGGGAAGACATTTGCATAAAGAGACTTCTTTACCAGAACCCCTGAAGCAAGGGAGCTGGGATCAATCTTAGTATTTTCATCTATATTTTCTGTACAAAATGTGCACTAGGTTACTTTATATCCATGGTATTTGGTGATAATCCTGTTCTAAAGAATACTGTCAATACAGAAGATATAGGAAATATTCTGTAGGAAAATAAAGGGCACTTGATACTTGATTACATTTTTGTTGCTGCTAGAAATGCCCACCTGCTTGAGATAACTGAGAAAGAGAATGACCTGGGTATAGCAAGTAATCTCCAATTGCAAGTCACTAGTAATGATGAACCTGTGAAAAAAGACATTATCCCAAGTTGCTCCCACAGAATGAGAGAGACATTAAGTCCCATATATGATGTACATTCAAATGACTATATACAATGCGATCGTATAAATTCAAAAATGGTCAATTGAAATTAGGAGAGATGAAGTAGTATAGTGGTACCTATTAAAAACCCCAGAAAAATCCCATAACTTGTGCGGCCAGTTGATGACAACTAAGAACTCACCTTTCTGTAGTACTGCTCCTTGTGTAGCACTTCAGTTTTAACTATTATTGCTCATCACTCCTATCAAAGAGGCATCAGGGTTTCAAATGGATCTCTCTAACATACAGACTAAACTGCTGGGTAGCACCGTTCACTTTATTACACTAGAGAAAGAAAGGACATGTAGAGTGAGGAGCTAATACATGTGAAAATACTATTTCCAAAACACAAGAAAATTAAGGTTTTCCTTCAATATTCCCTCTGAAAATTATTACAAATTGCCTTAAAGGATAACCAGACTAAATCCTTCTATTTCCTTCCAGAAAAGCTTTAAAAAAATGGGTTTTGAGGAAAAAAATGACAGTTACAATTCAGGCTATCTCTGAGCAGGATCAAGCTGAAAAGGAAAAAAGCCACAAGCAATTCAAAGCTGGATTTTTATGGGGGTTTTGTTTGTTGTTCTTGTTTGTTTGTTTGTTTTTGAGGGGGTTATTGTTTGTGTTTGAAACCAGAGATTTTCTAGGGAAAATGAAGTAAAAGATTTAAGCAGGCAGAGTGAAGAAACCATTTCCTAAGATCAGTTATTATACAGAACATAACATCCTGGAGTTTTATTGTTGCCTACAGTTTTGCAAGTTACATTCCCTGGGACATACTAACTTATTGTGAGTTGTATGAGAAAAGAAAAATAAGGTACAGCATGTTTTTTGAATAATGGCATTTTATAGAATTTTTTTGCCTATGGGGAACATTAAGTTAGTGTCAAGATATTTCTTCTAATGTTCAATAGCATCAGGAGTGGTATGGAACTTTTGAGGCAGGAACCAATCCGAGCTATTGCTCAGAGCTACACTGTGAAATAAATAAATAAATAAAATGGATTTCACTGAGCCATTGTAATAAAAAACTTCCCAGATATCATCTATTCCAATGTACACTGTGAAAAGATTCTCCCCTTGAGCTAAATTTCTTTTTGAATTACCTACCTGCAAAAGCAACAATGTGCCTTTAGGTTCCGGGTTTACTACACTTATTATGTACAGATTCACCCATTCCTTCCTGACAATGTGTTGACTTGAATAGGCAATAGTTAGTATCTTCTTGTGGACTGGAGCTTAATTAAACAAACAGTAATGAGCCTTTGACTGTCATTTGGCCTGAGGGAATACAAACTTCGTGACTGGCAACCTGATGGAAAGAGAAAGCAAAAACTAGCCAGTTTTACCAAATAAAAGCTTTTCAGGAGTTTGATGCTTAAAATTATATTTGAAGTGACACTGGGTCTTTAGTCCCTTATAACTTTCCATATAGAGGCGCAAAGAGAAATTATGACAATTGTGAAAATAAACACAGCCGTATTTCCTGAAACGAATCCTGTCTATTCCCACCACTTTAAAATAATCATTATTTTAAAAAAACTCATTAGGGCAAAATTAATTTGCTTTTACATATTTTATTCTTCTATTTCAGAAGAATAATGTGGAACAACTTTTGCAACTGATTTGAACTGGGTGATTTGACCACCTCTGACATAAACAAAGTCTGGACATCAGGTGTCATCCCAGAATAGGTGCGGTGTCAGTGTCTCAGATATGAGACAGTCCTTTCTCCAGTTGTTACACACTAACCTACTTTATATTTTTGGGCTCATTTTCTCTTCTGCTCTCATTTCACCATAGTCACTTTTAAAACCCTCCCTTTCTGATAAATGTTAAGTGTCAGCTCAGTCAAAAGCTAAGTTTTTAATGGTATGTCTGTAGTGCTTGCAGCCCCAGGTTTACCTCAGTCTTAGACATAGTCCTTTGGGATATCTGATCATGTACTGAAGGGAAAAAAAAAAAGTATCAATAAAGGTTTAGAGGCAGACCTTAGCTTTGAAATTCTGAAACTACAAATAATTCCAAATAGTTCTGTCAACAAATTCCTTATTGCTTTCTGTAATTTTTACGTGCAATTTTTCAGCCAGTTTGAACGGATTACCTTATTTCTGAAGAATCTGAACCTATATTCAAGCCATGAGACTGAACAAATAAGTCTTATTCTTGCCTCACACGTTTCTACTGTTTGTGTGGCTAGAAACAGCCTTTCCAAAAGATTTTCTTTTATCATAGTCTGATCAACAGAATCCAAGCCAGTAAGTTGTTCGTACTTTTTTGATGAGCTGAATCCCCTTCTAACTAGTTTTTCAGCTGTATGAAACTAGAACAGCTGTTCAGACCTCAGTCTGTAGTATATCACTGTAACCAAAGCAGCATTCAAGTGTAATTTTGTCATCTTCTGAGGATCTTCAGTCACATTGTGGGAGTTATTGGACAACACCTCACTGGAGAGGTTACAAAAGAAAAGGCATTTTCTATGGTGAGTTGGAGCAGGCAGTGAGGGACCATGGAATGGAGACATGTCTCAAAGCCTATTTACTAGTTTATGCTCAACAATAGCAAAGTGTTAGAGAAGTATTTACACTCCTAGCTGTAATCTACTTTAGATTCAAGTACTGACCATTTAGTCCAACCTTGTCCCAGAACCAGATACTTCAACAGAAAGTGTAACACACCTCAACAGGGACACCATATAATCTGAATGCTTAAGGTTCCTTAAAATTTGTGTCAACAATATCTTGAAGTAAAGAAATTATTAAACCTGCTGCAGATTTTTTCATCTCAGCTTCCTACAGTAATGAATTCTGAAGAAAGCAATTCCTTTTAACAGCTGGAAATTCACTGTATTTCTAATGTCTTTTTTGTCCCTTTTACATCTATGCTACTGCTTTCTGAAAACAAATAAAATTGTTGTGTTGTAGCTTTCAACTTTAAATTGAGTCATTGCCACTACGCCATTCCCACCATCGCTAGGATGCTTTGACTAAGAATATTAGAAGAAAAACTAGAGCAGACAGCAAGAGAGACATGCAGTCCTAAACATTTGTAACAGACTCATGTAAATAATTTGGAGAGTTATTATGGAAGAAAATGCTGTTGTGAGAAACGGGACCTTCCAAACGGGATGGCTGTTGTCTTGACACCATTTCATTCTCTCTGCTGGAAAGGCTAAGGCATAATCTTCCTCTGCCTGGTCTCAGCAGAGTACTTGAGCAAGACTATTTTACAGCTTACTTTTACTTCAACCACTCCTAGCAGAACACTCCATGAAAAGCAAGTCCCTGGCACTTTTGCTGTAAAGGCTGACCTCAACTATAGGAGCTGCTTTTAAGATTTTTAATCTGAATTTCAATTCTTTGTAAAACTCACAGATAAGGAAGGACTGAATAGCCTCATCCCACCAAAGCTGCAAATAAGACAAATCAAAAACCTTTTCTTTTTAGGTTACATTCTCCCCACAGAGTGAATCTCATGATTGTGCTATTTGCAGCTGCTCTGTGATCTTAAGGGGGCTCTCACAAACAGCGCTCGTTTGTGCACAAAGAATGTTGGTTTGTCTAAATGATAAATAAAAAAGAGAGCAATAAAAATGGAATATGGAGGTTTAAGTTTTAAACTCATGTTTAAGTGTAAAGCCATGCTTTTGCTTTAAATAGAAAGTGTCAGACATGAGTCTCCAGTGCCCTAATGCTTGCTTCTTTAATAAATTGATTAATTCCACTTCATATTTAAGTCAATTAGGAGACTTATGAGAACTGTATTGAAACCCAGAAGAAATGCCAATAGAATTAAATTCCTATATTGTTACTTTATGTGAAAGAGCATTTTGTTACAAGTGCATTATACTAATTATGTTAATACTTGATGCTCTATTTGACATAGATAAAGTAAATTTAGAAGCATTTTACAAAATATTTTCTTTCCATACTCAGATGAAATTGCTTTTAGTTGAAAACACTCCTGAAATTCTGAATTATTTGTATCAAATATAAAGAATATGGATTAATAGGGTGATTATATCTTGCCACAAATCTTCTAAACCCAACTATGACACTTACCTAAAGTACAAGACTAAACTAATTTTCCTTATTAAAATTAAGTAAAAAATCTTTCAGACATAAGCATAAAATGCTGAATTCCAGATATTTCTAAAAAATAACTGCCAAGTCCTATTACAAGAAGCTATTACTATAAGCATCTTTGGTATGATTTGCTTCCAGTCCATTCCTGTTACCTTTGCACCATTTAAGCACGAGAAGCCATAATGTAATAACACTAGACTAACTTAAAAACTGACAGCTTTCTGCAGATCTTCCATATCTGTCTTTCTTCCCCCTTTTATTGTATTTTTCTCCTCTGCATGCAGAGAAATAAAATATGGTGGGGAAAAAAAGTAAATCCAGCTTCTCCTGATGCCTGTTTCTGAGAGTCCTACTATTGATGTAACTGAGAGCAGTCCTTAGTTTGCTATAATTGATTCTTTCAGGGATATCTAAGAGCTGACTTAAGAGTTACCTTCCTCACATACATTATTTTCAAGTGCCCAATGTACAATTTCATTGTAGAGGAGAACCTGGTCCCAGCTCTTCAGAAATCCTCCCCAGATCACATTCTCTCAATTTCTAGGCTTCTACTTTCCACTATGTACTTGGCATCTCCATTAAAACTGCAATGGTGAAAATATGCAGCATTTCAGTGAAGCAGGCACAGATCTGTCGCTGATCTAATCACAACAAATTACGGCAGTAGCTTGTTTGCTGCAGTAGGCTGTGATTCCAAGGGGCATGTTTACATCTGAAACAATGGAAAGAGTTCTGAGAAGCATTGTAACCAACTGAAGTAAGCTTGATAGCTAATAATAATAATAAAAAAAAAAAATTATTGCTTCCTAGTAATATGACAAAAAAATGCTATGCCATTCCACTGGTAAAAAACTTCATAATAAACGGCATGTGCTTCAGGCAGCACAGAACCTGAAGCTCAGATACATGATGTGAATGTTAGTTTGAAGTCTTAGCTGGCCTGCTGCATTTGAATGGAGTATGGAAAGCCTGGCCATTCACAGTTAATAGTGGCCTGTACTTGTCGTCCCTTCATTCTGAGGGCAAAACTTCCTTTCCCTCTTAGCAGAGATAACAATATCAAAGTTACATTAATACTACCTCTGTTGGACATATTTTGGTGTTAAACCTCAACCTTTAGTTTGACCAAGCCATCTTGTGAGTGGAGAACATGCTGGCACTCACTTCCAGTCAGGCTCTGAAAGGTGGTTTAATTGCATTTCATTAGATTGAGTATTCAAATCAAAGCCATTAGGGTTTGAGAAGATTGATTTAATTACCTAGTTTCTGTGCAGGCACTCTGTAAGATAGGACTGATTTCAGTTAGTATCTAGAATAAAGGCAAAAGTGTGAATGAATAGACAAGGTTGAAGCACAACTATAAGAATATCTTCAAAATATTTTTTTTTTTATATATATAGTAAATGCTTTGGACAAAGAAAAAAAAAGATACCTAACTTTGTTATTTCAGGGGGCTGAAACCAGCTCTGCTTCTGGACATAGTACAGACAGAATGACAGCTTCATTGTTTTACTTAGGTGACATTACAGTGACAAATGTAAAAAGTGTCTGAAAATGTCTGCATAGGCTGATCAAGCTGTGGTATATGCCTTTTCTTCCTGTTTGTAACAAAGTGCATTAAATGTCAGTGAAGGAGAGAAAAGGTGGAGAACATTGTTCAAAGTGGTGAAATACATCACCTCTCCTAAAAAATGGTGTGCATCTCTAAATCTTTCTCCTTTTCTATTTCTGATAACTATGTATGTCCTTATCTGGTTCCTTATCTGTATGCTGTCACAGAAGTGCAGAATGCAATGACTTATTTTCTGCCAAGTCTCTCTTTAAACTATTTCTTCTGCTCACACTCCAAAAAAAACCTCTCAAAACCTCCCTTCACAAGGATTAGGCGCAGTCCTTTAGATACTCCAGATTTTTTTTTTTCCATTTCTCACTCATCAGAAAAAAAACTCTTCTGAACTCCCTCCCTTCAAATGCATTTGATTAAGTCTTCAAAAACGTCATTACCCTTACTTCTGGAAATAATCCTTCTCACTTGATGTGGTCCTTCCCTGAGGCTCAGACCCGTGGCTGATTGCCCTAATGGCTTACACAACAGGAAAGTGAACAGCTCACATTTTCTTCTGAACTGGGTTCCTTCTCCTGTGCGAGGGAAGAAGAAAAGAGAGGGGCAAAATCAATAACGAATAGTTTTGTTATTTGTTCAGATGTAGGGAAGTTCTCTCCCAGCAGCAGGACCATAACTCAGAAGCCACCTTGTAATCATAATAAAGCTGGGCCTCATTACTCTGCCTCTATTCCTTCATTGCTGTTGGTATACTGACGTTGGTGCTGTGGCACCTGCAGCTCAAGAGGTTGAATTATAAGACCAGCTATTTCAAAAGCAACGTTACAGCCCTGAGACTGTGTGAAAACTCAGGCTAAAATCCTGAGCTAACATCCTGATGTTAACTTAGCCTGACTCTTCAAGGTTGCCTTTCTGTTTGTCTCCTCAAGCGCTGGAGGTGGCCATATGTACAGTGAGACTGCAATGGCAGGAGGCACACGGCGTGCCTCTCTGCTCTTATGCTCCTCACTAAGGAGAGGCAGGCAAGGATCATAGCCTGATGCAAACAACTCTCCAAAGGGAATTCTCTGCAGCATCAAACTACTTGATAAGGCAACTTACACAAAGCCCCCTGCAACTGTAGCAACCAGACCTATCTAAAAGCATTCTTAAGAAAATGTTGAAATGCCAGATATAAAACCAGTCGTCCTTCAAACAGATGGATTTTTTCTGTTATAAAGAAGGAGAAAGCTCAGGAAATAGCAAATTATTGAAGTGATTGTCCAGCATCTCAGAAGGGTGAAATATGTTATAGAGATTGTAATCTAAATACAGCACAAAGCTTTAATGGAAATGGTCTTCTTAAGCCTTATGCTTCACTCGGACATTTGAAGAGTAGGTATTCTGGAATCCCTTTTCTAAGCAAAAAACTGTTCTTGTATACCGTAGCTGCAGCATTTCTGAGCAGGTTTCTGATTACTGAGATAGGTGACAAGTCCAAGGAGCTTTTGTATTGATAAAAGGATCACTTTTTTTCTAACCTTGTTAGAAACTTTGTCAGGGCAGCTGGAGAACTTTGTATAAGAACATCTAAAATGATGGAGCAAGCCACTAGAGAAGCAAGAGGAAAAAACTAGGACTGCAAAATAAAAACTAGCTTCCTATTCCTTATCACCCTCAGTCTTAAAATGCCAATTTAGGAATGATGGAAAGTGAAATGGTTTACATCACTTCATCACCAAAATAATTAGGAAAGTCTCCAAAGCAGCAATAGCAAGCAAGCAAGCAGTTTTAAAATATTAATATCATGTATTAGCAATGTTATTAATCAGCAAGGTTACTTGCAAATAAAGCTTGTCTACAAGAATAGTGAAGGGTATAGTTCCATAGGGAAAACCTTGCAGACCCTATGAAAACAGAACCAAAAAACCCACAGGAAAAAAAACACCCTAAAGAATCTAGGACTTTACACATCCTTTAGAGTCTTCAGATAACAAGACACTATCAGCATCCTATCCTTCTCATTAGGGAAAGAGATATACAAGCAACTGTTTCGTTCCCTTCTTTCTGCATTTATTACAGACACTCAAAATGCCCAAGTCCTGCAGCTTCTTTGAAACAAGTGTCAAGGGCAGATTTAGAAGGTACTAACTGCCACCAACAAAAGGAGGATGCAAAAATAGAGGAAATGTCAAGCGTGAAATCAGGACATGAAACAATTAATCAAGGCACCAAGATATGAACATGAGGGATGAAGAGAGTTCATGCCTAAGCACAGCCAGAGAAAGAGACTCCTGTTATTTCTAACAGTTGCCACCATTGCCTCCAACAGCAACTCTTCTGTAATGGAAAGAAGAACTGTCACTGACAGAGATGGAGAACACTTCATTTTGATGCTTATATCTCCTCTCTGCAAACTGTGACTCTGCAACTAAGTTCTTACCCTCATAAAAAGCACAACATGAATAACAAAGTAGTTGTAGCCAGTAAAATTTGAAGTTAATTGAAATGTTTCTCTTTTTCTGCTTATTCAAGTAAAGCTGTAGTTTTTCATTTGTTTAACCCCTAGATTCTCCCAGAAGCTTCAAAAGTGGGATGAACTTCTACCCCTGCTCTCCTGGAAAGCATCTCCTGGATATTTTAAAATGTGTTTTCTTATCCCTGTCCTTAATTCAGATGATAATCTCTTAAATATCTATATCCTATTTGGGAATTAAACTTTCCTTCAGGGTTGCTGGATGAATCTCACAAAAATACCATCAATGCAGACAAGTAGTAACTCTTGGGGAGGAAAATCTAGCATAGGAATTATAATTACAGCAGCAGTAAGATTAACCACATATTTGTCAGTACGATTAAGCATATGCTAAGCCTGAATAGGATAAAACAACATTTCCCTCTATTTAATTATTAAATTAATTGCAGAAGAATTATAAGTTAATCAGAAGTCATTAATTATAAATTATGCCTAAGAAACAAAATCTAAAAGATTTATTGAGGAAAGAATTTGTTAAATATATATACATTTTAGTACATGCAATAACTAAAGAGTTTGACAGTCTTAGAACAACTTAGAAAAACAGCTCTTATAATTACTACAGAAATTTCTCACGTGTATGAAAAATACTCTGGAAAGATATATTGAAATATGAAAAACTATTTAGTTAAACAATTCATGTGCCTAGCTTGTCTCCAGAAACTGCATTGGTTCTCATTAAAGTAGTAGGTGCCTCTATTAAAAGGTGTAAAACTTTTGTGCTTTCCACACTCAGTTTTTCTGTTTAGAAGGAGCTGGTTTTTCACTAGTTGTGATAAATGCAAAAAAAATAATAATAATAAAATAAATAAATTAAGTAACAATTACTTTTAGCTCTAAAGTTCAGTATTTTCCAGACTGTCTCATTATGTTGCTACATGCTATTACAGTATTGTGAATCTACACAGACTTGGTCTGAGAATGGCACAGGGAGAAACATAATCAGGTGGTGTTTAGTCTTCGTGAAATATACAGATAATTCCCAGTATTAGCAACAGGAGAAAAGGAGCGAGAAAAAATGTGAATGGTTTGAATGGATACATAAGATAACATACACAAGACAGCATGATCTAAAAATATGCAACGATTTGGCTAGTAAGTGCATAGAGGTGCACAGATTTCATTGCCTGTGAAAACATGACTGGATCTTTTGAATTACGGAAGAATGACAACTTGGCAAGTCACCACTTGCAGCCAGTAACTTTATTGGAGCATGAGGTGGTGTGGCAGAGTGCCATGCATCATTACAGCGGGTGGGTACTCTGGAGGAATTAATAAGGGTGATGGTTTGGTGCCTGCACTGTGCCAAGATGGGAGCTTCACAGTCACTTTCACGTCAGCTGAGGAGGGTGCAATAGATCTCAGCACTGCACCTGGTGATGCTTTTCACCAGAAGCTTTAACTTCAACCTATGAACTATTTTGGCTTCTATTCAATGATTATTTTTTTCCTCAAACCATATAGTACAACCTGTTCCTGCAAGTCATATTGAAAAATCTGTTTATAGTAGCTGTTCCACGCCAAAGACAATGTCTGAGAAAGGCTGTGAAAGCCCCCAGTGACACTGAGGTGTTTTATTTCACAGGAAGTCCCTTTACACATAATTTTTGATACAAACAACAAAATGTTATTCTAAAGATTGACTTCTGAAGGACAAAAAGACACATAACTGTAGTAATAGATCAATATGGATCATTATAGTAAGTAAAGATGTTATATTCATGCCATAGCTAAAAAAATTGCAGCTACTTTATCCTGAAAAGCTTAAATATAGAAAATGAGGTAACCCCTAGGAAACAGCACTATTAACATTCAGAGGAAAACCCACTCTGGTGATGGGTACTCAGTGAGATAACTGAGAATTCAGGACCTCCAGGAAGGTGTTGATGAAATATTTCACCTTAAAAACAGCAGCTGTAAAGGGTATTGGCTGGTTCTAATGCATGAAGTCAGTCTCCCAACAGCAGGCTGACTGCAAGTCCTACCAAGCCAGCCAGACTTATTGACTTTACCTGCAGTTGCAATGATAACTGTAGAAAATCCAGACCTCCAGTCTTTTCTACTGCCATACGAGTACCAGGGTCCTACTCTTGCCTAGCTACAGATATGATGCTTTCCTGACAAAGCAGTCAGGCAACTAATGTGTTGAAGCTGAAGGAAAGATTCATCATCTTCCTGCTAGCATACACCTGCTACTGGCCTTCCCACAGGGCTCAAAGCAATTCTTCAGTGTCAATTCAGCTCCTAGATTAAAGAAAGAGACATATTTCCACACCTCTAAAGCTCTGACATTTTGTACAATAGACTAATACTCCTTTCTGGCAACTGTTTTTCATTTTTCAGACTTAATCATTTAACAAACCAGTACTTTGTTTCAACAATAGGAAGGCTAGATCTGACAAGCTGTTAATAAAAATAAAAAAAATAAAAAACAAGCTCTATAAATGAGTCACTGTCGTATTAGTCTGATTCTGAGACCTGAGGACAAAAATATGCAATTCCTTCACTATAGGCATCTCAATACCCTCCCTATTCTCCCAGATAAAAAGCTTCGTATTTTTCTTTCATTGTCAGCATGCCCTGGGGAAAAGTCTTCCAGTAACTTTATTACAACCCACATGTTGCAGGTGTTTGATTTCCCTCTAAGGCCATGAGGAGGGAAAGGAAGGATGAGTACACTGTTTGTGGCAACCAAAGCAACCTGTTAGGAGCTCTGGCATCACTCAAATGCCAAGCCAATGCATCAATATGCAAGTAAGGGTGTGGAGGGCAAATTTCCTCCAGCGACACCACCCGTGAGTTCTGCTGTTTGGACTCTGGCTGTATTGCACATATGGAACAGAGCAAACCAAACGGATATATTGATGCCTGGTACAAAGGTGTCTCTTGGCTTTAGTCCCCATCAAAGCACAACAGCCTGAAAGGAGAAGACAGCTTTCATTTTTATCTATAAATTGAGTTTCAACTCCTTTTTGTTCTCCAGGTTTCCATTTTAACTATTTATTATCCACTGTGTATTGCTGAGCAATTGTTCTCTGAGGGCATAAGCTAGGTAAGAAGGGGTTAGTTTCCCACGTAGTTCCATAATAGTATTGATAATTTACAGCCGGTGAAACAGCTATAGGCACTACAAAGAACTTTCAAGCAAAGCATTGCTTTCCTTGCTTTTCACCTACTTTGAGTAAAATCCAGCTATAAGTAATGCCCAGGAAACACAATTGTGACTAATGATTTTTTGTAAAATAATTTGTAATGATACTAGAGAGTATCACTTTGAGAGGAAAAACTTGGAAGTCTGAAGAACCATTGTTACTAGGCTGCCTATCTGGGCATCTCCAGTATCACAAGACTGCAAGACCAATAGCACTCAAATGCACAGTTCCATTTCTAGGTTCTGTCAAGGGCAGCAGTATTTGCTCCTCACTTTTTTCATTTTCAGTTTACAGAAAAGTTTCTTTCAATTATAGATTAATAAATCAAATAAAAGGACACTTTAATTGCTATTGACAGGTGTCCTATTCTGTTGTAGCATCTTCTGAAACGTTGGAAGAATAGAATAGCAAAAGATATATCCCATATCTTTATTTTCTCTGCATTCACTAATACAAAAGTGACAGATTCTAATCAACTGCTATCAACACAGGTCTCTTTTTTTTTTGTAAGAATACTAACACCAAAATGATCTGTTCAAAGTTCTCTTTTTTAGAATTCTTTGAAGCTGTGGTATAAAATGCTTTCTTCTACTCAAATTCCAAGCTATATCTTATTCTCAGTTGTATGCAGGAGTTAAGGTTATGCAGTAATTTATACAAAGAACTGTATTAAAATTGCTCCTTCAAGTAAGGGTAAGACAACCACAAAGATTTAAACCAATACTGGAGGTACAGAGTGGAAATACAATATGTTACAGAAGACAGGAAGCAAATAAAATACTTTAAATATCATGAAAGACCATTATATCTCTTAAAACCAAGTGTTTTTTTCCAGTTGTTAAAGTACCACCTCTGTCCTCACCAAACTTCTTTTCCACATCCAATCTGCTAAATATCTTCTGTCTTTTAAAACCATGTGTCATTTAAAAATATAAATAAAAATTATGGTAAGAAAATAAGAACTTGTGGTTCTCAAAGAAAATTAGACATGTAAAATATCCTTTGCATGAATATAATTTCAATAATATGACAATACTAACATGAATTTGAAAGAAGAATTCAGCTCTGCCATCCACAGAATTTTCAACCACCTCTGTAGCAAAGGGGAGGAAGCTGCAGATGGTCACGTAGGTATTTCTTGATCCTGTGCTGCTTCTAAGATTCAGCCTTGGCTGATTTCAAATAAAGATGTAAGGAACTTACTTCTCCCTATATAAAATCTAATAATATCTTGGGTTTATTTAGAATGAAATTATATTATCAATAAGGTGGTTCGATTGAAGATGGTGGTTTGCCAGAGATGAGTTTAACTAATACTTTTAGCAACTAAATTATAACTAATCTCTGACATTTTGCAGTTCATCTTGTCTTGCTAAAAAACTAGCCATTAGGCAAAATAGTGAGTCATTATTTTACTTTCTTTGAAGTGAGAACTCAGAACAAAAGATGGTAAATTGCTGGTCACCATGGATACCTGCTCCTTTCATCATACAGATATTTTTATGAGAGTTACTTTGAGGCAAAAGTGTAAATTATCTGTTAAGATACTGTTCTTCGGGGGGAAAAATAAAATCCTTACCTCTCCCTTACCCTCAAGAAATTAAGAATAAATTCTTTTTCATAATGTGGTCAATGGCAAAACTCTCAGGTATATGGGGCAGGTGTGTAGAATTTCAAGATTTTTTTCAGTCATTTGGCAATTGTCTTTTAGATTAAAAATTCCTGTTTACCAAAAATATCATTACCATTAGTTTGCAGGTGGTTACTACAAATACACATTGTGGCAGTGGGATTTGCTAAATCTCAGCATAAACCAGGTTACTTCCTAGTAAAAACCTGTAACATTAACAGGGAATCTAATAATGTCCCTGTGATACCTGCTGTGCTCCGGAGGACGCTGCTGCTCTGCCTTTCAGGCTGCTGTACCAACATGTAAGTGGACAATTTTCTGTCCTGTGCTGCTCACAGATGACAGATGGAGAAAAGGAAGCATTAAAGGGAAGCAAGTCTTTAAAATGGAAGGGTATAGTTCTTCTAGAGTACTTTGATATGACTGCACTTGCCATGCAAAACAGATCTCAAAGACAGCTGGAAACTGTTCATGACTGCTTCACAATTCATGAGCACATGTGCCCATGGATCTCAAAAAATAGAGTGAATTAATCAAGTTAGCCAGGGGCAAAAGCCAGAAACGGCACAATGCCTATGACTGTGCAGCTGGCATAGACTGTGCAGACTGTTACTGCCCAGGCTGAGGATTTCCAGCTGCTGAACCTTTCCAGAGGAAATGGATTGGCAAAAGAGAGGCATTCAACACATTTTAAAAAGCAAGGTGAAGATCCAGTACAGAATAATGAATGTCCTACATGGTGACCAGATCTCCCATTTGGATGCCAAAGCAGCTGATTGGACCCCTGCTCCGGATAAACCCCACTACATGAATCCAGTGTCAAGTTTAGCACAGAACTTGCCTAGGAGAGTAGGTCCAAAGGCAAAAGAGGCAGGAGGACCTCCCACACAGGGGTAACAGATCTGCGGTTTGAATCTGGGGCAGGCTGGGCATCACTGAGAAGAGCATGTCGTCTTCCCCAGTGGAGCTCTCCTCCACTCACAGTGAAGTTTGTGGAAATAATTTGAAAACACACAGCCCAGCACATGATCCATCTTTGACCAAAAGTCTCTTTTGGTAGGGTGCCCATTCGCTCTGTTTCATACTGCGGTACAATTTAGGCAGATAGCTTTCTCTCACCAAGCAGATCTGCTTTTGCAAATCCACATCAAGGGAGAAATGCAAACTTTTCTCCTTTCTCAGGTAACTGTGATTCACCGGAGCAGGCCTGTAAGTTCAGTACTCATGGACTTGACTCTGAGCCAGACACTCAGTTCTTTGAGGTCAATACAGTTTTATAGCTTTAATATAAGCTATGAACTACATGTCCAGTGAGAAATCAAGTTTGAAACATTCATGTCAACAGGACCTTAGAATGTGTACAATTAATGTTTCTCTTTTGTGATATCTGAACAACTTGACATTTGAGGTCTGATGGCTATAGGAATTTTTGCTTTCTGTTGATGCCAGCTGCAATTATTTTTGGTAATTTCAGTGCAAGGAGAGTCTCAGACTAAGTATCTAGAGTATCAGAATGACGTTCCCTGAGATGAAGCAGATGTACTTCAGAAAGAATTGGACCTTGAGCAAATATTTTAATATTCCATTTTCATTGCTTCCTTACTCACCACTCCATACATTCACAGGCTGATCCCTCCTTAAAGATTATTCAGTACTTGCCAAAAGCTCTGTCCAGTTATCATACTAAAGGAGCTAAGTGTTGCTTCTTTTGAGAAAAGTTGATCTGAATGTTCTAGAAACAGAAACACTTCACTTGAAGACAACATTATTTGGAAATGTGTAAATAGAAAAGAGTTCTAGTATTTTCTAAACTATAAGATTTTATGCTGAAAAAAAGATGGTTTTATGGAAAACAGTTGGATATGAGAGATGACAAATTCTTCAACAGGAAAAAAAAATACTTCCACAAAGAAAACAAAAAATAAAACCACCAACCAACCATGTCCCAATGAACATTAAGTAGTTATAGCCATTTGCATCCTGTTAAAGAATAATGTGGTTTTTAGCAGCTGACGATTTCCCTGGTAATATTTTCAGTACAAGAGGGTTATTTATTTCTAGTATAAATTAACCAACTGAAAATTAAGTAGAACCTCTTAGCAATGAATAAACAGCACTGTGTTTGGGCATGAGCAATGCATGAATTCTTCCTTATTTTACTCCAAAAGGGCAAAAAAAAAAAAAAATAACAGATGTGCGAAAAGGGGGGCACAACATACTGTAAAATTAATTCTTAAAAGGTAAATCTCATGTTGCCTTGTGCCAAAGACAAGTTTTACAATGTGGTTTTACACAAACTCACTTATCTAATTCCAGGACTCCTGTGGTTTCCAACCCTGGAAATACCAGTCCAAGCATGTGTGGTATGAACTGCTTCATACAGATTTCCACAGACCACTTTATCTGCTTTACCAGCTGTACACAGTCTTTTACATCACAGTGCATTCCAAGGCAGGCAGACTTCATTTCCATCACGTTCGGTATAGAAAAGAGACTGTACTTGGGCAGTATCTGTGCATGGCGAATGAGACATAAATGGGGTAAATCTGAAAGCCCTCAAAGTCTCTCTGATATTCTATATCTAAGGCTAGGCCTCCTCAAAACTCACTGAAACCCTTAAAGTCTCCATTATTGTTTATTTTCCTCTGCAGAAGGCATACATCAAAGAGAGAAAACAAAAGTATTAATTAATAAATCAGAGTGGAGGACACTAAAAAACCCACAGAAAATCAAATTGCAGAATATTAAAAAGTGCTTTGCAATATGGTAAACAAAACCTCTGTGGGGGGGATTAGCTCAATCTTCCTGTAGTTTGCTGTCCTCTTCTGCAAAGCATGAAAGGAGTTTGCTGTATGCAGTGTTTGATACACTTTGACTTTTCAGGCTACTTATGGACCGGAATATAAAAATCTCTTCACAGCATCTTCTCACTTTGATGCTTCTGTTTTTTCACTTTCATTTATTTCAGCTGTCTGCCTGACGTCAAATGCTCTAATGTTTTTGGCAGAGATTGCTGCAAAAAAAGACGTTTGGTCACTTCATTATGACAGTTTCTTTCAAGTTTATATTCTGTTCCTTTTGTCTCATTTAGTAATTCTTACAGAGAATGCAAGAGCATTCCAGCCATGATAGTTTACTATCACTTTCTGTTTTCGTCATTTCATGAAGTGCATACACAGCATTAGAGTGCTGCCATTTGAGAGAGCACCTGAGGGCCTGGCTATCCCACATCACACACATTAAGGCTGCAAGACTGCAGCAGCATCTGCCTTAGGGCATTCTACAGGTAGAAAGAAATAAACTGCAGATCTGCACATTTGGTGGTCAGTTTCAGACATCCAACTTCAATAAAACTGAGTCAAACTCTGAAGAGTTCAGAGAAAAACACCAAGAAGAGAAGGTCTGGAATACAGGACTGCACAAGGCTGAAGAGTGGAAAAAAATGTGGGCCAGAATATTCCAGACAGTGTGTAGCCCAGTGTCTCTGGAACAGATCTAATGAACCAAATGATAAATAGCCCTAGATGGCAACTTTTAGAAATTTGATGAATAGTGTCTCTTTTTCCACTACTGACATCAGATAATATGACTTGGTGCATGTAAGTGCATGTCTAAGCACTAGCAGAGAATACAAGTGAGTTTTGTTCCTTTGCCCTCAGCCTCCAAGAGGTCTCTAAATCTATAGTGAAACATTTTATCTCCAGTCATTTTTTCCCCATTCAGCTTTTCCTGTTATATGTTGCATTTGTGTCTGTGGTTGTGATCAAAATTTACAATGATTATTATTCTGGGATGCCTGAACTGACAGTCAGGGTGAGTGATATCTAATTTTACACATGGGCCTACATGTCAGATGAAACTCCTCCAGATTTTCTAACAAATCACCCTTTAATTGAAAGGTTACCACATTAGATTATTTAACAGTGCCCTTGGGTATATTGTAAGACCATATTCATAAAATTTAAATTAATTCTCCTGTATTTCAGAATAATTCACGGTGGAGAACACACAATTATATATGTCTTTTCGTTTCCAAATGTGTAATTACATAGAAAGCATGAAAGAGTAAACCACCTTCAGAACCCTTGGACATTTGAACGTGAACTGATAAACACAGTAAAGTAACTTAAGTCCAATGCACTTGCAAAGCACATCAGGAATAGGCTGAAAGGCTTTTCCAGGGAGGAATGCTGATTGTGTAAATTCTATGGCAGCTGCTTATCAAGTAGTGCTTTAAGATCCCAGAAAACTTACCAAAAAGAAAAGCTTTTAATAAATGAGAAAACTCTCCCTATCTTTAAAAAATTTGTTTATTGTTTATGTAGTGGGTACCATTGTCTTTACCTACTTCATGTACTAAAAAAGACAAATCTACTCCAAAATCTCAGAAACAAAGAAGGGTTAGCCTGAAGCTTACACCTGCTCTGTAAGAGGTACCATTCTACATTAAAAGAAAAAAAAAATAGTAGAACAGCAATACAATCATTTAGCTTTCACCTGACAAAAATGCTAGAAGACCCAAGCTTTCAGATGTCTTTATCAAAAGAACAAAAAAAAAAAAAAAAGCTAAGGGCCTTGCTTTTCATCCAAGGCAGAAAATGCACAAATGAAAATGAGCTGGTCAGTACTGAAAGCTGTAGAACATCAAACAAACATATCAAATGAGACCCAGCGTCCTACAGCAGGCAGGAGAAGGTCTCTAGGGA
The DNA here is from genome assembly GCA_035590215.1 of Microhierax caerulescens. Classification (NCBI taxonomy): domain Eukaryota; kingdom Metazoa; phylum Chordata; class Aves; order Falconiformes; family Falconidae; genus Microhierax; species Microhierax caerulescens. Next base: position 47,315,313 of record JAVJGJ010000037.1, on the reverse strand, counting down.
AAATTTAAAAAGCAGAGCAAGTGTATTGCGGCACTTCCCTGGAATGGCCGTTCTGCTTCCAACAAGTTGCATTAAGGAACTTTGTGAGCTAAAGCAGGCAGTAAAAACCAGAAAAAAATGGGATTTTTTTCCTCCTTGCTTTAAGGTATCCAAAGTACATGAACTGCTTAACTGATAAGTAAAACCACTGCTTAACATACTTACTCTTAAACCTGTTTATTTTAAACCTGCTTTTCCTCTATCTGTCAAGTATGAATGAATGTTTAAAGGATGAGGTTCTCAAAGCAGCTGCAGAAAGAAAATTACCACCACCACCCCAGGAAAGTCTTATAAGGAAAACCACAAATATCACATCTAACACTGAAGATCTTTCTTCCTAAGAAGGGACTGAGAATAAAAGAAAAACTGAGGACATACAAACAGGTTTTTAAGATAATGGTAATTCCCTGGTAATTGCAAGGAGTGTTTCTTACATCTGTTTATTCCAAACAAGGTCATTAAATTCCACAAGTATTGTGATTACCTATCTATAATATTCTGAAGTCATAAACAATTTAATTTGTTTCTCATCTGGAGACAATATGTATTTTCCACCCATTACACAGAACATAGCAGTTAATACTGGATTAGTATTGTAATAGACTCTAGCTCACCAGGTTGGGACCCCATGATTTTGAGATTACACACTTACAGTGTCAGTTACTGCTCTGAAGATTTTCTGCTGTGGTAGTCAAGCCAGGGAAAAAGACATCCAAATCTCTACAGTATAGGCAAAGAGCCAGTACTCAAATGACTTTCGTATGGAAATTCATTACTGAATCAGAAAGTGTTTGACCAGAAGGGATGATAAGTACTAGATAAATGTTTTCCTAAGGATCTTTCCTAAGCCAGTTCCTTGTTTTCAGAGAGATGTAGAATACTTGTTCCCCACTGTTTAACAGGGGCAGGGGTGGTGGAGGTGCCTTTATGGGGGCAGGGGGTTGCTGCAGGAATGATCACCATCAAAAATTAGAAAAAAGGTAATACAGCATTTTTTTTTCTGTTATTTGAAATAACATAATTGTTTACCTCCATCTGTCATTTGTTGTTTTGCAAAGTCTCTGGTGCACAAGAAGGGCTGTTCGAATCTGTGCCATTTACACCTACAAGCATTTTTGTAGCCCCTTCATCAAATTGACTTGGTCCTCAGCTCCTTCAGTACAGAAGTTTCTTTTACTGCAAATGAAGAGAATGGAGACAAGTCATTCACCTCCAGAGAAATCACAGTGTTAACAGTTCCATCTCAAACGACATGGTATTGTATTACAAGTAGAGATGAATATATCTTTGTGAATTTACTTCTCAGACACAGTCTTGCTGCATTTCATAGCATCATTTCATTAAAATCATAAGGCAGGAAAACATTTAGGTTTAGCCCAGTATCCTGCAAGTATTAAAGACCACTCCCTTACTTCCCTTGCCTGAGGATTGTATAAATCCATTCTAGTACTTATTTCTGAAGACAAGCAAGCATAAGGACGGATTCTTAAGAAAGGAATTCATAGATTTAGGTTAAGCTTGTTAAAAAGCTTTAAATTACTGCAGTTTATTAGGACTAAGCTTCAAAAGGCATATTATTAATAATTTTCTGTCCAGTGCTCATTAATATTTTTTCAGCTGTTCATGGCTTTATGTTTCTCACATTATATGCTAATTTATTACCAAGAAATCCTCTGAAAGAGTCTATGTTGGCCTTAAAGTCACTACCTGCCTATGTTAGAGACTCTGCTTTAGTTGATAGGTGAAAAAATTGTGTACTTGCCCAGCTGGTGATGCTCAGGGAGAATATTTTTACTTGCTCATCTATGCCTCACTGAAGCCACAGACATTAGTAATTGTTTTTGCATGAAGCCAAATTAAACCACAACTTTTTGTCTCCCTACCTTCCCACACTCCCAAAGGAGCTACAATTTACAGATGCAGTGGACACTCAGACAGCAAAATTATTTTATTCATTGGTATTCTCATCCTGCAGCTGGCAAATTTGAACATATGAAATGTGTAGTAGCTGATAATGCTTATGGAACAGATGTCTTTTCACAGCATATCTGGCAAAAAGTAAAAAAAAAAATTCATTTTTTCATCTGCTTCTCTGTGATACCTTTGATGCCCCAGTGGACATGTTAAATAGCAATTCTATTTGAAGATTCCTTGAGAACTGGCATCCTGACCATAGAAAAAGGCACAATCTTGGAATGAAGAAAACTCTTGGCATTTGCTATCTTTGCTTAATTTTCCTCTTCAAGAGCTAATTTATTTTAAATGTAACTCCCCAGCTTCACCCGAAGTGAACATCTTCCCCATTTTCCCTCCAGGTCTCAACCCAAGTCCCTGACTGTCTTCCTTCACTTCCTCGAGTTCACAAGGTGTCATTTGGTCTGTAGCTGTGTCAGGCAGGCACTTGGTCATCAGCCCCCGTGCGAAGCCACAGGCAGTGTGTGCCATAACCGATTGCATCAGCTGACGTTCTGTAGTGTCGGAGCACTGATACTCGCTGTGCAGGGCACCAGCCAAGGCAGCAAACAAAGGTGCCTGCGCAGTGTATTGCTTCCGCCTCTCAAAAGCTACACAGTGCAGAAGGGCTTCTCTATGAAACTTTGGTTCAGGTTCCTTCGCTGAGGACACCTGGACAGCTCTGGATCATTGGAAACATTGCTGAAAAGCGGCAGAAATGAAGCAATGATTTCTTATATATTTATAATGGTATGACATATGCTTTCACCAATGGTGAGACAGATCTCAGAAGCCTGCCCTGTCTCCAGGGTTCTCTTATGGTCCTGGTGAAGTTTCAGAGACCATAAGTATATTTTACTGGTTAAAATTAGCAGCCGGAGAAAATAAGGAGTTTCTTAGGGCGATGCTGTAGGAGTAGAATAGGGAATATTCTTTCTAGGATCACGTGGAGGGGGCTGCAGCAAAGTTTTAGATCTTACATAAAAATTTGAGACTTAGAAACGTAGAACATCTTAACACATGAAAAAAAAAAAAAAAAAAAAAAAAGTGCAAAAAGGAAAACCAGGAAAGGAACAAAACCACATGCCCAGGA
>JAVJGJ010000037.1:47271463-47312128 GCA_035590215.1 Microhierax caerulescens | reverse complement strand
AGGAAGTGGAACTGCTCAGCTACATGTGTTATTGTGTTATTGTCCCCTTACTGCTGGCTGACAAAAAAAAAAAAAGTGCTAAACTGAAAACCAGGAAAGGAAGATAAGCAGATGCCCAGGACTGACAGAGTGAAGGGAACATTTCCAACAAGCCTCAGGCAAACTCAGCTTGCTCTTCCCATGGATTCTTGATCTAAGTTTCATAAAGAAGGTTAAGAAGGTGAGACCCAGAACGCCCATGCACTGTTTGGGGAACAGGACCTGGAATGAATGCCACTGCCTGCCCAGCCATGCTCTGCCATGGGCTGTGTCCCTGCCTCCCACTCGGAGCCTCTTTGCAATTCTCCTGCCTTCTGATCAGCAACTTGCTTCACTTTCAGCAAAAACTGCAAACAGATGCTTTTGGCATGAGAAAGCTTCCAGATCACCCCTTCTACAATCCAAACTGCTTCCCACACCATGACCAGCCTGGTTCTTCAGTGCTTAAGCTGCCCTTGTTAAATACTCACTATACCATTTTCAGGCTGCTCATCAAGCATCCTCATCAAGTAACCTCAACAAAAATTTTCCTATTGCAGTTGTTTCAACAATGCGCCATTAATGACATCTAGATTAGTATAATTATTATACTGTACATTATAGGAAAAAAAAAAAGTAAATGCTACCTATTTTGCAGTATTAAAATGTGGCATGGATATATTGCAGGCATACAAGAATCCCACTTTCTGTGGCTGAAATAAATGGCACACCAGTATTTGCAAGGAAAAGTCAAAAGTTCTTCTGGCAAAAAGTCAGGATTGTCAGTGTTAGATTTCTCACTTGGGTTCATTCCTGACAGACTTGGAGTCCACAGATTGTGGTTCCACACACATGCACACATATAAACTAAACAGTGCCCAGGAAAACAATCATTCACCAAAATTAGTTATCACTTTTGGAAGGCAAAATAGTTCCACCAGTAACATTTCTTCTTTTCTTACTCTGAAGGTTCCCTGATGTGATATCTTACTGCAAACTTTCCCTGGTGTGATGTCCTCTTGGGCCAGACACTTTTCCCAACCAATTCCCTGGCACTGCTCGGGAGAGGCCAGGTACCATTCCTGGTGGGCAGTGCTCCTCAAGCCACCACGATTTGGAGGCAGGATTTAGCACTCTGGGGTGCAGACTGGTTATGCCTACCAGCCTCAGTGTCTGAAAAGTAATTAAGAAATCCAGATAACATTTAATTTTCCTCACACAGACACAGAAACTACACACTGCCTATCCCAAATTAGTTTTGTTTGCACACCATTTGCTGCTCTTTGCAAATCAAAGAATTATGGTTTAGTGCTTAGGTGGGAAAAAAGCGAGCAAGTAGGAAATAGGTATCTGATTAGAGAGCCCTCACTTCCATTAGAACCATTCAATGCTTGTGGACAGGGGAAGGGACTGCAGTGTTAGAAAGCCCCAAGCAGCACTTCTAGCTGGTAGAAAGCATATGTGCTGCAGGAGTCAAGATCCTTAAGGTTTTTCTGGAAACTCCTTCTAAAACACCACCATAAAATCCTCATGGACTGCGGATCAGAAAAGGCAGCAACTCAACAAGCAGGAATAACGCACGAAGCTGTCAGTGTGCCCATTTGCTCCTTCCTACCTTAGCCGAGATCGCCCACACCTGGTGCTGAGTCAACACCTCTCGCAGCAGCTGCAGGTCCCTCCACAGCATCACTGCTGCTACTCACCAGCTCCCTACAGGGAGCAAAACCTTTTGTATGGGGCACAGTTCTACCTTAAGATCAGGCTAAAGTTCACTTGAGGCACATATCCTTGGGTGAAATCAGCAAACTACAAAATGGTTTCAAGCATTGTTGACAGCATCTGAGGCTCAGTCCTTCCCTACTGTCAAGGAAGAGCAGCTGAAAAGACACAGTCCACTGAAGAGCAACAGTTCAGAGCAACCAGCAGGTGGGTTTAGGTGAAAAGTAGGTTACCCTGAGGGTATCAAGGAGTGGAAAACCAAAGTAAAAACCTTAAAAAATAAAAAAGTCACAGCATACCTGAGTATTCACAATGAGGAAGAAAAGGCTGGATGCTTGGTTCTGCTGCAAGTCAGAACAGTTAATGACATACCAATTTTTCAAAATCTTGGCCAGGAGCCTGACTTTTTTTTCCTCCTTATACTGCCTGGCAGCATTACAAGTCCCAAGAACAAATCTAAATCGATTCTTTGCTTGTTAGCACAGAGCTAGTCTTTCCAGGAGAATTCTTCTCTGCCTGGTGCTATCCAGACTGAGTTGAAGATGTAATGAATTTCTCATTTTTTTTCTGAGAAAGAAAAAAAGCCCTCTTTTGGGAACCTCTATCTGTGTTAGCACTGCTGTGGTTAGAAAGTGCTTGATAGTCTCTTTCCTCTTCCTATAGAAGGGGCTATCAGCAAAAAGGGCAACACGCAGGCTGTCAGACTCCTGTTTCTGTAACACCCAGGTTGACTGATTTTTTTCCTGAGGCACTGAGACAGGTTTTCTTGAACAAGCTGCCTATGAGACAGTGCTAATGATCCAAATCTACTCTGCTGGCTCTCTAATATTATTTTAGTTTTCACAACTAGTAGAATCCTCTCCTCTGTACCTTGAGGATTGTTAAGTTTCGTCTAAATGTTTAAACAAACAACACAAGAAGCAACACAAGTTAAAACAAAAGGACAGGTTATGTCACATCACAGGGCACAGGAGATGATAGAACTACTCCCAGGCTGTGGTAGTCCAGCTGGTAATTTAGGCCATATTAGTCCATCAGCAAGCAAATTGCTCTGCGTTTACCTTTGGTGGGAACAACGGCATGCTGGAATAATGCATACTACAGTTTCCACACATGCACACAAAGCTTCATTGGTCTAGTCTCCAGCAGCTGAGAATGCAAGTTCTCTTGAACATATGGTAAAACGAAAAGGAACAGTCAAATTCCAGCATTGGCATAGACCTAGAACTGGTCAAAATGGTGAAAACTGACCTAGAACTAATACAGTGGCCAGAGGCCACAAATGTATGAGTCACCATAGCAATCAAACTTACTCCTGCCTGGCTGGAGCTACAGACAACAGAAGCAATTGGACTAGAAAGCAATTAAAAGTTTTTATTCAAGAGCATTCATCACAAAATAGGTAACAGTGTCCCAAAACTTCAGAAACAGTCTTGGGAACATAGGCCATAAACAGCACATGCAGAAACAAAGCAAAAAAAAAAAAACACGTATTGTTCTTGCTATTTGTGTTGCACAAAGCTCAAAGTTAACGTGAAGTATTTAGAAGAAAGGATTTAAGTTTTCTGTGTAAAATGCCAGTAAGTCTTTGTGTTCCATCTCACATACAGAAATCTTTTGTTAGCCAGCACCTAAGAAGTAAGCTAGAGAGAAAATAAGGACTGTATCTATGTATAAATCCCCCTATGTATGTATAAAAGCAACATGGTTTCCTTCCTTGTTTATCCTCCCATTGTATGTTTGTGGAAGTTATAGTTGCTCCTTCATTTATTTCATTTTTTTTAAGACTTTTTAGTAGATGTCCATTACAAGGTCTAGCTTCTCCCTTTCCCACCCCACAAAAATCAGACTGTGAGTGATAACTTATTTTCATAGTCCTCTTTGCTCCTAGCCCTTTCCACTCCTCTCTGCCTATGCATTGCTTTTGTCAAAAAATAAATCACTGGACTTCTTTCAAGTCACAAATTGAAGATGAACTCCTGAAGTAAAGAGAGAAGGTGGTGCTGGTTTGTAACATGAATCCTTTTTTTCTTAGTTTCTATGTCTCGCACACTGGCAACTCCCATATTATATACTGTATAAAAGAGCATTTTTATTATATCTTAAATTAGTGCAGAAGTATGCTCTCTCCCTGTAAAATGTGATATGCATCACTATGGCAGTTTTAATACTGGTTAGATTTGTTGTGGTGTTTGGGGTTTTTGTTGTTGTTGCTGGGGGTTTTTTAATGCCACATAGTAAACATATCTCATTTGTTTAGAGTAACCAAAGAAGTGGCAAGATGCAGCATACTGATAAAGACTGATTATCCTATAGATTTATAATCTCCTTTTGAGTTGCCAAAATATGTAACAAGCAGTACTAGTAAATACATAAATAATCCTGACAGCTTTTGGATGTAGGATAGAAATTATTTTGGAATATATATTCTAGGACATTAAATCTAATTTTTCATGCATTGCTATTCAGCCTCTGTACTCCATCAGTCCAGTTAAACACTAGGGATAAAATATAAGTTTTAAAATGTAATTAATTGTTAGACTTCTCTTTAGCTTTATATAACACTTCAAAGGAACTTTTTTTCTTACTTCATTCTTAAAGATTTCCTTCCCACATAGTTAACCCTTGAAGCTATTTCAACAAAAAGAAAACAGTTAGAAGAGAGGAAAATAATGAGTAAAACACCACAAGGAATCTATCAGCCAGATTGGAAACCCACAGCATTTTAAGCATAACTGCATTCATAATGATCACATTATGCATGTAATCTTGCATCATCAACTTTCAGCTCTGTTGAAAGGTTTGTTCAGCCATGAATTACTCGCCAGATGTTCTATGCTTTCTCAAAGGATATTCTTCTTTACAGAGTGTTGTTAGAAAGTATCATTTTTGGTCAAGGTTTGATATTATGCAATTGCATCAAAAACATGTAGGTTCCTCTAAAAAGTTTATTTTTTTAATTAATGTATAAATTGTTGGGATCATTCTGGTTTCAAAGGCTTAAAATAAGAATTGGACATGGTCGAATCACAGAATAATTTGGGTTAGAGGGACTTCTGAATGTTACATAACTCAATTCCCTGCTCAAAGCAGTGCCAACTTCAAACTTAGATCAGGTTATTCAGTACCGTGTCCAGTCAAATTCTGAGCATCTCCAGGGATGGAGCAATGTTCTGAAGCTCAATCACCCTCACTGTGAATAGATATATTCCTTACATCTAGTCAGAATTTACCTTGCTGTAATTTGCAACTGCTGTCACTCATCCTGTTGTTTTGCAACTGCAAGATTTTGACTCCGTCTTCTCCATAACCCACATTTAGATGGCTGGAGACAGCAGTTAGTTTCCCCCAGCCCCCATACCTTCTCTTCTCCATGCAGGAGAAATCCAGTTCCCTCAACATCTACCATCCCAATGGGCCTCCACTGCACTTAGCTGCAGTTTCTCAATGTCTTCCTTCTGCAGGAGAGCCCAAATTGTGTGGTATCACGATCACCAAATACAGCATAACCGCTCCCCTTGACCTGCTGACTACTTGCTTGCTGACACAAACAGACTGTGGTTAGCCTGCATGTTTCAGGGGTCTCTGCTCACTGGCAATCATCTTGTTCTCTACCAGGTACTCTATGTTCTTTCCTGCAAAATTGCTCCCTGGTGAGGCAGTGTCTAACCTCCACTCTTGGGGGGTGGGGGGTGTCCGTCTTGGCCAAAGGAAATTTTTACCTTTTAGAACTTAACTTAGTTTCTGTCAGACCATTTCTGAACAGCTTCCCTGCCCTCCAGCATACTGACCACACTCCCCAGTTTGGTAACATCTGTGAACTTCTCCAGAGGCGTCTCCCATCCCATCATTCAGGTCCCTCAAGAAGACACTAAAAAATGTCAGCCCCAGTAGTAACTCCTGAAAAATGCTACCAATAACTGACCACCGATTAGATGTTCAGTTGCTGACTGCTACTCATTGACCCATCTATTCAACACAGCTGTGTTGAAGGCTTTGGTAAAAGTCGAGGCCAGAAACACCTGCTGTTGGCCCCTCACCCACCGAGTCAATCGCCTTATCACAGAGAGTAACTAGGTTAGTCAGGCATGATTTGCACTTGGTGAATCTAAGTTGGTTGCTCCAAAACTTTTTCTTGTTCTTTGTGTTCCTGGAAATGGCTTCCAGGATTTCCCCCCACGATCTTCGCAGAGACTGAGGTGTAGCAGAGCACTTTGTAGTTCCCTGGATTGTCTTCCTCGCTGTTTCTGCACGTGAGTATGACATGCCTTTTGCCGTCACCAGAGGCCTTCCCCAGTGACTGAGTAGAGGGTCACAAATTTTATTTATTTAGGTTATCTGCTATATTACTGCAATGACATAACTCAGCCATACGCTATGGCAGAGGCTCTCCAATAACATCTCCACATAAAAATATTTCTGTCTGTTCAGAATACCAGAAAGAAAAATCAATTTTATTTTATTTTTTTTATTATTTTTTTTTACTATGTCAGTGCTGTTGTGGCGTTACTCAGCATTTGTGTTCTGTTTGAACTGTGCCATGGCTATCTTAAAACAAAGGTGAAATATTATGAAAGGCTTCAGTAGGGATCAGTAGAAATTCCTATTTTAGTAGGAATCCTGATGGAACAAAACAATTCTAAAACAAGAGGAATGTCACTAAGCTTCTCCAGAGAAATATATGTGAAAAAATGAAAACCAGCTGAATTAGTTTAATCATTATTAAATTAGCATTTTCTAATTGGGATTATTTGGGCAGAGGTAGATAAAAAGGGGAATAGGGATCTCATGGTACTACCTGCAATAGATCACTTGAAAGAAAAGAATGAATGAATACATGGTCACTAGGAGTTTTCATTGCATCTAAAATGGGAAATATACTTCCTAGAGAAAGTTTCCAAAGCTATATTCCCTTTGGGGTAACTGTAACTGTCTTTGGGTCAAAAAACCCAGCTCAAATGCTAACTTCTAATAAACTACATAGCAAAGGTGGCACTTTCATTGCTTGTCTTGTGAAACTATAAAGTGCACAGAAAAGTGATAGAAACTCCATAATAAGCCTTGCAGCACAGTACTTCCATCATTCTCATGGGAGCACAGAAATGTGTAAACACCTTTTCTTCTCAAATCTTTCCATAAAGGAAGTCAAGAACAACAGAGCAGCCAGTGTGCTTTGTATGGTGAAGTATTGTTTGCTATATTGTGTACTCAGTAGTATAAAACAAAATAAGCCAGAGCACTAGAAAGCATAACCACAATGAAACGAAGCTACTTTTCTTTGCTTGTACATTTTTATCTATTTACTCATTAATCTATTTGATTGTATTTTCATATTTGTGATATCTTGCTAATCTAGGTAATTATGCATCAGTATATGGGACAATCAGAGCCAGACTGGGTTTGTCTCTCACTCCATGGTGTTAGCTTAGTGATATTAAACAATTTTGCCAAATTATTTAACCAAAGATGTTATGTATTATATTATTAGTAAATTTATTAATAATTAGATTTGATGTATGTGGTTAGTACTGCTGGTAACAACACAAAAGAAGCTGTTAACACTTATGATTTAAGAGATGTAAACCATTATCCAAATAAAACTGAAGTGAGATAGTTTTTATACCACGTACTTTTTGAGAAATCAGGAACTCTGAATTGCCCTCTAAAAACCATTGCCTCCCTGGGGTTATATTGAAGTCTATCCTTATCACGGTGTGAGGGTGTGAAAGTGTCAGGCAGAGATGTAGGAACTCCTGTGCATCCATCCTGCTTCAGTTTGATACCCACACCCCATGGCAAACACCTTTTCGGGGCAAGACGTAGAGCATCACCTGACAGCCACGCTGTGCGCTAGGGCAGTCCCTGGCCCAGGCAGGCGGTGGATGCTGAGCCCTCAGCCCCAGCATGACGGGCAGATGCCACCTACAGCTGGGATTTCTCTCACCACCATCGGGAGGAGATGTGACTGCAGGTAACGGCACAAATCTCTTGCCAGCGGTCCAGCTCCCGATTTTTAAACCATCCTCTCTGTGGTGCGTGTTACCTTTCTGTTGCTACCTAGATGCAGGTAAGCACGCATTTAACTCTCAGGATCAAGCTCAGGATCCTTCCCGCACAGAGCCAGGACACACACCTCCCCACTGACCCACTCCCACGCCCGCCCAGCAGCCCCCCCACTGCAGACAGCCTGGCAGAGTTCAGTGCATCCTTCCTCCCCTTCCAAAGTGCTCGCCCCGTCGGGAAGTGGGGGTGGTTTTGGCTTTGAGGAGAATCACAAAGATACCAGCTCCTCCCGGGGGCAGGAGTTCTGGGGTCTGACCCAGCACCCAGAGGCACCTTGGGGGGGGGGGGGGCAGGTTGGATGGCTGGGCTCCCAGGTGAGTGCGGTCACCTTTGGGTGGTCACTTTGGGGGAGTCTGAGGCTGGGTGCTGACCCTGCATGGCATCCATCGGTGCAGGAGGTGGGAATAGGCAACTGTTGGGGGACCACCCTTGCTTTGGGGGGATGGTGGGACCCTCCAGTGCTGGCTGAGCCCTTGGTGATCTTCCTTTGCTCCCGGCAGGGCAGCGGTGAGCAGCATGTGTGAGACCTCGGTGGCTGGATGCACCAGAGGAGACAGACTTGAGAAGAGCAGGGATCTCACCTTTTTTTTCTCCACATCCAGGCTGTCCCCATTACCAGTAGGCCTGGCCTCACTCGTCTGTGGCCATGGAGAATTGAGATCAATTCCTTATGAGGAGACTGCACCAGGTAGGGAATAGAGGTCTGAATATGTCCACTCCCCCGCTGAGCCCCAGCTTTTACATCACAGTGTCTGTCATGTACTCAGTCTTCTGTGCCATGGGGCTGACAGGCCACACTGCCATCATCTGTGTCAGCATCTTCAAAGCCCCAAAGATGAAGACACTCATCATCATCATCCTCAACCCGGTCATTGCTGATGAGCTCTTTAACCTGGTGCTATCCATCAATATTGCTGACTACCTGCTCCTGGAGTGGTCCTTTAGAGAGTTCATGTGCAAACCCATCATCTCCGTAGACCAGTACACCACCTTCTCCAGCATCTGCTTCCTCACTGTCGTGAGCACTGACCACTACCAGGTTGTGGTGGCCACCACAAAGTCCAGGAAGATGTCCTACCGTGCCTATTGAGCAGCCAAGATTGTGAGCCTTTGCGTCTGGTCCTTAATCACAGTCACCATCCTGCCCTTCACTGTCTTTGCTAAGATACACAAGGAGCAGGGGCACTCCCAGTGTGTCTTTGTATTCCCCTACCCTGAAAGCAAGTGGTGGAAAGGCAGTCGGATCTACATCTTTATTTTAGGCTTTGCCATCCCAGTGTCCACCATCTGCATCCTCTACACCACCATGCCGTGCATATTGAAACATGTACACTTCCACTGCAATGCAAAAGCCCTGGACAAAGCCCAAAAAAAAGAGGTGACCTGATGGTGGTTTTCATCCTGGCTGTGTGCGTGTTCTGCTGGATGCCATGTCACCTTAGCACAGTGGTGACCCTCACCACAGATATCCCACAAACCCCACTCACCCTTGGGATATCCTGCTTCGGCACTAGCTTGAGCTATACCAACAGCTGCTTCAATCCTTTTCTACGTGCCTTTCTGGATGACAGTTTCCAGAGGAGTTTTCACAAACAAATAGATTATAGAACTGCTTCATAAGGTCAGTCTTCTGTCCCCTCCTGTGTCCCTCTCACAGTCATCTGATCTTCCTGGGTGACCAGCCCAGTGAGTGCTTTCTCTGCAGCCTCCTTGTGACAGTCGGATTCAGATTCAGGGCTTCAGACTCTCACTGCCCAAGACGCAAACTGGGGACAGGTGGATCTTTCTCAACTGTCCTGCACTCATTTCCTCAGCAGAGCTCTCCATCCCTTGCCCTCCCCACCCCCACCCCCACCCCCCTTTTTTTTTCCAAATTCCTTCTCTCTAACATGCTTTCTGTCTTAGGTTGGTAGCTCACAGAGCTGCAGCTGTTCCCTTTTCCCTTTGTATCGCTCTGTGAACTCAAGCCACATGGCTGCCTCTGTTACTGATGGTTCACAAGGCACTATAAAGGTGTGTTAATGAGTGTCTGGCTTAATGATTCCTCAGCCTCTTTCATATCCACAGGACCTGCTTACCCAAAGTCTTGCAGACTTGGCAATACTGAAAAGGATAAGCAATAGACCAGGGTACTGAGCTTACTTCGTTTTACAGGGGACTGAGATAAGGTAGTCAAAATTCACGATATCAGGCAAAACAGACCTCAGCCTGGCTTTAAGGAAGAGAGAGCAAGCCCTCACTAGTGACTAAAATACACAGATATAGGTTTGGGGCCACTTGCTGTGTAAAACAGCTTAACAGTGTACTTGGTAGCTGTAATTTTTAAAATTTGCAGTTCTTGTTTGCATCAGAAGTGGTGTTTACTTTTTTATTTGTCACATGTTTATGGACAATCTCCTTCCTGCACATACAGATCTTTGTTTGTTGGTTTGTGGTTGGTTTTTTTTTTTCATCCTAGAAAACAGAATTGGAAGGTATTTTCAGAACAGGTGAGCTTCTAAGGGTTTGAAAAGGACTTGCTGAAGTGTGGGAGATATTCTGACTTCTTCCCTACACAGCATAACTAACATGTGCAGTGATTAGGTTACTTTTAAGTCTCTCACATGCTTCTACTCTGCTTTCTGGTGAGATTTAATATTTCTCTTAATGAGAACAAAGGAAGTAAACCAAGAAAATATTAGGTTAATTTTATGTGGAGGAGAGGGGAGAGAGTCAGTGAAAGTTTCACCAGAACTCACATGTCCCATAACTGCATGAGGAGGTTTTCTTATCTCCTCTCCTCTTTTCCTCTAGGAAAAGTTTTTCCTCTAGGGAAAAACTGAAAAATGTGGAAAAATGGGAAAATATCTGCAGTCATTTAACTTCTCATCTTATTGGTGTTGCTTCTTCTTCCCTGCAGCAGATGATAAATCAGTGTAACATGAGTTTTGTTACATTATTTCCCCCTCCACTGAATACAGAGATACAGGGAAATGTGGCTAAGAAATTGCATTTCCACCTGCAGAGGAAGAATGATGCGTTTCAGAAGGTGCCTAAGGATTCTTGTGACACGTGCTTGGGTTTGTAGGTACCTCCTGAGAACCCTTGCACCAGGTCCCTTCCCACTGCTGCAGTCTAAAGTTCTGACGTAGGCATGTGGGAAGTTTATTTCACCAAATCCTTCTAAGAAACTCCAAATAAAAATTTTACTTGCAGATTTTAACAATTACGTGAACCCTGGAACATTATTATGCCATATAACTGGGTTGATATTTAAAACATTTTTCCTTATAAGCCATTAATGTTCTTTGAGGCAGTCAGTGCTAATTTCAGCACCCAGTCTAGGTGTCATGGAAATGAAAGGATGCCTTTGGGTGACAACAGTGTCTAATTCTGTTTCATTGGAGGCTGAGTAAGTGACTTCCATCAGACACAGAAGCCGGCCTTTGAAAGAGCAAGCTTGAAAGATGTGAGGGCCCGTTTTCACACCGCATACAAAAGCATGCTGCGGGAAGGGGTGTCCCTCACCTCATCTTTCTGCCTGAAACAAAAGGTAATTAACTTTTCCCACCAGCTATTTGCTGTTCCAGTGGGGCTTGTTAATTGTAATGATGCTTCTCTGTGGTCAGTTAAGTGCTGTGGAGAAGGATGTTACTCTGTAGGGGTCAACTAGCAAAGTCTGTGCTTGTTTAGGCTGCTAGTCTGTATACACACACCACCTCTCTTGTGTCATTTAAGCCATCATGTCTACAACGTTACTTGTGCAAAGACTGCATACAGTTTTAAAAGTAAATAGTATTATTCTCAAAAAAAGACATTTTCAAGATCGCTGTGCTCTTGGTTGCTGATCCTTCCCTGAAGACCGAAGAATGCAGGTGAAATACAGTTCTCTGTCAAACAGCCACCTTATAGAGTGGCACAGATTTGAGCACTGCTTCTGATACTGACCAACTGAATATTTTGATCAAGCTGCTATGCAGTCACATTCGTATTATCACCTGTCGGGGCTTCTATTTACCCAGAAATGTTATTGACACTTAGGTAGCTTTACTGTGTTTCTGCAATACCTAGCCTGGTCCAATACATCAAATGCATTTCTGAGATACTTGACTGATATTAACTGTAGGTTATAAGAACAGTCTGACTTGTATTTCATTTTTATCTAATTTAAAATAACAACATTTAATCTGGTTCAAGATTTAAGTAAACAAACAAACAAGCAAATCATCTACTTTCTAATCTAGATCAGTGTAAAGAGATTTCTTTAAAATCTCCATATTTCTTAGGAAATAGGAAAACATTTAAAGCTTGCCTTTCCTCACACTCAGTATCTCATCCCTTTGTCTTTCCCATACTCAATTCCTGTTGTCCACAGGAGAAAATATAAGTGCTATCCATTAGCAGATTTCACTTTAAAATATCTTGTGATGCTTGTCTTCTTTTGTAATAGAAACATAAAAATACAAACAGAACATCACCTGTGGTAAACACAATCCTTCTCTAAACTCTTTCTCATTCTGAAGCCACATCTTACCTGCTCTTCATAGTAGGATGAGTATCTGAGAAGAATTCAGTGTTTCCCAAAATGCCTGGTGTTTTCCTGTGGTTGTTATTCACGGAACAGGCTAAGATTTGAGCAAGAGCCCAGTTCTGACATGGGCTGTTGTGAGCTCAGCTTAAATTCATGCATTGGGCAGGACTCCCCTTGCATGGCTGTGTTGTCTGCAGTGTCCGTGACATGCCTGGGAAGTGGGACTGGAGCCTGTCCTGCCGCAGGCTTTGCAAACGGGTGTCTATGTGGAGGAGAAGGAGGAGGTTGAGCCTGGGAAGCCTGGGGAGAGTGCTGTCCGGTAAGGCCCCCTCTGATCTTGTAGACCTTCAGCATTAAAATAGACAATACATACTTCTCCTTCCACCATATGCTCTTTTTGTTTGGGAAACAGAACATTCTGGGGGAGTCCAAATGTGACCACAACCCGCGTTCAGCAGGCGAGGGAGACGTTTGATCTTCAGCACTGCTGGTGAGCAAGGACAATCTGGTACAAAGATAAACTTTGGCTCCCAGAGCAGCAACAGAGGATACTATCTCAAAAAATTTTCTCCCCTTAAACTTTTCTACTTCTCTTCCAGAGGAAGGATTTATGCTCAGCTCAAGCAAGGTATTGCTCTTCCTATGGGCTTTTGCAGCACCTCTAGCCCTGAAAGCTGGCTTAACAGAAGGGATACATCACACCATTTCGTTTTTCATGTTGCAGATACTCTGCAGCACTGGGTGGTCAAAGCAGCCCTCAAACACACACCTTTGTCATCGCTAAATCATTTACCCACTAAGTTTTGCACCTCTATCAGCTGTATTTTTGTGGCTCCCAAGCATCCCTCCAAATATTTGTTCCACAGGATAAAGCTGCCCTGAAGTCAGGAGCAGCACATTGGTGGGGAGCAGGCAGACGTAGGGGGAGTACACAGCATCAGAGGAGAATCATATGCTGTCAGGCTAGAATGATCGCTGCATTTGGGTCCAGGAAGGAGATCTTGGGCTCTATCTATGTTAATGCTAAGTGCAGTAAGAACAGATCTGTCCTTATGACTGGTGTGAAGTGCCCATGTCGATGCTCAGTGTATTTCAGGAGTCTCTACCCTGGACTAGCTGAGGTCTGACTGCACACATGTATTAGCAGTTGCAACACATTAGCTGTGCTCCTAGGTTGTGTGTGCTGCTTTAATTTCATCCAAGGGCACTTTGGCTAGCACATTCATAGGCTTCTCTGCAGAATGGACCAAAAGGTGGTAAGGGGGAATGATCAGAAAATTTACTTCAAAAGCACTTTCCTGGCCTGAGGTGCTGACATGCACACATCCCCACAGCATCACCAAATTGCACAGTCCAGGTTCAAGAAGTTCTCACTCTGAGCAGTACTGGGAAGTCCAGGACCTGCCCCCTAATTCCTAGTTCTGACTAGTTGATAACAGGCCAAATACAAAGGCTTAGAGCATATATGTTGATTATATTACATAACTATATAGTACTCAACAAGACATGAAACATTATGCAATTCTTTCCTGACTTGCTCTTTGGGCTGCCTGTCACTGGTGTAACAAGCTGAGGTCTTAAAACCACTCCTCATGCACAAAACTGTGACATGGGCAGATTTGTGATCCCTGTAGTATATCTGGATGGTTCACTGAAGGTGTCTCTTGTTGGGCACATCTGGCAAGGAAAAGTGTGTCCTCAGAAAGGAGCATTTTATTCCATGAAATAATACTTTGTTTAGATTGATTCTGCAAACTAAACTAAAAGTATTTAAAATATTTTCTTAATTCTTGGAAGTCTCTAAGTATCACTTTATCTTATTTCTCTCCTAAGAATTTTTTCACTTTCTGCTCTTTTTAATCAACTAAAGGGTAATTTTTTCCTAATAAAACTTTTGAGAGCAAAGTCTTCCAAAGTCTTCCACAGTTTTTTTGTGCTTAGTTGAACTGGGTATTCCCATTTCTAAAGCAGATTATTACCTTAGTTTTGGTCCAATATTTTTAGAAAGATTTTTGCCATAAACACTCCTTCAATGAAGAGCGTGCTGAGTTTTGTCTAGTTATATTTGAGCAGATGGAGTTTTCCTCAATGAATTCTGAAATTCTGGAATTTCCACAGCCTGGAAATACAGAAAAGTAGCATTTCCAGAGACCATTGCTATGGGGTTTCAGCAATTTCAACTATATAAATAATTCAACAAATAACATCCAAAGGTTTAGAAATAAAACATACTTAATTGCTAATTAATCAAAGAGCAAAACGATCTGGTATTCACCAAGGTTGGGCAGCATATGAAGCAGAAGTTTACAGACTTGAATTTGACACACCAACATTTGGTCTAATATTGATGTTGTTCTCTAACATACATAGCTCAACATGCAGCTGGCACGCACCACGTATGTTCACATGTGCAATGTAGACACATTTTCATTTAAAAAAAAAAAAAAAAGGAGCAAATTGTGACTCTTTTGTTCGTTCTGCTAAGCAGCTGCTTACAGGAGCAATCCCGTCATGCCAAGGAAATGATTCCTTAATTAACCCTGTCTGAGTAAGGATCTCGCAGAACACCCAATTACAGTGGTCCCCAGCCCCCTGGGCTTGGCTGGCCTCTTTCTGTTTCCAAGTGGTTCCATTATGGACAATAGAGAAAGTTTTATAATTGTACTGTTTTACTAACATAAAGTACGATTGCAGCTGAAGGTAACTCTACATATTTGTATCTCAAGTGAAAGAAAACCACCTTCCTTTCCTGCATCACAAAATGAAAACAGTTAAAGTCTGCAGAAGTTTTACATATCGTTACCATTTTGCCCATCTTCTTCCACATCCATTTTTAGGAAGTGTGAAGAAAAATCACAATCAACTCCTTGCTAAAACTATGTAATTTGAAGCTCCACAAGTGCTTCCAAAACCTTTTTCTACTTACAAAACCTTTATACCACCAGGTGGAGTTCGAAGACAACTTATTCAGCGATGTCCGGCGTGGAAACGAGTTTCTGCTGTCACACCCGACACGCAACATGCATTTTCTATGTAAGGTGTCTTCTCCTCAAATTTTACTCCTCGAAAGTATGATAAATAGAAGTAGGATATTAAAGTAGTTTTAAGAAAGGATTTTTATATATACACACACACATATATATATATATATAAACAGAGTTTAGGTCAGTATTTTCTAAAGGTGCAATCAATCCCAAAGCTGTTTGGTGTTTCTCCATTTACAAGCACCCTCTTCAAATGTATAGTACTCTTAGATACCAAGAGTCCTGCTGTCTGGATACAGCTGAGGACCCACCTCCCGCACGTTCCCACTCCCAGTCACTGGTCTGGGGGAGCACTGGGCTGGTGCCAGCAATAGGAAGCAGAGACAGCGCCAGCAGGCAGAGCCCACCTTTCCTCCCCACCGTTCCCCAAACCAAGGCAGCCCTGGGGAGCTCAGGCTGTATGTGGGAGAGGATTTGGGTGTCTCTGCACTCTGCTTCCCAGTATTTTCATTAGCTGGATTTTGCTCCCGTTATTTCCCTTTTTCCTGTGTAGTTCCTGTTATCCCCAGGCTGTATTCAGGGTTTGGACACTTCACCTCCCCTCAGCTTTCAGCCCCTTGATGGCACTGGTTCTTCACTGACAAGCCATCACTGCTTCCCCAGAGCTGATTCTGACGCTGTGTTACAGGATGTGTCGGAACTAATACCAATTAGCCAGGGGAAACAAGTACTGGGATCTTTATTGTAAACGCTATGTAAAATGGCATGAGTCCATATGCATGTAAAAATTTTGGAGTACTTTTAAACAGGTGTCAGTTGAAACAAAGTCTGCTGAAATGGTAGAAGTCATTTAGTTTAAATCTGGACTAAAAATCCTTTTTGCTCCCAGATTTGAATTCTCAGTTCAGACACTAGGCAGATCAGTGAGGCAAGAGAGTCTCAACCAAAACTCTGAAGTCCTTAAAGAAAAATGGTGATTTTCTTTAGAAGAAATGTGTTCCAAATGCCTTTTTTTTTTTTTTTTTTTTTTTTTTTTAAAAAAAAGGTGCATATTAAGGAAAAATATCTATATGTTTCTAATAGGGAGCATGGGTTACAATCATTTAAATACCTGGGGAAATTCTGGGGAGCTGTAAACAGCACTATGGACTTGGATGCCGTTAGTATAGTTTTTATATATGAATAGCCAACAGTGTAATCTGCCTTTACAAATTCTTACAGGCTCAGATGTTACTATAGTCTCCTTAAATACTGTAATGTATATTTATGTTTCTTATTGGATGCAAGTTCTACAACATGCGTGTGTGGCCACAGTTCCCTTTTCTACAGAGAGAAATTTAGGCTACGCTACCTGGCACTTCTCAGCTCTGGCTCTGAGGTTCATTCCTTCTGCGTTACGTCCCCGTCTACTGAGGCATAGACAAATCAGTAGAAAAATTCTAACATAGTGGAACCATTGCTTCATTGTTGCTATTTACTGCTGATGCTGTGGGAGCACTGAGGTGCTAACCAGTCCGGGTTATTGCGGTAGGCACTTAACCACCTACGGAAAATTAAAAGCTGCACAAGAGGATTTGCAATCTAAAAGAGACAAATGCTGTCTTGCTTTCCTAGGGACACTGGTGTTCTGAAAGCCTGGGAGAAGTGTGAGCCTGTTCCTCTCCATGCCTCAAGAGACATGTATTTTCCAAGGTCTATATTTTATTTCTGCATTAAATTCACCTTCAAACTGAATGTGAGAAATTGCACATGGGCTTTTATGCCTCAGCCACTGAGTCAGTTATAAAATGGATCTTCAGCTAAGGAAATAACAAGGCTAATTTCTGGTTGGCATAGTGACAGAGCAGCAAGATACTATCTAAAACTTTCATGTGCTCTATATTAGGTACCTATAGAAGCTATTGTCTTCACATTTGATGGGCCTTACAGTTTGACATTTGTTCTCTACAATGAGCTAAAGCTACCCAAGTATCAGCAAGAGCTGGTGTGATAGGTCTTTTTTGGTTTCTGATGCTGCAACGTGCAATGGGAAGTTTGGACAACTAAATATGAACATTTCAAATAACGGGAGAAGGCAGCTAGCTTTTGGGGATACCTTGACCTGTTTGGAAAAAAAAAAAACAAAAACCACCAAAAAAACCCCAACAAATCTATCTTCTAAGCACCACTGCCAGATTAAAAGGAAAAGGTTCAAAAGAGTACTGTGGTCTTTCCCTTCTTGTAAGGCTTTGATACTCCTCTGATATATTTGTTCATTCACATAGGCAATGGCTGGTAAAGAAAATACCAAGATGTTAGAAGTCTTCTCAAAAACAGCAGTTCTCAAAAAGCTCAGAACAAGCTTCAAACCTGTTGACAACTTTTTTGAGTGGGATGAAGCTTTCTGCTGACTCTTAATCTCCACTAAAATAAAAAAGGCATCAAGAAATATTATCCAGAGAAACTAATCCTGCTATAGATAACTTAGAACACAGTTAAATAAACCAGGACAAGCCAGAATATAAGACAGAAGGCTCAATGCAGAAATCACTCTAATGGGCCCTATTGCTGCTAGTGATGATCTTTTGATTTTTTGCTGTATTGGTTACTGGACTGTCGTTCAAGGCTGGTTAAATCTGGGGTGGCCGATTTCCATCCCTCTGTGACTAGGTAAGAAATGAAGTGGCACTCAGCGGGTATACCACATAGTTAGATTTTTTGTGTTTTGAAGAACCGCTACCATTGAGTCACATTAACTAGAAGTATAAAAGAAAAAAATAACAACCCATTGTAAAATGCTGGATTTCCAGAACAAATTCACTGTTTCAGAATTACCACTCTAGACCAAACCAACAACCTGTTTAGCCAAGTAGTCTGTTTCCAACAGGTTTTACATTATATTGCTTAATATGGTGACGTATAACTGTTTCCAAGGACATTATTATACCTTGTGTGTGGGCAGGTTGCATACATCATTACCTGTCAGAATTAAATCTGGCAAGGCAGAAATAGAAACCTTTTACAATTATTTTCATTATTTGTATAATTACAGCATACAGTGGCCCAAATAGAGTTCTGCTGAGCTGGCCATTCTGCAAAACACTGACTAAAAAAGTTTGACCGTTAATAAAATTAAAATCTAGTCTCTTTAAGATGAAGTAATATGTGGAGAAAGGAAGTCTTAAAGCATCATAAGGGTAGGAAAAGCAAAGTAAATACAGGAATTGCAAAGCTTGATCATCCCTGAAACTGTGGATGAACCTAGATTTCTTTCCAAATGATGGTCCGAACATTCAGAAGGAAGTTTACAGAAGAGAACAACAGAAGCAGCTCTCTAGCAAGCTAGAACAGGTGACAAGATTACCCTGCCTGCTGCATGGCAGCAGAGCCCCATCCCATTCACCAGGCAGAGCTGCCGGCAGAGGCAATGTGTTCCATCCATTCACCAGCTGATTCAAGGCAGGTGGGTAAGAAAATCCCTACAGCAAGGGGGAATACCTATTCTGGCTTACCATAACACTTGAAAGACAAATAAGAGTGATATTCGATGCCATTAGTCACCCAATATGTAACTTTATTATAAGCACCTACATGCTACATTAACTCTACATCTGCCACAAATACGCAATTAAGTCTACATCTGCCACAAATAAGCAATACTACAATTAAGTACATCTCACATACTGCTGTGGGGGTGTCCACATTCTGGTGCTGTTTCTCAGGTCCAGACATCGTTCATTGAACATGTTAGGTCAAGACCTTCTTCTTCTGTCCTTATCTCTGCCCTATCATCCATATCCTGACAATTTCTCTTTACAGGCCCACAGATGCTCTGCAAAACTAATTTCTTCTACCTTTCAGGGTCATTACCACGTCCACATCAGACAGTCAGACTTCACTATGCATTCCTTCCAATGTCCTCTTCTCTTCTGAGCTGCCTCAATCAAGTTTATTCTACCACTAAAATGGGATCAAGGAAAGCAACATGTTCTTTATTGTAATGTCAGCTGTTCTTCTGTTCCTCCATTGTCTGCTGTTAGGAGACTCCAACACTATCTGCATAATGATGCCTCCCACTGATTCTGCAAGGGGAATTTGTCATTTATGACGTACTGCAAAAGCTTTTAGGAATTGTCATCTACCTACTAAGAAGCACATGTCAGAGGTCACAAAGGAAAGCATAGCAAGACAGCAGAAATGCTAATTCTTCAAGGATGAGAAAAGGAAATGTGGCATAAATTAAGAAGTTCCGCTTCCTTCACTGTTAAAATGTTTTTGTACTCAGAAAAAAATCTTGCAACAAACTGTCAAAAGAGAAACCGACCCAAAGTTTGCAGAAGTTAACAGGAATGGGGAGAAGAATTGTTCTCAGATGCTCCCATGCTGGTGTTGATGCACACAGTTTAAGGGGCCCATTGCAACTCTTGGGCAAGGGATATAAGCCTTAACATGCAATAATAAAATTACCAGATGCTATACTTGCAAATACATGTGGCTGAAAATGCATATTATGTTACCTTTAGCAATTTCATGAACAATTAAGTGTTGGTAAAAGGCATCAGCCTAATAAGATGAGAAGTGTTTCTACGTATTTAAAAGCATAACTATGTGCTACCAACTCTCACCTTCCTTGTCCTTAAAAAATCACTACCAAAAACTTAAATAAATAAAGCAATTTAAACATTAGATAGGAAATTATGGACTTAACCTTATTGTTTCTTTTTTACAAAATTGTAGAGAAAAAGAATCCTATGAACAGAAAAATGTGGCTAAGTGCTAAATGTTATAACACTAATTTGTACAAGTAACCAACCAACTTTAGTTTGCTGAACTAATGAAAATCGTCTAAATCTTATATAAAATTTTTAATCACTTTCTAACCAACTTTATTGCAATGAATGGGTCTAACAACTGTGCTTCCAGGACTGTTCATACTACAGTTAATTAAATTGCTCCTGAGTTAAACTGAGGAGTTTGTACTCCATTTTTATTCACTATCTAACCAAAACTTTAAACACAAAGTTACTATTGCAGTTACTATTGTTTATAAACAAAAAATACGATTGTCAGGTTTTGTGTTTGTATTGCATGTTACGTGTTTTTAAAACTGTAGCTACAATATGCTAGGTAGAAATCCACGGATAAGAATGAGTCGTCTGTATATTTAGAAATCTGCTTACCAAAACTAAAAGTAATTGCAGGTGCCTGAGAAATTTATGCACTGTGTAATTAGTGCTAGAAATACAATTATAGACTCTTTAATAAGGGGTAAGCTTTTCATTTTCTTCCCCCTTATTTTAAATATTGATTTCTCTTAAATGTTTTATTTCTTTTTTCATAACAAGTTAGTAGGCTTTCCAAGGTGAGGATTTTTCTAGAGCTTTTCTATTTATTTTGCAAGCAAATAGATTTCCAGGATCTGTTTATATGCACTTGTTATATTCAGCAATAAGTATATGGAGTGATTTAAAACAAAAAACTCCATGAATGAGAAAATCACTGGGGTCATCAGTAAGGATCTACACAGCTCATAAAATCTTTCTGCTGAGAAAAGAATAGTCAATCAATCACAAAACTTTTAAAGTAATAATATTTTTTAAAACAAATTAAGTTTCTGAAAACTTCCTAGAGTGCCTCAGTACTATAAAAATTAAGTCAACCCTGTTCAGTACATTCCATCCTTTAAAATGAAATGTAGTTTGGAAGAAATGAACCAGGAATTTGAAATCATTTTGAAGTCCCTAAAAATTAAAAAACATTGCCATCTGAAAGCAATCTTACACACCTTTCTATTTCCCAGAGAAATCCTTGTCAAGGAGTGTAAAAGTGGAGGAAAAAAATCAATAAAATACTCCGATATAACACAAAGGAATAGTTCTGAGAGTGTGATCTAAAGGTGATTTTTATTGCCCCTCTTACAAGAAATACCTGCTCAAAAATCAATGAGCTGAGAATGGAGATATACATGCCAAAAATCTAATGCAGCATGTTGTAAAATTATACCTACAGTGGAGTATATTTCAAAGAACTATTGTTCAAGGTTGGCAAAGTGGGAATAAATAAATAAAAAGGACTGGTAACTTGCTTTGATCGAGGTATGTCCAATTTTTGAGCCTGTTTTTGCTATCTTCTGCCAACTAGCTCCTCAGGAGGGAACTCTGCCTGACTGAAAATACAGTGATCTGAGTGGATTCTGGCAACCTTCTTTATCTGAGCTGAAGATAGAAAGATCTTTGACTGTACTTTTCTAAAGTAAAACCCAAGTAAGTAGTCATCTAGTGTTCAAAAACCCTAAGTAGGAAAAATAGTCTTTGCACTGTCAGAAAGTCATTTAAGGTAACATTATGGCTGTTACCAGTAGATCACTCACTATTTGTGTCAGTATGTTCACCTTCAAAAGGAACTATTTTCTCATCGAAGCTTCCAAGAGACAGCATTTTATCCCAGTAGCTGAGTGCTGGAAACAGTTTTTCTTTATGGAAAAACTAATGATGCCTTGTTCAAAGTAAATACCATTGACATTTTAATAGTTCCTACTGTTTTGTAGGATACAGGCAATATACATATTTTCATCCAGGTTATATCATCCCACAGTTATGCAGGCCTATAGATTAGACCAATAGTTCAACCAATAATCCTGTGTAATAACACGTTATCTCAATGGAAGAGACGAGACTATCCAAACACACAAAACAGACCTGCAAAATAATGCCTTATTTTAAATGCAATGGCATTGACTTCTGTGGGAGTTTTGCCAGTAGTTCAAAAATAAATGTTTTATATCTGTTACATTGATCTATAACTTTTTAGCAATTTAATTTCATATACAGTTATCTATGAGCTCTCATCATGTGCTATCTTCTATTTCACGTTCTCTGCTGTTCGACGCTTCAGGTTTATTCTGGTGTCTCTTTTCCTTCCACAGACATGACCGTCCTTCAAAGTACTATAAGCTAGAGGGCTACTTCTGCCTATAAAATAGACATTTAATTTTGGTGATACTTTTTCATGCAGGATCAAAAACTCCTGCATGAAAAGAAAAAGATCAATTTCCATAAGGATTAATTAATCTAAAAGATGGTACTTATTTCTGTTATTGGATTTAGTTCAAATAAAAAGCTATAATGATGCAGAAATAACAGTGTAAGCACAGGAAATTTTTGTCTGTACACATACAGGGTGCTGCTTCATCTCTCTAATGTTCAGTACTAATGGGAATTGAAATTGTGGGAAGTGCAATCTCAGGTAGTCTCACTCAATTACAGAAGAATTGCCGAGACGATAAATGAAGCAGCCCAGAGTGCAGCATTGTAATGAATGCCTCTAACACACAGAGAACCCCATTCTTTAGCAGTGTACCAGAAATAACGCTACTGAGAGGGGATCGTGCTGCCAAAGCAATAACAAGCAGTGCTGAGAGGCAGAGGCCAGTGACAGCAATGATGGGAGAGAGCTGAATAAACATGTGAGCGCGGCTGCCAGCGGTGCTGCACTGGGGTGAGCAGAAAGCAGGATCCCTCACGTAGCAGAGAAGGATGCTCTGCTCTGGCACAAGGATGGTGCAGCAGAAGCACAGCAAGCAGGCTTGCTAGAGCCAATGGAAGTGGTCAAGAGACTGCTGGAGCCTTGGTGCCTGGAAGGAACAAATGTGAATGTCATTTTGGGGTTCTCTAAAGTACAGTGACACTTCTGTTCCTCCACACACACAAATGATCTCAGGTATTTAGATCCCAGGCATATGTTTCGCTGTACTTTTGTAATGGGAATACTCTGTTTTGAAAGAGTTTCTAACCCAGAGGATGAAAATAAATAAAAAAAAAAAGTCCTTGAAAACAAATTAGCAGCCCGTTCTTTGTCAGGCAACAAGTGTCAGTGACCAAGAACAAAGGCACCAAAGGGAGCTTTTAGTCTAATGGCACTAATTACCAGGGGTGGTGTCTGGAAGCACAGCTCTATTGGTGGGATCAGGTAAGAGAGTGGCATTTGCACTTCAGAGCAAACACAAATGCAGGCTGAGAAGTTTTACCCAAGTCCTGGCAGCAGAGTGCTGCTGCCCACTTCAGCCGTACTTGTCCATGGGTCCTGCGAGACTCTTCACCAGCTTCAGCACTTCATCCATTTCCCCAAAGCTTCTGTCGATCCATAAGAATTACTGCCTCACCAATGGCCTTGGGGTTTTTTCACTGGTTTCTCCACTTTTGTACACATGAAGGCCTTCATATCGATATAGTGGTAAAGAGAATGCAGGCAAAATAAGTTTTACGTGATCACTTGCTATGCAGAATACATAAAGTGTCACTGGGGTAAAACTTTAAAAAACAAGTCAGTGTATCTGCAGGTTGCTGGGAGTTTTATTGCCATCTTCAGTGGACAGTGTCACTTCTCCCACTGATTTCTAGACACAAGAACTTGCCAAAAGGCAGATGAAGAAAAGTGGTATCCCTTAAAAGAAGCAAAACCAGAGGTGATAGTCTGAAGTGTTCTTCTAGTTCTGCACAATGTGTTGTCTGAAACTACTCTTCCTCATGTAATAATATGAAACCACCTTTGGCCGTGGACTGCAAGCAGCAGCTGGATGAGATCACAGCTCCAAGAAAAATACGGGGAGAGAGAAAGAAATTAATTCTTCCTTTCAAAACCTTGTCAATTAAAAAAAAAAAAAATTGTTAACAGCATCAATCTCAAACTGGATTATTGGAAGACTATTTCAGCAAACTGACAAGACAGTGAACAGAAACCCCACCAGGTCTAGATTGGTTCAACTGCTTTGTTTTAATACTACTGTGATGCCTAAATTAAAGTCAATATGTGTAAGCTAGAATTTCTGATACTTCACTGTAATTAAGAATCCATCACATTGTTGGATGCAGATGAAAAGTAGAAAGCCATCTTAAGATTTCAGTCACTCAGTGAAGATGAGGACTTTGTCCTGTATTAACTCAGGCACAGAAATGGTTGATGAGAGCTTTGTCAGGCTGACCTCCAGGTGAACTATACTTTCACAGTACAGGTCCTTGCCCTTCAGAGAGAAGGGGAGCTGAGCTAATGAGCTATTCAGAATACAGAATTCAGAAGATTTTCTTGCAACAGCATATGTGAGAACCTCTACCAGCCAGCCTGAAGTTTATGAAGTTGAAGTATTTTTCACCTGGTTGTTACAGGGATAGAAAAGGAACAGGTATGAATAGTGTTAAGATATAGAAATAAGATTTTTAGTGCAGCATGGATGGTGACAAGTCGGGGAGGCTTTAACTGTCTTGATTGCATTAATGAAGAGACATCTTCTGGGAAAAGGATTGATTGTCTCATTGCAGTGAAAGTTTCATTATGGAGCAAAACAGCTCAATAAAGCAATGTTTCTTTAAGTGTGAGGCTAAAAGAATTAATTACACCTCTGAAAATTTTCTGATAGGGACAGCCATTTGGGGTCAGTCATCAAGGTCTGTTTTCCTAAGACACATCTCTTTCAGATCATCAGCGCTGTTCTGGTTCATGTGCAAACTTCTAACCCACTGAGCTGCGACTTTTCTGCTTTGAGTCAAAACTGAACTATTCAATGCTCAGATAGCCAAAACCTAAACAGGAAAAAGAAAGATTACTGACTTTGAAAGACAACAAATATTTGGCTTGATCTCAAATACTCACAAACTGACTTCAACAATTGAATCCAAAAGCTGCTTCAGCATGGATGAAGATGAATAAACATAAGATCAGGAGATGGGAACACTGTTAGCTGAAATATCTTCAAAATATCTTTCTGCAGCATCTATTTGTAAGACCCTAGGTTTCAGATAATTTTCTACTATCTTTTTATACCTTGATAAAGCAGATCTCCATAGTCACTCTATTAATTTGAATTAGACAAATTTGTAAGTATGCCTTATCTGAGGTACTGATAGGTAATTTTACTCCTTCCATTTTGGTTTCTATAAGTTTTGACTTCCTTGGAAGCATTCCTACTGCCTCCAAGTTTGATTGCCTTCTCACTTCAAAGTCTGACCCTCTAGAATTTAGGATGCATTTTCACAATCCAAATTTAATATCAAAGTAGGATTATAAGAAAATAAATAAGCTTCTCTTGAGCTGCTGTGTTACCTTTTAGAGTCTTTACTTCATGATCCTACCAGAGTCCTTTGCAACGTCTCAAATAGTGTAAGTGTAAAATAATCTCTCCACACAGGTATCTTGGCTTCAGGTTCAAAGAATGAATTTGTTAGACAATATAAACACTGAATAATCAATAAATAATGCCATTTTCTCAGTTCCTTAATACTGTAAGTTCATGTCAGTATGAGGACCTGTAGTATTTTCAAAGGATCTTGGCATATCACATTCAAACCATACCCTTGGCTACGAGCACATATCCTACAATTCCTTTTATTGCACTGCAGAGACCACAGCTGATATTAAGCTTTTCCCTTGTATCACAGCCAGCACCAGTGATGTGTTTTGAGACTGAGATATAATAATTAGTCTCTGTTTAGAGCTTCTTACCTCACCAAGGTACAGGCTACATTCTATTATATTGTCCACCCTGAAATATCAGTGCTGCACACAAGGCAAATGAACAAAGTTACAGTCACTCTCTCCACTCAGAAGAGTATTTTCAACATTAATTGCATTGTGCAGATCCTGTTCTACAAGACAGATCTAACATTCTAAAGCTCTTAATTTCTCCCTTTGTTTAAAAGTACTAGGCCATTTGTAACCTCATGACAATCAGCAACTGCTTCTTCATGATAAAAAGAAACTCAGTTTTTCTCAGTTAACTCCAGGCAAGATTTTCTGTTCTCTTTTTTCTAGCTTGGTTTTCCCAGTTAGGAAACTTACCCTTTTTAAAAACTGCAGTAGTGCATTTGGTCAATAGTTTCCACCTAAAATCTTGAAACAAAGTCCATGAGGTCTAAGTTCAAAATGGACAGCACTGAAACCCAGCTAGTATGAGCAGGACTGGAAAAAAAAGCCCTCATAACCAAAATTTATACAGAGAGAAAAGGGTTGTGTATCACAAATGCCAAGCAATCACTATTTGGAATTGTGGTTTTTTCCTAAACAAGGGTGGAGACTACAGTGGAGGAATAAGTTACCTAGTTGCTCCTAGCAGCACTGTATCCTCTTCTTTAAGGGGCCATGGTTTTGAATTCCTACCTTTAAAATATCTTTTCCTTCAGTGACTAATCAGTATGGATAAAGTTGGGCAGCAAAATTAACATCATACTGTTCTCTGGCAAACAACTTCTGCCACCTCAGCTGTGTAAACTCACAGTTCTCCTCAAACCTTGCCCGCTGGGCTTGCTCTCCAGAGCACCTCACACCACCCCTCTGCTCTTCATCCACACCTCGCTTTACCTGACCTTTTTGACAAAGGAGACAACTACCATTAAGTACAGCCAAACATCCAAATATTGGTGCACTGGTGACAGCAGTTGCTTAAATCGTTCGGACATTCTGTTGGCTGGAGTGCCACCTCTCAAGAGCCCTCAAAGCTTGTTCAGGAAGAGGAGAGGAAGGGTCACCAGGACACCCCAGCACCTGGGGGTGGAATGGCAGCCCCCTGAACCTGAGTGACAATGAAAGGGGATGAGAAGTCTTCCTGTACTGCAGACTAGAGGGAAAAGGGAAGAATTAAAAGCCTAAGAGTAAAGAGTATTTCATGCACTGTGTTTCACATAACAGAGATGACTATGACAGTAAAAAAAAATAAAAATAAAATATGTATATATAATAAAAAAAAAAGATGTGCTGAGAGTTCCTGCTAGCATTGAAGCCATATTCATGCTACGAAGCCCCATCACCTTTCTACCTTCTCCCTCCTGCAGGCAGTGTGCCTCCTTCCAAACTCAGCAAGTTGCTATGGAAACCATCAGCATGGCTACAGAAATGGAGAGGAATTACTGAGTTCATCCACATATACATAATTTACTTTCACCAAAAAAAAAAAAAAAAATTACACAAAATGGCAGGAGGCCCTGTTGCTGAGACTCTTTTGCCCTGAGGGAGAAAGGGCCCTCAGCAGAAGGGACCTCAGCTTATTGTCAGCCCTTCAAGCCAAGGTCACCCTGAGGAAAAGGACATCAGCAAATGCTATCCCATTTCAGCTGGGAGCGCTCAGTGCAAGATGCCCATCAATAACTTCCATTTGTTTCTATTCTGTTGAACTGGTGTAATCTGCCAATAGAAGAGTCACAGCGTTCCTTTACTCTAATTCTGCATTGTGTTCTCACACACTGACATTTAATTTGGAGTTTACTCCTGTTTGTAAGCTAAGATGTTTGGGGCTCGTTTCAACACCCGTAGCTCCCTAAGACGACACCGGGCATAGATGTCTCTGTCTCAAAACAGCCATCTGAAAAGAAAGTGTCAATGCGGAGTAAGGAAATGAGATTGCAAAAAGAGCAAAGTATGACAATGGAATTTCATATAACAAAGTACATGGCTAGCTCCAGCTTTTAAATTTTCTCCCATCCCTTTGGGAGATTAAAATATGCCTATAAGGTTTTGCAAATTCGGAGAAAAGTTGAAAATAGCACTGTGTGTATATAAAGAGAAAGTTGTAGGAGAGAAAGAGGAGGTAGGGGACTTTACATTGTTCCTGGGGTTTATTTTACCTGTTGAAAATTAAAATACACATAACACATGCTGAACAATGACTTCAGAAATCATCTTGCAGCTAAGAGCTTTCTAATGGCTGCTTATAGAAGGATGAAGTAAACTGGAAGATTCAAACCACATTACTCTGCAATTCATGTTGCATTAAATGAGCCCTATATAGGGAAGCTGGGAGAACCTGGCCACTTTTGCCTTTTCTTTTTTCCTTTATTTTTTCCTCAAACTGACAAAAATGCCTCCTAACTAGCTGAACTGTATTTTCATAACTAATTTAGCTTGATCTTAATCCTTTGTACCATGTTGTTCTTTTTACCACTCTCTGTGCTCCATTGGGAAAAAAAAAGAAAGGAATTAGAAAGTAAATTGTATTTCACGACACAACTTTCAGAGCTCTAAAAGCTAAGCAAACATTACAAGTTTAGGATTGGGGGGAAAAAAAGGCTTCCCTTTCTAGGCCCCAATCCATTAAACACTTATCCAGTCATAAGCACATGAGTAATTTAAGTGAGCTCTTGGATTCAAGCCAATAGATAAATGTTAAATATGTGCCTGGCCCAGCCAATGTGCACAATCTGTTGCTAAATGTGACATTTACATATATAAATCTCTTTTGCATTTTGGGAGATTAGAAAAACTGTTTATAAACCGGAACATAAGGCGAAAATCGTGATTAAAATTGCCCTGTAAGTCTCTCATGATATTGTGAAGCAGTGTATAATTTTGCTTGCAAAGGGCTTGGAAAAAACACAGATTGAAACAACTTACATTTAGCTCATTTTCAACCAAATATGACATGTAGACCAGCTATGCAGAGTAAAATAAACAGGTTCTACATACAATTCAAAATTTCAAGACAACTAAACTCCATGGAGTGTTTTTGATATTACCTAGTTCAGTGGCATTGAAAGACAGCTGTGAGTTAAAATTACAGTTTAACTGGCATTAATGCATTTTCCCAAAAATCACAGGAGAACAGCATCTTGTCTTTTTTTTTTTTTTTTTAACTGAAAGTCAAGAGTGAAAAAAAAAAGTTTGACTCTCCAAGGAAAATAATTGCTTCAGTGTGACAGGAAAATTGAACTAACTGTATTGAAGGATAAGTGAGTTTAATGTTTCCAGACTCAAGTTTTTGCAGGCTTAACTGTCAGATAATAAAATAAAGTTCAATGTTTTGTGGCTTAGAGAACACATTTATATGTTCATAAGTACAGTTTATGAAAGCCAGGCAAAACTAGAGATAAATAAACAGAGATGCCTCAACACCTACTACAACACTTGAAGAGCCAACCCTGTCTCCTCATATACCAGTAGCCTGATCCTGTGATAAATTTGCCTCAGTGGCAGTATTGATTTAATCCACCACACGGTCATGAATTCGAAGAAGCACACCTAAAGCTTTTGATCAAACCTTACTGACGCCAATGGTCTTTGTATTGAACTTGAACAGGCCTTACGGTGGGTCTTTAAGGGACTCATTATTGCTACAGTTGGCCTTTGCATCTTGCAGCCCTCAGGAAACGCACTTACATGCTGGGGCTCCCTACGCATTCACAGTCAGATCAAGAAATATGCAGCTGATGGGGGGAGACACTAGCATAAGCCTTGGAGGGGAAGGCAGCGCTTACTCTGGTCCAGACACTTTCTTCCAAAGGAGACTGTAGTGCTCTGTCACCGCCAATCCATCAGCCCAGCAGTGAGTTTCCCCCTCACCCCATCAACAAGAGATGCAGCTTCCAATTCCCCATGTTCCTTGTAAAATTTCAAATGTGCCTTTCCTCCTATCCAAGGTTTTTCATTGCTTGTGAACCTAACAATCCTCCCTCGTGCCAAAGGGAATAACCATTGATTGAGGGTAACTTTTGTTTCTTACAGCATCTCCACACAGAGCTTCATAGCATTGTACAGCCAGAGATTGGAGGCAGAAAGGTCCTAAAAGTGTCACTGAAAGAGACACGGGGACATCCATTTCCCCTGTAGGTGAAACCTCTGATAACCAGCCTGGGAAATTATGTTCCTTGTCTCACTGAGACATTCTAGGAATTCCTTAATTCCTTAATAAATAAAAAAATTCTAGGAAAACAAGACTGCCCGACTGGTAGGGACCAACACCAACCTAACCTCACAGAATGAGGTGTAGCCCAAGTAATGTACAGCCCATTGGTGATAGCATTTACTCTGATGTTGTACATTTGCATCTCCTGATACAAAGAAAGTCTTAAAGTCAGGTCTCACATATTGTATGTAAGTTTTACGCTGTAATGCAGCATTTTACTGGAGGAAGCTGATAATATTGCTTGCTCTTTCAATATAGGATTATTACTTTTTGGACAACCAAATGAACTATTTAGACATGCCTCCTGGATCTAGACCTTCCTTGAAGGAATATATATGCTGAAGCACTTCATTAGTACACCACATCAATCCATGGGTGACAAAACAGACACTACGGAGCTGAACCTTTAGGTAGCCCTGGGCCTACTCAGAAGCTGAAACTGAAACAGAGGAGTTCAAGGAACATAGGTGTCCTACGATTAGTCAACAACTGAAATTATTTTTTCTTTTCTACATCATGACAGCTTTGCACATAGATGCGTAAAGGAGAAATTCAAGAGGACATGGATACTTAAGTAATTTCTGTGACATTAATCTTTATCTTACAGTTATAAATAGGATGAAACTTTCACTAATTCTGTGAACATTCTCCTCAGTATGGACATCCAAGATCTTATTTTCATAGTATCAAGGCTGCTATATCTCACGATGTTCTGATCAAAACAACCAACTAATTTCAGAAGCTCAGAAAAGTCTAACTTTCCACACCCCCACTGTTGCCCTTGACTGTGGTTCCTGACAGCAGAAGGTAGAAGATATGAATTAGAACCAGAAATAAATCAGTTTAAGCTCCCCTCCACCTCACCCACAAATTACTAAAATTCTTGAAGTTCATTAAACTAAGAATATTCACACCAATTTATAAATCAAAAATTATCATTTCATAACACCATCTGAGAGTAAATTGTTGTCATTTTTCTGTTGCTAAGAGCTACCTATCATAATTATCTGTTGAACCAAGACCTTAAAGAAGCACACACAGTGAAGCTAACTACTATTAGCATCTGGAAACAGTAGCGATAAGGACATCAGAAATCTTAGGACATATGTTACATACTGAAAGAATGATAATGGTTTGTATCATATCATTTATGGCAATTTCAGCTGGGGAAAAAAAAAGAGACTGAACTGCTCAAGCAGTTTAACTGCTCACTTCTAAGGCAAAGAAAAGCATGCATGCCTTAAGTGAGGTAATGCAGAGAAGTTGCACTGCTGTAATTAATTCTGTGGTTTTTTTATATTCCCCCCATTATCCAGAGGTAAACTATCCTTCCTTATGAATATTCAGCATACAGGTTTGTCTCTCTTCCTCCATGCCTGATGCTGATGCTAAGCTTCCTGATTATGGTGAACACCTACTCTCGAGCACTGTTCTGAAATCAAATCCACCAAAGGCACTAACCAACATCAGACTTGAAGGGCAACAGTTGGGAAAGAGATAAGTGGAAAGGGTCAACAGTTTGAAATTTTCTTCTCCTGGTCCTGTGGCCAGTGGGAAGCTGGCAGGTAGGTACAGTACCTACAGACTTGGTCATGCCTCAGATGTGGAGGATATAAATTGGAGACAAGAGGGAAAGACCTCAACAAGAGGTCTTTAAGGAGAAAGCAGGTGAAGTGCAGCTATACATGTCTAATGGCCATGTGCTCCAGGATCCTCCCCTCATCACAAAAGTAGCACAAGTCTGAGCACCTCATGAAACACGCTACAAATGCAGTTGCACTTAGTGCTCCATGAAGGATTTTTCAGGTTATGTGCCCAGAGTACAATGGAATTAGCTCAAGGTAGAAGTTGGACCAGCATGTTTCATCATCCTCCTGTGACATTAAGATATCCTGCCAAGACATTAAAAACAAAACAAAACAAACAAACAAAAAACCAAAAGGTAATGGAACTACCAGAGCATGAGTATGTGCTGGAGGTGCTATTTGAGGGCTGTCCAAAAGACTGTCACACAGTCTAAAGAATGGCGTACAGGAGTGGAGCTGAGCACAGAGAGGCTCCAAAAGGCTTAAGCAGATCTGCAGGCTGGGATGTGGGTTGGACAGGGGCTACCGGGATTATTGTGCAGTTTCAAGGAGGACTTCACTTGTGGAGTCGAATGGAATAAGGTGGCTGGATCATCCCATGCACTGGGCAAGCAATGTGGGGTCTACCTTTTCTGCCACCTGTAGGAGTCTGCAATTTTGGCAGCACACACCAGCATCGCCCCCACTTCACCAGTGGATCTCCACCTGTCTGTGGTAAGAAAGGGAAGTTTTGCAACAGCGTCTCTGCTAGGACTTCCATTCAGGAAGTCCTGAATGGGGCCAGAAGAGTCATGGTTTCTCCTAAGAACACTGAGGTCTTGGCAAAAGACTGGAGTCTAAGAGATGCCTCTGGGGAGACCCTTCAAATCAAAGGATGTGCCAGTCATGTCACAGCCCACAGAAGCGGCAAAAGAAGGTGCTTTCCAGGATGTTCCATGTGAGACTGCTAGCTCAAGCCAAAGGGACAACCTGTCAGTTCAGCTCAGTGAGCAGTAACACCCTCAACTCCCAACACAGGAGGAAAAGGAAGGACTTAGTAGTGATGAAATAAAGTTGGCCAGGCAAAGGATGGCCCTGGCACACACCTGATCAGCAGGCCCCAGCTTCACCAAGTACCCTGTGGCAACACAGAGAGCCTGGAAAAAACAGGTAAGTAGAGATGTAAACCAAGCACCTCCACAGTACCCATGAGATTATCTATGATCCAACTTGTCAGACCTCTGCCCTGATCAAGGGACAAAAAGACAAGCAGCAGACAGTCCTTATACATCCAGTGGAAGAGGCTACAGATCAGAAAAAAAGGTTGTTAGAGGTGCTCCAGTGCCAAAATTCATAGGTCTGATCTGAGAGACTTATGTTCCCAGCACATATATGTTCTTCAGCAGGATGGTCTTTCCTGCAATCTCATGATCTCCTCTGAGTATCGTTATTTTGCCAATTTTTGGGGTTGGTAAAGTTTCTCTCCTTTAGTAATAGAATGACCTCCTGCATGAAAAGGGAAGAACTAGTTCAAACAGCAGGGACCACACATCTCAAAAGTCACAGTAAAACCCCATAGTCAGCTTGCCAGTGCCCAAGGAGTCTTTAGTAATCATTTGGATCTGGCAGCAATCTTCAAAGAAAAGTGGGAGCTCCATTTTCCCAGTTCTTCATACTGACCATTGCAAATCTATACCACAGAACCTACAAAGCACTACAACGAATGGAATATGAAAAGATGGGGTGCATGTCCTCTCCAGATCTCTAGAAGGACTTCTGTCTTTTAGTAGAGACAGGTGATACATACCTTTGCCTCTCTGTTCTTCTGCAAGGCATTGACATGCATTCCACAGTTCATAGATATATGTCCCAAAGAACATGGGCACAGAGCTGGACAAAGGCATCCCAAGCCTGATGCACTTCCAGCATCTGGAGCTCATGCTACTTCTGACATCTGCTGCATGAGTTGTCAGGGAAAATCAGAGAGTTACCTGTGAGAGAGAAGTCCCAACACCACATCTCACCACTGGACGGTCCTGTACAAAGTCACTCCAAAAGAGTCTGCTGTTCATGTTCCCTACATCCCACCACTTTTGTTCTAAGGCAGAGGTCCTCAAACTACAGCCTGTGGGCTCGATATGGCCCCCCAGGGTCCTCAGTCCGGCCCCCCAGTATTTACAGACCCCCCTGCCCCCCTCCCCCCCGCCAGGGGTTGTGGGGGGGGGGGAAACCAAGCAGCCGCAGATGACGGCCTGCCACTTCATCCGCGCGCCAGCCCCCTGGTTAAAAAGTTTGAGGACCCCTGCTCTAAGGTGAAGACATACCTCTCCTTTACACAGGGGAAACAGGAGAATCACTACAGAGCCTAAACCCTTGACACTGACCCTGCTGAAAAGCCAGTAGTTCAGCCTCACTGCAGAGAAGGGACAGCCACTTGCCACAGACAGGAGGTTGGAGAATTTTCAATTGATTCTTTTCACCTCTCCCCCTCACGAAAGATGGTTTTAGAACTGCTAGATATTACCAGTGCACACCCCTTGTATGACTTGCAGATATATATAAATTCATGTTTATACATGAATACAATGTGTCATTCAA
Source organism: Microhierax caerulescens (assembly GCA_035590215.1). Taxonomy (NCBI): domain Eukaryota; kingdom Metazoa; phylum Chordata; class Aves; order Falconiformes; family Falconidae; genus Microhierax; species Microhierax caerulescens. The sequence continues at coordinate 47,278,030 of JAVJGJ010000037.1, read as the reverse complement.
AGACAAATTTATCCTTAGACACCCATTTGCACAACTGTTTCCTGAAGGAGCAAGGAAAAGATGCACACGTCAAATTGAAATTGTTTCTAGAAAAATGCTTGTCCCTACAGTTCTTCACACATTTCCAAAGGCAAGAAACCCTCCAGTCTCCAAGAAGGCTGCATTTGTTCTCCGGTTTCTTCCAGGAATTCCACACACATCTAAACCACACTGCTGTGGAGGTAGATAACATCGCACTAGCTCAAAAAACAAACAAACAAAAAAAAAAGTCACAGAACCCTAGTGTTTCCTCAGCATAAATTCTTGCTCTGTACAAGCTACTCACAAGAGTCTTCATGCAACTATTTTGACCACTTGTGGCCTGCACTGAGTTCCCTTCTGGCCTGGATATGCTGCATACAGGTTGGCATATTGCATCACAACTCATACAAGCTCCAAGTTCTCCAGCTGGGAGACAAGTGAGCAAAAGAGAAAACATTTACAATGACCAGCAACGCCCAAACTATTCAGCTGGAAAGGAAACATAGTCCACCTTAAGTGGTGTAGATGGCCACTCCTGAGCTTCATGTTCACAATCGGTGTGCAGAAAATGGAGCACAGTCCAGCTGTGTGTTAAATTTACCCTTCTGAAAGCATCGGACTGGTAGTGCCATGTCTCCAGGGTGTATGTCCTGTCAGTTTAATTCCCCATCTGCTAAACACCCAGGAAAAACATGAGGTTCACCTCAGACTGCCTGCTGGGGCAAACAGCAAGGATCAATGTACATGTGTAATGCACATACTACGAACCTGATGTGAAAGTGACTAGGAAATTCCTTTTGCCATCACAGGAGTTCATTAGTCCTGTAGCAAGAAGAGGGACCTTCAGGGTTCATCCAGGTGAGTCTTCTTCACAGACTACAGCTCCAACCAAGCACCCTGATGTGAAGTGTTGGAAAGATTTAATACTTTAAAACCCCACATCTGAAATTTTTCTCTAGCACTTCAAACTATTTTCCTCTAATCCCAAAGGAAACCCCATTTACTGTGTTGAAACAACTAAATATTATCACAGGACCAATTTTTCAGGGTTTACAGACAGCTGGCGTTTCTACTCACTGATCTGTTTCCAAGTATGAACTACTAATAGACATTGGGAAGAAAAAAAAAAAAAAAAAAAAAAAAAAAAAAAGGAAAAACCCCCAGCAAATTTAACAGGGAAAAACATGCAATTATGAAACCTTTTTCATACAGTCAATGTTTGTAAATAACATGAGACAGCAGAAGTATTAGCTTATTATGTGATGAACTGCTGTATTCCTTTGGAAAACCATCCCTGACATTAAAAAAAAAACCAAACAGCCCCAAAAAATAAAAAACTAACAAAAAAAACCAAACCAACCCTGTATATACTGAAAGTTCAAAATAAAGGTACTTAAGTGCTTCTGTGAGTCATCTGTAGGGAAAATTCAGACTCAAAAGCCTCACTGATGACTTACAAGGTTTTCTCAGCTAGCCAGCTTTAAAGAAACTTTTCCACAGCTTCAGCAGTTTTGTAAGCTCTTGGCAACAAATAACAAATTTTGTGTGACTAAAATAGCAAAGTTATCCATTACTGTGTATTCAGTTTATGTGATATCATAAAAACTTGACAGGTTTCAACACAGCCCACAGTAGTCAACAAAGGAGTCTTTTGCCTGAAAATTCTAAGCAAAGTATTCATCCTTCCATGAGATTTCCCATTTTAGTTGGGGGCTTGCCCAAAGGACTACAAAATTTGGCCTGTGAAGGAACATTTGACCTATGAAGGGTTTTGTTTCTGCTCACAACTTTAGTGACTAATGAATAATTTTGTTTTCTTCTCTTATTTTTGTTCCAAAACCACATATAATTTCTAACTTCTTTAAGAGAAGAATTACAAGCTGAGTCCCCAAAATTTCACTTTACCTCAGTATGTTTAAAATACTGTGGAGCTCTGTGTGTACAGCAATTAAGGACAAGCATACCTCCCCAGAAGAAATCTTTTCTCTGCAGTTAGTGGTCAGAGACATCAAAAGCCCAGTGCCTTTGAGATATCTTTCTCATGTCATAAGGTGGAGCTCAGTGACTACAATTAAATACCTGCAGTCATGCAGGTTACATGAGAACTTTGCACCTGAAACAGTGACTAGCTGGAGCAAGCCTCTCAGTCTGGGGATCACAGGTTGCTCCTGCCAACCATTTTGGGTTTGGTTTTATATAAAGAAATGGGACTTGCTCATACAGCTCAGGAATGCTTCAAAACAGTTTACATTTCTATCCCAATTACTTCAAGTGGTTCTTTTTCAACCAGGACATTTGCCTGCCCACTCCTTGCAAGAGGAACATTGCTCCTTTTGCACAAAGAAATATGAACAAGTTAATGAAGTACAAGTAGGATCTGGTCTCATGTTATTTTTGCTTGCATGTTTCTACTTTCTATGGTAGTAATGGGGAAGTACATTCTAATTAAAGCAGATGCCATGCAAAGGTCTATTTCTCCATGATGACTGCAAACACAGTTTGGTAGTGAAGCTGACATCTACCAGCTGAATCAGTCTAAGAAAAGGGTTTTCATCGATTTGTGTCTAATCCTCAAAACTCAAAGTGAAAAATATCCTAAGGTAAATCATTCTTCATTTGGCCAAACACAAACTTAATGCAGTGATTAGCTAGAGGCAGAAGCAAAATAAAGATTGCTAAGAAGAAAGACTTTTCAAGGTTGCAGTGCAGGAGAGGAAGATGGGGAAAGGAAGAACGCATAGTTTGTTTCCCTACCACCTGCATATTTCTACCTGATTAGTCCATATGGCTGTGAACATGCAAACTAATCCTAGACCAAAAGGAAATAGTTCGTGAAAAGAAAATATGATTTCTAACAAACAAAGCAATAACATCAGCTGTCATATAACCCAGTGAGCATACACAAGCATACTTCTTGCAATGGAAGAGCCCCAAGGTTCTTCCAAAAGCAACAGGAGCCAAAAAGAAAGTATATAGTGTACATGTATTTAACATTTAGTTCAAATCAAGGTTTCAATTTTGAAGCTAATCTCCCAGTTGTGCCCACTTACCATTTTTATCTTCAATTTGCAATCTCTGCATGTGTGAGTTGCATTCCCTTCAGATGAAACTAGAATGAAGGTGAGCTCAGGAGCCACCTAGAAGCGGTAATGTGTGTTCAGTGCAGTTTATCACTCTAGAGCTACACTGTATACAGTGCATACAGTGTAGGCACTGGTTCCTCAGTGCCATTTCACTTTATTATTTGTTCACTGGTTGTCAGTGCAGATATTGTGTTACCAACATTCCCTTTAAATTTTATTTCAGGCTCTGCTGCTCAGAACTGCAGCCCTAAAACTCCTTGTAGGATTCAGCAGCAGGTAATTTCAGGAACACAGTGGTCAACATCTAATGTCTCTACCTATGCCTAGAAATGCTTCTGGGCTCAAGACATTGCCCTTGACAGAAGGAAAGTGCTCTTCATCAGCCGCAACCGTTTAGCCCAAGCCACACCAGGCTGGACAAAGCAGAAGATACTTCTAGTTTGGTGTTTTTGAAGCTAATAAGTTGTTTACAACAAATTCATGACGTTCACAAAACAAGCAGGCAAAGCTTTTCTTTGATTTTCTGTAGCATCTGGATAGAACTGGAGCTAAACCTCATGCCTGCCAATGTGCTAGCAGGATATTTGATAAATTATTAAGAAAAGCATATTAAAAAAACAAACTATTAACAACCTCCAAAATTAGACACAAGACCAGGAGAAACGTCTTAAATTAAGGTGGACTCTTGAAAGGTATAATCTCGTGTAATCTAATCTTTAAATTTGAAGTAATGTAGTTACATTGACACAAACACCAACCTTAACACTTGCTTCCTATTAGGAGTAATAATATTCATATTAATGTCAATAAATATTGATATAATCTAAATCAAAGTGGACTTCAATTTTACCCATATTTTGATTATGCTATTGCTTTACAATGTAATGATATAAAATAGCTCTACTAGAACAGAGGGAAATACACTGAAAGGCTCTGGAGGTTAAACGCTATTGAAATCAGTCTAACTCCCTGCAGAATAAAATTATCATTGATCTGCATAAGGATACCATAATCTCTCCACTCAAAATTCAACTATACTTTATCTCCTAGACAGATATTTGACAGTCATTAAAGTAAGCACTCATAGTTGAGTGAGTCATAGTCATAATGAGTAGTCCTGAACTTATAGTATTTATGGGGTCAATGCTGACAGATTGCTAGATTCCCATATATATAACAGCACATCAGTGCTTTTCTAATTTTATTTATTTTCTCACTTAACTTTTCTAATCCCACTTCAGTGCAAAAACATCCCAGAAACTCATCTTTCAGTACAATCTTTCACATATTCTGGCCTGTTGCTAAAGCATCTGTTGAAAGCATTGGCCAACAGCAAGACACGCATGTTTCACTTTCATCTCTGCCATAGCTTTATTCCAACACTTTGTATTTTGGCAGAAAAGAGACTATTCTCATTTCATGGCCAAGAATGTCTCTCCTTTTCCTATGCCTAGAAGCTTCTGCTACCTGTGAAATCACTGCTTTGAAGCAATAGCTGGCTGTGTCATGCAACAGCAGGGACTTGGGGAAACGGCACTGGTGGCTGAAGGAAGGCGTGATGACAATTTTATCCTTCGGGGCTCTCTTGCCTCTGCTGCACACTGTTTCCATTGAACCTTCTCCATACTCCCACATGCTTACCTGCTGAGCTTTTCATGATGCTCATGAGAAGAGGTGCTCCTCATCTTTTCCACTGGGGGTATAACTTGCAGGTTTAGGCCAGGATACACCACACTGCTGTACTTACATTGAGAATTTGGAATGCACTGAGCTAAACTCGCATCTTAGGTTACCCTCATTGATTTCTTTATTTGACTCAGTCTATCAGGCACACATACACAGAGCTGATTTTAGGGTTCCCACTTCCTTCCCCAGCTGAAAGGATCTATTCCAAACTAGCTTTACAGTGTTACTGAGGATATTTAACCCCTCGGGTAACAGAGAGTTTTAATTTTCTCTCAACATTCCATATAATAAAGCTGAGAAAAAATAAATTCATCAGTAATGTATAACCACAATGACTAGAAATTATAGTGAATTCACACTGCCTTAATCAAACCATTTAATCTCATAAAAAAGGAGCAAAAAATATCTAAACCCCAAATAGTTCATGAAAAGTTTAGGGTTTTTTCCTTTAAGATAATCTAAATATTTGTAAATCTTAAAAAAAAAAAAAAAAAAAAAAAAAAAAAGGCAGTGTCTATCCAAACAGAAAATTTATTACAGTGTTTAGTTTCAGGATAGGATAGCACATTTAACCCACTCATTTTTCTCATTCTCAGTAACAAAATACCACAAAATTTCACATTTTTGTATAGTTCAAATCAGAAAATGCTTGGCAAGTGAAATAAAGAAGTAAACATCACTGAGATCATCATAAATCAACTTGTTAACAATTAAAGTACATTCCCCTTTCTGTCCATTTTATAAATAAAGTGGTTATCAAGATTGATTAGAAACACTAACTCAACTGAAGTTATTACAGCCAGAATTCACAGCTCATTGTGGACCGAATTCATTATTTCACAATATTAATCTTGAATAATACTGTTGGCTGTCCCCTGGTTTAATGAAGTAGTTTGGGTTTACGATGTTCCCTTTTCTATTTCATTTTTATTTTGTAGACGATTTGTTCTTCCAAACTGATGTGTTTAGAAGACAAAAGTTTAACAATTATTTTAACCTATTAAGCTGACAGTAGCTCTCTCTTTTAACAAAATCCCAACTCCTTTCTCAGAAGAAGATGCTACTTTTACCTGACTGCAATAGAAAGGGTGCTTGGGGGTAGCAGCAGCAAGGCATGGCCACTCCTGTTAACCAGCAGAGGAAGCTAAAGGACATAATTTTAGCTGTCGCCATCTCCCCCAGTAAATCCATCCTTGCTTTCTGTTTGTCTTTTGAGGCTGGAAACTGCTGGAGTCTATTAGCAAAATTGTTGGATTCATCTCTTGCTATTATTGAATAAGGCATGACTGCAAAATTGAGCCCTTGGGTCATTTTTTTATTTCAAACTGCACAACAGAGCCAGGCAGCCCTGTACAGCGGTGGGCTTTCTGTTCTCTGACTCCTGCCATCATTATTATTTCCTTGCATAAATAAAGCCAGAATGTGTTGCTGCCCCATCTCCTTGTCTGTTGCTTGTTCACAGAGAGTGTAAGAGAAGGGAAACGCTTGGGTCTTTTGGAAAAGGTCATGCATTCAGCAAAAAAATAACAGTTTCTAATTGGAAGCAACTGATTCATCCATCCCTACTGATGTTTCAAAGTCTGTCGTCATAAATAGATGCACATAAGAGTAATATAAACTGCATTAAAATTCCTTACTCGTTCCACCTTGGCGACACACGCTGCAAACATCCCTTACAGTGTACTGTTACCTGGGTAATATTACCAGGGGGAAAAGCAAGCCTAGCACGTGAGATGCCATACTGACAAGTAGGATGGTAAGGCTCCTGACCCCACAG
>JAVJGJ010000037.1:47255317-47271363 GCA_035590215.1 Microhierax caerulescens | reverse complement strand
CCCCACAGCCAGCAGCATAGTCATTACGGGTAGCAGAGACCCTCCACAAGCACAGAAACCCAAGGCAGGTGCTTGGTGATAGACTTCAGCTCAGTTACTGCACCTGCCAGCGTGCTGATCCCAGTCATGTATGATTACGTCAGCTATTTATTTTGGGGTACTCGTTTGAGATTGGTTCAAGAGATATGTTTGTAAAGCCTAGCATCTGGACATTTCCTTGTGTCAGTATTTCTTTTTTTTTCTCTCAGAAAAGACTATTTCATATAAACTGTGGAAGCTGCTCATTTTAATATTAGTCATAAGAAAAATCTGATTCTCGTTAAGTTTCTCTTCGCACCTACCTGACATGATCCAGTTTCATGTCCTGTCCTTTCTGTAAGCCCTATTTCTCCCCAATGTTAAAATATTTCCTCAACATGACTTAAAGAGGAAAAGAGAGTAGAATTTTTAGAAATCCCAGTTATTAAGGACTGCTGTGTTTTGCACAGTGCTAGTAGTCATAGTAGTCATTTGAAGTTAGCAGAAGCAGTATTTCCACAGCTGGGATAATTTGCCATAGTCCCTAGAAGTCCCTTTTTACAATCTCTTCCTAAATACTTATTTTAATAATAACTGCTCCTTTTCTCAAGGACTAGGCTATTTTCACAACAAGAAAAGAAAATCCACCATTTAGTTACCAAGATGGAAAGAAAATATGTTTTGAAAAAAAAAGAACATGATGAACATCCCTCTCCAACAGAATTTCACTGAGAATTAGGTCCATAATGCTCCCCATAGATCCAGGTGTAAGTTACTATAACTCTGTATTGCTGATGCTAGCCAATACCACCTATATGAAGTTCCAACAAACTGCAGCTGCTTTCCTATGACACTTTTAACCTTGAGTATTCATTTTCATCTTCTGTGCACTGCCTGTTTTATTTTCCCTTCATTTTCTGACCAAAAAAATGCCATAACTCTCTTTGTATTTGCTACTTAAACTTTTTTCCCCCTTTTTCTTTTTTAGCAGCGTGTCTTTACACAGGTAGGACAAATTTTTTTATGCTGTCATGACCTAGTCATTCTTTTACCTTAAAATAAGTATTCTGAGCAGAAAAGCTTATTTGTTTTCTCTGTACTTACCTTGTGGGAAGTACTTTGTTACAGACAGCCTGAAATTGACAGGGTATCAACGCTCCCAGCAGGCAATATATATCTCTCAAACAGTCTCCACCTTGCCTGAAAACAATTACTGCCTCCAAAGGTGTTAAAAAGCTAATAGCTGTTTAACAGATGCTGATAAAATTTTTGATTTACTAATTGGTTTTAAACATTGCAGTCTTTTATTCTTCTTCCTGCCCATAAGGTGTTACTTCAGTATTAACCCAAGGGGCCAGAACAGCTTGCTCTTCAGTGAACTCATTGAATATTAAAAGATGTGTATTAAAAAGATTTAATCTCTTTAATCATTACTTGCTTTTATTTTAAGAAGTTATAGGTAAAGAAGCTTTGGTAAAAATATGTGAATTATACTAAGGGTAACGGGAAAGAGTAATGGCTTAAGGAAGGTAGTGTTATTAGGCAACAGCAGGAAAGGGAAAATAAGCAGGAGGAGGGAGGAAACTTTCAGAAAAAATAATTTTGAAAGTTGAACTAATATGGACAACAAGGCTCCAAAGGTGACTCCAAGTATCTCAATCCAGAGCTCAAACCTACCCCTTCATGATGAACAACCTAGACTCCTAAGCGTCTAATTTAGAAGACTACACAGAAACTAAGCAAAATATATATTTAAAAGTGTTTATTTTAAAACTGTGTACAACTAACCTTTTCCCACGGTTATGTTAAATATTGAACATTATAGCCAAATGTGTTTCAGGTAGGCTTCTATCGGTACAGCAAAATCACACTAAAGATCTGTGTGGTCTGATAATGTAATTTTAAATAATTATTTCTCAACTCCTGGTAAGTGATACAATCATAAACAATTCCTCACAAAAAATTACCTTCTCTCTGATAAGCAATGGCTTTCCAGACTTTAACAAATTATGGTCTCAAATTGCTTTATTTGAAATGAATAGCATATTGCACTGTATCATCTCAGCATGCTGAAAGCAAGCTTAATGGATTTTTATATCAGCAATATGAAGTAAAACTGTCACTTATATCATCTGTATTAGCTTCAGGCTATCTCAGCTGTCCTTCCAATAAAACATAGCAGAGAACATCTTAAGCTTTTAAATTCCAAACCAGAGTAATATATGCCTAAAAACAATTGTCCGTTGCAAATGGGCATAGAGGTTCTCTCTGCCTTTGAACAAAATGTGAAAGTATTTGCTTGTTAACAGATCTTGTGATATGCTTCACTCCCTACCCAACAGATTTTATTCACTTGTAGAAAGTTTTCATTGCAGAAAATGTCTTTCTGGACTAAGGATCTGGGATTACTACATGGGAAGGGATTAGTTAATGGCAATCTTTGATTACCCATAGCAGTAGCAACTCTTCTTCCTTTCCTGAAACAGGGAGAGAAGTAGTTGGAAGACAAAGAATGTTCAAACACCCATAGGACTGGGACTTCCTGAAGGGAAGAAAGGAAGACTATGTTAAGGAGGAGATGTTCCTTTTGGAAGAATAGGCCAAGTAAACCATCTACCTGATAAGAGAGAAACCAGTGGAAGTCAAAAAGGCTTGAGAAACAGATAGGAGAAAGAGAGCAGGGAAGTCAAACTCCTGAATGGGTAACACATAAGCAGGGTTTAACACACAATAGGAGTTGAAATTTTTTCTAAAATTGAGAAGTAGGATAGAGGGAGAATTAATGGAAGTGGATCTAAAGCATATAGTTCCTCTGCCTCTAGTAATGCCATTTGATCCTTGCAAGAACTCTTGAACTTCAGCAAAACATTTTGTTCTACAGCTGTAGAAGATGAACCTTTGACAGAACGTGCTGACCCCTCCCAGACACAAGAAACCATTATATTTTGAGACATAAAGCCATTTCAGTTTCATGTCACTTAATGCTATCCCGGTATTAGCAAATAAGATGTTGCATTCACAAAAGAGCTGTTCTTAAATAACTTAATATTAAAGTTGTTTCTACAAATTAGTGTTTTTCATTTGAAGTTAATTAGCTGTGCACAACACTCTTTACACTGGAATGCAAGAAAATTAACCATTTCTACTTAATTAAAGAATGCAAAGGAGGAAGAAACCCAAAACATTTTCAACTGATACGAAAACTGTTAGATATTTTTAATAATTTTCCACAAATAACTTTATGACCCATTGAGTAGCCCCTTCACTATCAGTAGGATTCCTTTAATAATTTCCCATGCAGATAATTAAGGATTCTCTTCCGAGTCTTTTCCTTCTGTGATTCAGTTTGAAATATGTTTTCCTATTTCAGTAAAAGGGTATCTCATCATGTTGTGTTGTTTCAGTTGTTTTGAGGGTTTTTTTGTTTCATTTTAGCAGCATTTAATTTTCTACTTGTACAAAATACCAAGACATTCCTCTTATGCTCACCAATATTACTCTTTTTTTCTGACAATGCTACTTATGAGCTTTAGTTTTGATTTGTTGTTTTTTTTTTCCCACAGCTTTTAGGGCAACCATCTCCGCTCTGTGCTTCTGTTTTGTTTCTCTTCTCTTCTCTGTAGTGTCTCTTCACCTTACAAGCACTTTACATTTTAGAAAAGCAGTATTTAAAAGTCATTTAATTAATTTCTTTTTCTTGTCTCCTCAAGAACCTTTTCTAAATCCCTGATCTCTTTTGAAAAGTACATAAATAATAAGGGGAAAATAAAATATTTCATTTTGCCAAAAGCCAAGGCAAATTTACTAGTTTGATTTTGGTACATTTGCAATACTTCAGATTCTAAAAACATTGGGTCTTTCCTATTTTGTGGATGAGATGAGCTTGTAAATGGATATTTAATTAGAGAAAACAAAATCATGTATAGAAAACAATAACAGACTCTTCAAATTTTACTAACTTCACCAACTTAAAGGACAGCAAGAAAAATGACAGGACAGGCTATATCCATAGGTATCATTTTATTCATTGCACGTGTAAGCAATTCGTTCCCATTAAGTCCAGGTCTACTTAATGACTTTTCTAATTCAGCTACCTTTCAATCAGACTGCAACAACTTATTCTGTGGTGTATGATCATCACACACACAAAAAAAAAAAAAACCAAAAAAAACCAAACAACATCCAAACCCAAAGCTGACAAAGTGTTTGTCCTCAAAGAGAATAATAACTTTTGTGGCTACATCATACCTGGCTTTTGCAGGATTGTTCAATTCTCCTATTCCTACTTAGCATCACCATATCTTTAACTTTGAAATGGGCTTTAATCTACAAATTGAGGTCTTTTAGCTCTTGGATTGCATAAACTTCAGGATAATTATAATACACAGAAAACATGTTTCTGAGAGCACCTCTTTAAATCATTGGAAACAGAAGGTATGCAATGTTAAGATTTCTCATTGCAGAACTTCTTTGCCAGAAGAAAAACATAGAACATCTGTGGAAGTTTTTTTTTCTCATTTAAAGCATTTGGCAGAATATCATACTAACTCCCTCTCTTGAAATTGCTAAGGTAACTTGCTGTGCAAAGTTTGTACTTCCAAGTTGATGGTATATAGTTTTTCATTACAGAAATTGATGGCACATGACCATTTTTATTAAATGTAATTTCTAAAAATCATTCAATTCCTTCCTAACTCTGGATATTTCAGGATTATTTTTTTTTCATTCTTACTATTGAATAAATAATAAACAGAAGGAAGTAACTTCTTATTCTCCACATCGTCTTGATGCAGATAAGTTTGCAGCAGGCAGGGCTTCTTTTTGGCCATATTTTTCTGCTGCATGGTAAGATTCTTTTTCCAGTCTCATTCCAGAAACAAGGTCCAAAAGCTTGACACCTTTGAATCATCCTTAAAAAGACTTGTCTCTGCTTCTGCTTTAGATATGGGTTCACTTCTGACAATAAAACAGAGTAAATTTTGGGCTTTAGCCTAAACTATTTATTTATCTCACAGCAACGGTTTTTTGGTTCCTTTGGAGTGTAAGAACCTCCTTCAGATATCTCACTCCAAAAACAGGGAGGTTATAGAAACAACTTCTATCAACTGCTTTTTTTGTTATATTCAATATGAGTTATGAAATTAAGGAGTTTAAATTTGTTTTCTTAAAATGATTTCACCAAGATGGCATCAAATGAAAAGGACATCATTGATTTTTCTTACCAGGCCTGGTTTCTTAAAATGACAAAATTCTGCAACTTCCAACCTACTGGACTGCATTTGGAGGCAGGCTTAAGCCTGAAAACTTGGACAATCATGACTTTTATGAAACACATCATAAATTAATTTTTTTATTCCTCATCTGTGGCACCCTACATGTCAGGACCCAGTTTATCAGAGGTTGTGAGATTCACTGATATAAAATTAGCCCCCATCTTTATTGCTCTGTAAGAGACTCAGTTTATTAACATCAGACTACAGTATTACATGGCTTATTGCCTCCAGTAATTCAATCACTTGAAGCTAGTACACAAAATCTGTTTCTCACATAGTGTGCTAAATTCTGTTTGTCATGCCTGGTATATATATTTAATTGTAGCCGACGGTGTGTGGGTAGGCCTGAACCGCTCCAAGTAGGAGGACAGAAATGGCACTGACAAAACCTGTGAGATCAATACTGAGCTGCAAAGCTGCCTTGGGGCTTCCACCGCCCTTCAGCCCCTTCTCTTTACAGCAATCTCGTGGAACTGGTGTGACCCTGATCATCTATCTGCTCCTCACACCTACCCCAAAAGAGATGGAAGGCCAGCTGTGGTTGCTTTCAGCATATCAAGAACACTCTAACATGAACACTGTCTTTCATTCATGATGGTATTAAACTGTGAAGCAGAGAAAAATAAAAATATGCCCATCAAGCAAGTTTTGTCTCTATGAAAATTTAAGAGGCATATTTTAATACACAGAGATTTAGCAAACCTATTAATGCCTTTACTGCTCAAAGGAGCTGGGACATGCTCCTAGGGACCTGTCATGCTCATTCCCATCACCACATGCAGAACATGCTTATGTTGGTGCCCACATATTCCCATGTTCTTAGAGCAGCTACAGCCTCTGCAGCTCACTCATCAAGTCATTTTGAGGAAAGAAAGGACCTTGGGGCCAAACAGGCTGCATAATAGAATCCATAAAATGCAAGGGTATATGAAAATTTATGACAAACTGGAATGGGTATTCAGTGTGTTGCTTGGACAATTCCTCTACCTCAAAGCATTTCTGTTTGGGATAGTCTAATCTTTAGGGAAGAATGTGTTAAGTACCAATCACAACACTGTATACCAAATGAAACCATCATTACAATTGTTTTAGATAAGTTCTGTGCAACAGAATAATAATCTGTTTCAACATCCAATTATCAAAAGAATTTTTTTCTAAATCCTCTTTACCATGCACTTCTCTACTGAGTTGTTGAAAAATGATAGTCTAATTTCTTAACAGTTCTTGCTAATCACAGTCTGGTTTTGCTCTATGTAAATTGTTAAGTAGTTACAAATAACCCATTTCAACTGGGGTCCTCAATATAAAATTATAGTTGCTAAGAATAATCATAGCAGAAATGCAACTGCTTTTTGAGTGAGGCCAGAGCCTGGAAACTTGCAAGACACTAATTTGTTATGAAATACATCAGAAATTGAATGTTGTTGTTATTGAACTGTGACATTCTGCATTTCTATACCAAGCATGCCAGGATCCATTTATCTGATCCTATCAATTCTTAGCAGAGATGACCTTTCAAAAAAACACAGTAATAAATCTAGAAATATTATAAATATATATATATATATACACACACGTATAGATCAGAGCTTGTGTAAGTCTATTATTTCTGAATATACCACTTTGGAAAATGTCTTTCTCAGAAAAAGTAATTGCTCCAGCTGAAATGTGGCAGAAGATACTCAGAAGTCAGGGCACCAGGGCACCTGTCTGCTAAGGCAAGAAGTCAGATTTCACATTTTGTTTCATTTCCTTTGCTTCTGCCATCATACTCTACAACTGCTCAGGGGCAGGTGCTGAATCCCAAACCTGGCTCTCATGAGGCCAGTGGCATCTCCAGCTAGTAACTTAAAGGACCTTCATCAATATTCAGAATTTTCAAATTTAAATGAAACACCACAAGACATATATCCCTCTGAGGGACAGCTCTTTGGCCGGAAGAGTTCAATCGCACAGTGCCATCTACCAAGGGCAGAGGTCAGATTTCACATTATCCTTCCTTTCATTTCCAGCATCACATTCTGTAAAGCATTGACTTCCCAATATTTATTTGAGGTCTAATCTGAGGGAAATAATTTGTCTCGTTTTACAAGCTAATCACAGAAATATACTGTATTTTCCTTACATGTATTTAAAATGTGGGATTTTTTTCTTTATTTATTTTCCTATTCACAGCCCATCTTGCCAATAGTCAAAATCCTATCAGGAATTCAACAGGCTGATATTTTTAGTTATTAACTGTAATTTTGTCTGTTCATTAATGTACAAGGAACTGTTTTCTTCCTGCCTGGAACCTTTTTCATTACTATCACATCTATTCTTATATGAAGATATTTTCCAAACAAAAGATAAGATGCTAAGTTCAGAATGCAGCTGAAATCATTTCTGCCAGATCTGAAGTCACTCTTTTGTGTCTGTTTTAGGAGAGGAACATTACTCCTTTCATTACTGTCTTGTGTTGCTCTTTTCAGCCCTCCATTATTCCTAGACTGTAGACTCCTTTCTTACTGCCTTCACCTCTTCATTAGCTGCCAATCACCCTATTTTAAGTGGAGCCCAGACGGTCTTAAATGCTGTAATTAACACAACCAGGCACTGAGTACCCCAGCTAGAAGCAAGACTTCAAGTGCATGTAGCTGAAACCTCTTCCTTGTCTTTGTAACAAAACCTCTGAATCTGAAGAAACCTGTATTTAATGGTCACCTACTTCTGCAAAGCACCTTCCATATTTACAAATGTTTCCTGTGCTAAGCTTTGTGCTTGCTGTTGAAAGACTTTTGGTAACTTTGCAAAACTCAGTGGTGTGCCATGATTCATTGCTTACAAGAGAGACCAGTATGGGTCAGGAAAAGGGATTAAATCATTGTCTATGTCCATGTACCTCTGAATGTCATTTCTTCCTAATGGCTTTTAAACCTGGTAATCAAATACCAGTCAAGTATGACAGAAGGACTGGCTTCTCAAAAGTATGAAGCTCCCACAAATTTCATGAGGTAAGGCAACTGGCAAAGAAAAATCACAAAGATAAAAGCTGTATCTTGAATTTATTAGTGTTTATATCACTTTACCAGGATTTGCATAGATGAGCTCTAAGGTTCACAGAAAAATTCCAGTAATTAATGTAGGCATGTGTAAACACTAAAGGATGAACCAGCATGATCCTCCAAGCTTCTGACTCATAAGCACCTGTATTTTAAATAGGTAAGTCACTTAAGTATGTAAGCTCTGCTTGTGTACATAACCAGAAGGTTTCCAATTTTCACTGCTTAGCAGCTACATCATGACTTTAATTGCACCTTCTACTGTAAAGGGTCCAATTTACCAAACAAGCTCAGAAGTTCCTCTAGAAACCAGGTTGTGACTGTTGTCTTCAAAGAGAGCAGAAATACTCATTTTCACACAGAACAGCACTCTCTTCCCACAATTTTTCTTCAATAGCCTTCTGATCAGAGACCTCAGACGCAGATGGACTTTTTTCCACCCCAAGAAAACTAAAACTATTTTCTTCAAAGGATTCAGTCATAAAGGGTCAGTAAGAATAAAAGAAAAGCAACATGACTATTATTACTGATTAGGCAGCTCTCTTGGGAAAGGACAAACCCCATTTTCCTTCCATCCATACTTTGAAGTCTGTCTCTGGCCTTGTATTGCATAATACAATAACATTAGCTAACATGCAGTCCTTAGAGTAAAAACATACCCAAAGCATCCCCAATGTATATCTTATTCATGTTTATTGCATGAACTTGAGAGCTGAAAGCTGTTTCAGACCCCTAAGGCAAAGACAAAACATGAAACAGGGAATCCTGCATTCCTGGTAGAAGCAGGGTGAAACGCTTCAATTCTTTCCTAAAAGTGAATTGACATGGACCTTCATATTACAGGTCCTTACTGGAGGAAGATACCACTCCATGGAATCCAGGTGTAGATATTTGAGCTCTATATAGGAAGGACTTCAAACTCATTCCCAACACCAAAGGGATTTCTTGTGGCTGGTCTTCCCTACTCTACTTTCCATGTACCCTCCACAAGATGTGAGACTTCACGGTGCAAGTACCTAAGAACAATGGGTGCAAGGATCAGCTTTGCAATACCCAAGCCCCTTTTTAGAAGCCCAGGAGATAACGTACAAAAAAACCCAATAACCTTAGTTAGGTTATAAATCAGATGTGGTAGGTGTGCTGCCTTCTCCCAAAATTAAATTAAGGGATCATGCAGTAACTTTATTCAGAGGATCTCCTCCTAAAAAGAGCTGGTAAATATGCCTTTCTCAAAGTTAGTTTTATGGGTTGGGCCATAATTTAGGCTGAGTGAGATGGACTGTCATGCAAAGTTGTTGAATGACTTAAATCCAGAATGCAGCTCAATGAAGAAGCTCTAGAGAGAATTGACCAGATAGTTATAGTGTTACCACTGTAATATTAGAAGATGTCACATAGAGCAGAAGATGGAACTAAATGCACACAGAAATAAGATTATATACATCTTTAGGACCAGTGTCTTCATCCACCAACAGTTGCCCTCATATGTTTTCATTTTGTAACAAAATACAAAGTTTTGTAACTTTGGTTTTTAATCATCTCTCAATTCAGCCTGGCCATGAACCCATCTGAGAAAAAAATTACAGTCAATTGTTTAAGACCCTCAGCTTCTGTTCCAGCCTTGAAGAAAGAACAGCAAGCTTTTAACACTGTTGAGAACACAGTGCACTAAGTACTAGACTTAGAGCAGAGAGCTTGTTTTTCTCATTTTTTCTCCAGAATTTTCTTCATAGTGGGCTTGCATAACACTAACTATACAGTAGTCCATTTCCATGTTTTCAGGGAAAGTGAGCAAAACCTGGAATGCCCCCAACCGCAGATGACAGGCAGCAGCAGCCTCTCCAGCACAGCACTCTGCCCCAGAGCCGGTTCTGTGGGGTCATTGCTAGCTGGCTTTTCACGGCTGAATGTAGCTTTTGAAAATCCCCAAGTCTGAGCTGCCCCATTCAAAACCCACAGAAGCAAATAATGATTCTCACACAGCTTTAAGCACTATGCTTTTCCAAAAGGCTAGAAACACAAAAATGTTTTTGCATTTGGACTTTCAAGATGTTTCCCTTAGAAAGAAAGCAGTGAGGAGATTCCTATTTCTTATTGCAGATCTACAGCTTTCAACAAATTCTGCACAATCTATAATCTTCTGACAACTTTAAAAACTAAGCAAGAAGAAATCACACCACATTACAAACAGCTAACAGTAACACATACACACAGTAGCTGCAGGTATTTAATGAAGTGTTACAGTCTTAACAATACTAAAAAAAAAATCAATTGAAGACAATAAAAAGACATGAATCTATATATTGAGTCACAATAGTTTCCAATTACCCACATCAAGGTTTTTGCCATGTTCCTACCTATTCACCGTGCTCCTGTCTTTGGCAAGCCTTTTTGTAATTTCCATACATTGCTGTTTTATGCCTTTGCTCCATTTTGTATGCATGGCATGCTTATACTCATCCACAAGCCCTTCCACAACCCTGGCGTTTTCTCCACTGGTGAAGTCACTCTGCAGTTTCTCCTATGATGTAAAGCAGAGAGCTGCTTGTTGTTCCAGTTCAGGAGGGTCTTGGGTGCCTTATGCCCTGCTCCTTTTTAGAAAGTCAGTAGAATATTTCTTGTTTCACCATCTTGTCCTTCCACATCACCATTGTACTCTGATTCACAGCTATTTTTACCTTGGGGCAGGATCAAACCCACTTCTGTATTTGATGCCAGTGCATACTGGAAAAATGTGTATACGTGTCTATAAATGCAGATAATCAGGATTGCCCAGCTAGCTGCTATATTTAGCTGCTATATTTACGTTTTTATACCAGAGGTGTCCTTGGAAAATCAACATGTACTTGGAAAAGGAGATCAACAAGGAGTCTGATCTAAACCCCACTAAACCTATGGGAAGACTCCTATTGATTTTAAAGAATTTTAAAATAAATCCTTTCATAAGTTGTTCAGTCAGTTTTTAAAGCATTTCCTGAGGAAATTACCATTTTACTACTACAGAAACTTAAAATCTTACCATAGAAAGTAAATTACAATGCATAAATAATTTTTAAAAACTTCAGAAACTTCGCTCAGCAGGAGGAAGGCTAGGAAAGATAAAAAAGAACAAATATCTGCTTGCAAATTTATGTTTCTTTGAAGGCTGGTGCTAAAAATTAAACTGAAGCAAGTAAATTATGGCAAAGTAAGGTAGAAATTGAATTAATTTGAATTAAATTGAATTAATGCAAGGATGGTGCTAACAATCAATAAAAGTAATTTTTTACAAAAAGGAATCCACACCCCAAAACCTCATGTCTCATGGAGAGACATGAGAAATCAACAAATCAACTGAACATCATCAAGATCTTGGAGAATTTCATAGCCAAGAGACACGACAGATGGCTGAATAGCAAACTTGCAGACACCCTGGTTCTTATGTGAATCAGAGTTTTTTCCAATTTCTCTCAAATTGTAGTTGCTTAATTTGCTGATTTAGTTTACCTCCTACGTTTGGGAAATTCATAGCAAAGAAGGAAGGAAAGCTTGCCAATTTCAGAGCATTCAGATATTTTAAAACAACAAGACCCAGAATCTCAAAGAGGTTTTATTTCAGCTCTGCAGATGGAGAAACTGAGGAGCAGATGGATCGAGAGGGCCTTTTGTGCACAGAGAAACTCCCCTTGAATTCAGTCAATGGTGAACACAGATTTGATAGAAGCAGGATTGCACAGCAGAGCGAACTACTGGAGTTAGAAACAGGATCTAACAGCTCCCTCAAACTCTTGCTTCAGATTCCAGGTCAAAACAAATCCCTTTTCTCAAAATAAGAATCTGATAGCTTATCAGAACCCACTCTTTGCTAACAATTGCATGAGGTTTTATAACCTGAAAGAACGCCCTCCAAGAAGTTGCTTCTTAAAACTAATAATTTTCTGATCTGCCTTTGCCACAGAAATGTGAGATGGACCAGCCTTTGAAAAAGGTCTAATGAATTGCACTTTACTTTGGGTGACTTCAGAGATTTATATGTGAGAAAAAGGTAGATTTTTATGGTTTTTGAGAGGGAGGAATATTTGATGGTGCTGGCTTCTTGAGAAAGATTTCCACAGGCCCGGCACAGCCCTCCTCTGCTGCTCAAACCTGTCTTGTTTCCTGTGATTGTGGTCTTTTCACCAGCAGTGTCTAGAATAAAACAATCTATACACCTAGATCTAACAGGCTTAACCGAAGGCACATAGCTGTGTTATCTGAGGATCCCTGTATAGCCAGCGCTGTGAGGTGTGCCCAGGGCTAAACAGAGGGTATCTAGACCCCTCGATAAGGAAAACATTCCCAGTACGACTACCCTGCATTTCAGTTCCTGAAACGAGTGTACTTTCTAAGCAAGAATTGCTGTTGTCACACCTCTGCTTCACCTCACAGAGATATCACAGAGCTCTCAGGCTTGCAAAGATGCATCTGGCAACCAGCCTGGCAGATGGCTCCAGAAGCAAATCTCCCCTGTGCTCCAGCTGCTAACGGGCACAGGGGCTACAGCTAAGCACCCCAGGGACAAAGCAAAGGAAAATGCCCCTGCAAGACATATGCTGTGAACATTGGGCTCTCAGCACCAACTCTTTCACCCTATAAATCCACTGGTACTGAGCCACACTGCTAATGCAGACATAGCTAACTCTAGAACCAGATGCGGCAGAATTTCTTGTCTCATATTAAAAGAAACCCTGTGGTCCTGATCTATCAAAAATC
Source organism: Microhierax caerulescens (assembly GCA_035590215.1). NCBI lineage: Eukaryota > Metazoa > Chordata > Aves > Falconiformes > Falconidae > Microhierax > Microhierax caerulescens. Next base: position 47,258,300 of record JAVJGJ010000037.1, on the reverse strand, counting down.
ATTGAAAGTTATTGTCATCCATGCTATTTAGATCCTTTCAACTATTTCCACTCAGATTTTATTTACTTTTGAAATTATCTAAATAAACTATTTCAGTCTTGGGTTTGGTTGAGGATGTTTTCTGTGGGAGGGTTTGGGGTTTCTTTCTATATGTTAGAAATAGCAAATGAGACAGCTCATTTATTTTTAACTGTATAAAAGATAGATTGCTTTCAGAAACACATGCTTGAGATGGTGATTTATCCCACTACTCTCAAATGCTGGTTGTAGGATAGGATAGATTACTCCCTGAAGATCTACTCTACTGATTACTGAAGGGGCTGAGAAGTGCAATTTAGATTACAAAAGTAGTATTTAAATACATGCAGCTAGGAAAGGTGAACCAAGACCTATATGTTATAGCACAAAACCATTTGATTCCCAACTTTATTTCATTTTTAAAAATCTGAAATTATATATGATTTCATATTTCATATGAAAATTTCATAGCTTAAAAAGAAAGAAGTGTCAATGAGAAAAATCCTTTTCCATAAACAGTTTTGATCTAAACTAGCTGGCATTTTGCAACAAACTCCCCATGCTTTAATATATAAATATATATTAAATATATATTAAGAAATTATAAATATCTTAAGTGGTTTATAGCCATGCAAGACCAAGCATTAATAAAAATGTAAACTACCTGAGAAATGAATAGGTCTACTGCAGTAGATGACTTTTAGCCTTTCTAGGCTCTAGCTTAACATTATAGACAAAAGTATATGGCATAATCTTTTTGTGCACTCACAACAGATCACTTTTCCCCCATGAAAAACTTAGCTTGCTGAGTTAGCATATTGATATTTTTTAAAATATCCATACTAAATAAGCTTAGAAGTGAATGACACAAACAATGTAACATCCTGTTAGCTCAGTATTCAGCGCTGAGGGGATATCGCTGAGCCTCTCTGTTCCCAGTTTACATGATGGGAAATATGACAGAGAGTATTCCTAAGGTCCCGTTGGTTCCTCTAGCTGCTTCCTTCACCTGGAAGTGGTGAGTGCAAGCCCATCGCTGACCTTCCTGCCCAGGTCAGCGGGGCAGTCAGCCCGGCGTCTCCTTGCCCAGGGCAGGCAGAGGGAGCTGAGTGCCAAGCTGGAGAGAGAGAGATGCTGAAATGAACTGAAAATAGTGAAGGCTTCTGAGGACTAGAATGGGATTTCTGGGGATCATGGAGGAAATAAAACTGATAATATTTAAGAGAAACTCGTTTGCAAGCACTGAAGTTTATCAGTATTTTGGAAATATTAACAAAGGTGAACTCATGAATGAATGCCAATTTTGACACACTTGTTCCAGTAAGAACCAGTTCTCTTCACATCAATATGGATGTAAATAGAACAACTCGGCTGGAAGTTAATGGCACCACACTGATCTTAATCAGGGTCATGTTTATGCAGAAGGTATTTTGGAGTTATGAGGCCTGTGTAAGGCCTTGGAGTTGGCACAGTAAAGGGGGCAAAATAAGGTGGAGTTCTGAGTGCATGTTACTCTGCCTACTTCAAGGTAAAATAATAAGAAGCAGAAAAAAAATGTTTACAGGAATTAAGCATGAAGGTAACTCTGAAAAAAAAGAAATTCATAGACATCTAGAAGACTTACAGACTCTAGAAGTAGATGCATGCTGATTGTCCTACAAGTCATTGTATCCAGAAAGGAGGTCCAGGACTATGGAGAATGAATGCTTTTGTAGACTTCGTAATAACATAATACATTGGCAATAAAGTTTGTAGTTCATTTTGCTGTCAACGCTAATTTTATTCATACTGGGGAAATTTACGAAAGCTGAAGAACTCCTGTTGAAAATATCACAGTAGGTACCAGAGATAACAAAACATTCCCAAAGTGTAAGAGCATATATGAATATGCATTATATTGTAGTAATTTCTGCAGAAAATATTGCTGAATTTCCATAGCCAGCTTTAAAAGAGAGCTGGACTACATATTACTACTGAGGAAATTTAATCTGAATCAGATGAATTAGCTACAAATTTAAATACATTAATTAAAATTAAATCTCTGAGTGGACACTTTCATTCAGAACTAAAGTGACATCTCTGGTATGACATAATTCATTTTCAAAGTGAATTAAGTAAAACCAAATTAAGGCTGTCAGTTATAAGAAAAAATCCCTGTAGATGTTCACCATAAACTAAACAGTCAAATGTAAGCGTTACTTTCTTAGTTTCATCATGTGATTTATTTCTGGGCTTACGTTGTGGTTTAACCCCAGCCAGCAACTGGGGGGTTTTTATCAACTTTTATCATTTATCAACTTTTATCATTTATCAACTCTGTTTTCAGCATAGATCCAAAACATAGTCCCATGTTAGCTACTACAAAAAAACAAAAAACAAAACAAAACAAAAAAACCCAAAAAAACTCTATCCCAGCCAAAACCAGCGCATCTGAATTAACCCAGAAAGAATTTTAACGATGTATAAAAAATCTCAAGTCAGATCCACTATTCTTTATGCAAGGCAAACTCCCATAAACTTAAACCATAACAAAAATTGTAAGGGATATTTAACTTGTGGTCTTCCTTTTCCTCAGGATAACTAAATTAATAACTGCTCTTCAAATTAACATATAAAAGAAAGATTATTAAACCAATAAAGTAATCCAGTCATTCAGAAACCAAACTTTCAGGTTTATGAAGACAGCAGTCCTGGCAAATATATTTGTATAAAAGTGGTTAAAATTAGGTGAGACACAGCCATTTTTCTTTTTATGAGATGTTCTACCATAGTCCTTCATCCTGACTTGGCCTGTGGAACTACATTTGGAGAAAAATGACTCTTTGACTTCAGTATCAGCTACACATTTTTTTCTTGCAGTTCCTAGGAAAAAACAGATTAACTTCTTTCCCTAAAGAGCTTTGCCTTCCTTTTATTTACTTTTTTTTTTTTTTTTTTTTTTTTGTAAGAGGGGGTTAAAATGGCC
>JAVJGJ010000037.1:47215441-47239929 GCA_035590215.1 Microhierax caerulescens | reverse complement strand
TCCTCTCTCCTCCTACAATTGCTGATGTGCAGGGCTTTCCCCCCTCGCTAAATATGCTGTCCCAGAGGCGCTACCACCATCGCTGATGGGCTCGACCTGGGCCAGAGGGTCTGTCTTGAAGCCAGCTGGTGCTGGCTTTGGCAGACACAGGGGAAGCTTCTAGCAGTTCTCACAGAAGCCACCGCAGTAGCACCAACACACACACAAAACAAACAAAAAAACCCCAAAACATCAAAAAACTGGTCATACAAACCAAATACATGTCCCCATCAATATCAGTGCTGTCTGGCTCTGGAAGGAGCTAAAATCTCTAAAAAGGCAGTACTTTTTAACCCTTCATTGCAGAAATGACAGAAATTAGAAAATAAATTTGTGAAAAAGATATTTTTTCAATACATTATTGAGCAAGTATTGCCACATATCACTTGATTTGGGAGGAAACCAGATAAAAGGTGAAAAGAGAAAGACAATTTCCAAGAAGTGTCTTCTGTTTGCTAAAAAAGCAGAAGTTTTTGAAACAAAGAGTAATGTAACAATATTTAGTGAGGAATGTTTTTCAGTTTAGCTGGCTGAATTGCACAGTGCATGTTGAGACAGCATTGTCTTTTCTGTGCATGTTTACATGTAATTTGTATTTTGCCATGAGATGCCACGAATAAGATGCAATAAGATAAAATGAAATTAAATAAAAACAGTAAAGTAAGAGTTTCAGGAATATGTAATATCCAATTACTTGTAACTAGAGCCAATACTGACAGGCTGGATAAGATGAAAAAGTGAATTCTATTACTTCACTATAGTTCTTTAGTAAACAAACAAAAAAAAATATCTTCATTCTAGTAATTAAATAAGCTTAACAACGGCTTTATAGGAACTGAACAATGTGGTGGTGAAGGAACAAGCTAAGGTGGATTAATGTATTACAACTATAGGAAAAGCCTGCCCTAAAAACTTGATGATTGTTAGGATGCAAATGGCGTTACTCCATCTTCTTACCTGAGAATGCCAGAATCCATGTACCCAAGGTACTCTGACCTATGTCTGCTTCTTAATCAGCAATATCCAGCACTGAAACTTATCCTCGTTGGTATGGAGCATAGAAATCAAAGCTTTTTGAGTAGGAAGACGTAAAAACCAAAGCTTTCAGTTGCATTTCCTGTGATGGGTAGAAGGCCAGAAGATGCCACTTCAGCAACACCTCTGTAGGTGCTTCAGCCTTTGAACTGCCTTAGCAAGATACAGTTATTTTGTAAAACAGGAGGTCCTCAAAGTACCATCTTAGGGACTCAATATCTTCTGGAAACAGTTTTTGCTGGTCAGACAGGAGAAACTCTGAATAAAAGTCCTGCTTCAGAGTTGCAGGTGCTGCCAGCAATTCCTCTCTGTGAGCCCTTTTCATGCCCTTTTATCTAACCAGGTTGCTGTCTAGTCCTGTCTCCAGCCTGGTTCCCCATACTTAGTCAAACCAATCCCTTTCCCTTTTCATGAACCACTGTTGGCCCTCTGGGGACATCTCTGCTGAATATCAGACTGGCTGGAAATCCTATCACTTGTTTTTGCAAAACCATAGCATTTTCTTCAAAGGGGCTGGCTAGTTATAAGTCTAGTCATTCACCTACCTGAAATTCTCTGACTGTACATTTAAACAAAGATCTTTTCACTGCCCTCAATAATCAAATAGTTTGCTGCATTTCTTCAGCAGGAAAGAAATTTCTATTTATTGTATGCATTTTGTAAAGTACCTTGGGATCCCTCCAAATGAAAAGGGCTATAAAAAGGTAGAGTTTTATTATTTCAATTTATTTGTAAGCTCTGTGCTGTTTGACGAGACCAAAATGCTTCCTACAGAACAGCATGATGCTTGTCCTGATATAATCCAATTTTTTTTAAGGCATATAAACAAGAAATACCCCTTTATAAAACCTTTCTACCTTTTCCTATACTGGTTAAGAAATGAACAAAAATGTAATAAGTGTGTTGTACAGTGGTTGTAGGAGGGCATCTAATCTGACACGTTGCACATGTGACACCAGTTAATAGTACTTTAATAAGTAGGATTTACAATTTGTGTGCTTCTGGCCAGAACTGATACAAAGAGTTAAGCTTGTAAGCTCATACAAAGAGCTCTATATTAGTCATCTGATCTTAACAGTGTTTGAGTTGCAGATTTGATGTTATCATTAGGTCTATGTGATTTAGCTGTGTTTTATTTGTTTAAAATTCATTTACCAGAGTGAAATCAGAAATGTGGTTTCTGTGACACACAGAACAATTACTTTCAGTACAAAGCCTGTGAAGAGAAAGATCTGCTTCTCTTTAAAGAATAGGTAGAATTTAGCAGAATTTTGTGCACCAGCAGCATACTTTCTATGTCTTGCCCAGCTGCCATTAATTACTACAGAAATCTATAGGCATATACATGTTCATGAAGTTTTCCATATATCCAAATTTTTGCTTTGTGTATGCCAAGCCTGCGCCCAACTCAAGCAACCCATTGCCTAGGTCATGCTTTTGCCTGGCAGTTGTGACTTGGAAAGCTCTCCCACATGTCTCTTGGGCTTCAATAAAGTGTAGTTGCAGCTGCCACGATTTAGCTTTCAAGCAGGTGAAAATAACATTGCAGTAACAGCATTAACTTGGGGTCAGCACGCTACACCATGTTCAAATGCAGCTCTGAAACCTACTATGTAAGGTTCAAACTTGTATCGCTCGCACAGCTGAAAGCACCCTGACAATGCACATGGGAACTGTTCCGGGTTGCCAAAGGTTTGTTGAAAATGGAAGTTACACAGAGTTTTATATGGTGGGGAAAAAAAGTTTTCTACCATATAAAAACAAATAAAGCCCATTGGCCCAAACTGAAGTGTTCTCGGGTGAGAAGGGCTTCTGTTCTCCCCCTGATCCCAGAGACACTAGAAGCATTTTTTTCATTAAATGAATAAAATGTCTCAAATGTCTCATTTTGTTGAGAAAAATATTTCAATTACTTTCATAACATTTTATAGGATCCATTTATTATTACTATTATTATTGCTCCCTTTCATTGCTTCCATACTGATAAATCAATTTGTATGTACCTTTGGGTAATGGCATAATCAGCAGCAAAACATTTTTAAGCCGCACAAACATAAACGGAGTTAAGATCTATAACATCATATGCTGATGATATCTCCAGGGTGCATTAGAGTGGCTAAATTTCACTTGGACCTGTCCGATAAGAAAAAAGAAACTCTATACCCAGAACCAGCTGCCAGGGAACACTGTACTCATATACTTACATATGGGGCAGACCTGTCACAGTTCACATAAGGCTAAAGCACTTTATTTTTAGTATAATTCATATAGTTGGAGGTAATCACTGAGCTTTAGAGATACGTAGAAGTTACTAAACTATTTTTTTTTAAAAGAAGAATATGAATATACAGATAACAGCTTTATAAAATACATATAAAATTTCTTTTTACATATAAAATTTCTAAGTCCTTTTTTTCAGCCAAGAAGAGAGGAGTTGGAGCAGGACTGGCAAGAAGAGGGGGGCACGATACACCAGGTAAGCCTAATCCCTATGCAAGGGTTGTGCTGCCTGTGGCAACACCAGCAGCACCTCCTTCCTCAGCTGGTGCCATAGGCCATTGCTGAGCATCATATGGTTCGTGTTTTTCTCCATCCTGCCCTGGACGCTCTTGCACCGTGACACAAAGCAGAGATAAGAAACGTCACCAGACTGAGAAAAAAAAAGTGCTCTGAAAGCATGAAATACCAGCTTACCTACTACAGAGGGCAGTACGTGAATGCCGGTTTTGAGCTGAATAAAGGCATTTTTGAAAAAAGGCAATTTTGGCCATACAAAATTATTCTTCTGGAAGAAAGGGAAGACAGAGGAGAGGTGTGTATCCCTAAAATGTGTCCTGCCATTTCCTTAGCTAATTAACAGTGGTTTTACCGAGTACATTACAACTTCTCAGACGAATATTTTCACAGAACAATCAATCATCCAGCAGATGCAGAATTTCACATTTTTAGAAATAGAAATACACTCAACAAGTTTCTTGCCCATACTAAGCAATAAATAAAGAGCATCCTTATGCTCTTTATGATTCTTCCTAGTCTTGCCTTTCTGAAAAACCTTCTTGTACATCAAAATATTTTAAGAATGATCGTGCTTTTTTTGGAGACAGACAGCTAAGTATTTTCTTTGACAGGAGACAGTCTAGGACAAAATGCAGTCAGCAGTAGTAAGTTCTCACAGCACTCTCCAAACTATCAAGCTGCAACAAAGTCTTTTTACCATCACATACCAACATACTCTTCGTGCCTGTCCCTCTACTACCTTCTCCTTGTCCCTCCTCACCCAGGGCAGGCTCATTCTCTCTGCTTCTTCCTTATCTCTCCCTTGACTGCTCCCTCTTCCTCGGCTGCCCAGCCCCTTCACAGAACCAGCCACAGCTGCACCTTGTCTACATCAGCCAACCCACCGCCCCTGAAGCCAGCCCACAGCTGTGTTATCAATGATAATTAACCAGCTTCCTTCCTCTACAGTAGTAGTCTTCTTCTAAAACATAATGGTCTCTACCAAGAAATTCTGCAGTACTTCACAGAAGTTTCCAGACTCCATTTTTACCTCACACCTTTTTCCCACCATACCAAATGTTTTGTACTTCCGTACCCATTTTTTCCACTTTTTCTCCATAGACTGAGGCACTCTAAACTGCCTGTGATTTAGAATGTATTTCAGCTGATTTGAAGAAAAATACATTGTTTTCCTGTTGAAATGATAGGAGGAAATACAAATTTATGTCTTTTAGAAAATACAGATGATTCTTTCAGTTTTTATGAGAAAAACAGGGGGGGGGTTAAAATGCAATTTTCTTAAATTATGAGGGTTTTTGAAATTTAAATATTTGTATGTTTTTTTGGCTGTGCCGTAAGAGAAAAGGCAAATTAAACAAGGATTTAAGATTTATGTTTTAATTTCAGATCAAAATATAAGATCCTTCTTCTATTAAAATCTTCTAAAATGAGACATAAATAGCACTTTGGAGTGCTATTCATCTCTACCATTTGTTCTCAAAGCTACATAGAAATTTTTCCTCTGGCAACTGTTTTTCTCCACTTTTTGAAGTTGGATGATTTCTGGACATCAAAACGCTTTTCAGTAAGAGATCAAAATCTGCAGTAAGAGATCACTGACATCTTGCACATCAGTGCTTTGTGCAGCAGCCACTCCTGAGCCACATGCAGTCCATCAGGCAGCTATTCAGATATCTGAAGAGGCAGGTAAAGCTTCTTGTTTTCCAGGCAGTTACAAAACAACATTGCCACCACAGCTAATAATTTATGAAGAAAAATACCATTATGCCTCTGAATTACCAAACCTGCTGCATATTGGCTCAGAACTTACACTTCCCTTCAGAAAAGGAGGATATTTTCTTCCTTGCTTGCAAAGAAAGGAAACTCAGAGCCCCAATGTTAATGCGAGCAGAAGACTCTACAGCTGGTGCTAAATCTTAGCTTTCTAATTATCAGTTGCCTCACAGTCCTGATCTACCCCAAGGACATGCTCAAAGCCATCAAATTTCCATTTAGGAAGCACAGGGGGCAAGAGCCTCAGAATTTCCAATTAGGCCTGGAAACATGATAAATCATACAGGAAAAAGTATCTTGATCTTTTACCTCCTTGATGTAGTCATATCTAACTACAGGCTTTCTGAGCAAGTTTCAGTCTTAGCATTTTACTTGCAATCACAACTGAAAATCTTCACCTCTTGAGATACCTTCATCACATATGATGTCAAGTAATGCTGAGCAATGCACCTTGCTGTTTGCACATGATACAAACACAGCAGGAGGGAGGAAACTGTTTATTTTCCCAGTTACATTACAATCAATCACGTAATTTGTGACAAATATTTGCATTGATTTGGAAGATAGGGACAAATTGTGTGCTTTTTGGAAACAGGATTATTTTGTCAATTATCCCTATGTCACAGCAATGTTGCAGATACTGAAGCAGAAAATATGTTTTTTACCTCTTATCTTTCACAATTAGATCATTTCACATATAATAGAGCATTGGCTTTATGGTAACAAGGTTTTTAAAAGTTGTGTATAGATCAAAATGTAACACAGAATATAAACATAAAAAGAAAATATTAGTTGTTAAAATTAGCTGGTTGGTCAAAAATTGAAGTCTTTTTTTATTCTCCATAATCTACTTTATGAAAATGTCCATCTTTTCTTTCTTTAGCTTCCCCAAAATAACACTTCTTTACTCTCCAGCAGATACAGAATGCCTTGGCACATACACCAAAGTACATCATCAGCTATTCCTTTCCTGAGCAATAGCTCTCATTTTAGATTCCATTTTAACATTGTCATTTCTCAGTCCTAAGGAAAAGCTGCTTCTTACAAATAGTTTCCCTTCCCATCAGACACTAGTTCAGCCTAAAATTCCTGGGTATCCTTCCCCCTACCGAAACGCCCTGCTGTGCTGAGCAGAGGCTTGGAACAAAGCTGGACATCATGTGTCCTAAATACCTGGGATCTGTGTTATGCTCCTGGCAAGGTTAGTGTTGGTTTAATGCCTGAAATGGTGGTCGCAAACTTTTCATCCTCCTAATTTTCAGATTCAGCTACATAAATAATTCTTTTGGACTATCACTGAGCCACGACCTTTAATTTCATGTGCTAGCGGTACATGCTATATGTATAAAAGTACTTTTATGTATGAGTTTTCAACTTGTTTTCAATTTCAAAAACTGTATCTTTATTCTTCTGCTATGGTGACAGGTCATCTTTACCCCCTCTCAATGTCCATTTTCATCTGTGTGTGGTGTGGCACACCCAGCTCCCTTCCTTAGTAGCCTGAACTTACCTAATGGAACTCCACGCTGAAAAATTCACGTAGTGCAAAGTCACATCCTTCACTGTATTGAGTCGACTGACCTGTGACACTCCTGCAGTAAGCTCTGTGTTTTGGGCAGCACTATACAGCCACTGCTGCCCTGGTTTTATACCTAGACAGGCAGGGTACTATCTGCTCAGGGAGGTCTTCTCCTCCCCACATTCCCCCATGTTCTTCTGCTGATGGCTGCGATCACACACATGGCAGTCAGGTCCTTGTCCTGAGTGGCAGAGGTAGCGCAAAGAGTATGTTTAGCAAGCAAATTCCCTGTTCTGTGAGAAAATCTGAAACTTTCCATTTGGTCCTGAATCAAGACAAGAAATAAAACTTCCAGGATTTTCAAGAAACAAAACAAGCCAAACTGATTCAGACAGTTGAAACATCTCCTCCCAGTCTATCACTCTGGCAATTAATAGGTGTACTTGCTATATTATACTATGCACCTGCAAAGTACACTTAAGAATTAAGTCCTTTGATCTTATCCAGACAAAATTAATTTCTGTATTTGACAGATTAGGTAAGTTATCACAAACTCAACCAATTTTGCGGAAACCACATTTTTCTAAACAATATACTCCCATCGAAAAAAATAACCAGATTTACAAGAGTTGTGTTTGATTAAGAATTTATAAGCAATTTTTAAAAAAATCCCAGCACAATCACCCTGACTGTCTTCTTTGCAAGGGCTACACTCATTTACCAGCATCAAGAGGAACACTGGCTCAAATCAGCGAGACTTCTCCCTTTGTCATTCACAGGACAAAATTTTCCCTTTAATTTCTTTTCCAAATTTATCGGTATGTTGAGATATTGCTGTATCACTAAACTTAGATTTTCTTGGCATCTGAGCATCATTTCTCTGTCAGCTCCTGATCCCACCATTTCATATATTTCAAACAGATTTTTACTTGTGCTGTGCCAAATGACTGCACAGCTTTCACCTTAGAGCTCTGTCTTTTCAGCAGCCATAGAAGTATTTAAAGCTGAAGCAAAATGCTAGCAATTAAAAATTACCACATTTCTGTGAGGAGATGGGACAGGAGAAACAAGGGTATTCTCATTGGTGGTCATTTCTGTGTCCATTGAGCCTTTTATTAGTGTGCATGCTGAGTAACCAAACCTTATCAGAGAGCAGCTCTAATCAGCCTTCAAACCAATACTTTGAAATCCATTGTCTAGAATAATTTGGTCTTTCTTGACAATGTCACACGTGTACATTTTGGTGAGGGAGAGGAGAAAAAAAGAAAAGGAAAAAAAATATGCATTCTTTCACAAAAAAAAATACAGAAAGGAAAGATTAAGTGTATTTATTTTTTTTTTTTTTTTGAGCAGTCATCATCATTCTGTGAGGTAAATCAGCTTTGTTCCACTTCCTTCTTTTCCTTCTATTGTTTCACTAGTTCATAATCTCTCAAAAATTTTAACAGCTATTCCTATCATACAGAGTTGCTTAAGGACAAGCCAATCTCTATCAACCAATCAGCTAGAAGTTTTCTAGCTGATTACAACAGCTGCAAGCAGAAAAAATGGTCATTTCAACATTTTAACGTGAAGTCTGACTATCAAACGTTTTAACAAGCAAGTGTACTTTTTCCATAATGATCTGTTTACACTGACCATACCTTGACAGAACTAAGGAGGTCTGCATTTTTAGGGAAGTTTCTGTTTACTCAGAGATCATTGCTTTTAATAGACATGCTCTTTGAACATGTAAAGCAGTTTTGGACGTTGGGCAACACCCCAGGGGCTGCCTCTTCATCTGTGGTAAAATAGCATCACTTCTTTGACGTGCATTTTTTAAGGCTAAGATTCTTTTTAAAACAGTAATGATCCCTGTCTTTCCTTGAATACATTACCAGAGCCTGGCTTTAAAATAGAGTTATGTGGATGTGTGGGAGAGATCTTCAATAGCACAACACCAAGGCCTACTAAAAACTGTGTATGTTGTTGCATGTGTACCGTTGAATGTAGCTTCTTTGCCCCTTGGGACATAAATTCTTTTTGAATGTCACAGTTGAAAAGTTGAGAGTGATACTCCGGTCTGAAAAAATATTAGGCAAAATATGGAATTGAAAACATCATTTTGAAAAAAAATTCTTTTCCATCTTTAGACTTCCTATTGAAAAATCATTATTACTGAGTATAAGGAATATATATGATGTTTGTGTGAAATCGTTTTTCCCCTATGACCCTTAAAAGACATATATTTTCCCTGAAGCACCTTAAGTATCATACTTGTCTTAGTTCTGTGAGTGTGTAACACAGATCACAAGTTTTTCTTGTAGTTAGCTGGAAACTATACAGAATCTGACTGCTCGCACAGTATGTGAAACTTGCTTTTTCAGTCCCAGCTGCTATCAGCACAGAAAAACATGGAAATGAAGGTATTTTATACTGGTCTAAAGATTCCTTCTGTGTCCAGTTTTTCAATGTAAGACAGCATGAGTAGCAGCTTAAGTTAGTTGTTTTGCCAGATGCTAAATCAAAAATACTTCAATCCAATCCAAAACAAGACAGCACCTCTCAGCACTAATTTCCCCAAACTACCTGAGAATTTAGCTCTTCCTATTCACAAACCCTAGAAGAACATATCTTTTATATTTGAGTTAAGATGCATAATCTTCCTTTAATATTTTATTTATCCAGGTAGCTATAAAACATAATGCTGAATATTTGTTTTCTCTCCAATTTAATGCATTCTGAATGTACTAACAGTGAGGCACTGAACAGTTTTCCACATGCACGTGCATGTGCACATGCACCAGAAGAAAAGTTGTTTCTCATGCACACAAACAACCTCACATTCTCAGCACCACAGGTGAGATGTTCTGCTTTTGCATTATACCAATTATATTTTCTTTCAGTTTCTAGGCTGCCTCTGTCATGGCAAATAGTTATGTAAATTGTCTCTCTTTCAATGCTTGTTTGTTTTTATTAAGTTAGGAAGAAACCATGACTGCCATTAAATAAAAAATAAATTAAACAAAATCTGGTATAATGTTGTCTTGGACAATAAGAAACAACGCACTGCAGAACTTAGCTGAAGGCAAAAGGAACACCTTGTGGCCACCTTGGTTTTTAGAGGGCAATGACAAACCTAGGCAATAGTTTTCTTATTTGAAGAAAGACACTTCCGCTGTGTAGATTACATTTAGCAATAAAGAAAGTGCAGGACATTTGACACACATGGATATCACCGGGGGTTTTCCCCAATTTAAAAAAAAAAAAAAAAATCATTATTATTCCTTGTGATGCAATTCTAATACACAAACATGTACATTGAGTTAAGTCCCCAGGAACAGGGAGATTTGAATAAAGTTTCTACTTATTTTTTACACCTAATTTTTCTCTTGCAATCCACATCAAAAAGTACACCAAATTAGCTACAGGGGTCATCCAATGGCAGCTGTAGAATATTTAAATGTTAAGGATAATTCAACTTACAGTGGAGAGACAGGTGAGACTGAAAGAGCCCTCCACTCTCTAGTTAATCTGGTACCTCTACACTGCAAAAATCTGAGATTTCAGAGAAGGTACTTGATCTGCAGATTTCATTAACTCCGTTTTAACGCTTTTTTGCTCTGCTCTCCAAAGCAGAGACAAAAGCACTGAACCAGAACACCTGGCATGTTCTCCATGCAAAAGATTTCTAAAAGAAAACAAAGTGGGAACACAGAATGTGACACCTTAATATCCACACTAGTTTATTGGAAATTAACCCCACAAGCAGGTTAAATGACCATGGACCATACTTCTGCAATACTGAATTTTTGGAACCTCCCAATAGGAAGAGAGGTGAGGCTAGCTGCACAAAGTATGGCTGATTCCCAGGTTTTATGCACATACCTGCCCCAGGTTGCCTTCCTCCAGGACCCATGGGACAGCCCAGCCTGTTCCTGCTGCCCCATCCTCTACCCAGCACTATGAAGGCTGGACCAGGCAGCTCTCACCCCTTCCTTCACCTCTCGCTGCCTCCTGGAGACAGGCAGCTACACAAGAGGAAAGACAAGGCATTTGTCTGGAGTTACATAGAAAGTGAGGTGCTTTACAAGGCTTAAATACAGGTTGTCAAAGTCAGCATGCATGCTCCTGTGAGAATAATTGGTTAGCCTGTTAGTCATTCCAGTCTGGGAACAGCTGAACAAACAGTGGGAATTTAACCATCTGGAAGAAGATTCTGTGAGCAAAAATATAATATTATTTTTTAATATACTTTCTCAGCTATAAAAAAAAATCTCATCCAACTTTCCTCTGTTGTTCAACGAAGTGTGGCAAGCTGCCTAATTTGACAGGAAAACCTCCAAGACTCCTTTCTGCTGCATCCAGACTAATTTGGCTATTAATGTTCCATGAACTAAATAAATCTTTAGAACACATTCTTATATCACTTTTCAACACTAATATTTCCATACCACAGAAAAACTGCTAGGAACTCGTATTTTCCTCCAACTATGATAGGGAAGATGGTCCCCTTACTAAAATCATAATGACAAAAAAATAAAAATTATTGTAAAGCTCCTTTTTACAAATTAAGAACACTGATTTTTCATTACAATGTGGATGACTGCACGTAATGTATAGAGTAATAACTGTATTGAAACACATGTACACACATATGCAAATGGTAAATCATGAACAAGAGCACAGGTTATTTGGAATGAAAATAATTCATTAGGGCCTAGTTCTTTCACACTTTGTTTGTTCTTAACTTGATAAATACCTTAGATTGTCAATTTTTACCTTAAATGTTCTGGTTTTGTGACTATTTAAAAGTCATAACTTTATTTAGAGAGGTATATGCATGTAAAAAATAGAAAAAGGGAGAAAGCAAGAAGTTAGACTCACTCAATCAGTTGTGTGAGCATCATTCATCTCCCCAGGTAAATCAAGCATCCTGAGACCAGCTATTCACTCATCACTTAGAAACAATGACAAAGTGCTAGATATGTCCAGAAAGGATTATCTTGAATATTTTCATTAAGAAAGATATTTGTATTAGATCAGCTAGTTCTCAAGTACCAAACTCCATGGCCTGAATCTCACAGCTCTGCCCCACATGGCAGTGCCACTGAAAGGCTGTGAACGCCTCTGACTGTTCAGAATTCATTTGGTACTGCAAGATGAATGTAGGAGCACTGCATTTATCGACCTGATATCAAAAATATTTGACATAAATGAGTGTGCTAACAATAAAAGATGTGGAAGTTACGCAGAGGGCTGAATCTACAGCTTTTTCACAGGAACTGGTACTGCCAGCTGCAGGAGCAAATCCCGTGATATATGCTGGCATGCATAAATGATTGTGGGTCCAGTATGACCAAACCAGACTGCATTTCTGAGAAAATATGCCATGCAATGAAGGCACACACCTTGTTGATCATTTTTCATAAAGACAAAGTTACCAGGAAGATGTCCAATGAGCAGATCTGTTCCCAGTGAAGATAATTAGAGCATTCCTCTAAACTTCAGCAACAGCAGAAGCAGGGATAGTAATATATACCAGTTAGGAAGACAAAAGACTACAGATTGAAATTTAGACTCAGTTTTGCCATAAACTTACCTTCAGCAAGACAGAAACTTGTGTAGCTGTGCCTTGCCATCTCCAGAATACAGAGAAATTTACTGAATTCATAGGACCATATCAAAGAAAATGTACCATCATCAATAAAACACAAACTTTTCCATTCAAGAGCCATTAAAGAATCCAGTATATTTATTCATTTCCTTTGTACCAATCCAGCTAATCCATATGCTAATTCACCAGTTTCTAACTCATCAAATATTTATTTAAGTCTGCTGACAAATTGTCCAGGAAAACGTGTACAGCATTATTTTTAAGTGTGCCCATTTGTCCCCTTCATTGAAAATGGAATTAGATTCTTTTCCCCCATGTAATGAATGTGGCATGGCTTTTCATCAGTTTTGTAACACATGAAGTATTTGAAGTTTTCTAGCCTCTGGTTCAAAATACATTCTGAAAATGTATATTATATTATTCACCATCAGTAAGTACACAATCATCTTGGAAAACCACACATAGAAAACATTACACACAGGTGATTAAACACGTGCTAAAAATATACTAACGATTCTCCTTAAATTCCAGTATTTGTAAATGCCAAAATATTTTACCATACACAGACACAATAAATCACTTCGGTGTGTAGGCAGATAGATCATGCTTAAATTGGATTTCCACAGTGCAGACAAATGTTACAGATATACTAGTTGAGGACAATATTGATTATAGCTCTGGCATTGTTCTGCAACACCCTTCACTGTAAAAGAGTATGACAGATCAAGTTATCAAACTACATAGTTCAGAAGCAGTCACCATCAGGGCAGAAGTCCGTGGCATAACTCAGTGTTATGACCAAATGTTGCTTAATATAACCTTATGTATTGTAAAGAGAAAAGCCAGAACTTTCCTTATCTGGAATCAGCTGGTACAGCACTATCTCCTGTCTTCCCAAAAGTGTGTGCTGGTACCAGCTCATGCACAACAAGCATGGTGCCAAAACCTGACCAGGTCCTTTTCATTTGAGTTTATTTTCAGGATGTTCTTGTCTGTTGATAATAAACTTGCTTTAGTTTGAACAACTTGGATTTCTAAAATGTTCCAGAAACATCTGTCTGGGTCAGTCCAGTTCAAACTGCAGTGGTAATCTGTGTCAGTCCTAGGTCGTTGGACTCTTCTCTTTCTTGAGGACAGTAAGATGACATTTCCACGACTAGTCATACAGGTTTGTTTGTCCCATCTGCTTCCCTCGTATAAGCTGGGTCTTGAACAGTGTTTCTGACTCTGCTAGTGCTCTGCCTGTCCAGCCTCATCTTAAAGGGGAAGCAGAAGTCCTTGAAACATCTCTTGAAGTTTTCATCCAAAAAAGCGTAAAGGATTGGATTGAGGCTGCTGTTGGTGTAACCCAAAGCAATACAGAAGTAATAGCTAGATATAGCAGCAGTACTGTGGGACACATCCCCTAACGCTTCAACCAGCACAAAAATGTGAATAGGAGTCCAACAGATAATAAAAACTGCCACAACCACAAGAACCAATCTGGTGATGCGGCGCAGGTTTCGATCTTTTTCTCGAGAACCAGAGAGAAGGCGTACGCTTTTAAGGCGTAGGATCATCAGAGTATAGCAAATAATTATAATGAGAACTGGAATAACAAATGCAAAGACAAAGACACAGATTTTCATGAAGATGTCCCACCACACATAATCTCTGTCTGGGAACTGCAAGGAACATTCAGTGCTAGCAGTGTCTAGGAATGAAAAAAACAAGAAGAAGAAAATTGCTTTATTATTAGATATTCTCAATAATGTAATTATCATAGCATAAGCTAGAAAAAGTGATTATCATGTAATGTGATATTAATAAACAGAGTTATCTTTAAATCAGTCCAAGGAAAGCTTTCAATTACCATTGAACTGGTTTTATGCAGCTGTGTCTAGAAATTTCTTAGAGATGGATCTTTTTAAAATGTATGATATTGTGTAAAATTTGTTTCCCATGGGAAGATCTAAAAATGCAGCGCACAAAACTAAAATATTTGTAAAGGTGTTTCCATTTGAATCTCGCTGAGATTTAAAGCCAGAATAAGTACCATGTTCAATGGAGTGGAAATCTCATAATTATTATCAAACTACATATGTTTTTGTCTGTGAGTGGAGACAGATTTTTGGAATCGTGAATGGTGGGAGCCAAATGAGCTTTTGATCATAGGAAGATTTTGCCAATACATGATAATTGTGTAATAATCTTTTCCCACGTGCCTTCTTCAGTGCAAATGGAATACACGTAAGTGCTTGCATTCAGAAAAACTTATTTCCTGGCAACAGTTTCTTTTCAGTTAAATAGAAGCAAATAAAATACGTGTGTGTGCAGAGTAAAATGGAAGCTGCTCCTTTTGTAAATTATGCCACTGAAAATTCAGACTGCGCAGAGACTGCAGGACCTGGTCCACTGATACCAGCCCACTCCCTTCCTCATCGCCCATGCCAGGATCCAGTCACTGGCTGTCATTTGATTTTACATCCCAGAAATATTCCATCTGACAGGAGGCAGCAAATAATGAAATATTTGAGATTTCATTTTCTGACCTCAGTGGAGCCTTCCAGCATATAAAACATATGGAAAACCAAGAAACAAGATAAATGGCAAGGCAAGAGAAGGGGTAACTTTACAATTTATCAGCATTTAAATTCTACTGAAGACAAGTCAAGGTAACACAGGGATTTTTCACTCTGAATTTTAGCTTAGATTTTATCCTCTTGAGCACTGCATTATTCTTTGGATTTTCTTCTTTTTCCCTACTGAATTTGTTATTCCTCTACAAATTGTTATGTATTGGCTCTTATTGAATCAGATCTAAGGGTAGAATGATTCAATATACTCTTGCACTTCACGTTTTCATATCTGTCTCCAGCAGCACTAGTCAGACAAATTCCACCAAGCCTTATTTCCCTGATATCAAAATGCTTCAAAAATCAAGATGTCATTGCAGAGAATTTGTTTTGAAAAACAACTGAGGAGGAAGTTATCACTATGGTATCATATAGACATTTTCACAGTTAGATTATCAGAAAGCTGTTACTGAATGATATTGAACACTAAAACATTCAAATTAAAAAAAAAAAAAAGTTGAAAACAAAGCCAAATATTTTGAGGTTTTATGTTAAATATAACAACTAATGGATGATTCTGAAAACTGAAAAGTGAAACGACATACCTTTTAAGCCTGGAGGAGGATGCTAAGCTGAAAGCACAAGTATGACGTAACAGGGTCTTTTCATTCAATCAGCTTATCTAAATCCTTTGTCATCTAGGTTTTTATAATTGTACTTTTCCTTAATTTTATTCTAGAAATGTCAACAATTGTCTTCAAAATAATTTTCATGGTGATTATTGCAGGTATGATATTTAGATCAGTAAAGATGCATCTAGATGTGCAGTTCTGGATAAAAATGAGGTGTGATCAGGGATGACAGCTCTGAACCACATCCAGCTACTCACTGAAACCCCTTCCCAGAGGAAACTGCCTTTTCAGATCTACTGACGTAATTTCATATCTTTATCAACAGGTCATGCTTGCTACTTCGCTTAGATTTACTTAGCTTAGATAGATTATTTGCTACATGCTTAAGATTTGTAGTTGGCAATGGTATTCTAGAATTCCAAATAATCAAATACAAATTTAATGATGTCTTACATCTCATTACAGTTTACGGGAAGCTAAGAACAGAACTAAGCAGAAGTAAGAACGTTGTCACAAACTAAGTACTTAAGATTTCATACTGACCTTTTCCACTCTGAAAGCCAAATATTCCCATACATTGATATATTTAAGGAAAAATACTGCATTCTAGATGGTATTTCAGTGTAAATATATTTTTAAATGTGTATGACAAGGTACCATTTAAGATTAATCTTAATCTTGACATAGTAAATACATTTCTGTTAGATACATTATTAATCGTGTTACCTTCAGGCATCCATACTCCTCTGCACTCAAAAGGAGCCTTCATACTATTACTGGGAATACTAATAGTATCTCCAATTCTTTAATTTCTTTTAAGTGAACAGTTCTTCAGCACTAAGGCCAGAGAGGGAATATTAGATGTAAAGTTTATTCTGCAGGGAAAATGTACCCAGAAGGACATCACTGGCAGCCGTCCTGTATTGTGAGAACAAAAGGGACTAACTGAGCATGGGTGGGAACTTTAAATATAATCACTTTCCATTTGATGTTCAGTTGTTGTTTAAATCTGAATCCAACAGAGGCCCTGTAGCATATAAACAACAACTTTTTTGACTAACATAACATAAAGTTCCGGACCTGAGCTCCAGCTGTCAGGCAAAGGGAGGATCCTTGCTTTTCCCCTTCAACATTTATCAGCACAGTTCATGAACACAGCAGACAAGATAATTGGTGCTAAATGCTCAAGAGAGACCTTAAAGCAGACAAGCAGTGCTGAAAAGTAGGGGCTGACAAGCATTTGTCAATAATTTCCAACCTCCTTTGGCCCAGCTGAGCTGTGTAATTACTAGTCTCTGTTTTAGAGGAAAAAAAAAACAACAGGCTTCCTGCCACGTGGCATGGGAAAGGCATTTAAACATTGCTGGCCTCAGAGCAGTCCCTTGGTGTGTGATGCTTATAGTGAATATATATACAGAATCTATAATATAGAAATATTCTGCTAGCTAAGCACGCTCCAACAAAACACCAGACCAAGCCAATGTCCCATGGCCATCAAGATCTCATACACAGCGAGACAATCATTCTTCCCAAATGAAGATGCCTGAAAGTTAACGTTTCCTGAGCTAGACATTGCTTTATAGACCCTGTCAAAACTCTACTGGGGAGAAGAGTTACAGCACTGCAGACGACACTTGATCCCCCAAAGGGCTGAAAGAAGAGTTTCCAGAGGCTTCCTCTGTCACCTACTCACCAGAAGACCACCAACAACAAAATCTATACATCTTCAGCCAAGTCAGTGAGCCCTTGAGCAGCTGTTACTGAAATGTTTTGTTTGCATTGATCTGTGCCAAATAGTTTAACACACAGCATTTATGGTCTTTGCCAGATAAAAATGTCCTTACGTAAAGTTTTCTGTTTCTCTTCAGAGGAGTGAAACTTTTCTAATAGAAAAGGTTATTAATTCAGGAAACTATCTTTTTAAAAAAATTATTTACATCTCAAACAAAAGACTAGCACCACATAAATATGCTTGTCTTGTATTTATTGAGCCATCCGTTAACAAGATGGCCCAAACCCAAGGACATCATTAGAGGCTTCAAACCTTTTGAAGACACTGAGGTGCTCCTGCACTGCAGTCATGCCTGCGGGTATGAAGTATATGTGTGTTAGAATGCTTCTCCCCTTTCTTTCTCAAGGAGGATTTCAAAATAAGATTAACATCATAGCAGGGCAGTTTTGGTAACGAGTCACCAGTTACAAAGGCTCAATCCACAGTCCTTCATGGACTATAAATTTCAAGCAGAGCCCACAGGGGTCTGCATACAGATCTCAAAGGTTTCCATGTCCTTGTAGTTGCTTCCCTGCCATGTTCTACATTTCCAGTTCCTCTGCCGACCCTTATTCTCAGCTTTCCCAAGCCTCCATATACATCCCCATCCCCTTTTAAACAAGAATTTGAAATACTGTCATGTATCATTTAGCTTGATTTTCTCTCTCCAGCTACTGACTTTTTCTTTCTTCACCATGCCTTCAAGTTCTGTGAAATGGCTGTTGATAATAAGCTCTCCAGTCTCAGTGCTAATGATAGCTTTAATATTTATACTGAAGACAGGCAACCTAGTTTCTGCACTTGGAAATTCATCAGAACAACTCTCACAACACCTACAAAAAGCACCTTAAGCTGACATTTCAAGTTTCATCCTAAACTGATCTTTGATCAGTCCACTGTGATCAAATTCCTGATTATTTTCCCCTGCTGTCTGCCAGTAGTTTTTGATGGCCTCATTCTAGCACAGACAATGCTTCAAAGTGCATTTTGTTCTTTTAGTTGCCAGGGCATCTAAGCTTAAATGATTTATGTGTCATACTGTAATGTTCCACAATGTATTTCAAAATGTCAGAAATTTAGACATAATTTTTGAAGAAGGAATCGATAAGGTTTAATCAATATTAGAAGCTACATCTTATGTCATTTGAGAAGCAGAAAGACTGAATTTTGAAAGCTCGCACTCACCTTCCCTGACTTTGGTACCTCCAAGAACTATTGCAGATATACCAACAGATGAGGACAATAGCCAGATACAGATGTTGATTATCTTCGCCTTGAGAGGTGTACGGAAGTCCAGAGCCTTCACAGGGTGACACACGGCAATGTATCGATCAACGCTCATCATGGTCAGTGTGAATATGCTGGTAAACATGTTATAATAGTCAATTGAAATAACTATTTTACACAGCACATCACCAAAGGGCCAAGAGTTCATCAGGTACTCAGTGCTTTGGAAAGGCATAGTCGTGGTAACTAGTGCATCTGCCATAGCCAGATTGAAAATGTAGATGTTAGTCGCTGTCTTCATCTTTGTGTATCTGGAGAACAAAAACAGTAAGGCTGTATTATTTCAAAACATGATTCTGCACATTCAGATATGTAACAGTTTATTAGTCAGTCTTTGCCATAGATTTTTTTTTCTGTCATTCCTAATTTATGATGGCAGTGCATACAAAAGCGAGACCCTTGGGATAATTATAAACACATTTCAGTCTCTCAGCACCCACATTAGCAGTTAGAACTATTCACCACAAGCAAAACCAGGTATATGAATACATTTGAGCTAATTAGCCAAGTGCTGGTTTCCCTTTCAATTTCTCAAATCCTTCTACAAGAAAATGTCATTGTTACATTTGCAAGTGAGCAAAATGTTTTGTGTTTCCTTTTCTTATAGCTAACTCAATGATCACGAGCTTTCTGGGTTTGTTTTGTGGAAGGAAGAGTTATGCCCTTCTCCAGTAAGAATCCATGTTAACTGTGATGTCTGCTGGGCCACATTGCCTCCTATGTGGTAGTTTCTCTTCCCTGAATTCACTACAGTGATGGCAGCTTATACAAGTTTTAGTCATTTTCCTTCTTTTTTGCTTCATTTCCAATTTGTCCTCCTTTCTTCTCATCAGCTTTTGCCAGTTCTTTCTTTCAAGATTGCTAATGCAAGATTATTCTTTAAGTCGGATACCACAGTGGGAGAAAACCCGATCATAGCAATATTTTTTCTGCATCCTTTAATTTCATCAAAATGGAGTGCTTGTTCTGTCCAGCTGGTAAGAACCTCAGCCTACACAGACAAATAGGATCTGGGTTTTTGCTTAGCTCTGCTCCCATACAGTTGGGGGGGACAGCCTGTGCTCCAGGGTGTAAAAGACTGCTTCCAGTTCTGTTATGGGCACAAAGGATGGAGGAGGGCCTGTTAACACAGGGATATACCTAACACTCCTTTCTGAAAGGTTTTTCCCCAGCTAGTTAGCTTTGCTCATTGTTGTTAATTCATTATCAGATTCAATGACAGGTTTTCTTTCTCTAAACCGTTTCAGCCCCATATTTTGAACGTGTGCCTAAACTGAAATGTGCACACGTAACACACACAGAAATACATCTAGCTAGATTTTGCTGTATGTCATTAATAATTTAGAGCAGCAATATCATAGTCAATCAACTCAGCTAATGAACATGTAGGGCAATGTGTCTATTTGCCTTTTAAACTTTGATGTGTAAATTAAAAAATAACTTTAAAAAGATGTTGAGTAGTGTTGACAAAATGTGTCCAATATGTAAATTAGCTATTAATTAAAATATGGGCAGAAATGTCATTTTATGACCAACATGAAGTGTTAAAAACAGCATCATTTTTTCTAAAACACTCTAATAACTAATAACTGACAAAATAACACCAAACAGTGGTTCGCAGCACAGAAAAGAGAAGTGGAAGGGAAAAGAAAGTAAAGTCTTCCTACCAGGGTACCATGCCCAGGCTCACATCTTGAACAAAGCCACAGCCAGTGAAGCATTAGAAATCTCTGAGCAAAGACAGCCAAAAGGGAGCAGCAAGAAAAGCTCTACACTGATGGTGTGACCCCCATGGTCCAGACTCCCTCTGTCCCAGTCTGAGCTTCTCCAAGATCAAAGGCAGAGCAAGGAGGCACCTGCCAGTCAGAGCTGGGCTCCTGCCCCCTCCCAGATCAATCTCCTCAACATGCCCTCCAGCAGAGGAGGCAGCCTGCCTGGTCACATTATAGCCCGCAAAGAACTGTTCAAACACAAATATGAGAGAATATAGCTAGGAGAAACAAATATAAGACATATTAACAGACTAGCAACTTTCCTCCTCGTAAAAAATCCCCAACCTGCTCCAAGTGCATCTCAGCTGTAAGACTGAACAAAAACTCACTAAACACTCAGATTGGAAATCTGTGCTAAAATGGATTCATTTCCATTAAATGTCTGAAAAGGAGTAGTAGAAAGGGGATTTTACTTTTACAGACATCATTGATGATATTTGGAATTGTCGTCTTGCTCACATTGCAAAAAAGACTACAAAAAGTTGGAATGGATGCATAAAAATTGCCACAAAAATAAATAAAAGGACTGGAGAAAATTTTTACTGTAAGTAGCTTAAAGAGCTCAACACATTTAGTTGATCTGAAAGAACACCAAGAGGTGACTTGATTACAGTGTCTGAAGACCTCCACAGGGAGAAAATAGAAGGTACTGAAGAGCTCTTTCAAACTAAAAAAAAAAAAAAATGTATAACGATGACAAATACATAAAAGTCAAAGCCAGACAAACTCAGCTTAGGAACAATGACAGATTTTTTCTAACAGCTAAGGTGATTATTATTTGGAACAAATTACACAAGAAAGAAATATTTTTTCCACCTTTTGATATCACCAAATCAATGTCTGCTGCCTTGCAAAGTGTGTGCTTCAGTCCAATGCAAGTTATTAGCCTCGAAACTTGATACAAGAATAATTAAATGAATGCAGTGCCCTGTGATAAGCAAAGATGAAGTAACCAACAGTTCTTATGAACTACTTCTGTAGATATTTAAAAACTTCCCCCAGGGTTTGGATAGTGAAAGTTTGTTTTTACATATAGAAGAATTAGTTTGACCCATTTTGCTTGAAGAAAATCAGAAAAGTAGTGAAAAATAAATAAGAGGATTTTATTAGCCTTGAAAACTCAAATATTTGAAAGTCTTTATATGCAGCATTTCCTTTTCCTTGCAACCTTAATTCAATTCTTTTTGTGTGTATATATACCATATTTTTCCACTACCCCTTTCTTTCCTCACCCAGCCTTCCAGTGGTAGAATAGGAAAGACCCTTTGCAAAACAGAACTAGTTTTTCAGGTAGCTTCAAAATTAAAAATTTATAAGCTGCAACATAAAGCATGTTTTCTGTATACATGATGCTTATGTTTGATATGTAGTGAGCGATTTTGGTTTTTTGGACAATGGAACTGATGCAAATCTAAGAAAATTAATTTTGCTCACTACTGTTGATCCAACAGGAGGGATGTCTTGTCATTCACAGGTAGTAAGAAATACAAGTCATTCCAGCATCAGCATTTGGACAACTTCCAATGTAACCAAATCAAAGCTGTATATGGGAGTCAAAATACAAAGGGGAGAAGAAAACCTACAGTGTGCCATTCCCACCATAAATCTTTCTTTGTGAAAGATTTGGCTTATTTCAGGAGCACATATGCACATAAAAATTCCAGCCTTGACAACTTTAGCTGATGTGCATCTAGTGCTTCACTGCAGCTCACCAGCCTGGCAATCCCATGACTAGCTGGCCTTGCCCAAATCCACCCCAGTTCACTGACCACAGATGCCTCCTTGCACCACTCATTCTAAGCCAGAATAGGCACCTGACCTCTCTTTTGCCAGACTTTGAACAAGAAGGTGGGAGACCAATAAAAACTGCTCCAATAAATGCTTTGTTGCATTTAGGCAATCAGTTCTCCCAGGCACTGCAAAGGGATCATGCGTACCTAACTCAGGGGTGAAGGGTGCACTGGTTAACCTCAGCAACATTATATCCAAGCACATTTTACTGATGCAACCTTAAAACTCATTGATCTCACACTAGTAATGTAAAGAGCATGATTTCTTTCACATGAAGCGTTGGCCTCCATCTAAATGAGATGGTAGCCTTTAAAGCTGTTAGGCAATATAGATTAAACCATACATTCATTTAGAAGTTCATAAAATTCAGAAATGCCTTTGATAATCTGGACTCAATCATCCAAATTCCTTTCAATGTATTTAACTGAACACCTAAAAATTATCAAATGCCTACATGCCTCTGAAGATACGTCCTTGCAGGCTTAATCAAAAGTCCAGTTAAAGTAACAGATTGACTGCTGTGGTTGTCAGATACTTTGAAGTGGACCCTGACAGAGTCTTGACTCAAAAATGAGACAAGGGGTTTAAGTGCTTTTCTACAATTCATTCTATTGCACCAAAATATATATTATATTATGTGGTTTGGGGTTTTCCCATCATGCCCTCCATTCACCCAAATCTGCCCTTGAACAAGGTCAAAACAGTAATCAAGTAAGGGAATCATCTGCCTTTAATTAAATTTATTTAATTAAATTAAAATTATTGATCAAATACCTGAATTTGATAGCAGGAAAAAATCCTGCTATCTCCTTTAGTTAGACTAGCAGAACAGATAGGGGAAGCCTGGACATAACTATAGCATAGATGGCACACTGATAATCAATGACAAACATTTTCTTACTGTCTTTGAGATATAACTTTCAAAGACCATTGAAATATTTATAAACCATTGTTGCGTAAACTGCTCATGGCAAATCTCACGTGTAGAAATTGGTTTGTTAAATACTGGGATTTCGTAACAAGGTGACAACTTGTTACGACAACAAGGTGACAGCTATGTAGTATTAGAAATGGAAGATCCTTGCCTCAAATCAGCTGCTAGAATCTAATTTCAAGAGGCAGAAAAACCTCTGATGACTGAAGCTGGTTGGTGGATCTCAAGACTGCTTGTCAATCTATAAGCAGGCCTCGAGCCTCTGTAGACTTTAGATAACTGGAAGATATATGGAAACTGCAGAAAAATAGTCAAGATAAAAATAAAACTTCAGTTTGGGTGTATTTTTTTTTTATGAATACATGATGAGAGTTTGTAAGGAGCATGTTTTAAATAATGTCAAAAGTTAAATTCTCAAAACTATCACAATTTAGGCTAAGTCCACTTCACAAAAGTGGAAAGTTCTTTGAGATTGCCTTTAGACTGACACTTAGAAAATTTTCCCCATTTCTCAGATGATTCATCATTACTGTACTTCTTCTTCTGGAGCAGAATTTAATTTTCACATTTTTTTAAGACAGAAAATAGGAAGAAATCATACCTCCAGCCTAAGCTTATCAACAAAATTGTGATAACTGAAGGAGGCATGTTATTAAGGAGTTGGTATCATTTCAGAAAAAAATTGAAATGCATTACTAAGTCTGCTAGTAGAGCCCCTTAAAGTTATTATCTCAAGCAGAGGAGAGGAGCATGATTCTGAAGTGCACTGTAACATTAGTAAAGCTAATAAAAGCTGAGAAGGAGGCTTTGGTCAATTTTTTTTCATGTAATTGTAACAGGCTGAAATGTTCCCTGCAGTATGAAATGAGTGATGAGGAAGGGAGCGAGACTAACAGACACAGTACAACATTCTCCAGTAGCAGAGTGAAAGTACAAAAGCATGAAATACGAGGTATAGCAAACACATATTTATGGTAGATACCTGAGTCATTGAATGAAAATGAAAGCTAAAGCACATCTAAACCCAAATTACAGTAACACCTATCAGCAGGATGCAGGCTCTGTTCCACTAGGTTCCTCTGAATGAAGGATATAGAGATTAAGCAGCTGAAAAGCTTAGTCAGGAAAGCTCTAAATCTCAAGGCTGTTTTCAGGGCACACTCAATATCATAATGCATCAGAACAAGTGGAAAAAAAATAAAAATAAAAATAAAAATAAAAATAAAAATAAAAATAAAAATAAAAATAAAAATAAAAATAAAAATAA
>JAVJGJ010000037.1:47198095-47211086 GCA_035590215.1 Microhierax caerulescens | reverse complement strand
AAGTACCGTTCCTGCTCAGCCTTTAACACAAATCTCTGTTTACAGGAGCTGTATCAAACTCAGCTATTTTTCTTTCAGGACTTTGTAGATGTGATTAAAGTTCCATTCTCCTGAGGGTTTTTTTCTCTCTGAGGGAACTCTGAGAGGGTTTTCCCTCTCAGCAGAAACACACCCCACCACACCTGAAGGAGATCTCGGACACCCAGCACTCTATACACAAGCTGCTGAGATGCTGACTCACTGAGCTCCGTGAGCTCCTTTAGCAGCCCTCGGGCAGAAGTAGAAAAAACACTTTTATGGGGGTTTTAAAGCACGGAACTGGGCAAAGCTTGCCTATGCCACAGCTTATGGCTGAATTTGAGCCTGTTTCTGAGGCATCTCAAGACTATTTGGAGTCTCCTGAATCTACTTCAGCATTGACACTTCAACAGTTTCACTGAAAATCTCAGAACATAAGGGATCTTGTTTGTGTCACCAGTGTGAGCCCTGAAGTGCTCAGGCAGTTGGGCAAGATAATTGTTGTAGGCCCCTTTCAACCAAACCATTCTAACAATATTAGATGTTGTTTAAAAGAGCAAAGGGAGTAGCAGCTGTGCTTTGCCTGCCAGTCCAGAGCAAGTTAGGAGGAGGAGAGCAGAGCTGGAACACAGAGAGATGAGGAACAGCAATGAGGGGCCTCCCACAAACTCTCTGCTCAGCTGGAAAGAAGAGCCACGGTCTGTCCCCATCCTCCTTTAGACTTGTGACAGCTGGAGGGGCAACATGGGATGGCCGGGGGGACACAATCCCCTCCTCCCTTGCCACCTTATTTCACAAACTTCCCACAGACCTTGGCTTTCCACACAAAAGACATCACTGCTGGCTACATTTTTCAATGGGTCATGAAAATCCATCTTGAGATGCAGTCATGCAGAGAGTGCATGTGAGGGAAAGAGACAGGGGAATGAGAAGTTAGGACAAAAATGAAGAAAATACACCTCTTGCACAAACTCTTGGAATATTTCAGATTTGTAACAAAGGTTTGAAACTGTAGGTTTGTGTATACATGCACTTCAGCTAGTGATTCTAGCAGTGGATAAAGCACTTGTCACAGATAAAACCCAGGAAACGGGATACTGAAAAAAAAAAAAAAAAGAAAGAAAAGAAAAAACTAACAGGTGTTTTGTTATACTAATTTATGTTTTTGATCATGTAATCAAGAGATGGACAAAGACGAAACTGAAGCAAAAGGCTAATGTAGGAACTAGTAGGAGTGAGCCATAGCTAGCTAGGCCCTCACAAAAATAATCTTAGGAGGGTAACAGGAGAGAAAAAAGGAAATACATATGCACCAGTATAATCAATACGTGTTAACTTTTTGGGCTCTGGCTAAGTTTGAATTTATTTCCACTGCCCAGGCCAGTTAATTGACTATCATTGTTAGTGACTGATGGCTTAGAAAATCTCTGCTTTTGCAGCTTTCTGTGTGTCAGGTATGGAGACTCTCTTCTTGCAAGAGGAATACAAAAAAGAAATTAAATCTCTACTCTGAATGAAGGGCAAAAGGGCATGCAGGGGTATAAAAATCATAACAGCACAAAGCTGCAGCCAACTAGTTTCCCCAAATTGACCACAAGCATCTTTATTTATTGCATCGACTATCATAGGGGGGGTTTATTTCCATTATTCAAGAGTATTCACCTGGTTATAACTCAGTTTTTGTAAAGTACCTCATCATTCGAGTTAACTTCCTCCTATATCAAGTCTGACAGTTATTTCACCATCCCACAATTGCTTGATGCTTAATATGCATGCTTTACTAACAAGATCCCTTTTGATACCTCCATTTTTCTTTCTGTGTACAAGCTGATTTCATTTGAGCAACGAACACTCCACAATTAGTCTTTTTCAGCATTTTTTTTGCTGGATGCAAATGACCTATGAAGAAAGACTCCAAAAGGTTGCATGACTGTGGGTCGGTATCTTCTCCCAGATAACAAGTAACAGGAGAAGATAAAACAGCCTCAAGGTATTCCAGGGGAGGTTTAGATTGGATATTAGAAAAAATTTCTTCACTGAAAGGGTGGCCAAGATTGGAACAGGCTGCCCAGGCAAGTGGGGGAATTACCATCCCTGGAGGTGTTTAAAAAACCCATAGATGTGGTGCTTAGAGGCATGGTTTAGTGACGGACTTGGCAGTTCTGGGTTAATGGTTCGGCTTGCTCTCAAAGGTCTTTTCCAACCTAAATGATTCTATGATTTCTGTTTCCTTGGTTGCTTATTATCTGATAAGCATGTACTGATCTGTACTGTACAAACATCTGTATCAAATGCAAATGTAAAGGACAAAAAGAGAGAAATCATAATGCAAGCCAAAATACACACCAATACACAAGTGTAATTGCAAGCGTAAGTATTGGTGCGTTGCACTAAGTGGTTTAGTATGAAAAAGTAATGAACATAGCTTTCTCCTCTTTCCTGAGAGACAGTAAGACAGGTATTTCAGCATCTGCTTTTGCTTTCTTCAGTCCAACACCAACAGCTGGAGTTAAACACCACTAGACAGGGACAAAGCATCCCTTGCTTTACATTAAGCATTTCCACCTATCTTTATCGCCTCCTTTTCCCCCCACCTTCTTAAACAAGCAGCTAGGTGGCAAGGCAGCAATGTGTCAGTGTCCACGGCTCTCCTCGCAGGGGAAAAGTGCTGCCTTGCAGGAATTTCTTCCTTCCACTTGCGTTTCCCTGGGATGAGAGCAGCCGCTCATCCCTAGAGGGCACCCGACGAACGCAGCCGGGGGCACAGAGCACCTTCCCGCAGGCTGCAGAATTGATCGTTTTGAACCGGCTTCTCCCTCCTGCCTCTAACTGCACATTCAGGCAAACCGCTGTGACTGAAAAGGTTTGGCTCGGTCCAGTTGCTTTCTCTCAGTTCCTCACGTATACACACCCAGAGAGCTTCCAATTAAACTACCCCATCCTCCCAAATTTAGGGATGCCTATTTGCACCTCTTCCAACTCAAAAACCCCTTACCTTATGATGACAAACATGACCAGAGAATTGCCCACCAAACCAACAACGAAGACCACCGAGTAGACAGCAGTGATGATGATGGGGATGACAGGGGAGATGCTGGTGTGGTTGTGCTGTGTGCCCCCGAAGGCCCCGGTGGCATTGCTGTCGTAGTCCACCCAGCCCAGGAGCCAGCTGCCGCTGGTGCTGGGGGCACGACAGGGCACCGGGGAGCAAGTGGAGTCTGTCTCCTCCCGGAAAATCTGTACAGGGGCATCCATAGGGACTCAGCCCCCACGGGCAGGAGGGACACCAGGAGGAGCGCAGACAGTGCGAGGCAAGTAGGCTGGAAAGAGAGAGGGAAAGAAACAAAAGTGCTATCACAGTCGCTGGACATTAAGACTTCTGAAACTTGGGTGTGTTAAGGGGAGCTCTGCTGTGATGGGAACTGTTAATTTGCCAAGCAGAGATTTAAGCAAACTGCATTCATATTAAATGATTACAAGGTTTACAGCTCGCTATGTAATGGGAAAGTGCTGTCCCTCCAGGTGCACAAGGAAAGTTTCCCTCCACTTTCAGAGATTGCACAGAGAAACAAATCAGATGGGAAACAGCTCAGATCCACCCCCCACACTTTAACCCTGTCTCTCCCATCCTCCATATTTTAAGTCAGACTGTATCCTAATGACAGGGGCTCCTTAATGCCTAAGCTCTGCTATAAAGGGGGGATAGAGAAACCCACCACCCACATCTGCCCAGACATTCTGCCCCGAGTTATTTTTTTCCTGATCCCATACCTGCTTTCAAAGAAGAGACACATTAATGACACAAATTACCTCTTTCAGTCCAGGAAAAGGAGCAGAGTCCTCAAACAGATGTTCTAAGCAGGAAAAGCAAAAAAAATCACGCAGCTCCGCTTGGTGTCTGGAAGTGCCACCGACCTTCTAGGACTTTTGAACCTGAGGCACCTACACCTTCAGAGAGGAGTGCTGGCAGCGGACTCGATTCCCGGGCATGAGCCGAAACGTGGTAGCAGCAGTTGCTGCTGTTCCAGCTCCCACCACTTTTCCCTCTCAGGCTCCCTCTGCCTCCCTCTCGCTCTGTCAGGGCTCCAGCAGCACTCTGCACTGATGCACACGTTCTCCTCTGTCCTTGCAGCTCAGAAGCTCACATGACTTCTGTCTAAACACTGAGAGGCAGATAAATTAAAAGCGAGAAATAAGTTCTGCAATGAATGAATGCTTGTTTTAAATACACTTTTCCGAGTTGCTTTTCCTCATTCCCCCTGCACTCCCAGGCCTCTCTACCTTATTGAATGCCACAGGCTTTTATGGACTAGTAGACGCTGAGTAAAACAGGAATTTTCAGTTTAGGTGCCTTGCCCGGTCCATCACATCTTTCATGCCTCAGTTCCATAACTGTGCATTCAAAACACTTCTCGCCGGGTGGCTGTGCCCCTGTTCTTTTACACCTGCAACTTGGAGGAAAGTCAGAAGCCAGCTGTAAAAGCAGAGAGAGGCATCCCAATTACTGTCCTTAATTTATTCAAGCTGTCCCACACCATGTGAGAAGCCAAGGATTCCCTGTGGCACTATCAGAGCTCCGCTACCCCCGAGTTCCAGCTGCAGTCAGGGATGGAGAGATGGTAGGCACAGAAATCATGTCCCTCAGAGCTTATCCCAAATATACTCCATCAAGCAAGAGTTGGTAAGACACCAGCCTGTGTTCAGGATACCCCTTAATGTACATATAGACCTTGAAATTCCCAGCAGGAATCCCTTTAAATGGTAAATTGGGAGAGGTGAGGTAAGACCCTGAGTTGTTTCCACTCCCTTGGAAGAGGTGGGGAACAGCCAGGCTGGCTCATCTCAGGATGCAGGAAAGCAGGTGTCAGCAGGGAACAGCCGGCTGCCGTGCCTCTCTGGGCATTGGGTGAAGCTTAGATGGCGAGGAAAGGGGCTGTGGGTTTCCTTCATCCTTTTCCCATGTTGAAGCTTTGCCTCGTGCTGCTCTTGTTGAATGCAATGGGGCTGCAATTTCTATTTCTAAAACAATTTTACCATCTAGATGAGAAATTATGTCAGATGTAATGTCAAAAGTCAGGTAGGAGATTTTAAAGGTACAGAATCCCCTCTGTTAGAAGTGTAGGGTTGTACAAACGTGGTGATGGCTTTGACTGCAATCACTGCTTTCTCCAGAACATCAGCATCTGCTCACTATCATCTGTATAGGGCTGACTAAAAGTTTCACCCTTAATGAAGATGGATAAAAATGCAAAATAGCAAACACATGAGAAAAACACCCCCAAGCCAAATACATTTGAAGGATGGAACATAGACCTGGGACAATAATTTTTTAGAAGGTAAGGTAAGATCCTAACATAAAATGTACCCCAGTCCTGTTTTTATCCTCTGCAATCCATGGGCTCTTGCAGACTTACTGAAGGGAATTACTAGTGCTATATCTTCTCATACATAGGTTTACTTGGCAATTTTCAATGTCTTGTTAACATCTTCCCCAGACTTCTCCACATTCTGGAATTAAAATATACAGGAGAGCTTTAAGATAGCAATATTTCAGTATTCATTGATAATTTATCTCTGACAAGCAATCATTTTGTTTGGATAAGTGCCTTAAATATGAGCATATACAGCCACAAAATGATCAGTAAAGTGGATTCTAATGGTTTGGCTGAAGTGAGGAAGAAAGAAGCAACAGTTTGTCACTCTGCAACTGCTATAGGTGGATCAGAAACTTCCACATGGAGAGGAAAAGTCTATTATCACTCTGCATAAATCTAAAGCATGGATGATGTAAAAAACTCAGGAAGATTAATAGCAGAATCAAAGCTTTTTCAAGCACCAGTCAGTTGGGCAGCAAGCTACTCTTTCTCTAGCAAATTATGTGTTGAAACTCTCCAGTGATCTTAGCACAAAATAGATGTGCTCACAGCTACAGTCACTGACCCTTAGAGAAGCGTGCATTGCAACTACACAGGAGGTGCGGTGGAGTGAGGTGGAGTTTGACCACAACACTGCAAATTACAGAGTGAGCCAGAGGGAAGTGCTTTCTGTCTATGTGCACTCCATGTTGGAGGCTCAGCTCTGGCTCTTAGTTGCGGTAGGCCTTTGCAATTCAGTAGGAAGCAAGTACTTGGCCTAGAGAAATGCCTTTTCTTCTGAAGGTCAAACCAAACTTATATAAACTGTTAAAAATCATATTTTCCTTTCTTGTGTTTGCTTTCTTGATGGAAACTTTAATATCTGGATTTTCAGCAGTAAGGACTCACTGCAGGCACCGAAAACATCTGCAATGATATCAATAGAAAAACCAAGGGCAGAGGGAGAACCACACTCCATCTTCTCCTTCAACACGTAACTACTCAGTGCCTCCCTGCCCTTCCCGACAGTCCTGTGGTAATGGTCAGGAGTCACCTGAAGTCACAAGGGAAAAGAAAGGGCTTGCAGCTGACCTAGCCCAGACTGTCCACACCCTGATGCCAGAAGTCCCTGTTCCCTCTGAGGGCTCACATTAGGCAAAAGGCCCTGCTCATTGAAAGGAAAGCAAGGAAAGGTCTAGGAAAGACAATCAGTGAAAGATTTAGAAAAAAAGGACAGCATAAAAGCACAGTCTCACAATGCAGCTACAACCTTCCCCCAGCACTCTTGTTACAAACCTGTGGCTCACATGCCCACTGATATTTTCCACTATAATGCTGTAGAGCCAGTGTTCACCTCACTGGACTTTGAGACACACCACAGAATTCACCTAGACTTTTTTCATTAATAATACAAAACTATATATCAAATTCTGTATTTAGGGAACATTGTTTAAGCTGTGAATTCCAGCCCTCAAAGGTAAAAAAATACCACATGCAGCCATCCCATACCTAGGCACTACATATGCATTTACACAACCTTTTTTTTCCCTAGGATCTCTGCCTCATTCTCAGATCAGCTACATAATATTACTACATCTAAGTGGAAGGAAGACCATAAATTGGAAATTTTTATGTGTAAACTGTTTTCTTTTGCAATCCTAGTGTAATTCTTTGAATGAATAAGGATCATGGGGGGAGGGAGACGTGCTATTTAACAATAGCAGGTGGGAAAGGGCTTCAGCATTGTCTTTTTCAGTACCAAAAGCTCAAGTAAAGAGCTGCCCCCACCAGCACACTGCTTCAAAACCTTAACAACGCGCTGGGACATTAATTCAGCCTGACTCAGAGGTAAGAATGAACCACACTGAATCACAGGCACGACTCTGTGCAACACCCGCTCACCGTGCCACAACAGAGTGCCAGCTCCATCCCTCCAGCACATGCTGGTTTTGAGTGAAAGCTGCTTAGTTCCTGACATTTCCCAGAAGACCTTGACGCTTTCTAGGTTTAAGTTAGATCTGTGGGGTAGGGCAGACCTTAAAATTCAGCCATGAATTGTAACACTGGATGCTTTGATACAGGATCATTCACAGAGGTCACTTTTTATTCTAAAGGTTAGGAGGGAGGCCAGGTGAGTTGAGTACACTATCAAGATGCTTTTTTTTTTAGTTCATAATTGTTTTTACTACCTGATTGACCAAAGGCTATAATAATAGCAAGCCTGAGTAAATGGAGGAGATGCTGGAAATACTTTCTGGTGGCTCCTGTTGCCAGGGAAACAAAGCTCTCCTGTCTGTCTGCATCCACAAACGTTAGCGCTCAGTGTGAACGAAGCTCTCAGGAAATGGTGTATTTTATCTCTTCAAAGATCAGCAAGGGAGAGGAAGGGGGAAAAGAGAGGCAGGAAAGTATACGTAATACTTCCTAAACAGGTTTTGTATACATATTTTGGTCGCAGCAGAGTCTCATGCTGCTAAATATGCAGCATAAGACTTGTGTACAAGAGCTAACTGGCAGTGAGGGAGCCGGTGGCTGGGATTCAGGAGTTCAGTAGGTCATAGCAGGAGGCCTTCTGCTCTGTCCTGCCGTGGCCCTGCCTCCCCTCAGCAGCGCTACCACCGCAGGCAGCTGTGGCACCCAGGCCAGCACCTCGGAGCAGGGACAGAGCTGACAAAGCAGGTCACCACTTTGCCATCTTCCCTGCATTTCATTTCACTGAGGTCCTCATATGAAAGTTCCATAACGTCCCACTTTTGTGCAGCAGACTACAGGCTCCCAGAGGAGACACAAGGGTCCCGAAAGCAGCTGAATGTGAGCTAAAGAACAACTTTTAGCACTTCTCTTTAAAAGAAAATTGTAGCATTCTTCAAGCTATCTGTAGAACAGATACAGGTATCTGGTCTACAGCACCAGCCCATCTGATACAGGTGGTCAGGTTTTTTAACTTAAAAAAAAAAACAAAACACCAAAACAAAGAAACTAAGCATCTCTAATTATTATTTACAACTACTTCTCCTACAGGGCACTATCAGTTATCTTCCACAGCAAGCTGGCTTCCCAGCATGTGGAAGCACAGTTCTGCTGGTAGCTGGTACGCTGCCCCAGGGAGGGAATGAGCTGACACAACCCACACTTCCACCCAGCTTCTGCTCTGAGGCGCGGAATGCTGTTGATGCCATTAATAAGTTTTATGGGAATAAATAAACCACTTCAAGATTAGCCTGGTTGTTTCTTTTCAGGATGATCCCAGTGGATTGTGTGGGATAAGTACTGACTTCTCCCCAAAGAACTCAAGCTCCTGCAGAGCCGTCTCTTTACCTTTTTGACAAAAGAAAGATGATTCATTTCCAGGAGGTAAGAGCTGTGTTGATTATAATGCCAACGATACCTAAATCTTAATCTCCTTGCCCTAAGATTTAGAATCATTTCTTGGCTTTTTCTGATGCCTGGCAGAAGAATCAGACTGAAAAATGATGCTGCTGGAGAAAAGTAAATTTTACACACACAGCCCCTAAACCTTGTCCCTCCCACCTCCCTTGCCTCCCGTTTTTGACACCCCCATTCATACATGGCTAATGGTGTAAACACAACCGTGTTGTGATGAAGAGAGGGGTGAATTTAGGGCTCTGAATAAGGGGTTGTGCCTGCACCAGCTGACTAAGCCCATCTCTGCCGACTCCAGGATGGAGCAGGGAAGGCTACAGCTCCCTTCGCTCTTCCCCCTTCCCCCCCAACCGAGCCCCGTTACTTGCTCAGTCAGGGCCACAGAGAACCTGCCTGAGCCGCCGGAGTGAACAGCACAGTGATAGCGATGCTGAGAGCAAAGATTATCCAGGAAAATCAGGCGCGGAGGACAAAGCTTCCCTCAGCGCAGTAGCGAGGTGAAAGAGGGATCACTTACAGCCCCTTCCACCAGTGGTGCTCGCAAAACCCCGATTTACCGGGGGTGACCTGGGTTTACTTGAGCACCGCAGAGCAACGGGTTAAGAACCGGCAAGCAGCTACCCAAACGCGAGGGGCAGGCGGAAGCCCGGAATCGCTCACCCCGCACAGAAACCCCATGTACCAGAGCACCCCCCGGGAAAAAACCCACGTGCCCCGTGTGAGACGGGGACCGAGCACCCCCGGGAGGAGGCAGCCGGCACCCCCGCCCCCGCCGCGCTGTTTCCCGCAGGAGCGGCAGAGGGTGCCGCTGCCCGAGCCCGGCCCCGCCGAGGAGCCCCGACCGAGGGGTGGGGTGGGGTGGTGGGTGATGCCCCGCAGCCGTCTCCCCTATGCCCGGCGCTGCCAGCTACCCCCCACTCCGATGTTTTATTTCCCATGGATAGATTTATAATTACTCCGCAGCATCGCAACGGAAAGGCAGGTATTTTCAGCCTTTTGCAGCCATTTGCTGAAACGGCGACACCTGTGAGAAGATGAAGACATATAAGCTCACCTATAAAATGTCACAAAGAGGACAAATGGGCATTTCACCCAGTGTTGTTTGGTGCTGTTGCTAAATTGCAGGTTACCGTGTGGGAATATTAATCTGAAAAGTCTATACCGACATTTTGCGCCACATGGAAGTGTGCCCTTCGAGGCATTTGTTTAAATAAATTATGAAAGAAGAAAATGAGCGAGGATCGATTTGTCCATTGCTTACGGCCAAGCTGGGTATCAAGCTGGAAAAATCATGCCTTGCTTAGAAGGTTACAAAGCGGGTCGCATAAAATACTAAAGTCCAATTTTATGGTCGTTACTTACTGCGTGTAGTGCCACTAAATTCAGTAATACTGCTCATGGATAAAAATACCAGCCTAAAAATCTTGTTTCTAGAAGACAGGAAGGAGGGGAAGGAAAAGAGAATCACTAGAAGTAACACCGAAAACTGCAAGAGCAACCCAAGCTGAACAAAACCACCAGAAGAAGAAAGTGTTGACTAGGTATCATTAGTGTTAGCAAGTGGCACCAAAAAGAAACATCAAGTGTAATTAAGACTTTGGCAGGAGAACACGGGAAATTATCAAAGGCTTAGACACCGCACTAAAGCACACCACCCCTCAGCTAGGCTGTCTTCACCTTTTCTCTGATTTCACCTCTCTTACTGTTAGTATAACTGCCTATTATTACAAAATATCAGCATATTCATAATGTAAATTGCACCAAGGCAGTTCTTTTTTTTCTTTGAATAAATTAGAATCCCATACCAGCTATTTTTCCAAAGTGCTTTTAAATTGTGGCAAAAGATTACTAATTGCTTTAAGCTGCTAATTGCTCTATGTACTGAAGGAATTTTTTTTTTTTTTCAGTAAATGTAAAGATCCTTTGAAACCTCAAGAACATAAAGTATTTGGTTTAATTTGCATTGTTTCAATAGCATGTTTTCAGCGAAGACACCGGTGTGTCTTTACTGACTGTGACTTGACTTGCTCCGTCATGCAAAGTGGCAGAAACTGCCGCTTTCTGCCAGTAGGGAGAGCCGGCCAGTCAGGCGTTTGACACAGCTGGCTGTTAAAGTCAGACCAGCCTGGGTTTTATCAAAGGCTTTTATCACGGGTTATTAAAGGACGTGGCGTTAACGTGCACAGAAATGCTTATTTCATATGACACAAACAAATCCTTCATTAGCTTTAGAAGACATGAGACACACATACAGCCACTAACTCTCCCGACAACATGTAACCTTTTAGCTCATTTGCATCCTCCAGACAGAAACTATCCTAAAAAATACCTTACAGGACCAAGCCTGGCAACCAGCTTCTTAAGCAGGCATGCAATTTCTAAGAAAATCTGCATCATAACTAAACCCAGTGTTACTCCTAAAATTTACTTACAGGTAACCAGAATGTAAACACTTTTTATAGGTGTGCCATCCAACGGCTCTGGGTAATTTTGCACCACAAACAGACAAATTCCCTGAGACTGTCCTGTGACCAGCTGGCAGAGACACCGTCTTGTACAGCAGGTCTTCCTCAAGCCAGAAAAGCTCAAGATCTGCAAATAACCCATTCCTGAACACAATTTTTGTAGAAACTACTTATTTCAATGCCACTTTATTACTGCTGAGGAAGGAATATGGTTGCATAGATACAATACAGGAAGAGTGAGGGTGAGAGGGAGCTCCAGCAGCTGAGGCTGGCAGATGGGTTGGTAGTCGGGGTTACAGAAACAACCCATCTTTAGGCTTTGGCCTTTCCCCTTGGAGCCAGTTCACTGTAGATAAAGAAATATCCAAAGACAGATTGCTCTCTAGTCTATGAGCCTAAATGCTTGCTGGACATGCTGGCCAAGTGAGCCTGTCCTTACTGGGTTCCACCAGTAACATGTTTGGTTTCATCCAGAGCATTCACATTTAAATTGCCAACAGCAATTTAACTTGTAAATTCTAGTAATGAAACTTAAGTATTTCAACATAATTGATAAAATCATCTCACTATATTTTTAGGTGCGAATCTGAGTGTCGCAGCACTCTTCAGACTATGGTGCTGCAACAAGATCTTTCACCACCTCATACCAGCGTACTCTTCATACAGTCCCTCCTCCTCACTCAAGGCCCACACTCTCTCTCCTCTTGCTTCTTCCTCTCTCACTCTTCCTCATCTGCTCCCTCTTCCTCAGCTGCCCAGCCCCTTCACAGAACCAGCCACAGCTGCACCTTGTCTACATCAGCCAACCCACCGCCCCTGAAGCCAGCCCACAGCTGTATGTTATCAATGCTAATTAACCCAGCTTCGTTCCTCTACAATTCCCCCCCTTGTTTTTTTTTAACATTTCATACCTTATGTTTTTAACGATCATTAAACCTTTTTGCAAATAATTTTTCATACAGTCCTCTATAATTCCTCTACAATTCCCCCCCTCCCTTTTTTTTCTTTTTCTTTTTAACGTTTCATACCTTAGGTATTTAACAATTATCATAACCTTTTCACAAATAAACTTTTCATACAGTCCTCTACAATTCCTCGACATCTGAGTGTCTTACTTCAGTTATTCAAATCTGAATTTGTGAGTGCAGATTTTGAATTATATTTACCTTGAATTTTGCCAAGTGTTTACGAGATGTTGTGCAGTTTAAAGCCACACAATGCTTGTAGAATGCGTAATCCACCCCTAAATTTAATGAACAGTTAGGAAAGTCTCTAAAAAATATTCAGGTTAAATTTACTGTGTCAGCACTCAGCAATAAATTCAGACAGAGCTATGGGTCCTCTAGCAAGATAGGTTTATTATTTGTGATGTTAAAATTGATATAGAAGAGGTTCAAAGTTATAAAGAAAAACTTCCTCAAGACAAATGAAGTTCTGCTGTTCTGGAATAGTCAGGTGAGTGCAACAGGATTAAAATATGTGTTGTGCCATTGCAAAATGTGTATCCTTCTTATGCTGTATGGCAGTAACCCACACAGTACTGTCTCAGAAATCACAATGTACGCATGTCATCTCAGAAGAGAGTTTCAGAGGTCTTCTTAGACGGTAGCAGGGATGAATCCTGGTTCCAAAAAAACAAGGGTCTGAGTTTTATAGGCAGGTCAATTGACTGTAAAGGATCATGATAAGATGCTCTTCTTTATGCTTTTCAGAACAATGCAGGATACCTATGGTCCTTAAGTTTCCCTCCAGTATTAGAAATCCCAAAAA
>JAVJGJ010000037.1:47170604-47197995 GCA_035590215.1 Microhierax caerulescens | reverse complement strand
ACCTCTTGTCCTTAACTTTCCCTCCATTATTAGAAATACCAAAAATACAGGACCAGCTTTTAGGAACCAAAGAGGATGGAGAGAAGACCTATTCCTTTATAGGGGAGGTGGCACTCTAAATTTGGTACATAATATGGACAACACAAGAATTAACAGTTTGAAAGTAGATGGAATCAAACAGAAGCCTCTGCTCTCATACCTTTGTTGCCTCAGGAAAAAACAATGAAATGAGCCCAAGGCTGCAGCAGTTATATTCTTGGGTTTCTGTGTCTTGGGGGGAGCAGGGGCCGGGAGGGAAGCAGATTAGCTGTTCTTATAATTCGATTGTCTCTTCTTTCCCGTGTCTATGGCAACAAGATAACCAGGGGTCTCCAGAGTTCACGGTTATCCCTGTTGTTCAGCTCTGCCCTGTGAGCGAGATCAGTCGCGCAGCCCCTGGAAGCGCTTCACGCAGGCACACTGGGGTTGGGTGAAAGTCCTCCTTCGTGCGGTCCCTCGGCACTGTGATTAACCTGAAAGCCCGTGGTGCATTTCAGGTGACACTAGTATTATGCACCCATGGTTTGCCTTGACTTGTTAGCCTTCCGCTCTGACTGCTGGCTTTCCTGTCACCCGTTCTCCCTGCAGTTCCTACTCTGCTGCTAGTTTACACCTATGGGTTAGTACATTACACCAAACAACTGTATATTAAGGAAAAACTCATAAAGAAATACAATAAATATTTAATGACAAACTGTTGTAACTCAACCATTTCTGCACACCTAAGGTAATAAGTTAGTGATAATCAGGTGAAATAGTGATCTTATCTACATAATGTAAGCTTTCTACAGACACCATTTCTGCAGCAATTTATTTCAATGAATTGAAATCCAGTTTTATTTAGTATTTTGCAGATTATACTCACGTATATCGTTCTTTTCCAGATTTTGTTACTTGAAAGGATAAGTAAGACTTTACCATTTCCAGATTAATAATTCCTGCTGGAGAGTAGGTGTTTCTGGAAAAGGATCCAAGTTCAGAATTTCTGAACCTATGTACTATATATACACACAGCTACTGCTTTCCCTCTGTGAGTGCCCCATGTTGCTTTATGGCAATGCACTAGATGGATTTTGGAGGTACACTCTACTAAAACAGTTTTCATCACAATTATCTGTCCAGGTTAGTAGAGAATTTTTAAGTCCCCCAACTTCTGTTTCCCCATAGGCCTTGTTTTGTTCATAACTGGACATGATTAAATAAATTATACCAGCAAAACTGTCTGAACCAGCCCTGCATGGTGGAAGAAGGAAAATGCCATTGCTGGTGGGAACTTTCTGGGTTTTTGCATTCTGATTAATTCTAACACAGTGTGTTACAAACTGCTTAAGCACCACAATACTGCTGTAAGGCAAACAGAGTAAAAAAGCTCACTATTTGTAAGATGGGGAAAACACATGGAAGTTGCACTGTGCTCCCAGACATACAGAAGGAATCAGTAAGAGGACCAGAAGCAGACTCAAAAGTCCCTTCTTTTTTCCTCTACTTATTCTCTCCTTTACCAGATCACCTGTCTGGCCTTTCTGCAAGCTTTCCTGTCATCCCTTTTCCTAAAGCTTTTTAGGAATAACATCACTGGTTAATTATGCATCAGTCCTGTGAACCCTCTGTGAGTCAAATAGTCCATCTGTATCAAAAGCTGTCCACTAACGGCTGGCAGGACTTGGTCCAATCAGCCCCGATAGCAAGGTCCTACAGGACAGGCCTTTTAAAATAGCGGATTATTTTTCTATGATTCCAGATCAGTAAGAAAGAAAATAAAAGCATGCCTAACACCGTGCTCTGTGGAAACATCTAACCTTAGTATTTCATATCACCTGAATATTCAGGAAATTAGTTGCTTTCACAGTCTGAATAAGGCCCTTTACCTTGCAGAAGAAGGAGAGGGGTTATGTGAGTCATTCAACTCTAGACCAGCAGGAATTTTGTCAGTATAAAATCCATATGCTATTTGTGCTGTAACTTTATGACAGAAAGAATTATTCGTTAATGTGCACAAGAATAAGTTC
The DNA here is from genome assembly GCA_035590215.1 of Microhierax caerulescens. Lineage (NCBI taxonomy): Eukaryota > Metazoa > Chordata > Aves > Falconiformes > Falconidae > Microhierax > Microhierax caerulescens. The sequence goes on along the minus strand of JAVJGJ010000037.1, from coordinate 47,195,947 downwards.
AGAAGCTGAGCAATAGCGGTACTAGCAGCTAATGACTCAACCACGAGTCTTAAAAAGAAAAGGTATCCACAAATAAAAATATATACTCGATACATATATAACTGATAATTAGCACTTGCATTGCTACTTCCTTTTGAAAGATATCAACAACAATTAATTACAACTATAAAACCCAAAATATGCCATTTGCCTTTCTAGTCCTCATTTTTCTTCCCAGAAGGTGAATTACATGTGATCTTATCAAATCTGTGTTTTGGTGAGTCTTCATACATCTCTGAGATAAAAGTAGGATAGTAGCTCCCCTGGTTCAAATTTGGATTTTTTACCTTCTGGGTTACCAAATTTGTCCTAATATGATGAGTTTAGTGACTTTTCCTCAATAAAAATAAAATATTTTCTACACCTGTCAAGTATTTCATTTATGCAGCGTAAATAGTTGTATATAAACAAAATCACTGACAGGTGACATTAAACACCTCCTGAGAGGAGTTTTACACAGTTTTACCAACACTATCATTCCCCTTTTCATGTAGAGTCAAATTGTCAATAGTTAAAAATCATCAGATTCACAAAAGACACTATTTTTCAGTTTTCAGACAGACTTTTAATACTGGATCTGTGGGGGTTTTTTCTTCATGTTAACTTTCGTCTTTTATCTTAAAGATTTTGAGAGAAATTGGCAAAGAAGAAAACCATTCAACAACTTTGGAGAAGATTAGGCAGTTTAGTTCAGCAAAACAAGAACAACTTTGTGTTTTTGCTGAGGCCCTCTGGTGCTTAACACATCTTAGTGGAAAGGCTCCCTATTTTTCAGAACAGAATCACCTTGAACTATGGGAGCACTGTTTATATGGAAATTTCCTGAATAGTGCCAAGTTGAAAGCTTTTGAATACTCTCACTTAGTAAGTGCCTTGAGGAGACTTGTCGGGCCATAGGAAAGCAACACCTCCAAAGTCTGCTCACCCTGAGCAGGCTGACTCCAGCTGAACACAACAATCTCTGTTCCTTGGATCTCGCCCTAGTGCTGAAGCAGTGAAGAGGAAAAGAAAGAGAGGTATAGAGGGAAAGGAAGGAAAGGAGGATTATAAGGTTGGAGAGACTGGACAAAGAAAAAGTAGAGGTGGGCAAAGCAGCTGGCTGTTTGCCTACAGCTTTTACTTAGAATTAGACATAAGAACTGTAGAAACTACACAGAAAAACTGATTTTTAATTCTAATCTCTGCAGGGACAGTGCAGTCTAGGAAAATAGCCTGTGGCTATTTTTCAGCTTGTGAATAGAGAGAGTAAACATTATGGTTTTTGGTCACTTGAGTACTTTTTTCCTTGTTCCACTTTAGCATTTTTTTCATAACATATCCAGTCAGCACACAAAAAATGAATAGCATAGAATAAATCCAGCTGAAAATGCAAAGATTTGAATGATAACTCCCCACTATTTTCCAAAATACAGCCAGTAACTTTCAGAAGCTTTGGTTCATCTGACCTGGAGGAAATCCAAGTCTCAAGGCTTTCCAAGTCAGATGGGAACTACTACTATAGGGAATTCTACTTACTGCTCATCCTTTTCTTCTACAAGCAGCGTCCACCAGGGCAACTCCCAGGCAAAAACATTAAATAATTATTTTCATGCTTTCCTCCATGTTCCCTATTTACTTCAGGACTCCATAGGAAATACCATAAAACTACTTCTTTTCCACTTCATTGCAAGGTGGATGAGAAAATTAACCTTTTTTACAATCATATTTAATAAGTCTGTTAAAAAAGATGTTTCAAAATAAGTCACCCAAATAAACTAAAATTGGTCTTGAAAATAAAGATCCTCTGAAGTCCTGTGCTTCTCAGTGATTTCACTGCCCTGATGCCTGCAGGTACTCAGTAGTGCAACCAGTACTATCTGTGTTATCATTTTGTTACCCCACTTGTTACCTGCTTTTCTGATACGAAGAACCTTCTACAGTCATGAGAGTACACTGTCTCAGGCAGGACCATCAGTTTGATAAGCATTTGTTGCTTGTGAATGTCTTCAGCTCCACCACTATGAAATTAACTTATTTTTTGGCATTAGGAAAACAAAGATTTGCTCAAAACAGCAGAAAATCTGCCCTGGGTTAAAGGTTTAATTCCCCTTCCTCTGTGTTTCCCTTCCAGTTTTTTCCCCTCCAAACCCTTTGGTCCAAGAATGTATTTGGAGGAAAAAAACAGACATAACTTCACAAACCAGCTAGGTACTTCCAGTAACCATTAGGACTAATAAAACTGAGGCAATAAAAGCTAGAGTAAAAATAGAGAGAAAATCCTGACCATTTTCCAGTCAAAAGAAAAATGTTCATTGACTGCCTCACCATCAAGACTGTACTTGTAATTTCCAGTACTTACGGGTTTTACAAAAAATAAAAAAGGAAATTCTGAGTACATGAAAGACAGAAATTTTTTTCTATTCTTCCTAACTCCATATCCTGCCTTTTTAAAAAATCTTTAGATGGTTTTTCACTTAGCTCTTACATGGAAAACCCTGCATGTAAGTTGTCACAAGAAGAATTTGGCTAATTGCTGCTATGTTGTTAATAAAAAATCTGATTTTGGAAGGATATTTAAGCTGGCATTTGAATGCTTCTAAATAAATCTACATAAATTTATCACCTTGCATAAGTGTCTAAGGAAAATAACATTAGTTTAGTATGAAAGCACTTTTTTTCTAATTGTCAAGCCTGGGTTTTTTATGAACATGGTTAAAGTATTTAATATTTGAAAGAGGATGAATATCAAGTGGTATTTTTTAATACTAGAAAAAATGTACAGATAATAAACATTTATTTTGTAGTGAGGTTAATGTAATCTTCAAGGCTAATCTAGAATGCAAAGCTATAAACCAACATGATAGTCTATCTAGTTTGTATACGTTCTACAGAGATGACACGCTTCCAGTCTAGAACAAAACGAAGAACGTGTTGTTGCTGACATTGATCAATATGCTGTACCCAGAAGACCACTCGATCACAGACACAGACTTAACAATGGATTGGCAAAAATGCACTGTTCCTAGTGGATAAATGATGCTCACACTGACATCTGGAAAACACAAAGTTATTAAACACTTAATCATATAGTACATTTTTAAGTGTACTTGCTTTGGAAGGAATTAGGTGTACATTACTTCTGTCTGTTTCAACTTTCCTGATATAAATAATAAAACAGGGCATTGTGCCCCAGACAACTAATCTAAGCCAAACCAGGTCAGTGGTCATCATGGAGACCTTTAAAAACTCATAAATGCTTTAAAAATGAAATAAGTTTTCCTAGCAGTACTGGAACAATTCCTGTCCTAGTTAAAAACTCCTTCTTCAGCCTGTCCCTCATATGGGGTTCCAACGTGCACTATCTTCTCCATCCAGTGTTACCATTTCACTAAACTCATCTCACATGTATTAAATCCTTTTGATTGTTCTATTGACAAGCTGGGTTAAAATTAACCAATGGTTTTAAAAGCCATTAGGAGAGACAGACCAAAAGATACATGTGACATTTAGTTTTGTTCTTTGTACCTAAACACAAGTAATACCATTCGATACCTTCCGAACTGTAGGCATTCTGTATGTAGCACAATAAGAATATGGTCTATACTGCCAGTCACAGCATACCTTCAAAATTAACAAATTTCCTATGGTTGGAGATTAATATAAGATAGCATTCTGAAAGCAGTGTTGTCGTGCCCTCCAGTTCCAGTGAAGGTGATACTTTATAAGTAGGAACTGACCTCAGAGAAGTTAAAGATGCATAGAAATTTCTCCTGTTTCAAGATAAATGTGATGCAGAAAAATGAGCCCTTATGGTGGAATGCACTCAAGAGCTGGATTGTAGCAACAGCAGAAGGAAAGAACTGTCTTCCAGCAATGACCATCTAATCTATTTCCTGGATAGGTACGAAGTAATGATGAAGGTGGCAACATGAATTCTGATCCACTGCTTCCATCTGCCAGAAGAGGAAGATGACATTAGCTACCACAGAAGATGAAGAATGTTGGAGCAAGGAAAATGGAAAAAGAGAGTCATGGAGGAAAAGAAAAAAAAAACAACCCACCATGGAATGAATAAAGGCTTTGAATATGAGCTCAGTTGCAAGAAAAAAAGTCAATAAAAAAACCCTATACATGACAAATCCATAACATGATTTTTTTAAAAGACATGGACCTGTTATAGCAGGTCCAGAGGAGGACCATGAAGATGATCAGGGGGATGGAACATCTCTGTTATGGAGAAAGGCTGGGAGAATTAGGATTGTTCAGCCTGCAGACGTGAGGGCTGCAGGGGACCTTACTGCAGCCTTTCCATACGTAAAAGGGGCTTATAAGAAAGATGGAGAAGGGCTTCTCACCAAAACCCAGTGACAGGGCAAGGGGCAACAGCTTTAAACTGAAAGATAGTAGACTTAGATTGGACATAAGGAAGAATTTTTTTTTATAGTGAGGGTGATGAGACACTGGACCAGGTTGCCCAGAGAAGCTGTGGATGTCCCATCCCTGGAAGTGCTCAAGGCCAGGCTGGATGGGGCTGTGAACAACCTGGTCTAGTGGGAGGTGTCCCTGCCCATGGCAGCGGGTTGGACTAGAGGTGCGTTCCAATACAAACCATCCTATGATTCTATACTTTTTATCCCATCTAAGTCTATTTTAATAATGAAACCTGCTTGTTCAATATGAATCAAATGTATTATCCAAGGTTTATAAGATTAAAACATGCTACCTGTAATCAGTGATTATCAACATGAACAATAATCTGTTTAGAAAAATCAATTTTCAGAAAAAAGGAAGAAAACCACAAGCATTGTTCATAAAAAAATGAAAGTCTTTATCAGGAAGAAAGGAGTTTCAGAACTTCAGCGTCATCTGTGGTTACTAGTGAAAGAGATCCTTTCCTCGGGTATTGCAGCTACATTGACATGAGGCACCGCCATTGAAGCACAGCCAATGCTCGTTTAGTGAAGGAACAGACATGCTGGCTCATAATGAAAAGGTAGAAATTAGGTAGAAAGTAAACATTAAGTGTGGAAAACACCAGAGGTTTGGGGTTTGGTGTTAGCTTTTGGGTTTGGGTTGGTTTTTTTTTTCTGGAAAAAGATTGGTGACTAGGAGAAGGAAGTGCAATAATGAAAATGCTTGTGGTTTCTGCAGTTGGGAAATAAGCAATGGTCCATGACACATAGCCAAATGGTTTGAGATAGATGAGAAAGCAAAACAAGGAGCCTTTCTTCCATTTTAAAGACAGAAGAATGAGACCCTGATTACCACACAGACATTTCTGAGGCCAGAATTTTCATCTGTTTTATGTAGAAGTAAGCCACCAGAGTGCCTAAATAGACGGATAGACAAATAGATAAGAATATATAAACTCATTTCTCTGACAGTCTCTTATTTGGACTACCATTTAAATTACCAGTGAAAGAAGTCGAATTTGCAAATATTGTCATACTTTGGTAGGTGTGTTATATTGTTAATTATCTAGTGGCTGGATTAGCACTTACAAAGTTGGTGGTTTGCATAAAAGCTGTGTGTTGAAACCAAGGAGGCAGCTTACAGCTTTTAATTTTGGCTGCAGATTAAAATATCATATCTTCACAAAACAGCATGATGTTGATTCCTTTCAGTTCAATAATTATTTTATAATTGCCTCCTTGTTTAAATTCTAAGTAATCAACATCATGTTGCTTTTCTTTATGTAAGTTAACATTGATCCAACTTCATTAGTTTTGCATACTTTGTATTTCTACAGTTGACACGATTAGTAGTACTTGGACTAAGCTTGCAATCGATTTTATTTTAGTCACATTTATCATACATTGGTTTTACTAAATCTCTGAGAGGATTGCAAAAGATTTACAAAATGTAATAAATACTTTGGAAAATTAAGTTTCAAGATCAGTAGGAAACAGGAAACGAAGGTTTGAAACAGAGAAATAATTTTGGCAAAAGTAGACTACTGTTTTTTTCTTTGTACACCACTCATAAAACTGTAATTAGAAACAGGTTTAGATTAGTTGAATCTAAATTCTTGTAATTAGAAATTAAATTCTTGTAATTAGAAACAGGTAATTAGATTAGTTGAGAATTTTTCTAGTTTGGAAATAAATATAGACAGAATTGTTTCAAAAACACATTTCAAAAGCAGGCAAAATCTTGGGACATTCTTAAATCACAGGGGAAAGGGAGTAATCCTCATGAATGATAGTAGACTTGCACTGAATTTTTTCTTTGTAAAGGGTAATGCATGCGAAAGAAAACAGAGCAAATATATCCTACAAAATATTCTGAAAAGAAAATTATAATGAGAGATCTTGGTCCTTAACATAAGCTGTGAAGTAAGGCAAATTTCTCCGAAATGGAAATTGCTGAAATTAACTCAGGATACTTTGATCCTTGAATCAGGCACACCTGGTCCTGAGGCAATCAATTTGATTCTTGAGTAGCTGGATTAAAGAGCCTGGGAAGTTCTCACAGCTCTGCTAGATGTGGTCACCTGGGGCTCCCAGAGAAACGGAGACCCTGGAGACATCCTCTGCTGTGGCCAGCACTGGTCAGAGTCCTGCCCACTTGCCGGTGTGTGGGGCAGGAGCACAGCTCAGGAGGCCCTGAAGGGAAATGCCCATGGGATGCCCATGAGCCTGGCAGAAGGAACGTTTAGCCAGGCACAACAGCCTGCAGATAGTTCTGACATGGGAAATAATGCTGCCCTAAGGTGGGTAGAACAAACCTTATGGTGACCCTATGTTTAGATGTCTTCATGTTTGGCATCTGCTACAGCATGACTTTAATTGCTGTATCAGAAGTTAAAGGGAAACTGAAGAATACTCATCTACCCACAAACTACTTTTGCTGCTCTTACTACTAAGAGACACATTAGAGCCAACTAGATAAATGACGGGAGCATTCCTTCTGCCTTACCCAGCTATCCACTGTATTATTTCCACAAAGTATGACTTTATCACACAGCTCTTTTTGCATTTTATTTTTTTTTTAAATCAAGGTCTCTCTAATATTTTAGATCTCTCCTCTAACATGTATGTGCCAGGAGCTTCCAAAATTACTTTGTACTAACCTATCTTCAATATTGTAAATTTTCAATTAAAAGATAAATGCAATGGGAGGCATTTAATATCCATAGGAATTCACACTGCTGCTGTTGCACAGACAGCAAGAAAACTCGTTATCTCTGCTTAGCGTACACCACTTCGGTAGTCACTAAGTCACCACCTCCCCAACACAAAGGAGTTAAATAATGCCCAAATTTCAGTTCCAAATGGGATAGAAATACCAAGGCCTGTCTCCTGTAGGACAGGAGTGCTATGAGGGGCTCAGGGCAGGTCGCAGCTCACAGCCATGCCGGGTTTCGGTACCCACAGCCAAGACAAGCCCTGCACTGAGAAGTGCTTAATGGGCTGCGATCACAGCAGCGTTATGAGCATCACCAGGTTCCTATTCCGTATCCATTGTAGCACTGGTGCTTGTTAGCAGCATGCTTAGCACAACCCCAAATTAAGATCCTTTATTAACAAGCTTCCTACACATAGAGAGTGGCAGGCTTTGCTTGCTTCAAATTGCTTATATGCCAGAAAGACCAGGCAGCCCACCCGCGGGGCTGGGGCTTCCCTTCAGGGCACCAAGCATTTGCTGTCTGCTCAGAGTTAGTCCTCCGAGTTTTCTCTACGGTTTGTGAGAGACTCACCACACCTGGTGTGGGCACCACTGAGGCTAGCCTGACCTTATGCTGAGGATGGCCACTAGATCAGGTTGTCACAGATTATTGCTCTTAAATCTAAAACAACAAACCATGAGCATCTCAAATCATGTAGTTCGTTTCCAGGGCGTGCTTCGGAGGGGAAATCAATCCAAGCGTTAAATCAGTTTGAAGAAAAGCCCAAATCATACTCATAGTTATAAACAGAATTACTGACACTAACTCTTCTAAAAGAAAGTATTGTTGCTAAACCCAAATTCCTACTGAAATGTTCTCCAAAGAATGCTTGACTTAACTTTACTTCTCTTGCTAAGAGGTCAATAAAATGAGTCATAAGCTTTGGAATTGCTATTAGGTCTTGATGAATAAATTAGTCTATAGCCACTGTAAGCAGGCTTTATTCATTGCTTCATTTAAAATGTTAATAGTTTTAACAACTACATAGTTCAAATGGTTTGTGCCATTTGATAAGTACTTCATAGCTACAAGTTCTCCTACTGTTATTCTCTAGCATGATGTGAAAGTTATTCTTTAATACAGAAGGAAAATTCTTGAGAATTCCACCCCCCATCCTGAAGAAATCCAAATTGATTCAGTACATGTTAGACTCCGATGTTACATACAAGTTCAGAACATGTTTGCTGCTCTAAGGAGATTATAGTCCTACAGAGACATGAAAAATTCGTTGGAGTTTCACAGACAGCTATTTTTTTCCCTTCTCTGGCGGGATTATATTGCATCTGGAGACAATGAAGGAAGGTCTCCTGACTTTCTAAAGTTGACTGTGATTGCTGTACTAAATTTCACTCTTATTTTACTTACTTAACTCTGTGGACCTTTTATTTCTTGCTTCTGTTTATTTTCCATGAAAATTCATCTTTAGATACAAAATTTACTTTGAAATTGCTGTAACATTTTATTCCTCTATTGTATCAGTATATATCTACACTCAAATGTAACAAGGAGAATTTAAAATTAAAATAATTTTTGTCCCTAGGAGATAAAAAACATCAAATATCTACACAGTTACTTCCTTTCATTGTATTTGGAGTACTACTCCAGTTCATAGGGTACTGCAAGAGTGACATTATTGATTTTCATGGTTATTGTGTCTCAATAAAGTACATACCAATTTATCAATACAAAGGCAGCTTTCTAACCATCTGCACCTCAGAGACAACACAAACTAGGAGATTAGAGGATTTTATGGGTTTTTTATTTTCCCATTATGACCAGGAATAAACATTCTGTAGACAAAATCTTACCCTTGCTTATACTTCAGCAACTGCAGCGTCTTTATCACCTGTTTTTGGAGTCAGCTGTAACACTATCACACCTTGTACAGTGAGATGCATCAGCTCATCATCTCCTTCAGCAGAGGGTGCGTATCATACCAGCTGGTATTTCTTTGGTGTGACACTAACTGTGGCTTTGCTTCAATAAGAACAGTCATGCTTTCAAACATCATCAAAAGGTTGTTTCATCTGATCAAGGTTTACCCTAGGAGTCCCTGGGTTTTCTAACAGGGAATTTCTGAGGATGATAAAACAGGTAATTATAAACAGCTAATTTGTTTCCATACAGCTGTCATTATCTAAGGCTAAGGCAAAGGCAAGGCAGTTTTTTATATGCTTTAAATTAAAATGTTTTAATTAACAGATGTTTTCTTCCTTGTAAGAAAGCCTGAGGTTGAAAGTCTAGCCTCACTAAATCCAGTCTGATTGTATCCAAAACTGTCAGCTGTAACCTGTCATTTCTGACACTGTCTCAGCTTAGTAAGAGCAAAAGGGTGTGAGGAAACCAGGCTGCAGTTTTCCAAGCAGCTACAGGAGCTTCAGGAGAATGTTCTCTGGTGAGACTATACAAATGTCTTCTCTTTGATATAACCTGGCTATGATTTTTAACCTTGTAAACAAGGCATCTGTAGCACCAACACACCTCATGCTGCTCTTTAGTATCCAGCTGGTTGTACGCTAGGACTTGAAATGAAAGTGGGTTTTGCCTACATTAAAAAAAAAAAATAAATGGATGGCTTTAGATACACAAGGACTGCAAGATCTTGACCACTTTACTGTGTCTGTAATGCCAGTGGGAGCATTCATTTCCCTGCTGTCAGCATGCTGAAGCCTTCATGGTCTGCAGCATGTTTTCCCTCACTGTGGTCAGCAAGACTCCTGCCAGCACAGCCCAGCAGCGTGCACTGCCTTAGCCCTGTGCTGCTTCAGGGTACAGAAGTGTGACTTTTACTTCCATATGCTACAGAGAGCAAGTTACACAAACACCAATGTTGCAAAGCTCACCAGGTATTAAAAAAAAAAAAAAAGAAAATCCTGAGAGTGAACACAAGGGGTTTAAGAGGGATTTTATCTCAATGCTTTTAAACTTTACCACCAATACTTCCAGCTATCATCTCACATTTACATTAAAAACCAGAATTCTATCAACCACAACTTGTTGGCATAAAACAGGTAAGACACTGGTCCAGCAGGACAATAGGTATATATATGTCAGTGCAATTACCATTATACAAATACTTCCAAAGCTAGCCAACCCATTTGCTGCAGTTATTTGGTTTATTCTTGAAATCTCACTGGGAATCAAAAAACAAGTCCAGACTGAAGACTAACTTGCCCTTAAAATGTTTGTGTCTTATACAAATGCTAAAAATTTCCGGTTTGTGTCTTATACAAAATAATTTCAATTTGAACAAATGCTTGAATAAACATTTGTCACAGAACCTTACCACTGCATTCATTCAATCCAAACACCAAAAACCAAAGTGTTGAACATGAAGGATGTCATGTATCTTGTAGTGTCCATTTATATTTGTAAGGAACACCAAAAAAAGTTTCATCTCAAAGATCCTTAATTCTGATCTAAACTTTAATATGTTTTTCATAGCAGGTGTATATGAAATGTAGGTATAAACAGAAATATGCAGATTCACAACTATAGCAGTTGATTTAAATTTTTGAAGATAACTTGTGCTGTGTTTATGTGTGCTTGCATTTTTCAGATTACTGAGGAAATAATATTTATCTTTAATGACCATGCTTGAAGTTTACTTATATAAGTGCAACTAATATAATATAATATAATATAATATAATATAATATAATATAATATATTCCCAGTATATGTGGGAAGGTCCCCAGGCTGGGCATGGAAGAAGCAGAAAAGGCAGAGTGAAGAATGCTTGGTTTTAACTTTATTTCATCTGTGCAACTGTCCATCATGTGCATAGGCATTACCATGGAGATTTTAAAGGAGATTAACTGTTTTGTTACATTCAGGATTTCTGCCTCATGCAGGGAACAGATTCAGCAGAGAGATGTAGTGAAGAGATCTGTACAGCTTTATTTGTTATGATTAGTGTGAGCTGGTGCCAAGCACACCCCAATGGTGTTGTTGCAGCTGTGGGATCCTGCGTGAGTTCAGGTTCCAATTTAATCTCAGCCGCAAATTTCTTTGTCATCTTGAACAAGTCATGCCAGGTATTACATTTGTTAAGAAGAAGACAGCAATATTCCTCAACCTCACGATGACAGGTTAAGGTTGAATTAAATAGCATCTTGCTACAAGCAAGCATTTTCTTACAACTGAAAAGCTGTAAAAGGAAATAAAGTCTTAACACCGTATGAAAATAAGAAGTTGTATGGGCTGTGTAGCAACACTGCTCTCCACTCTGACCTTGGGGTACATATAAATACATAAAGCCTGTGCCTCTCATTGCAGACTAATTTACCAGCTATCACAACTACTTATCTCCATGGTTAGGAAGAAAAGATGAACAAATCATATACATAGATCATCCATTCAACGTCCACTCACTTCTGGCCTTGCTCAGATGAGAAATCCCTCAGTCCAGAACCAGGCTGAAATTACCTTTATTTTCTAAATTTTCATCTTCACCCCTACCCCCAACTGGTTCTTAAATGGTGTCTGTATGCCATGTGTCTCTGCAGTGGGCTGACCTTCACTGACCACCAAGTGCCCACCCTGCTGTTCTCTCACTCCCCATCCTCAGCAGCACAGAAGGAGAAAATGAGATGGAAAAGTTCATGGGTTGAGGTAAGGACAGGGAGATTGCTTATCAAAGGCTGCAGTTCCCGCCAGAAAACCTGCTCCTGTGTGGGCTCCCTTCCACAGGCTGCAGCTCCTGCCAGGAGCCTGCTCCTGCATGGGCTCTCCATGGGCTGCAGGGGACACATCCACCTGTTGCAGTGCAGGATCCTCCACAAACTGCAGTGTGGCTACCTGCTCTGCTGTCGTCCTCCATGGGCTGCAGGGGGACAACCTGCTTCACCATGGGCTGCACCACGGGCTGCAGGGGTATCTCTGTTCCACCACCTGCAGCACCTCCTCTCCCTCTTTCTGCACTGACCTTCCTCTTTGCAGGGCTGTTTCTCTCACATTTTCTCACTGGTCTCTCACAGCTGCTGTACAGCATTTTTTACCCTTTCTTCAGTATCTTTTGCAGAGGCACCGCCAGCTGATGGGTGCAGCTTTGGGCAGCAGTGGGGGCATGCTGGAACCACCTGAGACTGGCTCTGACATGGGGACAGCTTTTGACCTCTTCTCACAGAGACCATCCCTGCAGCCTCTCTCCATACCAAAACCTTGACACATAAATGCAGTCTCATAGGCTTTCTTGCATCTTTTTGACTCTGAATACTGGTTCACACTAAGCCATTGGTATGAACACATCAAAACTTTGAGGCACCTCAGACTCCAGTGCATACATAAGAAACAATGAGAAAAGAATCAGGATTCCTAAAAAGGTGTGGAGTCCTTGGAAAAAGCTGTTGAAGAATTCCCTTTATAGGAAAGAGAGAAATATTTCATTAATCTTCTTGCAAAGTGCATGCTCCAATATCTCAAATATTTGCTAAAGGCCATATTTACCATTTTGCTCCATAACACTGCATCATTCACTTTTAGTAACACTTGAATGACATGACACTTTTCAAAACCTGCTGTGAAGGCAGTAAATCAGTCTAGTGCTTAGAACAGATAAAATTCATTATTCAGGCACCAGTGTTATTGACAGTATATCAAAAAGGTCAAATGAGCAGATTAAAAACTTGAGGTATGAATTAAATATTAATAGATCTTTATGACAGTGAATACATTTCACACAGGCAAAAGAGATTTGTACATTTATTGTTAACAGATTTGGGCACATCTTTTGCACTTTCTGCTTGAGGAAGTGTAAAATATGTTTTGAGAGGGGCAGATGACAAGCAATTAGATAATAAGAATGTGAAATTTTGCAAATTGCTATTTTAAATGGAAATCTTGACTGAGAGTTACGATAGAAAGAAAAAGTATGGTTTTTAATCCTCCTAAATGGACAAAACCTTTCTGACTGAAAAGATGGGTTGCAATTTTGTGTACATGAATACCACATATACAAATAGATAAATTTATTTTTTTGATCTCTAAAGCATTCTATGAAGGGCTTATAGCAGTCACATTCACTTTGTAGGCTGTATGCAGTCATTGTTTATCTGGGAAGCATAATTTTAAACAGATCACTTAAACCAGAGTCCACAGGACTAGAAAACCCAGACATAGTAATAAAAAATTCAGACACAAGAGTAATCCAGATTTCTCATCATTGTGTTAAGCAGCCCAGTCTGATATGCATAAAAAAAAGAAAAATCAGGAAAAGGAAAGGGGTGAACTGAAAAATAGACATATTCCATGTTGGACTTTCCTCCTGGTCTGAAACAAGCAAGCTCCCAAGAAAGCAACTGTGAGTCATTTTTCTCACTGACCTCTTCCACATAAAAAGTATCCCTATACTGGAACACATCGGAGGCACCAGTGTTTATAGTCAATTCTCCTTCAGACAGGACTGGTTTGACAGAGTTTCGTCAAGAAAAGGTCATGCACAGTCTTTATGGGTCATAGTTACCACAATTTTTTTACATTTCCACACCACATTTAGTCTAAATTTTCAAAACAGTAAAACCACTGGATGCCAAAACTACTGTTTCCCACTGATCCAGAACACTTTATAGTATTTTTACATCTTTTGTGTTTCCCCGTGGTCATCTTTGGTCTCGATTTAGATTGCGAATTGCTGTGTGACAGATACCATCTCTCCAGAGAACCACAGGAAATTTCAAAATTCAGGTTAGAAGGATCTGCGGGGGTCCAACCACCTGCTCAGACTAGGCTGAGCCATGAGGTCAGCCCACATTGCTCAGGGCTTCATCTGGCCAGGTCTTGAAAAGCCCCAAGGATGGGAACCGTACAACTGTGCCTGTGCCACTGTCTGACTGTCCTCATGGAGAAACAGTTTTCCTTGTACGCAGTTTGAACCTCTCTTGTTTCAGTTTGTGCCTGTTGTATCTTCTCCCACCATGCATTGTTGTGAAGAGGCTGGTTCCCTCTTCTTGATGACCTCCCCATAGACACTGGGGGTCTGCTGTTAGGTGCCCCCAAAGCTGCCTCCTCTCCAGGCCAAAAAAGACCCCATCCCCTCAGCCTCTCCTCACAGGGAAAGTGCTTCAGTCCCTGATGACCTCAACAGCCTTCTGCTGAACTTGCTCCAGTTGATCGACGTCTTTGGGGTTTTTGCTGGGTCACCCAAAACTGAATGTAGAATCTTGATGCGGCCTAAAGAGCGGTGAGTGCAAGGGAATCATCATTCCCCTCAACCTACGGTCTGCACTGCTGCCAATAGCACCCAGGATGCCATTGGGCTACTTTCCAACAGGGCACACTGGGCTCATGGGCCACTGACTGCTTGCTATGGCCCCCAGGAACTCTTCAACAGAGCTGCTGTCTCACCGGTCTGTTCCCATCCTGCATCACTGCCAGCCTTTCTTCCTTCCCAGGGCCTGGATTTTGCAGTTGCCCTTACTGAATTTCCTAAGTTCAGTGGTGGCCGGTTCCTCCAGCCTGTCCAGGTCCCTCTGGATGGGGCAGCCCTGCCTTTCAGCATATTGACTAGTCCCCTCAGGTGTTATCTGCTCATCTGATGAGTGTGTGATGTCACCTCCTGCAGGTTATTGGTCAAGATGTAAAACAAGAGGTCCCAGGATAGACCCCCGCGGTGCCCTGTTTCTCACCAGCTTTTCGTTAGAGTAGGACTCATTAACAGCCACTGTCTGAGCCCAAAACCCCCAAGCAGTTTCTAGGGCTTGGCAGTGCCAGGGAAACACCTCTCTGCCAAGCAACAAATTAGCACACTTCTGTTGACCATGCTGGGCCTTTGGCTCTCCCGATCTGATGGAAAGATTTTTTTTCCTAACTGAGGTTTCTTCCCTGAGTATCTGCATCTTGCAGATGTCACAGAAAGAGAAAAATCAAATTAAACAGACCTGTTCTTTTCACATGAGACTATTGACATTGTGCCGGACCCTGTTAGTGTTCACAGCTCTAAAACAATCAAACACACATTCAGACAAGAAAAAGAGAAGAGTGACCAATAATCCATGGGAGACCAGTATAGGGAATCAAAAACTATAAAAGACCACTGAAAACAGAAGAGAAAGAAATATTAGTCTGAACCCTATGGAATAGTTGGACTATTTCTACTGCTGGTCTTTAGACTTTAAATTACCAATTTTCCACAGCAAATTAAAGGAAAAAGAAAATATCTATGGTTATCTGCAGCTGTCGATGAAGTATGAGTGCTAAATCAACAACAGCACTGTAAGAAATAGCAGTTATGCTTGGCCAAAAGGGATTCATCACGGGAAACATCAGATCACTAGTTACAGAGGTCAACGACTGTGTCAGTCAATCACTGTTGAAACACACGGATGTCTCCTGATTTCACAGCAGAGCAGCAGCAAGCTTTCTGCTCCTAAGTTTTGAAAGCACTATATAGTGATGATATGCATGCTCCTGTGACACCGCAGACACATGTCTTTAGATATTCTATAAATTTGTATAAACTTTATAAAGATAGCTCAGGTAATCTAAGTTTCTGTACGTCAATGGTTCTTAGGAATCACCAGATATTCCAGTCCTCCAAACTAACACCTATTACAGCTAGAGAGCATGCTGCTCCCCATGTTCAGGCCTTTCAAAAATGCATTTAGCTCCATGATCTTGCCAGTCCCCAAACTTCAGAAGACAGTGCCCCCACCCCCCGCTTTAAAGGTCCCCGTCAGCCTTACCTGGGGAGAAGAATCCTGCCCAAATCAATACCTGGATATGGGACTGAAGCAGAGAAATGAGCACTCATACCCACACATAGCTTCAGTTCCTGTTAAAATAAGCATGAACAATTTAGGGCTTTAAAAATAAGTATCTCCGACTGTATATGTCAAAATTTCATGCTAAGCAGAGGTCTCCTTCCAGATTCCTAGTCCCAAGGCTTTTCTTCTCTCATCTGCAAGGGCAACCTGGTATCATGATGTTACAAACTTGACGACTTCCTTGGAAGAAAATAGCATATCTCATCACTCAGCATTACTCTTGCTATGCAACTTGCACGTCCAGACCTCTCAAATGACCTGCTGTGTTGCTATTATAATGATAACAAGACTCTGAAGTTCCTGGTTTCTATTGATTTGTTTCAGTACCACTCAAGTTTTTCCCTTTTAGTGTAGAACCTGCATTTAATCTGAACAACTGCCTCTTTATTTGCAACATTAATCAAGCAATAGCCTATACACCCAACACAGTTCTTGATGCAGGATAGTCCTCTGGAATACTTCCCTACTCTGATTTTAGAAGTCTGAACAGTGCAATTTCCACCATACACACCTCTTTTGAGATCCAGCACAAATTTTTTTCTTTTAGAGAAAAACAGCCCACCAGTCTTATTTACACCCACATATAATCATGAAACCAATGGGTTTGTGTCTTGGAGCTACTCCATAGCTTTCCTTGGTGCTCAGAAAGATTTCCACCCACAGAACCTACTCTCCAACTCCAGACATCCCAAGGGTCAAATTAATGAACGCAGTATCTTTGTCCTCCTTCCTATTCACTGGAAATGTTGCTTCCCTGAAGGCACAATACTAATTAATCCCTCTTTGCCCCAGGTTGCTAAAACCCAGGAGAAAATCTCTGTAAGGTTTAGAAGATAATCTCTCTGAAGCGGGCATTTCACGTCTCTGATGGTACATCTGTGCTGCCATCACAAGCATCTGAGACCAAACGAAAGCTAAAAACATGCTGTAGCCTAAACTAAAATAATCATCAAACTTTATTACAGATAATGCAGTGTATAAGAAGTCAAACCACAGATGGCATCTGCATTTTTGCCTTCAGAAAACCCCATCCAATTTTAATTGAAATAAAGCTACCTACAAGGTTGAAGAACAAGTTTTGCTGAAAATGTAATAATGAAGATGGCTCGTACTTGCAAATTAGTCCTTCCTTCCATCCTGTTTTCTAAAAATACTCCAAAGAGTATTTTTAGACAGTCAAGCATACCGCATTTCCAGATCTGGTTAGTGGTGAAAATATCCACATTCCTTGATATATTTTCCTGTACCTGAAGACCAGCAGAAACCTGTCTGGTTTTCCTCTGTATTTATATGGTTTGTCACAAGCAATTGTCACAGGATTACAAAGGGTTACAAATGTCACCATCTATAGCTAATCTGCTGCCCACTGTCACCCTGAGATTTTTTGATATATTTTTCAAGGTTTGTGCCTTGTATGGAACTTTCCAACCTCCCTTCCACCCTCATTTGCATTTTTTCAATTTGCATGTGATTTTTAGAGTGTTTTGTCTCCAACTCCAATCTGTCTAGCTAGCACAAAGTTATTGTTTTGATCTGTATGGCTTTTGCAGACTGTTACTCCTGAGGATGTGTTGTGAACATACTATGATTTTGTTAGTAGGGTATTTCCAAAATATCTGTATGTTCCAGATCTGAGCTGTTTTTATATATACATATACATACATTAAATTTAAAAAAAAAAAATACAAAAAGGGAAACTTGGTAAGGGAAGCAGACAAGGTCTAGGACTATTATTCTGATATCTTCCACAAGTCTTGAACATAAAATTCTTCCATAACACATTTAATGTATCATTTCAGTTGGAAAAGGAATTTTAAAGCAACCAAATGTGTTTGGAGGCTATGGAACTAGTTTATAACCTAAAAGTATCACTTTAGCTGTGTCACCTCAGCTTGCAGTCACATAAGCTTGTGCTTAGGCCTTGGGTCAGTGTGAATTTCTTTTGTATGGATTTCTGATGCATCTTTCTGCCTTCTCAGAAACTAGATAGAGTCAGTGCTGCATTTCCCATTTCATTACTGGATTGATACTGTTAGTTGGCCACGGAAAACATGTTTTCTCCATGTACTCCATAGGGGCTCGTAGTAGGGTCCCGTGTCAGGCACAGGGGCTCACAGTAGGTCAGGCTTGCTGCAGGCAAACACATTGCCCAGCCAGGCTCCCAAACCCATAGCAAACCCATCTGCTCTGGGCCGAGCAGAGCTTCAAACAAACTCAGCCCGTAGCACCTTCAGGAGCTCCAGTTCTCAACAAATGCCCCCCTGAAGAGCCTGATCACAGGGTATCGGGGCACCATTTTGGGCTGTGACTATCCAAATAGGCTTCAGGAAGATGAGGACACATGAAGTTTTTGAACAAGTATCTCCATTGTCATTAGTTATTAACTCTGTCAATGGAAATTAACTGTTCTCATGCTGTTAGGCATAGTGTGTTACTTAGAAGTCATTACAAATATTTATAAGGTGGTGTTTATTTGTGGCAAGTTGATTATTCCTCACCCGCACAGACAGCTTCAAGAAGCTACATAACCAAGATATACATACATATTCACTTTATACTGGTATTATATAGCCAAATAAGTAACTTTTCATCAGTATATCTGCTGCTGTTTTGAGGGTAAGTTCCCTCCCTAATGATAAATTTGTACTAACCTGCAATAGTATACACCTACCTGGTTGTTGCTGTTATATTGATTATTGCTGAAAGATTGGCTGTTGCTATATGGGACATGGTTTAGTGGTGGACTTGGCAGTGTTAGGTTTACAGTTGGACTAGATAATCTTAAAGGTCTTTTCCAGCCTAGTTAATCCATTTTCCCACTAGTTAGTCCAATGCTTCCACCTTTGTTATTACTGAATACAGCATTCAATTTTAGCCCTAGGTCTACCACTTCTGCAGAGCTATTGCTGCTTGCTTCTTCCCAGAAGAATGCCGAAAGGGAGGAGATAAGGTAATTAAGATGATTCTTCCCACTTAAAAGAGAAAGCACAACAATCAAGTAAATTTACATTAATAGCACTGAGAATTGCTGACTTCCTAGGCCTATTCTAGAGCTGGTGTAAACTGAAGATGCTCATTTGAAGGCAAGTGAAGCTATAGTGTAGGTAGCTCCTTGAAATGACAGGGATTTGCTCCATCTGAGAGTCTAAGCTGGAATCTGGAAAAATCAATGTTACTGTCAAAATGTTAGCTTATATAGAACCTGTTCGATAAATAAAATGTATTCACCTTACGACAAACACATTTCCAAGTGTGTGTTTGCAGGAATATCTCGTCTCCACGGAGCAAGGCATCAATTTCTGAGTATCAGGTGATAAACAGAGCTTACTGCGGTTATCTCCCCATACAACGAACTTCCTGCTCAACCTCCACATAGTATGGGAGCAGGTACCCTCCTGTCCCACGCCCAGCTCCAAGCCATTCTGCACTGTAGTGGTTTTCTTCAAGGTGTGCTGGAGCAACACTGAAAAAGCAACACTAAAAGCACGGCAATCACGCTCACCGTTAACCACACTGCAGGACCCAGCTTTTAGACACCCTGGGCATCAGCTACCCTGATCAACCACAAAAGCCTGGTGTGAAACTAGCAGGTATCAGTGAGCTTGTCCCCTTTTATTGCCAATGTACCCCATTTAACCGTGGGAAAGCACAAAATGCCACCCAAATTTCTGTTCATAAATGCAGTTCTTCCCACGTGCACATTTTTCAGACTCCTGTGTATGAAGAGACAGGCTGAGTGGGGAAGGTTGGAGTAGATAATCAGGAGGTTCCTTCCAACCTGAACAATTCTGTGACTTAACACAGCAACAGCACATGCAACCATCCAAACGCCAACTGCACACACTAACCTACCTGTTGGTACGTAGCCACCACTTTTTCTTCCATTTCCAGCTCCACAGGGAAGCACCCTGGGAAGTCCTGTTTGGGCCCACCACCATGGTGGTGGCTATGGAAAGTACCCATGCCAGTGATGGTAGGTGACAAACTCTGATCCAGGGCAACTTATTTGACCAGGGTTTGTGCCTGACACTTCTCTTCCTTGGGCATACCACGAAGGGTGTCTGAAGGAACCTCCCCAACCATGACCCCCTATGACTTTTGCTTTTCTGAATGATTGATGGTTTGGGATATTTCCTCAGTCAGGTTTGGGATATTTCCTCAGTCATCTTGCCATGATTTTATCTAGTCACCATTGGACTCCAGCAGACCTTGTGTCCATCTACTGCTAGTTTGGAAAAATTACATTTAAGGTCAACAGTTTCCCTTCGAGTTGTATCTATTCCTTACAGCTCACCAGCCTGTCTTGTAGCTGTCTGACAGGCTCAGGGTTTCAAGGGAAGGCTGTGTAGACTCCTCCACACAAGCCAGCTTGTCAAATAGCAACCATCTCCTGGAGGAAGCTCAAGATTTGCATTAATCTGTTTCTTCCCATCTTGAGCAAAAGTATACAAAGGCTGCGTACAATGGAAAGTGGCACTGGGAGAAATGTTGCTAATTGCAGATTTATCCAGTCTGGCCAGCTGTACATGCATGTCTCTGTTTTCAGGTTAACAACAAAATACAGTAAGACATTCCATTATTAGATGGGGGTGGGGGGGGTGGGGGGAGCAGAAGTGTAAAGAGTCAGTCTCTCCACAAATCACTGATTACACCCTTCAAAAGTAAAGTATCCACTGTTTAGCCATCCTACTATCCTATCTCAGTGAGAACTGGAAACTGCTGGGAAAGCAATTAAAAGCAATATAGGGAGGAAGTGAACAACAGAACTTCATGAACAGGGAGTCATTTTCCCAAAATAGACTTTTTTTTTTTTTTTTTTTTCCTGATGGGATTGAATGTAGTGAACCATGTGGTTCATGGTTTTCAGAGGAACCTTTCTGGAGGAAAGGATGCATTTCCCATGAATAAAACAAATACTTTAGGGGACAAATATAGTTATAGCTTTATTTAATGCTAATGCAGTTGCCATGTTTCTGGAGAGGGAAAAAAAGAAAAGGATAGGGTCAGTTTTCTGTCATGACATGCTACAACACTAACAGGGTTGAACTGGAAAATGCTGCTGTTACCCTAGAAACATTGTGTCTCTGAGTGCAATAAACCCAGAAGGTTAGGGAGCAATAAAAAAAAAAAAAAAGTATTTTTGTTATTAGCTTGTGTCCTTGTTTTTATTAGGTCTCATGTTTCTTTGACAGAAAGAACGTTATCAGTTTTCCTCCTTTACCTCCCAAATGTCTTCAATCTGTACAGTTTGGGGGTTTTATTCCTCAATTACACTTTTATATATTTCTATAAATATACATATCTATACACACACACACAGAGTGGAAGATCATTTATTATTTATGTAAATCCTAATAATTAATAAGCAATGTTTATTATATAAATTTAAGGGGTATATATATGTGTGCATATAGATAGATATTTCTTCTTTTTTTTTTTTTTTTTTGTAGAAAGAGGCATGGGATTAGCATTCAGAGTTGCTGTATACTTCAAAATTTAACTGTAATCCAGTGTCCTTTGCCTGCATTCCCTGTTGCCCCAGTTCAACCTATTCCTTCATTTTCCTTCACTTCCAGTGCTATGAATAAGGAAAACCATAGTGACCTCCCATCTGAAGCTTCTTCTAGACGTCTCCAGTTTAGAAACACTGTAAAAGTGTTTTGTATATCTTTGTTATTACAAACGTACAAATCCCCTCCAGGATTTGTAACTTGGAATTGGTGAAGATTTCCTGACGGGGAAAGACTGAGTTTCTTAGAAACACATTCCTGAGCCCTGTGTTGGATCAGTCCATTGTAATAACTAGGGAATTTGGCAATTTCAATCAACTTTGATTGAAAGATGTAAAGACACATTTCTACATACAATCCTGTAAGAAGTGAGGGGGAAAGTATTTATACCCAAATGAATATAAATACTGAAGGAAGGGCAACACCACTATTTTGTAGACCGCGCACTACAGTTAATTCAGTAAGCTTAATTCATCAAGCAATTTTCTTTTAAATTATTGTTTACTATCTGTTCTTCTCATCTAGCTGTGTTTCTGCTGATCCCCCTCATTGATCTTTGCAAACAAGGTTTTATACAGGAAATGTTAAATTTGAGCCTCCAGATAAATATGTACCCAGAAATTCATTCTCAGCATGTCACTCACATAAAGTTTTAATTCTGTAAAATACATATATTTGAAAAAATAGCAGCAAGCTTTTTCAATTGATTTAGCTAATTTTATTAGCTGGGGGAAGCAGCAGAGTAGTTACCTCTGGCAAAAAAAAAAAAAAAAAAAAAAGGAGCAGATGTTGCACGGAGGAAGGGAGATTATTTTACCTTTTATATTCAGCATCTGCTTTAATCTTCTTTGACCTGTTGAATGATTAAGCTCCAGTGAGACTGTTTGCACTTAGATCTTCCTGGAGCCTTCTCTCACTGGGAAGGATTCTGCATCTATTAGGAAGGATTTGATGATCCACCTATTCACTATTAACATCCTGCAGATAATTCTGCTGCTTTTTTGTTTCAAAAATAGCATGTTCCCCTTCTGTCACCCAGTTACTGCTGTGCGTGGAACAAGCAGCCCACTGCACTGAGCATTAGGACATTTTCCCTTTGTATATTTGCTTGTAAACTTAGGTCCACAATAAAAGTAATCGTAAATATACAACATAAATACTAGAGTATGTGCCTGTTACCATTACACAGTAAAAGTTTTTCATCTTGAAAATGCTACCATTGAAATATTAACGGCAGACAAGTGACCTTCAGTGACCCTTATTAGTTGCATGCATCAGTTTTATCTAGACTGTGCTTCAAATGCAAATGCTGGGGATGTAGTTATTTGTAGATACAGATTTTCACGGACTGAAATAAAGATGGACAGAAGAGCTAGCTAAAGCTTTGGCCCAGAAGGCACATTAACTTATTAAGTATAATTAAGCAAATCATTTGTTCAATGCATCTTGTTTCTTTTTCCTGTACATGGAATATTTATTTCTAATATATGTAAAACAGAATATAGAACTCTTTCTCACAGCTAATAATCTGATGCTACAAGCAGATGAGCTATATCCAGTCTTACCTCAGCAGTTTCACAGGAGCATCCTCCATGTGACACATTTGATCAGTCAAAAAAAGCATGGACTCATTGGTGTCACTTAAATGACTCCAGGTCATTGGTCTAAGAGGAAAAGCTGAAGGGAGACTGTCCCCTCTGCTGCTGAGTACCACTCATTTCCAAGGAGCTGCACCACCTTTACTGTAAGGACAGAGATGACACTCAGTATCTGTGTAAGCAAGAATGTTCCTGAAAGACTAGTACAAAGTCGACATTACAAAGCAAAGTTTACATTTCAGTTTGAATAAATTGAAAGTCTACTCTTCTCTCTGTCCCTTAAGAGAATTACCTAAACATCATACAATTTGTAAAAACAACAAAACCAGAGAAAAGGACAACTAAAGAAGCAGACTCCATACTGAAACCTTGACTCTTGTTAGAAAATGTATTTTTCTTATGACAGAAGAAAAAAATATATTGTTGCGCTCTCACAGACCTCATCAGTTATTTCTCTGGTGAGGAACCCCTGAACTAAAGGGCCCTCCTGGGCTGGGAGAGCCTGGGCAGGCAGCAATGCTGAGCAAAGATGGACAGGTAGGAGGAAGAGCCAAAACCACTGCCGTGGCCAGCCAGCCGCTCGGACCCTGCCTCACGCTGCTGCTCCTCCTGAGACACCCAGCTTGCACACCCACTGCCTGTGCGAGAGGGACAACCCTATGCAGCAAAACCACCATTCTCGGGATCACGTCTGCACTACTGCCTTATTTTAGGTGTCTTTTGCTGATCCTCTCTAATTTATTGAAAAACATCAGAAAATGTGTATTTTCAAAGGCATTTCTGTAATTCCGTGCCTGCAATGCTGACAAGCTCCTGGACAGAGGAGACAACACGGTGCATTACCATGCTAGGCAGACAGTGGCTGGCAGCTCGTATCCACAGCTATTCAGCACTACCCTGAACAGCTTTTCTGCATCAGAACAGGACTGAGGACAAGCGCACTATCCAATGCCGTAATTGTATGAATTCTCATTTTAATTGCCAGTTTAACGGCCTTGCACGATTCACTTCCCACACACTTTGCTTCAGTTGCCCAGGTGTATAGGTGTGACTGCGATACAGGCCTTTCTGTGAAGTGTTCAGGAACCCAACTGATGAAGTGTTCATTGAAACAGGGCCCCTCACACAATTACTGGGTGATGATGATGGTGATGATGCTAGTAATGATGGCAGTGATAATGATGATGATGATGATGATGATGATGATGATGATGATGATAATAATAATAATAATAATAATAATAATAATAATAATAATAATAATAATTTCATCTGGTCATTGCAAAGACTAATTTTTCTCCTACAGCTTGAATAGAATGGACATCCTAAAAGTAGTCTTTCTCAACAGACCGTACTGTATTTAAAAAGAATGTATCAGTAGCATATGCTACCATAAGGTTTAAATACAGAAAAGCTATAATTAGCAGCAAGATGTTAATGTTGTTGGTATCTGAAATTAAATTAGATCTTGCATTCAAATTCAGTTGCATATGTATGTACATACTCAGTTTCTTTTCATATGTGCATTTTTTCAGGACAACTATAAACTTTCCCTTAAAACATCACAATATTATTTCCTTAATCTTTAATAATTCAATAATTATGTCCCCCTAAAATAAAAGAAGTATCCTGAGTATCTCACAACATCAAAATATTATCTAAGTTTTAAGGATTTAATAATTATGTTCTCCAAAAATAAAAGGTAGAGGAATCTTTCTATTAGCTACCAAGAGAGGCTGGCCATCTAACTTTCATTAGACACTTAAGTTTCAAATGACAAAAAAGGGTGTTAAAGCAGATTGGTTTGACTGTGCCCATGAACCCCAAGAGCATCATCATGTGAGGGATTTTGCTCTCCTTTAAAAAGAGGGGAAGCTGCCTCGTACCTAGTGCATGCTCAGAGTGATCACCAGGGAAATTAGATCAGAGCAACTCGCTTACTATATATTATTGCACCCTTGCCAACTGCAAAATAACTTGGTCCAGTAAACAACATCTGAGAGAAAACATATCTGGTTGCAGAGATTTAGTCCCTTTAATCATCCCTTGTCACTACACTGTTGGAGGGGTATGATCACAGATTTAAAAAATATATTTCAACAGGACTGCAACCAGCCTTGGGGTAAAAAAAAAAGAAAAAAAAAGGGGGGGGGGAAGAAGATTATTCTGATGCTGAAATTTAAGGTGTCACAGAATGGTTTTTAAATGTATGACAACAAAGACATATTCATAGAATCACATAATCAGAGAATGGTTTGGGTTGGAAGGGACCTTAGAGATCACCTAG
>JAVJGJ010000037.1:47131936-47142468 GCA_035590215.1 Microhierax caerulescens | reverse complement strand
TGGGGTGTGGTTCTGGACTCTTATGATTTTGATTCAGAGCATAAGGATGTTAATGACTTCCTCGTAGACACAAGAAGAAATATTGGTTCAGAAAAAGACTTAAGAGCAGATAGTTATAACATGTTCAGGGGCTAATAGAAAGGCTGCAGCTTCTCTTAGGCATGGGTTAAGCATTTGCTCTTTCATATTGTGTCTGTCTCAGGTAGAAACAACCAAAATAAAAACAGGCAAATGACTAAAATACTTGTGGGACACAGACCCAAATGCTTAATTACAAGCAATTTGATTGAGATGCATAAGGTGCTGAGCACTTCTTGCAATGGGAGTGAAGGAGAGCTGGAACACATCCTGCACTTTGCAGGACTCAGCTCCACTGGATAGTTTCTACTAAACTCACAGCAACAACTGGAGGAACCTCTGCAGATGCTGACGGTGAATGATCATGTAGCATGGCAGGCTGTGTTCATCCCTGTGAGAAATAAAATGAATCCTTTTCAAATCCTAATCTACATTAAATTCTGAAGGTTTCGTCTTGTTTTTTGGTAACGTAAACTTATGCAAATTATAAGAATCCTCTCCCTCCCGAGTACAGGAAAGATTCGGTTTTTAATTTCATCACTACAGTGGAAAAATCTAATAAGTGCTTTTTATGATATTAAGCTCCAAATTCATTACGTTGAAGGGAATAATTGCACCATCATCTCCGTTTTATACTAGCAAATAAGGGAAAGGAAGAAGGAAAATAAAAAAATCTGTGATACAACGTACACAGGATGGATGGATGGATTGGTCTTAAAATTGATGACCTAGAAGCTAACAGTCATTAAACAGAAGAATAAACACCACCACCCCTGTTTTCTGTGTGACGATGATGGACCTATGAACCAAAACTCTAAGGACGACAGAACTCCAGTAAGGAGAAGCAATGTCAGCCCTGCAGCCATCAGTGCCCCCATGCTGAAAAGCTGAACACCTCTCTACCTGGCTAAGACCTGACCCTGAGCAAAAGCTATTAAATTCTCTGATAATCTCTCAGCCTTTGAATTTGTCACTTGGAGTAGCAATACCTAGGACAATTCCATCTCTGATGCTATCACTGAATCAGTTTTCCCTTTTGAGTGCGCAATTCTTTATCCTGAATGTACAGTAAGAACACAGTATACCCAAAACACCAGTGTCAAATTCCATTCAGTTCTACTGGTTACTGTTTTATAAACAGATGTATACTTAGGACTACTGTAAATATTATAAATACTTACATCTACATATAGCTTGCAGTCAGAAGAGACAAATTAAGATGGGATGTACCATATTAACTGTAGCCCCATGACCAAATATAACTAAAACCAGAATCATCCCAATGTAAGATAATAACATACGTTTGCAAAGCGTGCCTGCTTATCTGACAAGATATGTTTAATATGTTTTATTGCTGTAGCAGCCAAAGCATTCTTCTAGAGCCTCACAGCTGCGATCCAACAGCTGCAGAAGCTGCTGCATCATTCAGCCCTGGTTGCAGAATTACACTACCTCAGCTTTCATTTAAGCCATTGGTGCACTTCCCCCAGACATGCTCCTGGGGCCTCAGAGTGATGCAGAAAATACTGGAAAGGTGAATTACTAATTGTCCTGGGGTTTTCCTAGAAAAGATCATTACCCTTTTTCTGGTAGTCTTCTTCTTAATCACCTAGGAGATGTATATGGAAGACGCAAACTTCATCATGCTTGTTAATTCCTGTAGGACAAAACTAGATTTCACTCTACATGTTTTAGTTGCATCCTGGTCTATATACCACAGGATTCCACGTTAGGAAAAAAAAACCAACAAAAAAACCAACAAAAAACCCCCAACAAACCAAAAAAAAACCACACACAAAAAAAAAAAACAGTTCAAAAAGGTGTATGCAATGTGAGTTTTGCCTCAGTAACTCTGACCTTTAAAAACATTCAGGCTGTTGTTTGATTTAACATTTCAAAGCAAATACATTTTAATGCACAGAGGACTATTCTCAAAGTTCACAAAACTGTTTGCATAGATGAAAAAAGGACTACAGAACTGTAACAGGAGAAAAAAAAAAAGAAAAAAAAAAAAGTTGTAGGTTCCTTCCAAGTGCAGAAAAACCTGAAAACAGCAAATAGGCTCACACAGTCTGGCACTACACACCTCTGATCACTCCCAGCCCTACACCAGCATCACAGAGGCAGCTGGTTCAAATTCCAGATAAATCACTAGGACACCTTCCACTATTTCAATGAACTGTTTCATTGAATTAAATCCTTCTTGCTTCTGTCAGGCGTTTTCCTGCAACTGTGTTGCAGAGCAGAATCAGAGATTTTGTAGAAAGACAGACCTCTCACGAGGAGGGCAGACACCAGCATACAGGAGAGGTTACACCATCCCATCCCCTGGCCCCTGCTCTAATTAGGGAGCACACTCCTGTTCACTTGTTTACTGGCGTGTTTAGACATACCATGATC
This sequence comes from Microhierax caerulescens, assembly GCA_035590215.1. Lineage (NCBI taxonomy): Eukaryota > Metazoa > Chordata > Aves > Falconiformes > Falconidae > Microhierax > Microhierax caerulescens. Next base: position 47,139,990 of record JAVJGJ010000037.1, on the reverse strand, counting down.
CCAAAGGCAGATCACACTCAGTTTAGCAAACTGCTGTTCTTCTGCAGGTTATCTTACAGGTATTTTGGCTCCTTTTACTGTTGCTGAGCAAGCACGTCCCATGCACTGACCTACAGCTTGACTCAGTCACCCAAACATCAGTGCCTGGCAGGGTGTCTCAAGTCGCACTAGATACACTCACGTAGGTAACTAAAATATGTCCATTGCGATAAAAACCTTCCCACTCACCTCGCCAGGGTGTTTGTGGCTGTATACCTTGGCCGTGCGTTGGCTCCACACCACTTGAGCCTCAGCCTTCACTCTTGTGCCCCGGGACTGGCAGGGCTGCCAGCAAAGCGGGGGCATGGAGACAAGCTGTGACCAAGGGCAGCTCTTGGGGGCTCAGTCTGCTCTCTCCTCGGGCTGAACACGGGAAGCTCATCCCCTTACCCAGGAGCTCAGCACAGACTCCTGCCCCAGCAGCAAAGCGGTCACGGCGCTGAGCGCCCGCTGACAGCACACGGTCCATGCTCCGAGCAGCAAGAGGAAGATGCGCCAGACAAGGCATTTCTTCTTCCCTGCAGGATACAGCGAATTTACACACTTGTATTCTTTACAATGGCACATTCCTCTTAGCTAGAGCTGGACAGAGAGGTTTCCCTTCCTTGAAGGCAGGAGTAGTTTCAAGTCCACTACATCCAACTGTCATACATTTATCATACATGGACTTTACTAGAGTACATTTGTTTTGTTTTGTTTTAACTCCCAGCTCACTTTCTGTACAGCCCATAGGTAACTATTGTAACATCGAGTGCTTTAGAAAAGCACTCAGCATATGAAGCGCTTTTTTGGTTTCGTTTCCCCCTCCCATCACCAACATCCCTCATCGGTCTGAAGGGCTTTTGCTGATCCAAGCAATCACTTAGGTCCACTGGAGCTGCACTGGAAGCAAAGCTCCCCGCTAAAGCCATCAACTTCATCTATAGACTAAAAAAAAAAAAATATAAAAAAAAAATCTATGCTTGAAAATTTATTTTTTTCTTAAGATAGAATTTACACCCACCCCCCTTTTTTTTTTTTTACTTTTCCTTTCTGTCAAGTCTGCGAACACTTAATCCTTTTACCCCACATCTCCTGGTCAGTTCAAGCTCAGGTAGGGTTTGAACTAAGCAGCACGAGGGTACGCCAGCACCGGCCACGTGTTGACAGCTGCTTCTACATCTTCGGTGCTGCCAGTGTTGCCACCAGCTTAGACAGCTCAAGGTCTCTGACAGTCCTGGGGGTACAAATTCCTTTTGGGCTTTTGGTCCATCATTAACAATCCCTGAACTGAGGCCTCTCCAGTTAGAAAAAAGCAGCATGGCATATGCCAGCACTAGATGTTATCAGTGCCTTGGATGACTGTTTTGGTACCTTTGGTGCCACCGGTGCTGGGATGAGTTCAGATAGCTCAAGGTCTCAGGCAGACCCAGAGAACAATTTTCTTTTGAACTTTTGTTCTGTCACTACAGAACAGGGTTTACAAAATATTACCAGTTTGGGGCTTCAGTTTTGTTCCCCTTTGCCTAAAAGCGCACATACATTACTGAAAGACCATGAGACTCCTCCTGTCTATTTCAGCTTTTGAGATAAAAAGTTAGGTGGATTGTTTATTTTTCCTAGGTCTAGTGCCATAACAGTGCTTTAATCTCTCCAGCTGGGTGACTGCTGTTTTTACAGATGTTTATTTCTTTTGCTGCGGTATTTAAACATTGTGTCACAGAGAGTGGCACTCAAGTTAAATATTTTTTTTTTTTAAATCAATAAAACAAAACCAATTCAAAATATTACTTGGGTGGAGGAAACTTTTATCATGACTGGACTAGATTTCACTTTTATAGTACCCAAGCTTACTGATACCATTTTATGCTTATATACATTTGCTGCTCAAAGTGAGCTTCAGGAAAAATACTAATGAAACACTGGCAAGTATACTGAAAATTATACATCAAGTTATTAATCAAATTATTGAGCTCAATTCCCTTTCAAAAAATATCTTTTGGAAAATTCAGGCGCAACAACACAGCATACGTGGAAAATGAGACCTAGTATCCAGCTCATGCTAGGATTCATGGTCCTTTTAATAAGACAGACTTTAAGACCAGGTTTCATTGAAGGGTTTGAGAAAGCTTTCCTTGACTTCAGTATACGAAACTCTGCCTTTACTGAGGATGGATTTGAATTACAAGACCTAAAAAAGAATGAACATACTTGTTCATGGCTCCTCACAAAAACTGACTCAGTGACCAATGCAGTTACCAATTATTTTACTTATTCCAGGAAGAAGCTTTCACAGCTAGAAAGAAAGAAAGAAAAAGAAAACCTTTGCTTTTTTGCATCTATTCTCACAAAAGCGCAGCAAGAGCAAGCATGCAATTGCTTTCCAACTAAATGTTAACAGGTCAAAGGTAAAAGAGCCAAAATGGTTCTCTGGAAAACTGGTCGGAATGCCTGTTTTGCTGACTGACTGGATACCAAGCAAAAATAGACTCCAAATCAAATATAAAGATAAGTGTAGTTTATTATATTACAATATAATAAAGGAAAATAGGATGCAATATGATAAAAGGCAACAGTACTAATTATGCACAATATGTTAAAAAAGCAATAGGAGCGATGCATTAAATTGTTACTGCAAAGCATTACAGTGATTAAGAAAAGGATACATCACTAATTGCCACCTTAACAACATCATCCAGGCCCACACTTTGGCTGGGAAGCCCCACTGCAGCTGGTGCCAGGAGCCTCTCGGTAACGGGGATGTTCCTCCGTGGTGCATCCACCCACAGGTGAGGCTTCTGGCCCGGCCCCAGAGCTTGCCCGCCTTTATACTCCATGAAAAACAAAACCAGCTCACACACCTACTCTATGCAAGCCTGTAAGTTTGTGCCCAGTGCAGGTGTGCACTGTCTCATGATCTATAAGGTCCATACGTGCCGTGCCAGGGGCATTGGCCAAACGTCCACGCGCGATCGAGTTACTATCGTGACCCAGCTGCACACCGTATTTATCGTCCAGGTGGTCCTGCTTGCATCCTGCCCGTTCAGAGGGCTCAGGACCAGCACCACCTGTCAGATTCATTAAATGTGATTTATATAGCTGTCCTTGTGCTCAATTTCCAAATTAATTCCCAACTAAATACACAACCAAAGACTTTTTCCATACGCGGTGATCAATCATTATTTAATAAACTTTCACCACAATGCCTACAGTGTTTCCTACTCCCAGGAGTCATGCCATGCTTTACTGGGTTGTGTGGAGGCGACCTGCCAGTCGCCCCCAGGCACAGTAATGGTGACACAGAGGTGGCTCCAGGAGCTCTGCACATTCAGGGCACTAACAATTCAGGGGTCGGGGCAGTGCGGTGGGGAACAAAACAGACAATTCCTTCACCCGAGAAGTGGTTGTATTGCAGGACTCTGTCACAAGCTGTTGTAACTACAAAGACTTGGGTTCAAAGGGTGCTGGACGTATTCATGCTAAACAAATTAAACCTGACGATTATTAAAGACAGATTTTAGTGCAAACAGAAATAAGCACCCTCCAAAAGTCCCTCAACTTTACTGATGACGGTAAAGCAAATCATCAATTTATCAGGGCTTCCCTGTTCCCTGGCTTTCTGGGGAAAAACAGACTCCATGCCTCAGTGAGCGCAGCCTTCCTCCCTGTCCCACACTCTTCCTCCCTGTGCTGCTCCTCCAGCCAGCTGGCAACACACTGGGAAGGCTGCTCTGATACAGCAACAGCACGATGGGAATAGAACAAGTTACTAAGGGAGCCATAAAATCACATTTTAGTTATTACACCATAGCTTATCCAAGCAGGCCAGTCCTGCCTCAAGACAAAACTTCACTGACAAAAAGGTTTCCCAGAAAACCCCTAATGACAACTCTCACAACATATTTTCCCAAGGCCTACCACCAGGAGCCCCTAGATAAATAAAGTCCCACGTCGTTTGTAGCACGCACAGCCGTCTTCCCACAGTTATTTGTCCAAAGAACAGGCTCAGAATATCCACAGCGCTATCAGCGCTTGGCAGTGAGTTACAAACACTTATTGATGTAGCTTTCCAACGACTCAAGCGCTCAGCCTGTTGCCTAGCATGAAGGTACATATCCCCTCTTAAGTCCTGCCAGGGAAGTAAAGGATTTCTGCCAATTTATTGCTATTTTCTCTTCCCCATGGCTATAAATACCACAGAGACCTGTACATCGGCCTTCTGCGTGGCGTTCAATTTTACCCCTTGGTCTGCCACAAATACAGTGAAGATTGGCTGGTGCCTTCCTGACGGACCTGCTTTTCCCCTGGGTAGCACGAAGAACAGAGCACCCTCTTCCCCCTAATCCCACTAAATATTTATAACCAGTACTCTTCCAGCAAACTGCATGCGTGCATACTTTTACGTGACAGAAGCAACCATTACAGGGAGGGGTACAATCCAGCAATGCCACCAGATGATTTCCCATACAATTCATCTCATTAAGTCCAGCTTTGTTTGGTGCCAGGCATCCCAAGAACAGGAGACCATGAGAGCTAGCTTCATAGACACCTATTCTACTTGATAAAACACAGACTTAAAGAAGAGGTGTCAATGGCAGTAATTCTTTCTCTATTTGAAAATAGGTACAAGAGGAACAGATAACCAGAAAACTTCCTTTGAATCGATTGCATGTTCACCGATTTGGTTTCGCAGGCTCCCCGTTCGTTGCACCCTGGCAGACACTCCGTGCACAGTGTATGCTTATAGAGGTATTATCTACATCTGATGGTTTACATTCCCTGAGGTTTTGTCCATGTACGCTTAACATAAAATCTTATTAGCTCTAAGTGCCATAGGGATAGGATTTTTAAATTATTCCAAACAGCCCGTAACTAAATTGGCCAAATAAATTGCTATCATTTTAGGTTTGACTCATCATACATATCACTTTGGTGTTGTTATCCACAACAAGGCCCTGAAGATGCTTTGCTTGCTGTCCACTTATTAAGTAAAAGAATCATGATTCAGTTGTTATTGTATTTATTTCACCTTACAAAGGATTACCAACCACTGATGCACCATTGAACAGAGAAATCTCAGCTTCCCTGTTTGTTTTTTTTTTTTAAATCAGTTTTATTAATATGCCTTCTTTTCATCTTTGAAATAATTGGCAATTGCTCAATCACAAACATACCTTTCATCATTGAAAAAGTCCACAAGTACCATTATGCTAGCTTTCACCTCCTGTGTAGATGAAGAGCAGCCCAGCAGGCTTTGCTAAACCTCTCCTTTGAAGTACTATTGTTCCGATGTCATGGACTTTTCTTCTAGCCTGACCTTATGAACAAGAGAATACTCCTTTCACTCTCTCGTTTCCACACAGAGTCCATGTAAAGAAGGAAATGAGAAATTATGTCTCTGGAAATTTGAAAAACCACTGGTTTAGATTGTCAACCCACCTATGACACCAGTTCCCTGCTGCTTCTGCTTGCTCGCAGCGCACTGGGGACCCTGGAGCTCAGCCCACACAGAGAAAAGCTAATGTCTGTGGCACACTCTAAGGGTACCACACATTTTATCCACACAGACACTGACCCAGAGCAACAGGCAAGCACAGCCAGCACACAACTAACCCATGTGCTGCTGCCCAGCGCCAGAAAGCTACTTTGCTCCGAGATTAAGTGCTTCTTCCCTCCCCTCCACCATGCCTTTGGCACAGCCTCCCTCTAGCAAACAGGTAACAAGCACATCTTCCAGCACTCACAGGGTTAGGCACAGAAGCAAAAAATGACATGAACAGTGGATGTGACATGAAATGATACATTGCAAACTCATGCACATGATGCATCCAGTGCCAGACCTGTGCACATACAAGTGCATCAGGTGCATCTTCTGGAGAGGTACCACATCCTCCGATTCCACTTTGAAGAGCTGTTGCTCAAGCAGGTGTGGATGTGCTCTGCAAATGTGTTTGGCACCTTCAGTCATCAGTTCACTCATTAAGTCCACATGCAGATGTTCCCAGCAGGCTCACCTTTGGCCATGGTTCAGGGTCTGAAGCACTGCCACACACACCATCAACCACTGCTTTCTGTGCTTGCACAGAAAGAGCTCATACAGCAATATAAAGTGGTTACAGATTCCCAGAGTATCTCGTCTCTCCTCCTTTGGAATTCTGTATTCCTGGATTTTTCTATGGCTTCATTATTACAGCCTTTATATTGAATTGTCATTTAATTGGTTTTATACCAACAACATTTTATTATTTTTTTTTTACTTCAGTCTCCATGTTTTTTTGTGCACTGCTAAATTGTGACTGACTACATGTCAAGAACAAATGAACATTTTTGAAACACAGCAGTGATAGCCAGAAACTGAAGAATATCTTCCCTCAAGTATTTGCGATGGATGAACTATGTTAAGGGAACATTAGAGAACTATGTTTTGGGGAAATGCATTTTTAAGGCGAGTTTGAAGACAGAAAGGAAAACACAGCAAAGGAGTGATAACCCCTGCTCTTGAAAGCTTTAAATCATGTTGGTAAAGTATTGCACAAAACAAAGAGCAAATAAAGGGGGTTTGCCAGATAATATTTAGAGATAACATGATCCTTCTTGCAGTTTGAAGTCCATTATATCCTGCACATGCTAGCACACTTCATTCTGGAATTCAGATTGTAAGTTATCTTTCAAAATTTACATGGTGAATATATATCTAAGTTTTCCATTAAACCATTCTTTGGGTTTTTTCTCCCCTCTTCTTTTCCTACCTTTTAACAGAAGAAAATAAAAGTAAAATATAAAAAGAACGAGCTTGTTTGGATAAACCTATTCTTCAAAATTCTCATATGGTTTACTCATCATTATTCCTGTATCTTCAGTAGGATTCATATTTTATAAAAAAAATAGTTATTATTCTTATTCTCTCATTCTACTACACAGAGTATCTAGGAGGTGACCAGGTGAACAACTGACATGCCAACAAGCCTTTTCTGTGTGTATTTGAAAATGAGTAACAAAGTGTTAGTGTTCAGTAAAACCACCACCTAGTATTTCCAGAGTAGCCTTGAGATCTAAATGCTCTAGGCTGACTATCAGTTACAAATTTTTACTTGAACTAATTCAATGGGAAAAAATGCTTAAGAGGAACACAAAGTTTAATGCAAGAAAACTAGTCTCTTCCATTAGAATGGATAGCTGTTCTTATAATTTATCTGCTTGCTTCTCTTATTTCAGCCAGCCTTCAGAAAACAAAGTTTGAGCATTAGAGTACTCATTTGTAATAACAAGTGATCTAAAAGAAGAAAAAAAATGCATAAATGCATATATTTCAAAAGTAGTGGAAGCCCAACAAATAACAAATAGCTTGACATGAATATTGCTCTGTAACACTGGACTCCACATGATGCAGAGCATACCGAAAAGCAGTTCTGTGGAGAGCTATAGGGAACTGTAGTGTTTTTCAAGATTAGCATCTAGGTTTTAATAGACAAATGAGTAAACTGAAAAACCAGAACAGAACAACAGGGATGGGTACTGGAAACTAAATAAAAATTTTATTGCTCAGACACCATGGAGAGTCATCCATTTCACCTCTGTTATTAGTGATTTTCTATATCACTGAAGAAACAGAGAGAACATGGCTTCAGCCTTCAAAAAAAACCCACACAAAACACAGTCCCCCAGTAACAAGCAGATTATACTGATGCAAATGAAGCCACCACTAAAAATACATGCAGACGATTCAATTCTCCTCTCGACCCTAGCTCTTACCTATCAATTGGCTGCCTTGTTTCAGCCAGTGAAAAACACCTGCTGTTTCTATAGACGTTAAGCTTTCTGCAGCAAAACAGGAGCTGCGCCCCAACAGATTTATCAGAGAATAGGGATTCAGGGTGGTGCAGACACCCTTTTTTTTGGGCAGCCAGAGCTTATTCCCTTTTCCAAAGCCAAGTGCAAATATACTCCCAGAAGGATGGGATAAGCCAGGCACAGCAAAGCCTGCAGGACACTGGCAAAACCCTTATTCTCCTATCTGTTCAATTCAGGTCATTAAA
>JAVJGJ010000037.1:47110333-47131836 GCA_035590215.1 Microhierax caerulescens | reverse complement strand
CCGTAAAAATTCCAGGATCAAAAATGAAGCAGGTTCCAGGGAGACCTTATCACCAGTGGATATTTTGTGGACACTTCACAGGGATGGTCCATAGACTAAGGGAATGATATCTATGTATTATATCAAAGGATGGGAAGATGGGTGGTGCTTAATGAGGACGCATTGAATAGTGTAGGACCAGAGCATGGCGTTGCCCAGAGAAGCTGTGGATGCCCCATCCCTGGAAGTGCTCAAGGGCAGGCTGGATGGGGCTGTGAGCAACCTGGGCTAGTGACAGATGTCCCTGGCAGGGGGCTTGGACTAGATGATCTTCAGAGTTCTCTTCCAACCCAAACCACTCTATGTTTTCCTCTGTTGGATCTGCTGAGCTCACAAAGATTCACAGCAAAACTCAGGAGCTGACCATCCAAGTCCCTCTGTTAGGACTCAAATCACATTCATTCACAGATCACAGAGTAAGGGAGAAGCTGCTTTTTCATAACCTAAAAGGTGAAACAGCTTGCAGATTTGCAAGGAAGAACATTAAGGGTTTCTGCTTATGGATTGTTGTAATCTTGTAACCACAACAGCACAGAGCTGACATCTCTTCCCACAACGAGCCAGACAGCTCTTCACAGGGGAAAATTTGCAACAACCAAAAGTTATCAGAACAGGTATTTTTCCCTCCTGATACCAAGATCTGTCCCCCTACCAAATTAATTCAAGAAATTAACATTTGTCACTGTACGTAACTTTCAGTAATTCATTCTATGCTGTATTTTATACACCTAAAGCCTTAAGGAGGGCGAGTAGTAAATTACTGTCTCAAATGTGGTCACATTTCTTTTACAGCTGCTTCCCAGAACAAGAAAACAACCCACTGCACATAGTCAAGTTATAAATAAGTGCTCAGCATTTAAACCACCAAGGCTCTGCAACTAACACTGCACATATGGGATGATGGGCCCTATTTCAGGCAAACAAGCAAGATGCTGTTAGTGTGCACCATGCGTAGCAAGAAGGACAACAGCCCCCATCGGAGCAGGGAGAAACTACTGTAATATCAATAATTTGCAAAAGAAGATTTCATTTCACATTTGAACTCAGAACAGGTATAAAATAGGCTATTGTGTCTGGGATTGACATTTCAGATACTGCTTAGGTCAAGAAAAGTTTCCTTATCCTCTTTGTTTACCGTTACTTTGCAAAAGTCAAATTCTTCTCCCCATGCCATGGCCTTCACCTAATTACTAAGGTATTTTCCTCCCATCAAGATATATGTATAGAAGTGATAGATTGTGACTTATGTAATTACAACAGCTCATCTAGCTCAAACCGATGGCACCAGTTAATCACATAAGTGCTGCGAGCAATAACGGAGAACAAAACCCAGTTCTAAACAGAAAATTAAGTAAAAAAAAATAAAGAACAAATAACCCCGATGGAATCACAACCTGCTCATAGGTATTTTATAAGCAAACTTCATCTCAATAAACCAAATAAATTCTGTAGTTATCCACTCAATACTGCTTTCATCCAAGCGGATTAAATTTTACAGTTAATTTTAGAGAGAAACTATGAACTGGTACATTTGAAAAATCAAGACAATGTTACATCACCTCTTCTGCATGCATGAGAGCCATCTCCTATCCAAGTGTTACATGGATTAATTTATATTGCCATATCAGATGAAATCAAGTTTGCCTCTCTGGATTTAATTTCCATTCTATTTATGGAGTGTTCCCATTAACTCCAAAAAGCATTTAAGCTATTTAGGAACTTAAGTCCAAAAGGAAAAATCTGCAAGCCTCAAAATAATGGTTTGTCCACTCGTTCTGATAGTGAATACTCATGTTCAAATACCTCATCTGCCTAATCTCAAATACCAATTTGAAGCCAGGTCTCTCTCTCCAAATGGGTGTTGTGACCACCAGCCTAGCATTCTTGGGAAGTTTCTTCATCTGCTTTACTGGACCAGCTCCATTTTGTATAGCGAATTCACTGAGATAGGTATAAACTCTGTCTTCTGTCTCTAACAAGCACTCAGACTACTTTGTCCCATTCTCTGCCCAAATATTAAACTTTCTATGTAAGGTAGAGAGTAATGCATCAGGAGAGGATCTGTTTCCAGCATCAGCTCCACTGTCCACTTGGAGCTGGATACAAACTAGAACCATCCAAAGATGCTGACTATGATCTCAGAACGGGAACCCTCCGGCCCTCAATTCTTGCTTTTTGAGACTTTCATGTTTGCATCATTAGTCCAACAGCTATTATTTATCTCCTTTTAAAGGTAAGCATGCAGGAGAGGTAGTGTCACACTCAGAGGACAATATTGTAATACCTAAGCAATTTAGTTAAAGCAAGCAAATGATTAACAGCTCATCACCTAAACAAGTTTTGTAAAAATACACCAAAAAAAAAAATCATGCTCCATTAACAATCATCAGCCTATTAAACTCTGGAAATATTTAGAGCAATTCAGCTCAGGAAGACGACTGCAAATCTTCTTAATTAGAGCTTGTTATGTAGCTACACGCATGCACAAACAGTCTTACATTTCAAGAAAACTTGTTAGAAGACTTTTAAGTCTTGCAAGCAGAAGCAGGATTTAACCTCTTCTTAGCTGCAGAACTAGAGAATGCAGAAAAGCTTCATCCTCTCTGCTAACAAAATAGGAACACATGAAAAATTAAAGAATTCTACTCTTAACACTCAATAATCTTCCAAAGCCCTCCAAGCTTTTATAGGATTATACCAGTTATCCTCATCAGGAACACAGATGGTGCTCATTCACCGCAGTCAAGAATTAGGTTACAGTGGCCTGTGTTTTGAGATACCAGCCAGCGAAGGCCAAACAGAACAAACAACTGAAACGGGGAGGACAGGTAGAACCCACATACTGTTGCACAGCTTTTATACAGACATGAAATGAGTCACCATACGAAAGGCAGCGACACTACCATCAAGGAGAATTTGACTAATAAGGTAGCACAGAATTATCTCTGACTGCACTTAATGGTACATATTTTTCCCTCATATCTTCATCTTGCTAAGCACCAAAAAAATGAGGCCACTGCGAAGGTACTGATGAAACAAGAATACCTGTTTGGCATTAACATCATAGCACTTACATCAAAAAAGAAACTATTCAAAGAAGGAAAACAGCTTTGGGGAAAAAGATTTTGAGACAAAATAAGTGACTTTCCCTATCTTCAAGAGAACATTACCATGGAAATGGAGTAATGCAAGAGTAAACAATACCTAAGTGACTTAGGATGGTTGAGAGGGAAGTGAAGATTGACATATTTGACTACATAGTTCCTTGGATGCAAGAGAAAAAACAAATTCAGATAACAACGCACAAGAAGCGTATTACCATATTGCAGGGCAGTTCATTCTGTGTGAAAAACCAGTCAAACCAGCAGACTCAGTCACAAGACAATTCTGAAGTGCCATGTTTACAAAAGCTGTTTTGCTCCCCTACAGAAACAAACAACAACAACAACAAAGTAGTGATTGTGTAAACACCTTAATTAAGGCATGTTTTAATTTAGATATAATACCGCAGCCTTGCCCAGCAAGCGATGAGTCTGACCTGGCAAAGACAATAGAAACACAGCATATCGCTTCGCTAATTAAGGTTCCAGTTATACACCAGCTCGTTAGTTCTGCCTGCAGTCCTCACACTCAAGATTTTCTCTTTGTGTGGGGAGGTATCGGCTCCATTACAGATAACACACACACAGCCCATGTCTCCAACAGGTTCCCTCTAACACAGATGTGAGGTCGTCGGTGTCAGCACTTTCTGACACCTCTAATAGATCAAGTCTGTGGCACTCTTAATTTTTGCGTTCTGACTTGAGGAAGAAAGCAGACTTGGCAACATTAGGACCCACTAGAGGCAGAGGCAATAGTGTTTCTAAGTGATTTCTCTCTAAATGACTTCAGGAAGTATCTGGGGGAGAGTTACTGCCACCAAGGCTTAAGCAGCTATAGGAAAGTATCAGTACAAGAATAAGTTATAATATTATATATATATATATATACACACACACTATATAATATATAATATATATAATATATACAATAATAATATAATATAATATATAATATAACCCTTACCATACCTTCAGTGAATTTGGAAGCAAGAAGGTTTAAAGCCATCAAAGGAGTGGGTTTCTGGTCCAATCACCCAACAGGAAGAAGAGGGGCAAGAAACACAACTGTCTCTAAGACAAAGACAATTAATATCGCAGCCTCTGAGAACGGGGGCCCAGAACGAACAAGCCAGGCCTTTGCTATCTTTCCTATAATCATAGAATGGTTTGGGTTGGAAGGGACCTTAAAGATCACCTAGTTCCCACCCCTGCCATGGGCAGGGACACCTCCCACCAGCCCAGGCTGCTCAAAGTCCCGTCCAGCCTGGCCCTGAACACTTCCAGGGATGGGGCATCCACTTCTCTGGGCAACCTGTTCTGTTGTCTCGCCACCCTCACAGTAAAGAATTTCTACCTAATATCTGATCTAGATCTATTTTCTTTCAGTTTAAAACCATCCTCCGCCTTGGCCTAACACCACAGGCCCTTATAAAAGTCCCTCTCCAGCTTCCTTGCAGCCCCCCTTTAGGCACTGGGAGGCTGCTACAGGGTGTCCCCAGAGCATTCTCTTCTCCAGGCTGAGCAGCCCCAACTCTCTCAGCCTGTCCTCACAAGGGAGGTTCTTCAGTCCTCTGATCGTTTTCCTGGCCCTTCTCTGGGCTTGTTCCAACAGGTCCATGTCCTTCTTATGTTGGGGTGCCCAGAGCTGGACACAGTGCTCCAGGTGGGGTCCCACGAGAGCAGAGCAAGGGAATCACCTCCCTCAACCGGCTGGTCATGCTGCCCAGGATGCAGTTGGCTTTCTGGGCTGCAAGTTTATGTTGCTGGGCCATGTTGAGCTTCTCATCCACCAGCACTTCAAGTCCTTCTCCTCAGGGCTGCTCTCAACCCATTCTCCACCCAGCTTGAGATTGTTGCAACCCATGTGCAGGACCTTGCTCTTGGGCTTGTTGAATTTCATGAAGTTCACGGGGGTCCATTTCTCAAGCCTGTCAAGGTCCCTCTGGATGGCATCCCTTCTCTCCAGTGATCCGCAAACTTGCTGAGGGGGCACTCAATACCAGTGCCCATGACGCTGACAAAGACATTGAACAGCACCCATCCCAGTATGGACCCCTGAGGAACACCACTCGTCGCTGGCCTCCACAAGAGAGATCAAAAGACAGACAATGCCCTGATTTTGCAAATTCAAGGATTCACAGCCCTCCAGGGATACTGGTTACACCCTCGGAAAAATTCATGGGGCAACAGGGAAGAGGCTTTGCTTCAGAGGCCTCCCCTCGCCCAGTGAGAACCACCTCTATTCCCTGCTGCAACATCACCTTGCGCACAGACATTTGCGCCAGCCTGAATCCTCTGGTTCAGAAGATGTCTCTGCAAAGATCTGCCCAGGGAAACCAGATCACTGAATTAGCCTTTAAAAGGGATAAAAATCAAGAATAACTTCTATGCCAGGGCAATTCACCAGTGCAGCTAAACAGAGCAGGTCCCTCACTGATGCCTTGCTCAAGCTGCCGTAGCGGTCTGGGGAGCACGGGGTTACCACGCAATGCCCTGCACAGCTCACAGCATCTGCTAAAAAAACCCTGGGCCCTTCTCATAAAAACCTTCTTGTTTAATACAAAACAGTTATCTCTTAATGACATACCTCAGAAGAGAGACTACACTGCAAATTAGCTGTGGAGCCTACTCTGTCCGCATGGCGTATAGCCAACTATTTTCAGAACAAATTGCATCAGAACAAAGATTGCTTTTGTTTAGCCTCTTTGGCTTATTACAAATCCTGGGCTTCAACAGTGTTGATTAAATAGCATTCCCAAGCACTGGTTTAATTACACAGTGTCACTAACTTATTTATGCTCCTGATAATGTTGCAACCTTTATTTTTAACTCCTTTACTGCAAAGTTATGCTGAGAAAAAGCACCATCTGTCCCTCTGCTTTGGTCATCCCTTAGTATTTACCAGACATTAATTTTCAAAAATACTAGAAGTGCATACATTTTTGCCAAGGTACTGTTTACTATAAGCCAGGGGTCCTCAAACTTTTTAACCGGGGGGCTGATGCAAGGATGAAGTGGCAGGCATCATCTGCGGCTGCTTGGTTTCCCCCCCTAACCCCTGGTGGGGGAGGAGGGGTGGATTGAGGACCCTGGGGGGCCATATCCGGCCCACAGACCATAGTTTGAGGACCCCTGCTATAAGCAAATTCCCAAACATTTAGCAAAGCTTTATGCAGACCTCGTTGTAAAGGCCTTTCATGGCAATTATTGTATTCAAAATCCTGTAGCCAGAAGGTACTTTAAATGGACAGATGAGTTGTTGCCTGGTCTGGCAGAAGTTTCTAAAAACTCAGAAAAGTCAATGAAAGCATTAAGAGTTCAGCCTTTAGCCATTGGTGAGGAGCCCCTGTGAAAGTAAAACAGAAATGACTATAGCTACCACTTCAGGTACGTAAGGCATCAGTTTACCTTGTCGGAGACCAACACCAGGAATTTAACCAGGACACTGGGGCTTCGGAAAGGCGAACTTAGCAAAACAGGAATCCAGGTAGAAGCTAGAGGCAGTTGCACATTTCTCCCCAGTGCCAAACCTCAGCATCGCCTGGACGCAGGTTATTCCAGAGGCCACTTCAGCCAAGTGACTCCACGCCACAACGCCCTGGGGCCAGGCTATGGAAACGGCAGCATCCTTCAGTTGCACGGTTTCTTTGCTGCCAGGTATTTTTACCTGCACAACCCATCCAGCTCCTCCTGCCCCCATGTAGGTGAATGATGTCCTCCCAGGCATGGCCCACACACCAGCCCAAGGGCAGAAAGCCACAAGCCTGTTACCAGCCCCTTGAGGAAGTCTCAGAAGTGTCATTTGATCACGTCTGGCTCCATTTCGCTCACTCCCCAGGCACTCCAGGTAGGAAATAGCTTGCCTACCACTTCAGAAAATGGCAAGCTTTATCTGCAGTTTCTAACAGCTTCACATAATAGAAAAAAACAGAAAAATATATATTTTTTTTTTTTTTTAAAAAAAAAAAAAAAAAGAAGGTTTAAAAGGAAGTACAAACAATTATCACCCCTGGAAAAGCTGTGCGGAGCTCTTCAGCCATAACTACCCCAGGAGGAAATATGACCTCTCCTAGCTTGCCTGGTCTCAGGGGGAGCAAGTTTTCCTGCAGTCCCAGTGGAAGACAGAAAAATGAAGCTGTAGGTCTCCTTACAGAAGGAAACGAATTGGCAGCAATTAAATATATTCAGCACAAGCCATGCAACCCCTTCCGCTGCTTTGCCAGCCTTCCAGAAAGCAAAAAGGTTTAAGTGGGAACAGTGAGCAGCTCTTCGCTGCCCTAGGAGCCAGCATTTGTATCGAGAGCAGGGAAGCTGCTACACGTGCACTGTGCTGAAGCCGCAGCACGTGTTCGCAAGGAGTTTGGTGGTTGTTTTTTTCTAAAGCAAGGTGACAGCTGTTTGTCTGGGGGGTGTGGGGGGAACCGTTAGTGTCAATTCTTCTACAACTCTTGCAAGGCCATACAAGCTGCTGACAGCTGAAGTGCTGACTGAGAAATCACCCTCCATTTGCTGATCTCTTTCAGAATCCATTTACCTGACGAATGTCCCCTGTTCAATTACTTCTGTAGAACCCAGATTGGGCACAAGGGAGAAGCAAACGGCTAGAGATATTGCACCACAGGCATTTCAAATTAAATATGGCTTGAGACACTAAGCAGAGGGAGGAGAAGACTGTGCAGAGCAGCCTATTTTGGCAAAGACTAAGATTTAATTTGCTTTTGCATAAGTTATTAGCGTTGCCAACACAAGCTGCAATAGAGTTCATTTCACCGTGTTTCTTCAGCAGTGGTTTTCGCTTCACTGTTAAGGATTCATGGTAAAAAGGTAACTGACAAGAAAAAGAGTTACTTTTGTATTATTCTTTTTATTATTACTTTATTTCAGAATTGTATTTTAAATTCAGAATACATTACCTAATTCTGTCAGGCTATGCCCAGGGCACGCAGATTAAATTTCAAGTATCATGCTGCTGACACTGCAGAGCCTGCATCTTGTGAGATATGGTCAGAGTGAATACAAAATACTTCTATTACAAGCACTGCGTGGAAAAGGTCTTCAAGAATATGCTCTTCAGAATCATCACTTTCCAACACCTATTTCTCACGTCATCTTGGGGCAAGAGGCAGAGAGGAACATCTTCAAAATCCGTTGATTCCAAGTCTCACAGCCAGTGAGACAGATGTGTTTGAATCCCCACTGGTGTGCAAAAAGCATCTCCATCTCTTCAGAATACAAACTCAGAAACCCAAATTTGCATAAACAACAAAATTTACAAGTAACTGTACAAAGCAAGGAATGAATGGTCCTTACTCCTCAAAAATAAAAATAAAAACAGAGAGAATGGATAGTGATGGCAACTGTGGCAGCACTTGAAAAAGACCTAATAAAGATGACACTACAGAGAGAAGTTCTGCTTAGTAGTTTCAAACGGGCACTCAAAAGAGTTTTTTCCCTGTATAAAACATTGAGTAGCTGGAGACTAAAGTTGGTTCTGGAAATGGAGTTCACATGCAGTTTTGAGGAAATGAAGAACAGTTAACCCAGTATCTACAAGTTAAATAAAAACGTCTGAAAGAAATGGTCTTTACTTATGTGACCAAAGAGGCATCGGGCGAAGGAGAAAAAACAGCCTTGCAACACCCCAGAACAAGGAAGAGAGAGGCAGAAAGAAAAGAAAAGATGGAGACAAGGGGAAGCACCAAACAGATATGTAAAAAAGGAAAACCAGAGAAAAACAGAGAAAACCAGAGGTTCATCCCAGTGCCAAGAGATGCTGCTGTAACATGTCTAAAGGACTTTTTTCTCATGCAATGAACCAGCTAATAGGAAATTCAGACTGTGCATTGAGAGCAGGGACACAGGATGGAAAACAAAGGATGAAAAAGATCTCAGTGGTTTGATGGAATCCACTACTTATCCTCCAGCTGAGTTGCAACATCACAAGATTCTCAAAATTATCAACTGCTGTACTGGATTAGGATACGAAGTCAAATAAACGAAGAATCCAGCAAACCAACAGAATTCCTTTCACCTCCAGAAAAAGCACAGAGGCCTGACAGGAAAACAGGCTGTTACAAAGAAGTTACAGTGCCTAGTCCCTGCAGGGCAGTCAAAGCCAGTACAAGTTCGGCTTTGCTCCAGGTTAAAGGCTATCCAGATGGACTAATAAAATTAAGGTAAGGAAATGGAAACTTTCACAGAAACAAAGCCTAGGGAGCTAATGCATTGTCTTTAGGGGAAGATTTCATCCCACTCAGGTTTCTTAAAAAAAAAAAAATAATAACAATAATAATATCACAATGCATATTAAAAAAACCCCACAATGCATATTAAATCAGAGACAATAAAATTCAGGAAATTTAATATCTGCAAGTAAAAAAAATGAAAAGAAGTGATCTGGATGGACACCGGATTAAGACCGATAGGATAAAAATCTTGACTCTTCCTTAGAGACAGTATTTGACATGGAATGTATAAGGAAAACAGGTAAAATACAAGACAGATGAGGCATAAAGAGCCCTGTCTTACCAGAGAAAAATAACTAATTTAACACATTTCCTTCATTCTAGGTCTCACCCATCATCTGCTTGATATAGTACCAAACTATATTTAAACTGGGAAATACTACCAATTCTGAGGGGAATTAGCATATAATCTAGAAAGAACTAGATGGCACTAAGAACTGAAATTTAACAAAGAGAGGAGTGACATTCAGAAATACAACAGGAGGTACAGCTTGTGCACTTCACACTAAGAATTTCTTCTACAGAAGGACTTCACCAATTGAAGACACCCCAGGCTGATTTCAGTAGCTAACCAGTGGCCTCACACCCATACATTTCTAAGGGTTATTTTTCTATTCAGTATTTTATGTCAAAATTATTTAATTTAAATTGACCAAAGAATCTGCCCTGCGTTTGCATGCATCCACAAGCAAACTATTGGATGTGATCCCCACACTGGAAGACTCCTAATCTGAAGCTGCGTTTCAGCCATCTGAACCTGACAGAATAGGCTTGGTTTGCACACTTCCTCTTCATGGACGTTATCTAGAAAATCACAACCTTTAAGTTTGCAATTTATCATCTTTTCTGACTCCAAAATAATGCGATACTGTAGCAGTTCTGTGATTTTCAAATCAATAGGTTTCAACTGTCATCACCACAATCAACTACCCAATTTCTCTGCCCATTTTTTGGCAAAGCTGGATGTGTGCAGACATTTTAAAATACTTCATGAAGGCAATGAAGAAGTTATTCAAATTTTCATCTTGACAGTTTTGTCTCTACACAGACTCCAGACAAGGCAAACCACTGAAGATCCCTGAAAAAATTATATCATGAATACGCACATAACAGCACCAAAGATGGCTCATGAACAACTTCATTGTTCCCTTTTGCATATTAAGTCTTCACACAGCAGGACAAATTGTGCCCTTCTGGAAAATCTGTGAGATTATAAAGTTAAAATAAAAAAAATTGTCCCACTGCCCACTTTTATATGCAGAGGGAATTTTCTTCTGCTCTGTCCCACCCACCCACCCATTGCAAGAAAAATTACCTTCCCATAGCACAGAAATGTCCTTAGATAAAACCAAGTAACAGAAACAAGAGAGACTGTGTAACAATCAGCCATTACTCCATCTCTGGCTTTTATTAGGCTGCTTACTGTAGAGTAACTTAGCTTACAAGCAGCAGTAAGGTCAAGGGACAGCTCATGAAAAATATTCTTAAACAAAGGATACTGACAGTTTTCAGCACATCATATGGGTTCAGCAATGTCTGACGCACCTCAGAACCGGCTGTACCAATGAAATATGCACACCCCAAGATAAGAAGAGTTCCCAGGTAACTCCCTACATGCTGCACCTAACATTAGCAAACAACATTGCTGCTCTCTGTGGTATTTGAATGATGATACCCTTGGCCATTTGAAAATTTTAACAGCAGTTCAGATTTTTTTTTAATTTTTTTTTTAATACTCATTTTGGAGTCTAAGAGGAAGTGAATATAAAATACCATGCCTGGTCATTGCAAGAGCACTAGCTCTGTCCTCAACTGACAAAACACGTGGTTCTACAAAGACAACTCAAAACTACTCTGCAGAAGCTGCCAAAGTGAAAAATGAAAGCTTCTGGATAGAGGCAAGTCAACAGGATTCCTTCTGACCCCTTGTCACCTATGAGGCTACAAGTATGTCACGTTCACAAGAAAAAAACTATTAACCCAGCAGGCTGACAATCTTCATTTGTTCATGCAGGGGCACAAACCCATTTCTGGAATTCTGATGAGATACTGAAGTCAGGTTTGATGCAGCACGGTGCACCAGGGCCCAGGCAGCCTATCTCCTGCTCAACCCTGGTTCATTTCTAGCAGAGTAGCTTACACCAGCCAAGACCAAGATCTGGCCTCCTCTTCACCTAGCTGCAGGCCTTAAGACCTCAAATGGCTTGTAGGAATAATAAACATGCGCTAAGCACACAATTTAAGCATTTTCCTACCTTAGTTCCAGATGTCAGTACTGTTCTTCATCACGCTTCCCTTCCATCCCTCCTGCATTGAATTGTGGCTGGCTTAAATTCTTCTCACAGTTGCTGAATCTTGCGAACTTACTCAAATTTATTTCCCATGCAGATTTCAGATTGAGACCAAAGTTCAAAGAAAAATCATTTAAGCAGATGTATCATGAAAAGCAAAAGGAACCTCAAATGCAAAACTTTAAAGTTAGCTTAAAAGACTTCAAACTCAGATACTTTCATTATAGGAAAATTAAAACTCCTTTTATTCTTAGATGCAGTGTGAGTGAAAATAAAAATTAGGAAAACTAAGAAAAATTTCATAAAGAGAAGACTGATTTCCCTAATTTGGAGGAAGATAACTGTATCTCCTCACTTCAGAAGCAAGTTAGTCACCTGGTCCATGGCAGCTAGTCTCCAGTCATCTCTAAACCTTATCATCACCAGAGGGAGGAAGGAAGCTGCTGGCATACATTTCTCTTGCTAACACCGAGGGCTGCCCACACCGCCACCACACAGCCCTGAAGCATTCGATGTGCCACCGTGTCACCTGCCTTCCTGCCCCATGCCAGATTTTGGGAGCACGAGGCCAAGCAAGTTACGTGAGCTAACGCAAACAGGCAAAACAGTGTTCATTAGCAAAAGCCAATTATAACTTGTCAGGCAGAAACCAGATGCAGTAGACCATTTTATGAATTAGTTGAAATGCAACAAAAGCTTTTGGTCAAGTTTCCTGATTTCAAAGGTTATAAGCTCCAGAACAGCTCTGCCCTATTTTTTCTCTTGGGACTGTGGATCCAAGGCCTTCCAGCACCTACAGATGACAGGCCTGCCATGGGATGATCGGAGATGGAGAACCCACAGCTGGAAACCTGTCTGCAGCTCCCTACTATGCCAAGATTCCTCAGGACCTCTAGGACACAGTGTGCACTCTGCCTTCCACAGATCTCTCAGCTCTGCACAGTCCAAATTACTGGCTGCACAGGAACGTCCTCCACAACACCCTGGCCAGAACTTCCCAAGCTTCTTTCTGTACAACTCTTGGCACAAACTCCTCAAGATCATAACCTGTGAGCCACCTTGATGTTACCATCAGGGGATGGAAATCTCATGGCTTTCAGGTTTCACAGACACCAGAGGATCAATACTGAGCACTGATGCAAGTGAAACATCACAATCATTTCTTTATACACCTTCTTCTGTCCCCCAACAGATTTCAAACTAAATGGAAGGGAACTCCACGTACCACATGGTGTCAAAACAGACCACAATGATTAAACTATGCACAGAGTAAAACTATCAAAGCAACAGAGAGAATTTATTTGTATAGCACATGAACACAGTATTTAGATGTTTCAGAACAATTGCTGTAAGCAACTTTGTTTCATATACGAATAGCCTGGTTATTTCTAGCTCCCCAAAAAATAGGAGGGGTTGCCATCAGTAGCACTCATCATCTTTACTCATACAATGCAAACCTAAATCCTCTTACCAAGCAGTGCTTCAGTGCTCCCTTCAGACAAGGAAACAACACAGACTTCTGGTTTTGAAGATGAGGGTATATTCCTTCCCCACTCATGTCCTGTCATGGTTCGCGTACCCAACATTACAGCTGTAACCATAGGACCAACCTTTTACAGCATCTTCAAGAAAAGTCTTACGCCATGCTTACATCAGCAAGAAGCACAACATGAGAATCTGACTCGTAGAGCATGCCATTTGGCATTACAAATCCAACTTTCACTCTGCACACATTTCAAAGGGCCACAATTCAAAGAAAATCTTACCTGGTCTGGTGGACTGAACACTTGTCAAGTAGCCAAGAGACACAAGATGTACATGCTGAAGTTCAGCTTTATCAGAGAACCACCCCATTCGTGTATTGACAAAACCATGCAATGTAAACTGAAGTGTGAAAAGCAGGGAAGACTCAGAAATTTACTTCAAAAGCATTCAACCAACCCAAGATAAAAATGGCAGTGTAAGTGCACCCTTGTTCTCCCAGCAGCTTCCCACACCACCAGTATCCCTCATCACTGTGGGAACATGCAGCGCTGAGACCAGATCCAGATAACCCTCACTCCAACTAAAGTCAGTTTAATTTTTTTCAGGCTTCAGCACCTATCCCCATGACACTAACTTCAATATCAAAGCCTATGCCTCCCATATGCAGAAGTAAGCAATAGTCATTAATCTACACAATCCAATTTTAATTATGCAGCCCAAAGAGTCATCCAACTGTCATCCCCCAAACGTCTTCTCTCTCCATTGCAACAGTGGTCAAATTCTAGTTATATATGATGAAATTCCAGACTGGGTAAGAAAAGTTTTTCCAAGTTGTTTTTTTGTTGTTGTTGGTTTTGTGGGGTTGTGTTGTTGGGTTTTGTTTTGTGTTTGGTTTTTTTTTTTTGGAGGGGGGTGTTGGTTGGTTTAGGGTTTTTTTGGTTTTGTTTTTTTTTTTACTTGAAGACAAAGTACCTTAAGGTTCCCCAGAGACCACCACACAAGACTACCAATGTGATTAAGTCATGTTCTCTCATATTTTTTTTTCATTCTACAAATGAACTACAAGAATATTAACTGTTTGGTGTTGCAAGTGTGTGCAGCCAAGTTCCTATATTTGCAACAAGATTCTTTTCACATGCCAATTCAATATCATCAATATTTGATGCTTACATCTTTTTCACTATCAGGAGCTACAAAACACAAAGAAGACTGATAGCCACATCATTTGGCTCAATATAAAGGAAATATAATAGATTTTAGAATGACACCAGAACACTAACATTTACCAAGCATTTTCAATAACAAAACCACTCCATGAAATTCCAAATTCATCAGTTACTGCACATTTGTTACCAAAAACCTTGATCTCTGACCTACTGAACCTTAATATTGATGTTATACAGCTTGACTAATAATCTTAAGTGTATCAGTTTTCACTAGGAGTGCTTTCTTTTCCTCTTCTCGTCCAAATTTTTTAATGCAGCCTCTTACAAGAGAGAAGTACCCCACTCCAAAAGAAAACCCATACATTTGCTTTTATATACAATTTTAACACTGCTTTGAGACTCGGTATGTACTTTAGTACTGAAAGTCAAAATTTCTAAAGCTATTGCATTTCCTGCAGAACACCAAGTCATAGTTTTATTAATTTGTCTGGAGACATAGAAGGACTACTTGCTTTTCCTGAAAGCAGCAACACTGAACCTGATAAAAGAAGAGAACATTTTTTCTAGGCTAACATTGAATGAATATCCTTTAATAACAGTCTTTATTATGAGAATAAATACATAAAACAAACGCAATATATTAGCAACATTTCCTCATATACATTCAGAATATAACAAGCAGCTAATAGGCATAATCATCAGAACTAGTTGAACAAATTTTTGTAAGCCAACAACACTAGAGGAAAAATGGAAAGTTTACGCACTAGCAGCAGGCAAAGAACATGTGATTTCAGTGTTTCCTTGATATTAATTTAAAGACAAACGTACTGTAGCTATAAGCATGAACTGACAGAAGTGTTTAGCTCCGTGCGGTGGCCGTTTGAGGTTGTTCTGACTGCAACTGCTTTCCAAGGTATTCCCTGAAATATAACAAAAACATTAGATTGAGAAACATCCTGGAGAGTGGGGAATAGGAGGATGGTGGGGGGAAGTACAAAGTAGAGAAAGAGGAAAAAGCTTTAGGTTTATGATTATTCCTTCAAATAATGCCTGCTGTTAATAGTCAACTACAGCTACTATGACAGTATCAAAACTTTAGGTATCCACCATCAATCCCTCTGAAAATAAAAGTATGAACCAAACATAGACAAAACTGTCTGGAAAAAGGCCCAGTGGTAATATCTAGAAGTCCTGGCAACTGTTACAGAACACCCATGAAGCCCGCAGATTTTGCTTGCTGAATATTAGAATACATTAGAAGCTGTGGCAAAGTATTTAAAAGGATCTCTTCCCATCACTCAGCTGCACGAGCACAAGCAAGAGCCATGGACACATTGGCAATTTAACCCAGGCTAGGAAACTAGACACTGACTGAGAAACTGTATGTTCAAGCTGGAAGAAGAGAACATGTTCAAGCCAGGCCCACTGTATACCAACACCTTCTTTCAAGAGAGTGCTTTCCTCACCCACGTTTTGAAGTGCAGTAAGTCACTTTATTTCATACCTGTACTCTCAACACTGGAACAACTACCCCCCAAATCCTTAGCATTTGCCTCAAGCAACAATATCTAAAGTCTATGGAAAAATACTGCACAATTCTGCTGAATGTTCTTGTCTTTCATTTTCTTCTGTGAAAGCAGCTCAACATTTCACAGAACTACAAAGAAGCTGAAAGAGGCCTTCAGTAATACGTGGTTTGTTGTTTATTACAGAAAATAAACTTCAATAACTGTACCACTGTATCAGCTGAAAGAGAGGTTTCGGGACCTGTGAAATGTAGGCATTCTTTTTACATGGCTGATTGAACACAACACCACACTTTTTCTTACTGCACAGGTGTTTCAACCTACACAGATTAAACATTAGAAGCAGTTCAGAGAAATCATGTTCAGAATGAAGTTATTTTGAAAACAAAACAAAAACCACAACAAAAACTCAAGAGTCTGCATTTTTGCTTTACTCAAAAAAAAACAAAACAGTTCTTATTGCACATTATGAAGGCCAGATTTTAGTTTAGCAACCTGTTGAACAGCTGTTCCCTAGGCATTACAATTCCTATCGCACAATGAAGTTTAGCATCACAACTGTACCACCCAGCAGCATTTTTTCTCAGTTTTAAAGTTAAGCATCTAGAAAAGCAAAATTCCTATAAAGTATAATGTTAACTTCAAACTCCACTAGCAAAGAAGATAACACAGGATTTGTATGCTGAGCCATACATTATGATTTAGCACCTTCTTTCACAGCTTTATCAGGTGTTGCTGCAAGATCACTGTATTTTAATGCTTGGGCTGCACTCAACAGATATGACTCTTGATCATAGTAAGTAGGTTATCACTCTCAAAGTAGAGACTCCTGATGGCAAAGAAGGAAATAAGTGGCTCTCTCGTGGTTTTTCAAGACCCAAAATTATACCACCAAAATAAACAAAATTTGAAAGCCATCTAAAACCACAGCTAGCCACTATGGAAGGGCTTCCAAGTTCACCAAATCTTCTTCTACTCCCTCACTGGTTTTTTTCTTCGTTTCATGTCTATAACATGTACTGATTCTAGCATTTCCTCTCTAACATCCAACCTTGAAAGCAAGTGACATTTGCTGTATACATGGCTCTCTGCTCACAGCATCGCAAGCCTGCAGTTACTGATTCTTAAAGCACACATGAATATTTTGAACGTGAAATCCTTATGCAACTACTTTGAAGTAGGAAAATCAATTAAGCTAACAATCCATACCAGTACAACTATTGCAAAGCTTACACTGGTTCAGGTGCATGCTAAAATCCAACCATAGTGCAGTGTATTCAGCAAAAATCTCTGAGAAGGCACAGCAGTAGCACATTTTGTAGGTACTTTGTGCCTTAACAGATATATTCAATGTATAGGGACATACAGTGGATAGTACAGTATCTTCCCTACAAAACCTTTTCTCTCAGCCATTCACTTACAGGTGTGAGGTTTAAGACCAGGGACAAGGAAAAACCCTTACCCTGTTTCCCCATACAGTATGAGTATCTGTAGTTACTGCTCTACATTGCCATGCTGCAAACCCAGGTGAAAACCCCACACTGTTCCTACCTCCTCGCTTCTTTAGCGACCACCAAGGGCCAGTGAAATGCAAAAACCTTGTCCCACCTGCTCTTACAAGTACCAGTTAATTTTCTATTTGGTTATCATTTCCAACAGAGTGTCACTGGTAAGCCTAGGACAAGTTATTGGTCTAAGCTGGATGGTACGAATGATTGGTAAAAGACCAACAGCAGGGATTTAGGCAGCTTCTCAACATGAAGCTCTCATGTGCAGGCTTCAAATAACCTATCAGTCCGCTCTCCTGTCAGGCCTTTGGTGGCTTCTCTCTCCCATCTTCCACTAATACTCAAGTTTACCAAAATTAGCTCCATAGGCCACTCTTCTTTCCTCTGTTAAAATACATACCAAAAGTGCAAGCAGATTCAAGTATATTTTTTACATACTGGTATTTCATCACATCAGGAGGTTAAGTAGCACTGTAAGTTTCAATATTCACATATAAGTTTGGCATAGGTGTCCATCACCACACTATTAAAACTCAAGTGTCTCAGATTTTCATATTTATCCTGCACTGTCACTAAGTTAAATCTTAAGAAAAAAATTGGGATTTTAGAATTACTGTTTACCCCTCTGTCATGGTTTAACCCCAGCCAGCAACTAAGTCTGACACAGTTACTCGCTCGTTCACTCATCCTCTCCCCCAGCGGGATGGGGAGAACTGGAAAAAGGTAAAACTTGTGGGTTGTGATAACACTTTAATAACTGAAATAAAGTAAAATAGTAGTAGTAATATTATAATAGTAGTAATGAAAAGGAAAAAGAGAGAGAAGAATAAAACCCAACAAGTGATGCACAATACGATCACTCACCACCCACTGATCAATGTCCAGCCAGTCCCTGAGCAGCAATCAGCCCCCTCTGGTCACCTCCACCCCCAGTTCATATATACTGAGCATGATGTTCTATGGTATGGAATATCCCTTTGGCTAGTTCAGGTCAGATGTCCTGGCTCTGCTCCCTCCCGGCTCCTTGTGCACCTGCTCACTGGCAGAGCTTGGGAAACTGAAAAGCCTTTGACTTCGAGTAAGCACTACTTAGCAAGAACTAAAACGTCAGTATGTTATCAACATTCTCATAGTAAATCCAAATCACAGCACTGTACCAGATACTAGGAAGAAAATGAACTCTATCCCAGCCAAAACCAGGATACTCACATAATTAAAATTACCTTTAAGAATGCAAACATTCAACACATTGCACTATAAAAGCACATACAATGAAAGAAGGACAGATCTTGACACCAAGATAACAAAACACTTCACAAAACATTCAAAACAACATCTGACAGATTAGAGTTGCATGCTACAATGGAAAGTAATAAGGCATTAGGCTTGATTTTTAAAATTACAAGCTATAAATGCATAAATTTGACCACTGCACCTTATTTTAATCTTATTTTGTAAATTCCTCCATAAATTCAGAACAAGACCACCTGTGCCATAATAAAAGCATCGTGGTTGGTCTTTTGCAAGTACATCAAGTTTCTAAGATGTTTAAACTTAGATGCAAAAGTATATGATACATGAGTGTGGCCACTCCTGGCAAAGATTCATGAGTGCCTCATCAGCTCATATTATAGACTAAGACAAAACTGCTAAAATTTGACATAGTTGACCTTTGGGGCCTACACACCCCTTGTCTTTCAATACACAATCTTACCAGTAATACTTTTTCTCCCTTCTAACCAGGCCAAGCAGATCTGCAGAAAGTCACTCAATATGTGTTCTACAAGATGTACAAAATTAATGTAAAAAGTCACGGAAAAAGAACAAAATACTGTCCTGGCCAACAACAAATTCAGTCATTAATTCTTTCCACTAGAAAGCTGCCTTTTACCTTGAGTAGACATTGCATTATTGTATATAATACTGCAAAAGCCAGTCAGAAGTAGTGAACAATTTCTCAATACAGATACAGCAGCTGTCCAGCCATTACATAAGGCTCATTTTTCTTTTAAATCATTTAAGGGGATGAAAGGAAATTAAATTCTATGTACCAGCGGTCAAGTAATATTGAACATGTGTACATAAAAATGCTTCATTCCTTAACTGCATTCCAGAAAGGAAAAGTTACCACATGCTTAATGGTGCTCCCTCAAGTCAATAAGCATCCAGAAAAGTCTGCACTCTCCCACATACATGGACTTGCAATTAAGCATACCATACTACCCATGCTGGGATTAACTCCATGGATACTTTCAAGGTACCTTGCAACAGTTCCAAGTAGCACTTAGGCAGAATCAGCACTAGAAACCATGCAACACAGAACAGGGCAGCAATTTGTCCTCCAGCATTAATAATCAAGATGTAAAGTTCATTGAATAAAAGGCCCAAGTACCTTGAAAGTTCACATTTGCAAGTTTAGCTCCCTGCAACAAGTTCCACTTCAACTGTTTTCCTCACACTGGAATAGAAAGGCATTTTTAAAGGTCAGTATTAGCCCCTTTTTGACTGCCTTCAACATAAAAACATCCTTATTCCAAAGGAATAGAAGGTGGCCCAGACAAGCCTACATTTATGGTTAACTGCATTCAGACATAAATTCATACAGAATCAGTTGTTTCAAGACTGCAAACCATTATGTTTGCATAATGAAAGAGCATCAAAACTCACAAGCACAGTACATCACTTTTCAGAGTAACTACAAAATCCTCCATTTCTCCACTAAAGCTCAGATCAACAAAACTTGTAACAGCACATTTTATCAGTTCCTTGGTCATTCAGAAGTCTGACATGAGGTGTATGTAATTTCTATTTGTAAATTAAACTTGCCATTCATATTAGAAAAAAAAAAAAAAGTGAGATTCATTCTGCATTAGCAATTACCCCCTTTTCAGGACTATCTTTAAACACACATTTTCCAGTTTCTGAAGTGCTTTTTCCAAGAAGAAAAGGAAACTTAAGAGCTGAATACATGAATTTGTTGCATCTCAAATCCTTATTCTAATTTGTTGCTTCATTCCATTTAATTTATGTTGGTATATGAGAGACACTGACACATACTTAAGTGTCATAGTGCACCAAAAGCTTAAAGATCATTTAGGAAAAGGCACAAAGAACTGAATAACATGTAAACCACCAAATCCAGCAAGTATGGAATGAGGAGAAAATTGCAAACTGGCACAAGACCCTACCTGAAAATTTTACAGTAATTTTCAGATAAAGGATCAAAAGGATCACTGTTGACAACAATCAATCTACAATAGACAGGTAAGTTTTAACATACATACAACAGATTTCTAAAGGCCATGTGCTAAAAGGAACAAGCCTTGCAGTTTAAGTAGTACTACTTCTAGTGTTATACTCCAAATTCCAGTGCAGATTTCCCTATCCTTTAAAGAAGACTGAAAATTTTTCTTTTTAGTAGGAAAGGGAATAAAAGCAGATGAAGCACAGAAGATGGAAGGCTGAAATTGTCATATTCTCTTTTCTAACAAGATTTATTTAAACCTTGCTTCCAATTCTTTAAAGAACCAAGTTATCAAAAAGATATTTTATGGTCTTGAACATCTCTAATTTCTACCTTGTTTTAGCAGACTGAGGTTTCTAAGAGGCAGAACACTTTTCTTTGACAACGAACAATATAAAAATACTGATTTTATTTTTCTCTATCTAAACATAAACCTAGAGTACCATGCTTTAGAAAGCGAAACTGAAAAGCTAATTTTGAAGAAATTCTTCACCTTACGAAAGAGCACAGAAATGTAATAAAGCTACAATAAAAAGTCTGCCATATGACTCAAGCCACCTCAAAGATATTGCCAACATACACTGTTACAGAGAAATCATAAAGACAAATAGTTAAACAAAGGAGTTCACAGGACATACAGCTGATTGGTAAGTTTGAACAGATAGAATAGTTTTGCCATCTTCACATTGTATTTCTGCTATGGATCTAATAACCTGGATTTGTTGAGAGAGAAAGTCCAGTTTTAGCAATTTATTGTAGCTTCACAAATAGGTATTTGAGTTATGCAGCTGGGATTATGTAATCCCAGCTCTAAACAGGCTAAACTGTCCCTTGAAAGCATTGGTCTTGTGTTACACTGCTGCAAAAACAACTCCACAGATGCGACAATCCCTGGAAC
>JAVJGJ010000037.1:47059546-47110233 GCA_035590215.1 Microhierax caerulescens | reverse complement strand
ACAATCCCTGGAACTTTCTGAGCAGTAGATATGCAGTGGCAATACCAGGACAAGGTTGCAACTGTCCCTCAAGCCCCCATCTAATCCAGTGGGCTGGCACAGGCACCCCTGAACCCATTTCAGCCACATATGCCTGCCTTTCTCACAGGGCGCTCACCTAGACATTCTGCTAAGACAGTATTTTTTGTTCACTTAACTCTCAAGCGAATTGCTTTCTGCTGACAAGCTCCCTTGAACCTGGTTACTGCAGTGTCACATTAACACGGGGTGAGTGAGAGAAAGGCAGAGAGAGGGGCCACCACAGATGCAATTGCCTTGCCACAGAGCCACGGTCATGGAAGTCAGTAAAGAAAATAAACAGGCTCAAATCAAACATGGAGCTATGTTAATATTTAGTTACTGAAATAAACTATTAACATGTCATACTGCTTAATCAGAAATTATACCAATGCATATTATTTTATATATAAAATATACGCTAGACTTATGTGTATTTTTAAATATACCATACATATTTTATACATTACAGCACTGCTCTTCACAGAAGTAAATAGAAATAGTACAGCTATGAAAGCAGTAAACTAAAAACCAAAGAGACACAGTCCTAGAGAGCTGGGCTGGGAATACTACCCAAGCTGGCGTTCTAACGCACAGGAAAACTGCAGCTCTCTTCTGTCACTTCTTTGCTGAATACAATCTTCTTCCTTGACTCAGTCTATTAATGCAATATAAAGTATTTCAAGAAAAAATAGAAAGGTGTTAAGTGATAAAATATGTCTATTGTACCACGCAGTGCTGAAGGTAAGCCAGAACGAACAAAAACAAAGAAACAAATGTACGCAACAGAAACTTTGACTAAACAGTTTGAGCCTCTACCACATTATCAAATTGAAGTTTTTGTAAGTTATTTTTCAGTGGAACCATGGTGATTTTCACCATGTATCTCCTTTACCTGTACATGTGACCTTGGATCTCAAAAGAGGAAATATTGAGAACTGCAGAGATTTTTGCAGTATTTAGTGCAACAGATTCCACTTAACAGTTTGTTCTACCTGTTTGCATTAAGATGAACGGCAGCTAGGACATTTTTTCACTTTCACTATTCACAGTAAAGAGACGTTCAACATTCTAATATACACACTAAAACTAAACAGCTTGAACGGTTGAGCAGAGGAATTATAAATGTTACATGAAAGCATTTGTGGGATTTTGGTTGGTTTTGTTTTTTTTTTTAAGCGGAGCCTGTCATCATCTGAGTATGTTATCAATAGACAATATACATATTATCTCCTGAGTACTGACAGCATTATTTATAGCTTTGTTTATATGGTTTATAGCCCTCCTTACAATGTGACATGCAAAATTAACGTGCCTTCAGAGACACTGCAAGAACCTCCTTTTCACTCAGCAGTTTCCCTCAAGAGAGGTCTTGTCTATTTTTTTTTTTTACAAGTAATTCTAGACTTCCAGTTCACAACTTTATATATAAAGCTATGAATAAACAGCAGATCAACAAGCCTCTATTATAAAGCTATTACTTAAACATTTGGCTAGCCTTCAAAATACCTCTGAAATTCAATTCAGTATATACCTTTCCATCAGGGAGACAAGGTATGCACCACTTTTCACTTATAAGATGCGCTATGAGCTAACACTTACACAAAGCAATTCTGTGAATTAAAATAAACCAATTTGACTAAACTATGCAACTTGGTTTGAAAGTGGGTTTATATTTAATCAAAAGATTTCGTTGCCATAATGAACAGTAAGCAAAATGCTTTCAACGCTTCAGAGCTTTAAGTTTGTACAGTGTATTTCAGAATGACAGATCATGTTGAACTGAATTTTCCTATCAGGAAATCAAATCCTTAAAGTAAGACTAATCAGAAGTGACACTAAGATTAACAAAATTAACTAAGAATAACAGAAAAAGAAGTTACTTTTTTGGCAATGTGTTTTTCAGCATCGCACATAAACCCAAATAATTTATTCAAAAAAAGATAAAGCAAACTGAGCAGGATGTTTGATATTTGCAAAATATTTGTTCCTCATTAACAGAAGCCCTATAAATACGGAAGTATTTTACAAAGAGTGCAGATCTCATGACACAAAACGTGATCGCGCTATGAAATCCCAGAAAGCATACACACAATACAAACCACAGTCCCTGCTTGTTATGGAATGAAGCTTTACAAGAATATGCATCTATGTTCAAATAAAAAGATGGAGCACTCATACTAGGTATCAAGTGTGCCTATTACTAATCAGTTTTTGCCTAACTTGTCTCAATCCAGCTTAAAACAGTCCTCTTAAAGAAAAATTAATTTTTATCAAGGACACAATCTACTGTCTCAAACTTTTCAGTTAGTTAACTTCTGTTAACTACTAAAAGGGCACTGTATTGATGAGGAAGGCCAAGAAACAGGATAAATACAGTGGATTGCATTATCATATAGGCATTGTTTCCTAGATTTAAGCCTGCTCTATTAGGTATTACACCATTGAGTGTTGGGACATGAAAAAAGAGTGGGGGGACACACACTTCATTGTTGCCAGTTAACTATCATTGCACCTTGCATTTCTCGCTACTAAAAGCAAGCATGGTACAAGAAGCTATCTTAGGAGATATATGGGCTTTGGAGAACAAAGTTTATACCAAAGAAGAGTAGTGACAAATGCTAAATATTCAAAGCTAACTTTATAGCACAACATACAGCATGCTGCAAGTCTGAGGCAGTTTCAGATTTTTATAACATCTCTCTGCATAACTAGTCATTTTTAAAAACGGAAAGCAAGTAATTTTGTCTGAGATGTGCACTATGAAAATCATGTATGAATCTGTTGCACATTCAAAGCTTATAAAAATTTATTGCTTCATTCGGTATGTCATTTATTAATTTTATTTCCAGTGCCATACTTGATCACATACCAATAACATCCTAACTCCATTGTTCAGCATCCGCCAACACATTCGTATTTTCCATGTCAGTATCAATTCATCAAATATCAGTTTATTCTAAAAGTCTGCCTGTTTAAAGGAAGTTTATAGCTCGGAGTCTGCACAGGTGAAAGGACCCTGGTGAGATGAGGCATCACACCTGAGCCCAGGGCTAAGACATGCAATCCCTCCCTAACAGCAGTTTACTACTACACTGTAAACAGAAAGGCAAGGCAACACAGTCCAGTAGTTTAGTCAATAGCAGCAACTGCCAAAAGATGCTATGAGTTCTCCCACTATCTCAGCCAGAGGAAAAATAAGTTTGCAATCGGATCCACTGTGGTTCCATTAACACTTGTATGAATACTGAAAAACATCTGAGCCACAAAGGTTAAGCTGCCGCACTTCATTTTACATTTGTGTACACACAAAGAGCACACACAAGGAGTCTCTGCACATGTCAGCTAGACTGGATATGATAATTCTTTTTTATTTCTGACCTCTGGTCCCCAATTCCCAATAGTACTGCTGCTGACAGAACAAGTAAAAAGTAATATGCTGCACTTACTACATGAGTCATGAGCAAACTTGCCTGGGCCTAACCTCACTAGAAGACAAGCAAGTGGTGGAAACCAACGCACCATGTTCTAATGACCATTAAGGTCATAAATACATCACACATTAAATGCAAACATTTAAAATTCACCTAGTTCTTCATCTAGTTCTTATTTTAGTGAAGTAATAGAAGGCTGGAATTAAGCCCTTTAGAATGAAGCTAGGAGACTATACATTCACAAATCTTAGAAGATTATTCCCACTGCTCAACTTCAGGCACTGAAGCTGCTCTATCCTACCCTGAAAAACAACCTGCTTCCTTCCATTTTTCACAGAAGGAACTTGGGCTTCTAACTGCAGGTGCTTTGAGTCACAACAACCCATCCCTGAAGTTCAGTAAAACGTTGTGCTGTGAAGCACATGAAAGGCATGTGCCCCATCTGTAGAGATTAACATATTTTGTATCTTTAAAGTGATATATATGCTGTCAGATTAGAAATTAATGATTTGATTGTTTTAAAGTCTGCATCACTAAAAACATTGCTCCAACCAGCACTAGATTCCCAAAATCAGTTCTTTATACTAAAATGGTGAAGTTGGGTATTGGCCCTGAACATCAGCAAAGACAGTAATAAGAAGATGACATTTCTGATACATAGTCAAAGCACAAGTTGCACAGGACACAAAAAATATGCACCACCATCACCAGGCCAAACTCCCCCATCTGCCAATAACAGGTTTTTATCATCAGCACAGGGTGCAGTGACTAACAGTTCAAGTGAGATTAAAACACAGGACTGATTACCATTTAAAGACATTAAGCGATGCTAAAAGATACCTTTGCTCCCTGCTTCATCAAGTGCCTGATCATTTAACATGCAAATGTAACTGGAATATTTCACCTCAACTTACCTTACGTGAAAAGCTGACAGCAGTTACTGCTTTTGCTAGCCTAGCTTCACCATTTAATAGAATGCCTGACAGTCTGATTTCCTCCCATTTATCCCTGACTTAAAAAGCCCCAAGGAAAAGGCAGCTGAGGAGCCTGTAATGAACTATTCCAATTACTTAGGAGTTAATTCTTTCTGAGTTATTAGCAGTCTAATGATACAGCTGCATTTTAAGCAGAATGCCACTGCAGCTGCCCCATGACACTCCCTAGGTTCAGGTACCAGAAATTTTCCTCACTCTGCTGCTCCAGGCGCAGCACTTGCTCAGCCTGGCAAAGCAAGCCTTTACTTTCTAACCCTTCTCCTGGTTAGCCTCCAGGTCTAGGAAGAGCCTGACTACCTCTGTCATGCATGTGTCAGAGTAATACAGAGCTGTTCCGTGCCAATTAAACTCAAGGAAAACCACAATTGCTCTAAGTGAAATAAGTGGAATTCCAAAACACATGGAAGCAAGGGGGAAAATGCTTATTGTTTCCCCAGCTCTGAAGAGCAAGGTAAGCAAAACCTTGAAGTCGCTGTGTAACCCATCTTATGGCAAAGCAAAGCTAAATAAGTAGGCACTGGACTGTGCAGCAGTCAGGGGACTCTGCCCTCTTCTCCCCACACAACCTATGAAACAGAAGAGCTCCTGACACACAGCAAAAGCCAAATCTATATGAAGACAGCTCTATCTTCCCACATACTAACGATATGTCATTTCCTTAGCTCAAGCTATCTGATGTCCATTCCAGGGGGAACACTACTTTGGCAAATACCAGCCAAGGACAAGCGTCCCAGAGGCTTGTTCCAATAAGAATTAAACAAGAACATATTCCCTACAGAAATGACAATGCGAATCTGAAAATGGCACTAACTTAAACAGATTCTTTTTACTGACACCTCTGAAAAGCTGAAACTAAATTAATTTCAATCTCTCTCAGTCTTATCACTAAAGTTTCACACACTGAAAAGCAGGCACAGAACTGTTCATGCCATTCAGAAACCAAGACAAATCTACAAAATCTGATGTGATATCTTAAAAATTATTATGCTTAAGTTGAAAATGAGAAAAAGCCAGGTTAGGCATCCAGAAAAACTTTTACTATCAGCAAGGTTTGTGCTGGAGAAAGGCCAGAGTTTTACCACCAGATTTTCAAGACATGAGAACACAAGTAAGACCTGTCCCCACTGCAGAAGGTAAATTCAGTAACTAAGCCTTCCACACTGTACTGTACTCTGTCAGATACAGCCGGTTTATAATACTGAAAATGCTTCAAATATATAGGGCGATATATAAAAATGACCCAAAATTAGGTTGCACATGACCACATGTTTTATCTCTGTCTCTATACACTCAGAAATTCGATGTTATTTACCTAAGTCCTTACAGGTGAAAAATTCTAACTCTGGATTCGTCACAGTAGATTACTTAAATGTGTAAGTGTTTCTCTGCCACAGAAAGTTCCCACAGTATGAAAAAATAAGTAAGATAAAATTAACCTAACACACAAGAGAATCAAAACCATATTCTTCAGAAGAGAAGGGGGAAAACTAGCTTTGTTTTACAGAAAATACACTGCAGGGAGAGGAGACAGGAGCTTTCTGTCAGCCTTCCTAGTCTGTCTTCTCCATTAAGTAGGTGACTTAAAGAGCCTGTCAGAATGTGCTTGATAAACCTTAATCCCCTACCACTTTCACACTACATCACTACCCAGCCTTTTAAAAAGGCATTGTGTCAGAAGCAAAAAACTGACATAAGTTATAGGTGCTTCCAAGCACCAAGCTTTTCAGAAACAAAAGGCTGTGCAAGTTCAAAATTAAATTAGTTGCTTGTATCTCAACATCTATGTTCCAATATACTCAAATGTACTGTTGCATTTTATCTTTCTCTAAGGCAATGCCAAAATGGAAATATATGAGCTTTGGTGAAATCATAATTAATAATCAGATTAAGAATTTCTAATTAATATTTGTACCTCATTTTAACTTACACTTAGCACACCTAACTAGTTTGGCAAGTTATACAAAGTTGCTACATGAGCACTGAAGTTTTGTAGAACTTCAGCCCTTCAATGCTTCTTTGTGAAGGTCCTTGCTCTGTTGGAAAGGCAGCATCACACACCAGGACTTCAGGGGCTTTGGAGCTTTATTAGAGAACTAGTCAACAATGGAAGAAAAACCTTGCTTCAAATGCTGTTCTCAGCAACTAATGAAAGAGATACCAGCCACTGATTTTCAACTTCATGTAACCAACCAGGCCATAAGTTTCTGCTACTCCAGGAACTCAAAAAGAGGTTTACTTGCACCGCTTAAAATGACAGTGTAGAGTCAGGGAAAGGACTAGAGCAAAGAACAACAATGGAAAAGAATGGTCAGGCACACACCTTCCAAATCAACTGCCGATTAAGTACTTAAACAAGTGCAAGGCTAAATCACAGCTCATGTTGAATATTAAGCAGATCAAGTAAGTTAAAATACATTGTTCAAGTGAATTACTCATGTAACAATCATGTAAAGCGAAGCTACCCAATTCAACTGCAACCAAAACATACAGATAGAGCACTGTGATATTGATGTGCAAGATCTTAGCTAGTCTATCATATAACAACTGCAGTCTTACCCCATAAAAGTTATTCCACCCATTAAGAAATGTACCACCTTGAACCCTCTCTCCATTCCCAGTATTTCTCACTGATAGTATGCTAAATAATCTTCACATACCAGTTGTGAACCATCAGCTTCTGCACAGCCAGTAGTGCATTATAACGAACTTGTTGGTCTTCATGATGCATGTGGTTCATAACCAGCTGTTTACCACCAAGTTGTTCAATCACTCTGAAAGAGAGGAGAGGAACAGGTTTTTTGACATTACTTCAGATTCTGAGTGGCTATCCTGTTGAACCACTTCATGTTCAAGGCTTTAACAGGTTAAGTTCAAGTCACATAAGACGTATATGTTAGGAAATAAATACTTTTAACAAAAAAAACATTATCCGACACGTTACAAATACAGATCTCTCATCCTACCCACTGACTTTTTTTTTTTAAATTCACAACATCAGAAAGTGTTTGTACTGTTTGGACTCCTGTTTGGGAAACACTACCTACCTACTTCCATAAATTTTGAAACAAATGACAATCAAGAAAGCAGCCCTTTTCAGAGAGGGTTATTTACTTTATCCAGCTTGCTAAAGAACTTAATATTGGCTTGAGAGGGTTGGCAGGGTACAGCACTATCAATTATTATTTAGGAGGACATAGCACCCTCTCCCCCATAAATTGATGATAACCAGGTCACACCATTTTTTGCAAGAAAAGTCCAAATCCAGTTCAGCACTGCCTAATCCAGAAAAAGTGCTTGTAATCTCATCAATTAAACCACCCACCTGGTACTCCTCATAGTGCTTTTTGCCATTCAAACTGCACTAGAGCCACAGCTATCATTGCTCAAGATGCAGAACTGGCTGCTAAAGTACCATATCCAGAAAAGCGGTAAAGCTTGAGCTGCATCTTCCCCTACAAACTTCACTACAGTAGTCAGCCATAGCTTTTTAATAGCTGTACCAAACCCCACACCAAATACTGATGAAACTTTGGATCACATCACAAATATATAGTTTCTTAAAAAGAAAAAAAAAAAAAAAAAAAAAAAGAAGGCAACACATAACCTGAAAAAGTATCACAAGTATCACCATATCACCATCTAGATGACTCTACATGCAGCATTTTGGTCTCTCATAACAAAAAACATTTGGAGAGAACTTTCCAGGAATACATAAACCAGTTACTTCCTGACTTGCATATGTTTTTTTATATCTGTTCTCTCACAGGTCACTGAGTAGTTAAACATAATCCTGTTAAGAAGCTACTATTTGCATTTTTCTTAACCTGATGTTACCCTTCCATTCTAAGCCTGCATTACCCATCTGTTTTTAGTACTGTTCTTTTCATGGACAAATTAATGCATTACTGCTGCACAACACAACATGCTTTTGTAAACTGCAGGAGAGGTATAAAGACGTAGCATGAAGACGAAAAAGAATTTCCCACTTCATTTTATAAACCAGTCAAAACCATCCTGGAATGTTATTTTCCAACAATATTAAAACATTTAAGGATGTTTCATACAAGAATGCATTCAGAAAAGTGCAATTGGTTTAAGCTGAAAAATCTTTACCAAGAATTCAAGAAGTCATTAATAATGTAACAGATTAAAAAAAAAAAGCTTTATGCCTGCCTTCGGCTGCCTCACATCTTTAATCACGAGTTAAATATAAAACCACTGCACACAAAGATTTTAAGTGACTTTTCCAATGTAAATGATTATATGAAACATAAGAGGGTTTTTCCCCCTCATTACAGGACTGACTTAAATACTTAATTTTCAGGAATTGAAGTAAAAAACCCATTAAACTCAAAAGCTTCCTTGCACTAGAAGTACATAAGAATCAAAATAGAAAGTTAAAATCCTATGATCACCAACAGCAATAGAGTATTTCCAATGAAAGTAAATTGCTGAAATTATAGCAGAGATATGAAGAGTCAAAAAACAGTGTTACCATTCTTGCATAATGCTGTCCACCGGTACAAATCATTTCCCAGCTATGTGTTTTAGTGTTTTAGACCAAAAGTTAAGCAACTGTGAGGAAGGTACATGGTGAATCCCATTCCTTCAAGTTCCAAATCTGCTCAAGTGCTCAAATCTGCTCAAAACTTTCAGTTCTGTTTTCCCCCTCCTCAACTCTGCTTACTTTACAGCAGTAATAGAGCCCAGTGGGCTACTATGTGCACACCTTCTGCAGGGACTGTTCCCCATAACAACAGTGCGCTAAGCCAAAACAGTGGCAATTCAAACAAGTTTCTGGATGCTGAAGAGCCAGATTTTAACATGACCCATTTAAAGGGAGAAAGGAAATAGATGACAAAGACAAATATGAACAGCTTAAACTGTTATAGCAGAAAATATTAATATAATACCCGCACTACATATCTAAAAGCAGCCCAAGGTGAAAGAAGGAATGCAATTAAACTGCCTCTGAATCACCAGCTAAGGACGGGAACGGCTCTAGGTATCAATCCCTTGTACATGCAAAACAAAGCCCACGTGCTTGGCGTTGAGTTGACTGAAAGTATTGACGTTACAGAGCAGTAATCCAGTAATCCTTGGGCCACATGGAAGCTGTACGGGAGGTTGACATTTAGCTTGCATTTATTTTTAGTGACAGAAGCACCAATGCCATACTTTATTTCTGCTGTTGCATTGTCAGCAAATGCATGTCGGTAAGCCTCATTAGAAGGCTCACTGTGCTATCGCCTTGAGAACTTGGTCCACAATGTGCAGTTTTAAAGGCAAATTAAAATTATTTAAGATGACAACATTAGAGAACAGCCAAGTAAAAACGTAATATTTAAGAAATAAAAGTTAAGAAACATTTCCCTTTGTCAGACAAAGGGAAAGGTTAGCCAGAACTGTAACTCTAGGTCTCTGCTGTGTGCAGCAAGTAAACTCAAGAGGTTTTCAGTTCCGATTCGCCTCCGCAGCCTTTGAAGACTGAAAGACAATCCACTTAGGAGTTGAGGATAAACTCTTAAAAGAAACAAAAGTGTAAGATATTCGAATTCTCTTATTCTTCTAAACCAGCGAATAGCATCCATTCCCAAAGTGAGTCATGCAATGACAGTATGAAATGCCAGCCAGGCGTGGGAGCAGTAAATAACTACACATCAAAAAGCACCATGGCAAGAAATGGACTATTATGTGGGAACTGACACACAGTCCTTAGGTATTTTACGCTTTTAGTCCTAAAACTGCTGAAAGTCATACTTTGTAAGAATACATCAGATTTCAAAGGAAATTCTTTAAAAGAAAGTGATTGAGGCACTTCAGTTTGTCCATCAGAACAGGAAGCTAAATAAGCCAGTCCATAAGCAGCTGAAGTATTAGAATCTGATACAGGAACATGAGTTAGAATAGTATCTAGGACACTTGCTAGATACTGATGTTGATGTTGACCACTTCTTTTGAAGGTTGATGCACTTCTGAACAGGTCTAACAACCTGGGAGCTGAGCGGAGCTGTGGTCCCACCAGCAGTACCCTTTCCCAACCACAGACTGAGAGATACAGGTCCTGTTTATCCACTTTTCCAACTTCATAGCTTTTGTCCAGCAACTGATAGGCCATACTAGCCCAAGCATTACACCACGTTTGAGCAGATGTGTGCAAGCTCTTTAAAGATTACCACAAAGACCTGTATAAAGTGGTTTCAGACACAGGACAGCTCTAAGTAGGAGCAACTTCTATCAGTCCTTCAGCTTTGCCACTAGCAGGCAGCAGTGCAAGTTTCCACCTTACTGGAGGGCATCTTGCCTCCTCTCCAAATACCAGTTTTGTCATAAATCTCTTTTGGAAGACACGGGAACTAAATAGCAAATACACAGCACTGCTTAGTACAAGTGGTACATACTCAAGACCTCTGACCTTTCTTAGTGGACCTAGAAAATAGTTTATTTGTTCCAATAATCTAAAATCTTCAGTTCAAATGTTTACAAGATTACAAGGGCAGTGAGTCGCTCTAGAGTGAACAAAATCTTTCTAGAATATACATGGCATGAAGTTTTAGTCTGTTGGTTCATGATTCTATTACAGTTAAGACAGCAGCCTGCACAAGAAGCATTCATGAAATTTCCAACCAGCCTAGAAGGCCAGTCTCATCTTCCCCACTAAACACTATGCAGAAAGCAGAAACAGACCACTACTTTGCCACAAAAATTAAAGTCACACGTCCCTTTGGGTGACTGATGACCATGATTCCTGCAAAAACCAAAAGTCCCTTTCTACTTCTGTGGTCTCCTTACCTTACAGATGCAATTATGCAGCAAACATCTTTGCTCACATGTTTTGAAAACAAAGCAAAGCAAGAAAATATAGCAATGTCTGTCTGTCTATTTTGGCAGGAATTCAGGCTTACAAGAAACATTAATACTTTCACCAAAATGCATATTTGTATAGCTAAAAGAAAACACACTAAAATAGAAGAGTGGTAACTCAAATTATAATAGCAATTGTTTGTAAGAAAAATCTTGTCTATGTAGTACTAAGGTCACAAAACTGACTTAATCATTGTTGAAATAGTCCATCCCTACTGTAAGTTCAGCAATTATTGTCCAATAATCATAAAAGAGGGTAAATCGATATGCTGATTAAATTATTGGCATCTCTTCTAATTTCATCTGGTGTATGTCTTCTGCTTTAGTCTAAACAACTTATTCAAGCCTTCTTTAGACATAGGTTCCCTTCACTGTTAAAGGACACTGAAAATTAATATTATGTCAAAGATTTAGTTTGTAGTCTCTCATCTGATCTAGTTTCTGTTTTCTCACCTTCCCAGTGAATTAAACTTAAGCATAACCTCCAATCCTTATGTAGCATATTTTAATATAAATAAGCAAAAAAGCCACAGGCAAAGTAAATATACTCTAGCTAGTCTCTTGAATAACAAAATACTGGCATTTTTCTTACCGTTTCCCACGGGGATAGTGTCGTACATATTCGCCCACATCATGAGCAGCTACAGCCAGCACCTGTGGGTCATCAGAAACTTCCAGAAGTTTTGTCAGGATTCTAGGAAAGGATTTGAAACAAGTCCAAAGTTTTGGTTTGAGGTTTGTTTTTTTTCTGGGGAGTGGTTCTTCATTGTTGTTTCTGTTAAATCACTAATAAAGTAACAAAGCCTGTAACCATTAAAATGACCAGTCACCCAACAGAAAAGCTAGAATAGAACTTTTTCCAAACTTGCAGCTGCACTTAAAACAATGGAGAACTTACCCTAATTAACAGAACTATTTAAAGCATTCACTAGAGTGACTTTAGTGATCCACATGTACAAATACCTATAACCAAGGTTTGCAGAATATCTGGGGGGGTTTATATATATATTGGCTTTAAGACCAACAGGTTTGAGTTCAAGGTAAGTACTAACCAAACATACAAACATTTGTAGACTCAGACAGGGGTGGGACACAAACACAAAGCCCACACAAGCCAAACAGATGCTGCTGCTTCTGTTATACAATAGAACCCAGTTGTGCTTGCATGCTCTTCCCAGCTCCTGCACTCAGGATCCTGCACTATGGATTCAGAAAGCAGTAAAGCCACATCGCTCGTTGACACAAGAAGGCGGGTATGACAAGCCTGCTATTTATCAGCATTTCCCCCACCCTATTCCTCCCCTCACAACAGTAGCCTTGCTCAATACAGGATAGAAGGACAAGGAGGGCAGAATTTTATGCAGAACACTGTTACACAGAGTTATTTAAAAATTCAAAGGCTTCCTAGCAGTTGAGAACAAAGCAGCACACCAAGTTCTTTGGTTTGTGCATCTGTGAACTTCTTTCAGTTCAAGACCATCACATCAACTTTATGTCAAAAAAACATCATGCATTCAGCTAACTGTTGCGGTCTAAAACAGTAGTTTGAGTTTGTAATTCAAAGACTGAAATGATGAAAGCTATACCTTGTAATTGACTCCAATTTCATATATTAGTTATTTTGTTAGCATGAACAGAAATACAGAGCTGTGAGAATTAGAAAACAGTTTCTCAACTCTTAATATTGTCTGCATTTTTTAATTAAGTAGTTTAATCAGTTTTAGTGGAAAACAGCTATCAGTAACACTGTTCTTTAGCCAGTAATGAGAAGGGGTAAAAATAATGACACAGATATAAAGATTAGGGACTAATAATAAGTTTAAAAGGTAAAAGTTTAAACATAAAGATCACTGGAAAGTTAAGATACATCTGCACTTGGTGAGATGACAAACATGTTGTAATCACAGAAAGTCAGTAAAAAGTTGAAATAGGTTGGTAGGTTAAAAATTCAACTGAAATGAGAGAACAAACATTCTGGTAAAATTAGATTGCCACAGCCACTGCCTCCCTAGAGGCCAGAAAGTGATACATGAAGCACTTTTCATTTTAAAAGAGCTCCTAATTTGGACAATAAGTAGGAGCAGAACTTTGAATCATAACATTAATCAGAAGACACTGAAGATCCGTACAATACTGTTGAACAAAATACAAGTCCAGCATTAGAAGTCCATGCTTCAGAAGTCAACAATGGTGGTGTGCAGGAGAAAAGAAGAAAAAAAAAAGTATGTTCAACAATAAGCTTAGAGTTATAAAACAAGCAAGCTGACAGATAAGGAAAAATAAAATTATGTGGCTTGAAGCAATGAAAGGATTGTCTGTCAAATGCCTTACAATGCAAAAGAAAAGTTCTGAGCTGCAAGAATCTCCCCACCACATTGAGGGGGGTGTGGGCTGGTTATTATGGTTTAGGTTTTTTTGTTTGTTTGTTTTGTAGAAAGTGGGGGTGTTTTTCTTACAGGAACTATTGCAGATCACCGTCTCTGAGGTAGCACAAGCACAGTAAATTTACCAACAGTCCCAGAACTAGGAGAGATGAATACAGCAAAACATTGCAATTGCTACAGGAAATACTAAACCCCAACATGAGTTTCAGGTTTCAGTTGGCAGCATCTTAAGTTTTTAAATCCATAAGCCTACAAATGTAGCAATATGGCCTCAGGAAGGAATTAATTAAGACTTATTTTGGTGAGGTTTCAGGGCAGACTGAAATGCTAAAAAAAAAGCTAAGGATTAGCTTGCTCTTGCTATACCTACTAACATCTCACATACTACACTCAACTTTCTGATTTCTCTTAAGTCTGGCACTTAATGGGCAAATACTGAACAGGAAGAACACCACATATTATCAGTTAATGACAACACAGTTAAATAACTAAGAGCTCCTACAAACTATTGAAGACCTAAACATCTTTTGAGTACATACTTTCAGAAGTCAACAAATAACTCCTTGACTCCAAAACGGAAGATGAGCTTCAGCTTCACTTCATCTAATGATCTACGTACACCAGACACATCACCAAGAAAAAACAAGACAGACTGCAACGTAATGCAGCAAGTCAGATTTTCCATGGAACAGTACCACAGCTTCCATCCCCAAGTATTCAAGACAGGAGTTCATTACTTCAATCAACAACACCACCACATAACACAGAACAGACTAAGGTACGGTAAAAACATTTTAAATTACATCAATTAGTATAGCTGTTTTTCAAGCAAAAGCATGAGGAGAGTCAATAGCACAAATCTGCATGCAATTAACCTCGAGATATTCCTTCTATCATCATCAATACATTTTGACTAGTAAAACCAAATAAACAATTCTGCTTTTTAGCAAAACAAACCATAAGTAAAGAGTAAAGACCATACATTCTAAGAACAGCAACAAGTTCTAACTTGCTTTCATTCTTCATTATGTTGAAATGCAAAACCTGTACTACATACAAGTTCACTTAAACACAGAAAATATTAAAAAAAAAAATGATTCAAGGCTTGAAAACTTACTTGAGTAGTTCATAATTCTTCTCATTCAGCCTTACAGCATTCTCCCTCCAAAATTTCTCAGATTTGTGTACAGGACTCCACTCCAGTCTTCCTGACTTGAGCTCAGAACTGTACTCATCAAAGGAGCTGCAACACAAAAGACCTAAATGAAATAGTGACTAAGCTTCTACAAAGAGAGTTTGCACCATGTGCCAAAGCCTATCCTAAAACAGACAAAGCTGGAGCACAGCTATGACACATTTGGAAGTCACATTTCTTTAGAGCATGAGACATGTTCCCTGTCTCACTCAGAGTTCAACACTTTAAAAATAAGGAAAGGCATGAAAGGCAAGAGAAAAATGTTTTTTCAAACATACCCCTCCATTCACCCAAAAACACAATTCCCAAAGGGAAAAAAAAAAAAAAAAAAAAAAAGAGAAAGAGGGAAAACCCAAGCCACATAA
This sequence comes from Microhierax caerulescens, assembly GCA_035590215.1. Taxonomy (NCBI): domain Eukaryota; kingdom Metazoa; phylum Chordata; class Aves; order Falconiformes; family Falconidae; genus Microhierax; species Microhierax caerulescens. The sequence continues at coordinate 47,094,939 of JAVJGJ010000037.1, read as the reverse complement.
CCACAGTATTAAGAAATGTAACTGGCTATTTTGCCTGTTTTCTAGGTTTTAATTTCCCCAACCGAGGATCTCAGTCCTTTCCTTTTATCCAATTAAACCTTGGACATGAACTTTAACATGCAGTTCAATTTATACACAAGAGCAAGAACCAGGTAAACACTAGCAAAAACTTGACTTAATCTGGACAGCAAAATGTATTCTAATAGGGTAGTCTTCAAACTTAGACAGGAACTCCTACAAGATCCCTCTGAAGTCCTTTAAGAATTTATCAGTTACAAAGATCACATAGCCAAAAGTGAAGATTTCTTTTCTATTCAACATGTAAATACCCACTTAGAATACTAAACTTTTATATACAACTAGCATGCCTGTACACTCTACTTCATCAACTATCATTTATGTATTATAACTGTATATTATTTAGCCTTAAGTTTTGCCAACATTTGTATAATTGCATTTTTTTAAAGTTCACACTGCAAATCATACCTAAGGTCCTGCACGCTCTCACCAAGCTTGTCCAGTAGAAACTTGATATCTTCACTTATGTCTTCATCATCATATTTCTGCTGATCCAAATTCTCTAGCTGCTTTAAAACTTTACACTGAATCATGGCAAGAGCATATTCTTGGCGAGTTTCTCTCTCAGTAGATTTCTCTAACAAATTCTAGAGAAGTGAAAAATTGATTTATTTTGTTTTAAGAACAGACTACTTTGAAACAATGTGGTATTTTTAAGAAATTCTTATTGACTCTTTTTAATTTAGTGACAAAATTGACCACTTCCCAAAATAATCTTTCAAAGTAGTAAAGTATGAGTCTACAACACAGTAGCAGCTTTACACCTACATTTAGTAGCATAAATTGCCTAGGACTGACCTTTATTACACTAGAGGAGTATTCAAGTACTCCTATCAGTCACTGCAGCAAATGAACTTTTTTAAAAAAAAGAAAGAAAAAAGAAAAGGCTCCGACTTGCAAGGTAGAAATAATACAACCACATATGCTGAAAAGCACCACCACCTAAGTTTAGGTCACTTAGACCTTCTTCTTCCTAAATGGTATGCTACCTCAAATACTACAAAGTATTAATTCCTCGCTAAACACATTTTCCACATCAAATTGGGCTGATTACAAAGACTATTGAAAGAAAAAGGGCAGCCTTATAACCCAAATCCCAGATTCTCTCCCAGATTCTCATAAACAACTGCTTTTATCCAGGATTATAATTTTAGCTTTCTGTGCAGCAATAGCATAAAGCAGGAAAGCCTTTAAAAAAAAAAAAAACCAACAAACAAAAAAAAACCAAAACCCACACAACCATACACAGCCTGAAGTCATCTTTCCAATCTTCCCAACTCAAGAGTTACCATCTGGATTAGATCAACTTCTTTTGAATTTGGGAATATTCCAACTAGACATTTTTATTCAAACAGAAGCTTATTGGTAAGACTGGAATTACAAGCACAGAATGTAACAGTCAAGTTCCAATGTAATTTATTCATTACAATTCTACTCGATTTATTCAGCTTTAAATTATGTTGTTCAACGCTAGCCACCTGCACTTTTTGATAAAGCTGAAAACATGAATTCCATATAAAAGAGAAAGTCTTTAATAAACATGTATTCATACAAATAAGCCTTAGTATCTACCAAAAATAAGCAATGAATCCACACAGAAGGAATCTGACTGCACACTCATTCTGTGTAACTCATTCATTTGTAACTCACAAAAGTTACACTTAAGGTTTCTAAGATATCAAACATCATATTAGTCAGACAGAACACTGCAAATAAACATTAAAACTTGCATACTGAAAATAAGTCATATTACTGCTTTTAATGGCCACACACAATTAGCTTTAAGGTGGAAAAAATCCCATCTCGGTAAGAGAACCGAAGTAAAAGGTAATTTACAGTGAGTAATGCTAAATCACTTAAAGGTGCTAACAACAGCAAAAGAACAAATATTGAATCTTAAAAGACAAAATTCAACAAGCTCAAGGAACAAGTACAAAGAGTACAGGAACTCTTTGGAAACTAAGAGAATTATAGGCAGATGTGGAAACTACTCCCTATCTCATACCATAGTGAGATATTCAAGCCTTTTATAGTGAAACTGAAAGGATATGTTATGGAAGTAAAAACACGAACACATGACTAAACAGAACGGATCAGTAAACTACTCTGTGATTAAAAAAAGTCTTCAGGTATAAATTGAGTTAGAGGTAGGAAACAGACATAAAAGACAATAAAAGTAAGACAAATGAGGAGAAAACAATTTTAATACTCAAAGAGAGAAAGTAATTGATTCAAATTAGACAGAAGCACCCAATACCTGTTGCTTTACAGGAAAAAAATTGCATTACACACTTCAGGCAATCAACTTGTCAAAGAAGTGAAACAGGTCAAATTAGGAGAAATCAAGTAGTAGAGAGTATGTATGCAAGTTGTCAACACTCATGGCACACCTTCAATAATACACAGGCAGCAGGGATGATCTGGAGAATCCTCAAACCTAGTCCTTTATGCCATTCACTTTTTTTTTCCCCATAAGCTGATACTGTTGGCCTTGCATACAGGAAAAGGTAGCGGAGGCAAAGTAGCCTTATTTTAATTTTGCTTCAGAACTCAAGGGGTCTGGCTTCTAATTTCTAAAATGCTATTTCCTGGCTGCCAGTTTATTACCTCATTTTCATGTCAACCACTAGTTTTTAAAGTTGGAGAAAGAAAACAGCCACGTTTTTTTCCCCGGTGCTTGTAACAGAACCATCTCATTCTTTCTTAGCCTTTATTTATTTAAATAACTTGGCTTCGTTTTAGTATGTTTTGCAAGAGGAGACAAAATCTAAGAACTAGCAATTATTTTTTTTATCTTTTATAACCTCAGAATTGGAAGAACTGTATATAAGCTCCTCAACTTTCTTCCTTCCCCAAGCTGTCTTGCTATACATCCCTGCTTAATCCTAACGTTAAGAACCTAAAGAACACTGGAACATCTACAGAGCCCTGCACAGTAAGAACAGGCCCTACCGAACCTCGCACCACTGACCTCCTTCAACACGATAAACAGCATATTCTTCTGACCTACCTTATCCAGAAATTTTTCAAGTGGCAAATGCTTTTGGCTGGAGAGACCATTTAAGTCACAGAGTAAACATCTTCACACAGTTCATTATCGCTCATCAGCAGTCAGTAAGCAGCAATTCCCCTCCCCCTATCCTAATTTGCTTCCAACACCTACTACTAGAACACAACAGCCAAAACGAAATAGTTTCCAAGATCTACATCTATTCAAGATACAAGCCCTGTTTTAAAACAGGATTACAAGTTGTTGCAGCATTCTTGTATTACATACAAGACACTTAGCAAGCATGCACATAAAACTATGTGCACATGCACATTTAGCATCCATGAACACAAACTGGTACTCTCACAGTGAAAACATCAAGCCCCCATACTCAGTTATTCCAGATTACTTTAAACAGGACCAATGATTTTCAGGTAACATGGACACAAGTCAACCATCACTCTTACATGGATATTCTCATTCATCTTGACAGAGCCATCAAGAAAAGATTTTTGGACTGCTAGATTGAAGTAATTTCTAAGCCAGTCAGTTGGACAAATGTAGATGTGTTCCAAATAGTACCTTTTATTTAAAGTTTCATAAGGCAAAACTTATCATGTATTATTAACTATACCATTTTATACTAGTACCAATAGAAAAAAGAATCTTGAACTAAAGAAGGAAAATCATTGGTGACTGTGTTAACATAGGGGTTTTTTTTAGTCAACCTTATTTTAAAACGACATTAAACAGCACACACCTATTGCCTGTAGCAAAACTCAGTTCACCACAAAAAAAAAAAAAAAAAAAAGAAAAAAAAAAAGAAAAAGAAAGAAAGATAATTAGGCTTTCAATCCAGTTTACTGATACAGTCTAGCAGAAACAGCTATGGATCAGCAACTAGGATGAGACCTACTCACTGGAGAGAGAAGCTCAGTGTGATTGCAGTTCAACAGATACTTTACCCGAAATGCTGCAAGGATGATTCTAGTTACTTTCTCTTTGACAGATTCTTGAAGAATATCTGACAGCACTGGAACAATATTATACCGACGGAGATATTCGCACATTTGAGGACTAAACGCCAGCAGCCACACACAGAAAATCATCTGATACTGGAGCTGGAAGCCACATTTGTTGCTCAAGACCCCCATGATACTGAAAAATTAACATAGTATACATTTAATTTTTACATAATGACTGCATAGATTGCATTACTCCACCCTGAAACATTAAAAGAACACTAACAGGAACTTATTGGAAAGAGCTGCTGACTATGAATACACAACACATGCTTCAGGGTATCCTGCATCAGTATTTATCATTATACAAGCCGCTTGTTCAGAAAGTTGTCTTTTAAAGAGAGTTATTTTCTCCTTAGCCTTACAGCCATAAAGCAGCTTTTCCCATGTGAACTGAAATGTTACTGTGTCCATATTCAGTTTCACCAAGACACTTTTTCTACTGGCATATTTAGAGCATTATTTGCTCTTCTAGGAGAAACAGACATTGCTACTCCTACAGAGTAAAGAAAGAGGAGAAGCAAAAAACCACAAGAAAATATATACAAATTGAACTTGCTCCCCTAACTGTATCTCTCCACAGAAGTGTCTGAAATGAGCAATGGTAGTCATTATTTAACAAGCAAGTTTTCAGAAAAAAGCTTATAGATGTAACACATCACAGATATACAAAGCACTGCTGGAGAAGAAATATCGCAAGATCTCCAAGAAGAAATCATGCCACAGCTTTGTTCAGCTGAAGTTTTGAAAGTTTAATAAGTAATTCCATGCCAAAATAGCTAACCCAATGTAAAAGAAAAAAGTATCTACTTTCAGGATCATTACTATCAAAATTAAGACAAAATCAAACTTGTTGAAATGCAGACTTATTGTAATGCTTTCATAGCTTATTAGAGAGCTTCCTTGGTGAAAAAGTTTGTTTCAATAGCGTCATCTTGACACACATGAACATCTTTTGAACTTTCACTTCACTGACAACTTTGACAAGCACAAATCATATAGCCACCATCCCCAACAGAGACATTCATGGCAGAAAAGCTACTTATAGACAAACATTTTTTAAGTAAAATGAGTGACAACACCCTAGCCTCATGCAGAGCTATTGATAAAGATAACATGGATTAAAGAATGACCTACTTAAAGCCAGGGGAAGGCGTGTGGAATTTTGAGCTTAGCTCTAGAACATGTTTCTCCTTTCACTAATTTTTTCAGACTGAACAACTCCAAACTGAATGACAAGTAAGACTAGCAGAAACTCATTTTGTTAGCCCTTGTTCTATTAAATAAAAAACAAAGCATCTTCAGCTGAAGATAAACAGCTATATTCCCCTTCAGATATTTATTTAAGCAGTTCTTGAAGAACGAAATAGCATTTAAGCCTCAACATTGGTACCTATATCTGCAAGTTTCATTTGTTTATTTGACTGTAGTAATGTTTGAAACCAAAGAGGTTTTGTACTCAAACAGAGCAGCTGTCTTTTGCAAGAGAGTTCTATTCCAAAAGAGGTCACCATGGAACATGCTATTGTAAGGGCCAGTATATCCATATAAATTGAAATAAATGCTCACCAATTTACTCCATCTGCTTCTACCCATGCAAAGCGGTATTCATTGACCCTGAGCATCAGCTGCAGACATCCAGCAACACATTGTACATACTGGGAACTCTGGGTGAAAAGAACACATCACTTCTTACAAGAGTTAGGCATTAAGTGCTGAAGTTCAGTTTTCCAAACTAGGCTTACTGGCATATTTCAACACACATTTCTTCAGTGACACTTTCAAGTTAAACAGGCTCACTCTTACAATGCCTTACATCCCCCTATTTTAAAAAAAAAAACAAAACAAACAAAACAAAAGAAAAAAAAAACCCAAACACCAAAAAAAATGCACAAAAGAAGAAAAAAACCCCAATCTCTTAATAAAAGGTGGGAAGAAAAATGTAAATGGAGATGAGTTCTGAATAGGAAAGAATTATTTTGCAAGTGATACCATTAAAAAAAAAAAAACAAACCAGATTTTTATAGCCCATGTGAACACGCCTTCTTTTGTTATCTATAAATCAAGGCTGACTTCTATTTGATTATACTGCCAGAGACCTTTCACCCACAGAGTCAATTGTTATTCCATTGAGCAAAATTCAGGAAATACAATCAGCAAACTGGTTACCAAGCTTGAAGAAGTTTGCTAGAGGTCACTGTGGGAAAAAGGAATCTTGAGTTCAGGTTCTTCCCATTCCTGTTCTCCAACTCAAAACAGCAGTGGTATCATTACAACTATATATTTTCCTACACACGTGCCACATAGCAAGTACCATGCTTATAATGAGATGTATATTTATAAAAAAAAAATATCATTAGAAAAATGAGTATGCAGACTTATCTTCAAAGTTCAGCTTTGCATTTTAAATTTTTTCTTTGTTTCATTAGAAGTTTAGCACAGTATACTGCGCTAAGAAAAGAACAAAACTTGCCCATCAGGAAAACACCGAGAGATGCACCACTGAATTCTATTTTCATTCAGCCTCCTATATGTAGTGTCTCAAAGACAGGATCATTAAACAGCTTTTCATCTCTAAAAGCATGTTATTTTCTGCACAGTAACACATAAGATGGGCTGCAGTTCAAAAATGGGGTTTGGCCAACAAATCGTGCCTCCCACTACAGCAACAGAAAGATCCCAAGGTATAACAGAAGTTGCTTTTTTTATTTCCTCTCTTCTTGCTCAGCTTCTGGTATTACCTTTGCTAATACTCAGGTATGCTGCTGATGAAGTGTTAGGATTTTTTCCCTATAAGCCTTGGAAAACCTTATGGTAGATCACTTGCATAATACAAAGTCAAACCTTTCAGACATCTAATGGAGTGAAGAGCTTAGGCAATCCCTCATGAAGGGAAAAGAGAAGTGACAATAAACAGAATTTAAAATAAAGATGAATTCATTCTGTGTCTCTCATCAGAGATTAAGACCTTTAAGTAAAAATCGAATCTGAACATCTAGGCCCAAATCATCATACAGAACATTCATTTCCCTGGGGTAGGTATTCATTCATTCTCACACACCATCCAATAAAAAAAAAAAACAACCAAAACCAAACTAGTTATAAACACAAAGATAGCCTTCCCACCCCATATAATGTATTAATTTACATCATCCAATTGCATCGCCATACTGTGTACCACCAAACTTAGAGTCTTCTTTTTAAAGTCACAAAAGCATCCTCTTCCAACACTATTATAACTGAAATTTCATAATTGATCCCAGTCCTTATTTCCTGTGTAAAACGCTACAACTGCATTTCCAATTTACTCTGAAATAAATTAGTCAGGACCTGCTTGGAATTCTCACACAAGCTAGATCTGAAATCAGAACATTAACGAAGTCAAGACAATACTTACCCAACTTAATTATCCTAGAACATATCTGCACTACCAGTTCTGCTGCTTTTGGACCCTGCAGTTGTACAGTACATCCATGCAGTGCTGAAGTACAATGAATACACATTTCTAGGCAAATTAGAAGAGCTCACAGCTCCGTAACGAGTGGTGTTGAGTGCTGCACTATTTACTCTCTTAAGGCTATATGACAGAGGGCTGTCAGCCTAACAAAACCTAACAGTACGGCACACAGAACTGCACATGAAATACTGAAATACTTCAACTTCTATGCTCAGGCTGTAATTTTACTCCCTATCCATAGCCAATGTATAACAGCCTTTCATCTCTTCTATTTTAAACTCCAGTCAGGTGGTAATTTAAGAAGCTTTTCTCTACAGGAAGCTTACGCTTTAAAGCAATGAGTACATTTAGAAGAAAAACAAATTCCAGGTTCATGTTTAAGCCTTCTGAGAAACTGAAAATTTCCAAGTTGCAAAAGGAACAAAAACCCAAACTGAATACTACTCCATACTCAAAAGCTATGATAAACTGCCTCACTGTGCCACAAAAAAAAAACTGTGCTGCTGCAGTTTATCTCCAAGCTCAACAGCCACTACAGCTGTATGAAATTTAGTATAAATAAATACAGATGCAAAAAGAACAGTTCATTTTCCCCTGAACTCAAAACTAATGAAATATGAAAAGCTTACAGCTTTGACAGCACTTGCAACTTCATACTACAGAAGTTCAGGAGCAATGTCAGATCTAATATCCAACATGCTCTTTCTAAATTCTGCATATCACTAGAGCCAAAAGCTTCTTAGTTTCATGTTTATTCTACAAGTCCAACAGTTCAGTGCTAAACAGACAGTATTGTTCAAATATTAAATTAATTCCATATAATCTTCTTGGTTTTAAATAGCGAGAATGCTAGATACATCTACAGTTTTAACAACCCAAACCAACTTGTAAAAGACATACTTCCACTGCCAGCATTTTCTGTGAAATTAGTGTTTTAAAAATACTTGTTTCTTGGCGCCATCACCTGGCACTCTATTGTACAGTTCTGATTCCAAGTACTTTCTACTGACACCAGAACAGCTCTGCACCTTAATCTGAGGAGTGGCTATCACCTGTCCAAAATAGCAAATTGACAGATTTCAAAGATATACTCACATCACTTGTAGAGACTGCTCCTGCTTCCACAGAACCCCCCGTACCACGTAGTTTCTAGAAAAAAAAAAGTTTAAAACCAGAACTGTCCTGCACACTTGCAGAACAGTTATTACCAAGTTTCTTTCAATTCTCCAATCTCTCTAATCAAAAAAAGAAAAGTTTAACAACGTACTAGATACTTTTCCTGCTCAATACATTATAATTATTTATTTCCCACTCACACTCCATCATGTCTAGAAGAATATGCTTGGAGCTGATCCTGGTATACTGTTTTAATTTGGTTTTTTTAAAGTATGGATTTCCTCAAGACTTTTATCCATCTTCATCTTAGAATTTGAAAACTGTTCTCTTGATTATTTCTGAAGGAACTCCCAACTTGAGGATTCTTCTTCCAGAGAAAAAATAAAACAACTTTTTAATAAACCCAGTTTGGAAAACTATGAAAAATATACCATTATTAAACATACTGAATGCTTCTCTGCTCTCCAGAGTCCACTTCTGCTACAACACTACCTTAAAGAATGACAAATCACTGGGGTTTTGTAAGTATTAAAGAAAGACTCTCCAAAAATGAGTACCAAGGAGAATGATTCATCTTTGAAGGACAAAGCAGCAGTAAGCACTTTATACTGAGCCTAATACCATAAAAATACTGTCCAATAAGTCAGCATTTCATTTCAAGCGACAAGGCTAAAAAGCTTTGTACTACAGTAAACTGGAAAAAAAGTTTTGATATTCACTTCCTGTTGCCATGTGATTTATCTTCCCAGCAAAAAGCTGAGAAACAATACAGGGAGACAAAAACCCCTCATTATACATTTTCTTCATCCAAAAGAAAACTTAATGTTAACCAATAGAAAAGGAAAAAAGTCTTTTTTTTATTTTTAACTTGCATCTTAAGGACTAGAGTAGAAAATATAAACCACTATTCAAACACATAGTTTTTAACTTAGAGGATACTTAGCTTTAAAAATGACACAGCAAAATTTAACTTTAGAAAAAGAAAACCAAGAACGTACTCCTTGTTTGAGTGTCTACATATTCAAATTCTTGAAAAAAGTTTCCAAAGTCAGTGTAACATTTAAACAGAAGTGGCTTTTTACCTGTGAACTGAGCTGAGTTTTAATCCAGTTGAAATAGTAATTCAAGTCACTGCCTTCCATAAGTTCCCTCCCCCAAGCAGCCAGTTTGGCAATAATTCTTGCTGCCTGGAAAAGAATGCAACAAACAGATTTTTCAAACACAGTTGTAGAGTTCAGCGAGAGATCCTATAAGCTCTGGAAACCAAGTTTATGAAAAAGATGGCCCCTGACATAAGATGTAAGATGAAAAGATGGCCCCCTACCTGTTTTCAATGTAAGGGACTCTTCATGTCTAGTAATTTTGTTTCTTCAGCTTTCTGCTGTTTCTGCCTCCTAGTAACTGGTATATTTCCACATTATCAGATAGCTGTAGCTGATGAAGTTTGCAAGGCATCGACACAGACACAAAACAAGGTGGAGGGGAGCTATCAATGGGCTACTGCTGAAGGACACCATTACAGTCAGAAATCCAGTAACAGTAAGATGATTAATGGCCTAACATATACACAAGCAGACTTACTTTAAGCAACTACAGCATATGCCAACACAAATGACTGCAAAGTATTTAAGTTTTTTTGGACTTAATCTGAAGCAAGTCATCTTCAAGGAGAGAAGTTGCAAGGCCATAAAAAGAAGAGCAGAAGGGAAGGTAGAACTTAAGAATGAAGTTGAGGACTAAAAACACATTAAGAATTTCCATGATGGCACAGAACAAGGGTGTATTTCTATGCCAGTCTTTCCAAATTATGCTTGAAATAACTCTACATTGCAGCCTACAGCTTATTCACAGAAACATCTGAACCAGCTTAAAGAGGCAGTCTAACCAAGAAACTACTGAAGTAGGGGTTTGTTTGTCTGCATAATGCTTCATGATGCAGTGAGTATTCCAGGCACCTTTCTACTATACTGCATTCAGAGGTGTGGCACCACCACCACTGATTCCTAGAGGGATTAACAGTGAGAATTTGGAACAACGACCTCTACACTGAAATGCATCAAATCCACTTCTGAATGCAGCCAAGTAACCCTATGAAATCCTTTCAGCTTTAAAAAACTGAGATAGTAGGTCTCTAGCTTACCGCGCTGCCATTTCTAGCTACCTTGCCCGTGAACGAGAGACCATTCATGCCTAGCAGAATTTGAGCCTGAACACAGAGGACAATATTTTTTATCTGTCTATGCAGATGCAACAACGTGCCATCAAAAGTCTTCCAGTGAGCACAGTAAGGAAGAAAAAAAGGAAAACCAACAAAAAAACCCAAAAACCTAGAATTTTGTTTTGAAAACATTCATGTGCTTGTAAAAAGTATGTACTAAGAGTACTAAAAGGCATAAAGAGCAAACTTAGTGTTTTAAAGTGGATTCACATCATGTGAGGTTCTGTGTGATTTATAAAATAATTTATTTTTGCAGTACCTGAAGAAAATAATATCTGCACAACACATCTGTGAGCAGAGAAATGCTGGACAGACATTTCTATGCCACATATTTGAAAGCCACCATTCTAGGGAGACTAATTAGTTTGCACTGGAAGGGTCTAAAAATTACACTTTCACTGCACACTCAAGAAGTCAATACTGTCTGAGCTTGCTCAGACTGCACTTTTGTAGTCTTCAGCAGCAATGCCAAACCAAAAAAAAAAAAAAAAAAAAGAAGAAAAAAACCACACACACACCCCAGCAAAAAAACTCCAACAGCTTCCTCCTTCAGCTGCACCAAGTAAACTGATTCCATGGCCATGCAGTGAATCCGTCAAATTCAAAATAAATAAATACACAAAATTCAAGCTTGCCATTTTTCTTGAAAACAGGCCAGCTCACTGTTCAAGTTGTAGTGCAGCCTCAAACAGTTGCACTGGCCACATCTAAGGGCAACATCATGACTTGCCTGGAACTCTTTGTGCCAGTACTGCCACTACAGTGTAATGCAGGCCAGGTATGTGGTTTTGTAGTTTGAGCCACTGATTTGATTCTACCACACCATGCCAATAAAGATATGCAGTGAAGACCAATTCATAGCTATGCAGTTTTCTTCCTCCTCAAACCATAATACAAGTTTTATGGCTGGAAACTATGGTCTCCATTAGGAATTTACAGTAATACAACCACATTTTTCACTCACAAGGAAAAAAACTGCTGAGATGAAATGGCCAGCTCTCACCACAAATGACAGAAGAATACTAGGAATTCCAGAAAAGTTACTCCATATACATCAGCAGCACCCTGTGGCTCAAAGCACAGCAGATACCACACATCACACATGGTTCTATTGTGTTTGGCTGGGATGGACTTTCTTCATAGCAGGCCATATGATACTGTGGTTTAGACTGGTGACCAAAACAGCACTGATAACATACCAAAGTTTTAGCTGTTGCTGAGCAGTGCTTGCACAGTATCAAGGACTTCTCTGTTTCTCACTCTACAGTGAGTAGGCTGGGGGTGGGGGCCCAAGAGGCTGAGACAACTGACCAAAGAGATACACTGATGTACGTCTGATGGCGTTGCGCGCTGCTTTAGCAACACTTCTTTTTGTTGGATTTGTTCTGGGTTCCACCCTCACTTCTTTTTTTCCCCTTGATTTATTAAACTGTCTTTATCTTCACCCATGAGTTTTCTACCATACTGATTCTCTCCTCAGACCTGCTGCAAGGGACTGTGCAAGCAACTGGGCAAGAGCTTTCCTGTCAGCCAGGGTCAACCCACCACAGCAGCAGACATTACTTCTTCTCCAGCATATCAAGTGGCATTACAGTAACTTGTGCATACGAGAGAATAAGGTTCATCAAGGTAAAGATATTTACCTTTCACAAGATGAGAAAAATTCTACTATTTGTACAGCATGAGGTATGTTGACTGGCATTGTGACAAAAGTTATTTTTCTAGTTATGTCTTACTCTGCTTAAATAATTCTGAAATCCTCCCTTTTCTGAGCCTTTAAAATCTTTAAAATCTCCCAGAAAAAAAACCCACATCAATAAACAATGTAACTTCTTTCTAAAGTGTGGTCAAAGTGAAGCTTGTATTAAGAATGACTTATCTAGACTGCAAGAGGAAAACCTTCCAGTCCAGGTAATAGTTTACCTTCTAACTCCAAAATCTTCTAAAGAAAAATAAAATCAGCATTTTTCTCTACCATCCTCAGAGACAGGTTCATTTAAAACTTACCATATGCACAGTGAAAAGATCTTGTCGATTCAACATCGGCAGAAAATAGGACCACGCAGTGTTTTTACCACGTTTTGCATAATCAAAGAAGATACAAACACGCTGATGATTTTCCTGTAAAAATTGGGAGAGAGGAAAAGATGAGAGACCTGTAAAAGCATTCGACATAAAGCAGTTATTTGCTCCTTATTATGTTGGCGTACATTATCACAGTGTATCCTAGCTTGTAATAGCCCTTAGAAATTTTTCAGTTTGACAGTTACTTTTGGATACAGTTCATTTCAGCACTCCAACATTAAGATGAGAGATGTGGAGTGGAGGAATAAATTTTGAAACCCTAGTTATATCTCAGCACTCCAACACCTGCTTGAGTAAAAATGGATGTATCCTTTTGATCAAGCAAGCAGAATGAGAGCAACGAGAGACAAGCTAAATACTGTCATTTTCCAGAGGAACACTACCCTTCACCCAATCAAATATGCTTGAATAAAGTTCATCCAAAGTTTTCCACATATTGCTACTTCCACACAAAAGCCTGTTGTTCAACTTGGCTGCATATGCTACAACAGAAGCTAGTCCTGCCTCTCCATTCTCCATGCCTCAATGGGAAGCAAGCTCTTCTCTCCCAGATGAGGCTGTAACTGATTCTGCTGTTACCTCAGGCAACTTGCATACCTAGAAGAGGACACAGTCACCCGAAGTCTGTTCTCCAGGGCTTCTAGGCTGAACCACAAGTAGCTGCACCTGGGCACCGTGCACAGTTGCTTCAAGCACTTCACCTAATAACCACTGTGAAAAGCAGTTACTGTGGTTCTCCTTAAAGCAGACCTGAGAAGAGCCCATGCAAACCTGAAGGAGAAAGAGGAGCTCTGCTATTTCCTAATAGCCTAGAATATAGACAGTCTTCCAGAAAATCAAACACCTGGATTCTTGCTTTCCCTCAACATTTCATATACTTTCTAGCCTGCCTGACAGTAAGTTTTCATTCTAAAGAAATGTCTCCTCATTGAAGTCAAGCTATTACAACCACATTTACAACTCCTAGCAAGGAAGGCAAAACTGTTTGAAATGATGTAATTGGGAAACTCACATGAGAACAGTACCTCAGTCTCTACTACCCAATTAATTTAATTTTCAGACTCCCCTAGCTGAAGGGCTTTCCTCCATCAATTCCGTACCCTATTATTAACTCTATGGACCAAGAATCAGCTAAGGTGAGCCCGCTTGTTGAAATATGATCCACGAAGCACAAGATGACCTGAATGTACCCATGACCCAAACACTGGCATCTTAGTTCCAAGCAAAGCTAAGTTCAAAGCACCAGAGTTCCAACCAGCTCTTCACTGAAAGTATCAAAGTTACTGCAACACATGGGCTGTAAATTGCTGTCCTGATCACTGACTGGAGAAAGTCAGGCCTCACTAGTTAGCCAACAGTCTTAACCCTTACAGTGACTAATGTTCTATATGGCATGTGTCAAAAAACGCTCAAAAAACCCTCAAAATTTGTTGTTCAAACTATGAAATAAATAAAATAAAAAAAAAAAAAGAAAAAAACCCACCAAGACCTCAGGAACACAGTGCCTTGGTGGAGAGCCTCCACTCTCTGAGGGCTAGTCTGATGAAAAATAGCAGTTCAAGCAAATAAATTGTTGTTAGCATCCACACTTGTGCTACACAAAGCCTAGCTAAAAGGATCAAAAAATAACTAGATCAATGAGTTCAGTTTACAATATAACTAAGGAGGAGACAGGTCTGGAAGTAGAAAAGCTGAAATAATTTCAACTTGCTATCAATCAGATGACTAGTCTGGTTTGCTATTAAGGTGCAGGGTAAGGACATGAGGGCAGAAATGGAGAACTACCTACAGCCCTGGAATACATAGTGCTGCACCTTCCTAGGCAGCTCCTGACTACACCAATAAAATGAAAATCCTGAAGCTCTCACAGCAGCAGCTGAATAATTTAGCATCTATCATTTCTGAAGAAGCATAATGAAGCTCACTTGGGTGGTACTGTTACCTGCAGCAACTACAGTGCAGGATCTTAAAGATTTCATGATTAATAGACTGTGCAGTGTGACTGGGTCACTAATCCAGAAAAATTGTTCCAAGTATTTACCATATGAATAGAATAAGAAATTTTTCCTCAGGGTCTCCAGTATGCTAACACTCTCCACCTTCAGAAATGAACAGAATGGTGATGTTTTTATAAGGCAATTATCACATTAATTTCACTTCTGCCTGCCTCCAAAAGAATCTGCCTTAGAACAATGATCAAATCCGTAAGTAGAACTGCCGGAACAATCCTAGACACCCAGGCAGGCTTTTGGTGTGCTCAAAACACAGCTGATATGATTTTTACATCCTCCCAAGAAAAGCATAGAAAAGACAATAGAAGAACCACATAGTCATTACCAACACACACAAAAGCTGGTTACCGTTACCTATTACGGTTTCTAGAAGTTTCAGCTATCAATTATTTGTTCATCACATGAAACTGCAGTGACCATCCTTGCTCAAAGCAATTTTACTGAGTCAGTGGCACCACAACAGGCCATGTCCTTGAACAACTTCTCACTTAAAATCTTTGCATGTACTGAAATAAAACTACTTGGGCAAAAACAGGAGACTTCACATCCACTATTGTGGATTCTTCTGTCCATGCAGTCTGCAGGAATCCTGTGCTAAACTCACAGCCATCAGCCAATATGCTGCTTTCTGACAGAATCTTACACCCTGAAAGCGTGCAGCCAAGGGTCTATAAGGCATCACTGACAGCACACTCTACCACCTGAACATGACCAAAAGAAAAAAGTCCTGCTTCAACCTTCCCTAGCGGAGACACAGAGTATTAGGAAGGCCTGGGATGATGCTACGCAGATGCCTGCACACATGCCCTCTACACCAGCAGCCAGATAACCCTGAATAATGAAACCACACAAAACGCTGCAAAAGCCAGTACAGCCTTTCAGACCCTGAAGCAGAGTTTCTAAATTGAAAAAGGCATCCAGTTTTAAACAAAAGTAAATATATACTGTACACCAATTACCTCTGTTCTTCTGTATTGATATAAAGCCTGGACATTTAAAATTATTATTATATATATTAATATGTGTTATTATATATAATTACATATAATATTATTATTATATAAAACTAAAATTAATTAATATTAATTAACATTAAGAATTCCACATATGCCACTTCTGTGGCAGGGTAAGGCCCTGAATACAGAAATGTCAGTGCATGACCATAAAGTCAGGAAAACATGTTCATCTACACACATACCACAGAACCAATACAGCAAATAAGAGATTACTCAAAAGTACTTTCTGGGACCACCTAAAACTAATGCAATTCTTCGCGAGTGCACCAGTGAAAGCTTTACCTGTGGGGTATTAATTCCGCAACACAGGAGATGATACCAGCTATCCCATCTTGTAGCTACCAGCTATGTGCTAATGTCAAAGCTCATAAGCAAAACAAGACCTACTAACACAAAAAGTTCCAAAGCAAGGCAAGTGAAAATACTACTTTGATGGCCACTGACATGTCTCACACAGAAAATGAGACCCATTCTTCACAAAATTAGCCATGATAGAGTTCTCACACCCCAAGACAAAGTTTGCCATCAAAGGCACAAATAAAAACAAGGTGCTCCCAACCTAGCATCCTAATGAAGGAACCACACTGAGGCTCCCTTTTGTCTTCTCTGCTTCTCGATGTTTGTGTCACACTTAAGAAAAACTAAGTCTAAAGAGGAAGAGGGTTAGAGTGACAAAGCTGCAGATGGGCATGAATAAACTGCTGCCACCACCACTAGCTATTATTCCAGCAGTCAGGGCACTCACTCAGGGTTCTAATGTGCAGACAGGAACCTGGAAGAACACCATAATCCCCATGTTATACGTACTGTGGAGAGGCTCACACTTTCAATTTGCCTGTTGACAATACTTAATACTCAGATGGAATTAGAGCTCATGTGGTTCAACTCCTCCAGCAATGCTCTAAACCATTAAGTTATCACTAGACACATTTCACTGTAACCTTGTATTAAATATAACATAAAACAGCAGAAGAGAAACTGTCAAACAGCCAGATATGCTACATGAATACCAGAAGAAAACCTTGCACAATTCAACCCATCTTGTTACATCATCACTCTAATACATCACACTTTCTCTTAGTCTACTAGAGAGCAAAGAAATACAAAAGCGGGATTATCTACCTGACTTGTCCCAGTCAGCACCGCAATCCTGACACCAAATTTAATAGTCTACTCTTAAAAGTCACTGTATCCCATAACTACAAAGAACTATATTTCATTGAATCAGAACATCCTGGTTTATAATTAAATCACACAGAATTCCAGAACATGTTGTCCTAAACAGTCTAACATATGTTGGAACCTGAAGCTGCAGAAACTACACCTTCTTGCTGAGGGCAGCCAATTTAACACCTCCATAGGAAAAGCTTCAACAACTTCAAGTTAGAAGTCATATCCTATCTACATTACAGGGAAGGGCTGAGGTCACGAATTATCCCTTAACATCCAAGTTATGCATCAAACATGGTTGAGAGCTGACAGACAAGCACACAGGTGTGTTTTCTTTCCAGAATAGGAGTATATATAAATAAGACTAAGTTAACCATACAACACCAGGGCTAACATCTAATCTCTGAAGACAAGATCTGAAAATTTAAAATAGTGTTTTTAATACAGTATGACAAACACCTGAAAAGACCTGAATTAGGCTAAGGAAACATTCAAACATGCATTTAAAGACTTAAAAAAAAGACAGGTTATTGACGTACTTGTAGCATATCATCAACCATCGTCAGAATGTACTGAACCGTCTGTTCCTTGGAGATGTGAGTCATCAAGTTTATAAACGTTTTAGCACACTAGAAAAATAAGAGATGTTAAAATTAATATTACCAATTGCCTTCATTCCTTTTTGATAATATAAACCTCATTAATTCAGTTAAGTCTTACATAAGCATTGAGCATCCCAACATCTTATTCATTTGCAATGAGATGAATACACTTGACATTATATTACAAAGAAAATTTTCTGTCACATTCATCATTACACTTTATAAATTGCTATTTCATTTGAAAGGCATAGAACAAGCACTCACTAGTGAAAGCCAGGAAGGTGCTTTGTTGAAAGACTGATTAGAAAAATCTCCATCAGTGTCCTTTTTTATGGTAGTAAGGAGAACCACCAAGTAAATTGACAAGCAACAAACTCAGGCATGGTGTAAGAAAGTTTCAGTAACTTCCATGGGAGGGAGGGAAGACAGGTCACTCTTACCCGTTCACTTCCTATAGCTTGCAGACAAATCTTTGCACATATCCAAGCTGTTTTCTGCTTCCTGAACAATTCTACTCTACAATTTCAGCAACAGATATAATAGGCTTAAACAGTCACAACACTAATCTTTATACTTCCTCCTTCGCCTTCACCGCATTGAACTAAAAATGAAAGAAAAATGGAACTCTGAACTGCTACACCATAATTATATAGTGGCATATAATGCACACCATATACATTTTTGTCACTACGCAAATTATGGTCTATTACCTAGCAGTCACACAACACAATTTGGGGAAGAGAAAAAAACCAAAAAAAAAAAAAAACAAAAACAAAAAAAACACAAACACAAAAAAACCAACCCTCCACCCACAGAACAGCCTAAAATTAAAGCAGAAAAAAAGGGCTGGAAAGTTTTGTGTCTTGACTGCATCTCCTACTCTTCACCTTCCCCATGCCTCCCCAAAACCTCCTGATGCCTGACACTGTCTACTAGAACCTCTGGCTTTGAAAGTGAGATTATACTGCTTCAAATACCATTGAAGTGTATTTAGGCACCCTGCCTGGACTATAACCCAATTGACATAGGTCACCTATAAGCTCTGTCCAATGCCTCATATCTTACCATGCCTAAAATGACACTAGGCACCTGTGTTTAGCTAGCTAAGCTGAAAACTCACCATTAGTAGTTCTTACTAACAAACTATAAGGAAAAAAACCTTAAAAAAAAAAGCCACTCAAGGACAAGCATGTGTGATTAAGTAAACTGGGATAGCTGAAGTGAGGAAAGACTTGAGCAACACAGTCAGTCAGATGACATTTAACAATTAAATTTAAAAAAAAAAAAAAAAATCCAACCAATATTGAAAAAAAAAACAGAAACATAATAGCAGGTTTTATACTTCTTTCATAACATCTTAACTGTATACAGCCAATAATAAAAGTTGGTACAAAAGTTTCCACACTCCTCCCCAAAAGATACATTACTGAAAGAAAGGAAAGTTACTTGATTGCCTTCTGTTTGCAACAACTCCTGTTTTTCTTCTGGATTTCTTTTCTGTTCAAATCTTTGAATAAATTCACAGTCTTCACCTGAAATCATTTGCCCTCTGAAAAGCAAAATATAAAGCCATAAGTAACATGAATAGTAAATTATTTCAAACTGTATTGGGTTTATGTCACAAGGTTTTGGTAGCAGGGGGCTGCAGGGGCAGCTTCTATGAGAAGAAACCAGAAGCATCCCCCATGACAGAGTCATGCCAGCCAGCTCCAGAAGACACCAACCACCGGCCAAAGCTGAACCACTCAGCAACGGTGGTAGCACCTCTGTGATAACATATTTAAAGAGAAGCAATGGCAGCGCAACAGCAGCCAAGAGAGGAGCAAGAATATGTGAGAGCAACAACTCTGCAGACGCCAAGGTCAGTGAAGGAGGGGGAGGAGGTGCCTCAGGCACATGGTGAAACTGGTTGTCCCTCAGCAGCCCAAGGAGGACCCCATGCTGGAGCAGGTAGATATGCCCTAAAAGGTGGTGCAGCCCATGGAAAACCCACACTAGAGCTGGCTCCTGGCAGGAGCTGTGGCCCTGTAGACAGAAGCCCATGCTGGAAGAGGTTTTCTTGCAGGACCTGTGACCCCATGGGGGACCTACACTGGAGAAGTCCATTCCTCAAGGACTGTACCCCATGGAAAGGACCCATGCTGGAACAGTTTGTGAAGTACCATATCCCATAGATGGGACCCTAGGATGGAGCAGAGGAAGAATGTGAGAAGGAAGAAGCAGAAGAGACAAAGCATTATGAACTGATCACTACCCACTTGGGGCAAGGAGGCAGAGAAGTCAGAAGTGAAGTTAAGCCTGTGAAGAAGGTATGGGTGGGGAGAAGGTGGGTTTTTTTAGATTTGTTCCTATTTCTCATGACCCTTCTCTGTTTAATCAGCAATAAATTAATTTCTCCAAGTAAAGTTTGTTTTGCCTTTGGTGGTAATTAGTGAGTGATCTCCCTGTCTTTATCTTGACCCACAAGCTTTTTGTCATGGTTTTTCCCCTATTCTTTTCATGGAGCAAGAATAATAGAGCGGCCTGGTGGGCAGCTAGTGGCCAGCCAAGGTCAACCCACCAAACCAACCTTATTTTCTTCAATTTGAGATATCAACAGTATTGCTTTACCAGTCCTGTATCCTACAGCATAACGTAAAGAACTCCTTTCTACAAAAAGTCTCATGTACAATGAATCTAACATTAATGACAGAATAATCTCTCTAAAGCCTTCCCTATGCATTGCCTCTGCTGAAAAACATTCTCTAAATAATTCTTAAACTTCCAGAGGCTGAATGCAATGGTCAATGGAAACAGTTATAAGAACCAGAATACAAACAACTAGCATGCCAAAATTATTATAACATGAGTAATAGTCAAATCCAACCTAAAGTAAGTGCTGAAGAACAAAATGAATTGTCATTTTTGACATAAGCACTTAAAAGAATTTTTAGTACCAAGAACTTGGTTCCTAATGTATTTTTACCTTTCACCAATGATGGCATTTCAGCTTTTCCCAGTAGTTTAAAAACCGATATGCATGCAAGCTCATCCAAACACACAGCACGGGGGCTTGATACAGTAAACTGCTATGGATACCTATAAGCTGACTGATCTCTATCTTCTCTTTACCTTAATATTCAAGGGATTACTGCCCCATCAGTGCTATTTCAAAAAGCTGCTGATTCAGCTAAGAGCTGGCAGAGTATTGTTAGGTCTTTGTTATAATACAAAACTTACCATCACAACAAATAACAAAATTATCAAAATGGTAGAGTCAGGTATAAAAAACTAATTTTAAATCAAGTAGTCAGGAAAATATCCAGGACTTTAATAGAGACTAGCTTTACTAGTTAATACCAGGAGTGCTTCAAGAAAGAAGAAAATTGTGCACATCATCAATACAAAAGTCACAAGGGATTAAAGTATTAGACACTGCTCTGTTTCAGTTATTTCCAAGACTCACGTCCTCTTACATTTCCACTGAGTCAAATGCCTCTTCCACTTGGCAAAGCTATGTAGCACGGATCCTTGTAAACCATCCGTTTCCATGTTTCAGGTCAGTTTCTAGATGTTCCATGACTAGAGGTTCCATTGAAATCCTTGTAAAGTTAACAGGAAATGTTTGTTTGATTGATGGTGGGACTTTTTTAATTGTCTCACCTGGATTCTTGAAACACAAATAAGACCCACAATGTGTTTTTATCTTTCTTCTTACTTAAACAGTTATGTCTTACTAATAGCCTCATCACAGAGTCATCTTTCTACCTATCTACTTTTCAAGCAAAGAAAGTAAATAGTCCAGTACTGCATTATTCCTGTATTCCAGCTGTGTATGAGAAATATCCTCATATGCACTGAAGAAAGGCAAATAATTCTTACTGGGTGGAAGATACATAGAGCCAGTGGTAGTCCTTGATTAGTTTCTACTAAAACTTAACAAATTATACATGGGAAAGTAATTAGCCAATGATGACCGTGCTGCTACCACACATGTTATAGACTGACTTGTGTTCTTTCTTCCCTATTAAAGATGGAGTTGAGAAACTGTTGAAATATGAGGTCAATTCATCCACCACAAATACTGGACTTAACAACTATAACTAGAAGCTTCTCATGTTTCATTCAGTGCTGGCCAAGCCAGAGACTCCTGGATGATATTGATAAAAAAGTAGCTAGACGAGCTGCTCATTTATAAGAATATTGCCTTTCAGGAAGCACTTCAAACATAACATGAGGTGAACCCTTAACTTTGAGCTTTAGTGCCTGAAAAAGCCTCAGCCAAAGAAAAGAGAAGCTTCTTTAAAAGACAGGCTATTCAAAGAGGTCTGCCAACTGCCAAGGAAAAAAGCTTTCAAGCTTTTGCTTTCATCCTACATTAGACTGACAGGGGGAAGGGGGAAAAAAAAAAAAAAAAAAAAGTGTGGGGAGTGATGTAGCCTTTGTTGTCTTGAGAGGAAAGGACATTAAAGTTTATTCTTTACTGCGTTGTAAATGCCATTCAAAAAGACACTTTTGAACCCGTACAAAACAGTACGAGGGATTTAACAGTTTTGTAAGCAAGTTAATATTTTACCAGGGATCTCATACATCTAATTAATAGTTTTAGTAATTTCAAATGCACCCATTTCCACTCATGTCATTTTAAAATTGAAATAACTTATTATGCAGTAAACAACCGGGGGAGCTGCAGGGGGAAAAACATGCAGAGCAGCCTCAGGCAGCTGTCACCAGCTACCACGATGCTATTACTGTATTTTCCTCATCCGCTCTTCAAAGAGACAGGAATCTCCCAGCAGCTTTAAGCAAACAATGCAAGTAACCAAAATTTCCCTCCATCCCTCTTCCTAACAGCCATCTAATTTCTTATTTTCCAGAATTTCTCTATACGGTCTTTCATCAACAGATAAAAGTCACTTTGACTGAGCTTCAGCTATCTGGGTGTATCAGGTTTAGACCAGGAGTCCTGTAACCACATTTTAAAGGTTTGTGCTTCAAATGCTAAGGCCTACCTTTGAGAGTATTACCTACAGGAGAGTAAACTGAAGCTGTGCAAGACTTAGGAAGCATGAATTTGTAAGACCATCATTTTTAAAATCTCTAAAGATGATTCAGAAACTTGTGGTTCCTTCTTTTTATTATGCATTTCCTCCAGAAGCCCTTGTTCCTTTTTTAGTTTGAATGATTTAACAAAAGTTGTTCTGGAGGTTGGGGGGGGGGGGTTAGGTTTAATTTTGGAGTTTCCTGGTTGGCGTTTTTACATATTTAAAAAATTGACTACATCTGCAGCAAATAAGAAGCTCATATGAAGCCATCGTGTCAAGGCATGATTTCTTTTATCCAGGTATCAACAGTACTTTGCATGTACCTAAATGATATTAATTTTATCCAACTGCTCAAGAGTTTTAACATTACAAAATTAAAACAGTAAAACAGGCTAAATGTACTCTACAAGACTGGACCAAATTTAAAAAACAACCAAAAATAATTAAGAAAAAATATGCACACTACAAGTTAGGAAACTTCTATCTCTTCCAAGACAAGACTGGTTTTCAAAGATGAAAATATTTAGCCTGCTTTAGAAGGTTCTCCCACTCCCAAGCAGAAAAAAAAAATAAAAATTATCAGAATCACAGGCATATATATATATAAAGTACTTGGAGACACATGGGAAGCTAAGTATAAGTTAGCCATCAGGTATCTCGCCTGATTAAATATGAAGTATTGTCAAATGCTGTATACCTAGAAAACCTACAGTGCAGTAAGATGCAAGTTAAACTCTGAAATGAGTTCACTTTTCCACAGAACTCATTTATTATTCTTAGAAAGCAAAACCAAACTTGCTTCAAGCAAGCTATCACACCTTCCAAAGGCAGTCTGACACCCTGAGGCAAAAGCTGGAAGCAATTACACAGCACAGAACAGCAACCCACACCCACAGACCCACCATGTTTTTAACTAGCAGAGGGCATCAACACCTCTAAAACACTGCAAGTCTCAAGACTCAAGGGCAGGAAAGTCCGTACAGAACTAAAGGCCTCAATTATATTTAGGTTCTAGAAGGTAGGTAAACCTACACATCATCTTCCACTGTTGCAAGTTTTTAGAAGTAAGACTTTCTTACTTCTAAAAACTACTAGATTTTTACTACTATAGATTAAAAATTACTAGAACTTTTTGAGAAGTAAGTAGCCTTCTCCTGGACACTAGCTGAACTTCAAAACAGAAAAAAAAAGTAATTTTAACATAAAAAACCCACATTTTTTTCCACAGCCTAATTTTGAAGCAAGCAGTGAACACAGCAGCAAATGAGTAATACATACAGTTGTCACACCTAAATATTTTACTTGTGTTCCAACAGCACACACAGAAAACATCACAAGTCAGCAGTTGTGCATTAGCATAGTTTGACATTTAGTTTACAGTTAAAACCTTCAGAGATGGATTAAACAATATGCCAGTTAATCTTTAGCTTGAACTGACTCTACAAGAGAAGTTAGGCTACTAGAATCTGATCAACTATTGGTAAGCTTTTTCACTTTTGCACTGAAGAACAGAGAGCAGAAAAAGACCTTCAGAATGCCTTCCTGTGTGACCCAGACTCCAATTCAGTCATGCCTGATGCAGACTTTGAAGCATCTTTATACATGTAACCATCACAACCAGATTTAAAAAAACCAACAAAAATCACACAAAATCCACACCACAAAAAACCCACACACACTTAATCACAATTTCCTGTAATTTGACTCCAACTACATAAATACTACCTACAATTTAAGGAACATAAATTACATCATGCCTGAGTTGATATGTTTATTTTCCCTAAATTAACACAAAAATCTTTCCTCTAATGCAAAAATGTCTAAAGACTTGAAGTATGCTTCCATATATCTATATGCAGGCTTACCACTCTAAACACAGATTGCCAGAACAGGAGCTCAAAAGAAAGCAAAAAAAATGCCCTTCAAAATCACCAGCACTTCATCTTCCTTCTACTCTACAGACCAGAACAACCCACTCTGACCTGCCTCTAACAGGTATACCAGAAGCGGTTTCCACTCATTTATTAACGTGCTTCGTTCCAAACATGAGCCAATATAGGTGCACTAACTGACTTTCCAACAAATTCCTTAAAGCACCAGCCTCAGACACCATCATGCCCAAAAAGGACATGTCCAAAACCAAGTATAATTTTATTTCCTCTTCAGAACCACCAAAATTTCTGCTGATGTTTTCCAATAACTAATGATATGGCAACTCCTCAGCCAAGGAACTACAGTTATCTTCATGACATTCCACAATCCCTCCAGCACCACTTAAGTTCACCCTTGAAGCTACCTCAGCCAGACAGACCGGCTGTTATCAGTAAATATGAGGCATAATGATTACATTTCTTTCAGAGCAATAATAAACAGGACACAATGTCACTGACATACAGAAGACATCAAGCATTGAACAGTCTCACAAAGGACCACAAACCCTAGCCAGATGCACTACAGTAGCCTCCAAAACCTGGCTAATGCATCAAAGATAAGAAATAACTAGTATGTTCTTCTTTCCTAGATTCCAGAACAAAACAAAATGGAATTCTACATCTAGAATCTGAAAAAGAACCATCAATCCTACCTCCTGGTCAAAAGAGGTTACACAGGAGTTTGCTGACAAATAAACAAAACCCCCATCCTTACTCAGCACCAGAGAGACAGAACCCCAAGAATGAATGAAAATTGTAAGTGGTAGACCACATAAAGCATAGTCAAGCAATTAATACTACATACATATTCAAAATACAACTCCTTGCCTTACAGAACCATCAACAAAAACAACAAATTAACCTCACCAACCCTACAGTCTGACATATTAGAGAAGCAGCAAAAAAGACTACTTCATGTGCACTCACATTGACAGTGAACAACTATACTCCCACTTCCATCCCAAAGAACTGCTAATTAGCTGTTCACATGCCACTAGGAGAGCACAGGAACAACTGTTCAGGCTTCCTCAGGACACACTTCCTATCAGATAGGTAACAGGGCCCACAGTAACAGCAAAAGCCACTTAGACCGTTTGAAAAGAGCTTGGTAGCTGCAACTGTTAAGTTACCACACCAACCTTTCTCTTTCATTTGCAAAGCCACTGTAATGTCACACTGTAAACTGAACCAGGAACTAAACCAACTGAAAAATAGCCTAGAAAAAAAATGAAACTTCCTCATCAGATCAGTTCCTTAAATCTAGAATGATCATGCAGATATACAATCACAAAGAGAAAAAAAAGATACAATACAAAGAATAGAATAAGCAAGCCTGAGCTACACAGCACAGGGCAAAGCAAGTAGTAATTAAGCTTCCATGGGGTTAGCACTTTTCAGCTGGCATACGTACACTTCTTCAATGTTATTTTAACATATAACATATATTTATGTGCCACAGCAATCTAAAAAAAAAAACAACTATTTTTTCTGAAGTGGTATAATGTTGATAACCACGAAGTATCATCATATGGTTTGTACCCCTAGAATCATCAGAATTTCTACCACTGCAGTTACAAAGCAATGAACACTAAAGTAATTCACTATTCATAAGCGAGCCCTCAAAAGATAATAGTAATTTACACTTCGTCAATATTCTTCACGGGTACCTGTCACAAGGAATGCAGGGCTGCAAGAATCTTGCACTCACTTCAGAGTACAGAGGACTAGTAAAAGTCTGGGTTTTCTCCCTGTTCCCTACCTCATACACAGATCTATTTTCCTCAGCTTGCTCCTAAAGCCTCTTTGAACAGTACTTCTCTTACTACTCCCAATGCCATTATGTATGTTCCAAAGTAAACTCTGAGCTTATCTGAAATGGCAGCACAACTCTTCCCAGACTGAAGTACTGGTTTCAGCCTACTCCTCAATTTACTTGCTTCAATTGCTCAACAGCCCTACTCTTTCTTAAGGTATACCATATTTTCCTGGACTACCAGTCCAGTTTCGCTAGTATAATTTGTATTCACACAAAAGGCACTTCAGCAATATAGGTAACATACCTGTGTATACGACAACTCATACTGTAAACTTTTCTTACTTCCATATTCATCCAACAAGGGTAAAACTGAGAATGGCGTTTGAATGATGAGGAACAAAAATGGACTTGTGCAAACTTATATTATTTGCTATTACAGCATTTCAGTTCACAAAAGCAGAGTTCCCCTTCTGGTAATAAGTCATAAGAAAATTTTCCCCAACCACTTCATTTAATACAGACTTCTTCCAGCTGCTTCCTTGAGACCAAGAAAGAATGTTCCTCACGGTAACCTAACGTTCCAATGTAACCCAAAATCTCAAAAAGTCTAACACTTAAGAGGGAAGGAGGAAAGAAAAAATAAACCAAAATCATGGAAAGTTTTTACTTACTGGAGATAAGACTGCCAGTTTACTTTGTTTGCCCGAACTTCAGCAGCTTTGGCAGCAATGATGTTTGTTGGGACGGCAGCATCTACAGCACCTCGGATATCCATCTTAATTGATAATTAAATTGTACCTAGGAATGCAAGTCAGATTTGAGACCTCTTATTAAAGTACTAAAGAACAGAGTACATGTCCAGTATTCTAAAGAAATAAAAAGGAAAGTCTGCTTTCAGGTGTACCATTCCTTAAAACTGTATTTAGTACTTACTAAGAAATCAAAGTTTTAAACAGCATCTAAAAGGTGCCTTCTTTGAAGCAAAGTTCTGCTTCAAAAAGCAAGCCACACCTACAAATTAAGCTGTAGCCAATCACAAGATTGCTAAAATAAAAGATATATACCATTACTAAATAAGTCCCAGTCTTGTAAATTCTTAAATAATCAAATGAAGTAATTTGAATAGACTACTCTTCTGCAATGCCCAAGCACTCCTACAGATAACAGAATCTATCTTCCTTCCAAATCACGGTCAAAATTCAGTGCATATCCTCCCTAGTCCCACACATTTGAATTGATTTAGTTCAGGTATTTGTTTAAGAGTATTTAGACATTAGAAACACATGACTACAACTTCACAAAAAAACCTCACAAGTTATATAAATTAAAACCTATGTCACATATGCTAACAAGAAAATTCATATCACCGCTGTACAGAAAGCAAACTGAAAAATAAATACAAACAGAAGTTCTTCATCAGGACATAATACATTACTACAGACAGTGACCTTCACCACTTTCTTTTGTTTCCTTTATGGTTTAATCTCCACCCGACTTTGATGCCATAACAAAAAGTGTGTTTGCAGAGGCTTGAGACCCAGCTGGAGCAGGAATTCCTTACAACCTAAACTGCATCAAGCCTCTCCATGTAGCTTACTTCTGGACTTTTCTGGCCACCTTTACAGAAGCAAGAGCAAACCGGCATATTCTGCACCATCCCTAACAAGCAAACCTCATCCGTATGACTTGATGAAAACACGATCCTAGCAAAAGCAAAAAAAGGAACTACCCTGAACAAACGAAGCAGCAGAACTGTCTTCCCTTTGAAACTACTTCCGTGAGCCCACAAAGACGGCACCATTCAGTGTCCTTCAACGACCACTGAACGTTTCCCAGCTCCTGCGTGGCCCAGCCAGAGCCACTTCAAGTCTCCTGGAGCGGCAGAGGAGGGCAGGGCCGGCGGCACGAGCGACCCGGGCAAGTCGAAGAACCCGAGAGACGCGCGGGCCTGAGGGGAGGAAGGCACCTGGCCCCGTCCCGCCGCTCCCTGCGCGGGCTCACAGACGCTGCCGCCTCCTGAGGGGTCCGGGGGAGCCTAAACCCCCGGGAGAGGGGGCGAAGCCCAAACCCCGGGGGGGAGCCCTTCGCGCCGCCCCCGGGCCCGCAGGAACCCCTGTGAGAGGCCGTGCAGCGGCACCCAGCCCCCCACCCCGCGCCTGTCCCCGCGGCGGGCAGCGCCCAGGACAGCTCTCACTCACCCCACGGGCACGTCGGCGAGCGAGGGCCGTGCAAGGGAGAAGGCGGCAGCCGCCTCTCGGCAGGCCCGGGGGAGCCCGCGCACCCGGAGGCCCCTCACCGCTGAGCTCCGCGACCCGCCGCCGCGCAGCGAGCACCGTCACGTGACGCCGCTCACCTGACGGCGACGGTGGCCTCCGAGGGACAGCTCACCCCGAAGCGCGCTCCGCCCCCGCTCCACGCGCCGCGCGGCGGGCGGGGCTGTCGCACGGTGCCCCCCGGGCGGGGGCGGCGAGGTGCCGTTATGCGTCCGGGTGGGTTGAGTCGTGTGTGCGGATATAGGGAACATACACCCCCCGACACGCTGATACTTGCGGGTCATTTCGTGGAGGGGTCTAATCCCGTGCCGAGGGGACCGATGGCAGGACACGGCGTGTAGGTGCCCGCCCGTGTTATTTGCTGCCAAGAAAGGGCTTAGTGTTTGGGAAAGGGTTGAGGTTCCCCTCGGTGCTGCCCCTCGGGTCAGGCACCTCCTGGACCCCCGGGGCGGCCCCCCCGGTTCCCGTCGGGGTGAGGGGCCGCCGGGTTCTGGAGGGAGCCCTGGGGCCGGGGACGGGAAGGCCGGAGAGGTGGCGGGCACGGCCTCTGCCGCTGGAATGGCTCCCGGGGCTCTGGAATGGCTCCCGGGGCTCAGCCGCTGCTCCCCAGTACCCAGCATTGTGTTGCCTTCTGCCTCCTGCTGCGGTGGGGCGAGTTTGCACTTTCCTACAGCTGGAAAGTGGGCAGGGGGGCCTGGGCCCCTGCTTCTGGCAGAGGGGGCTGACTGCCTGGGTGCATTGTGTGGTGGGGGGTCTCACAGCCCACCGTGTTGGGGTCTCGCAGGGGGTCTCACAGCCCACGGTGTCGGTCTCACAGCCCACTGTGTCACAGCTGTCCCTCGCGCCCTGAGCTGCGGGGCCGCGTGCCAGCAGCACCCTGTTCCGTTCTTCCCCAGTGGTACCTGGGCAGGACGTGCACCCTGCACAACAACGTCCTTGGATAAAATGGCCTGTATATGTGGCGCTATGCCTCGCTAAGCGTAAAGGAGGAGGAAACTCTTTTGGACTAAAAGCCCAAGTGTTTCAGAAACCACAGGCTTAATCTTCCATGTTTCTGAGAAAAAAAAAAACCCAACTGTCTTCAGTTGCTGAGTGAAGTTTTCCAGTCATACTGCGATGAAGCGTATAGCCATACCACTCCTAGTCAGAAATGATCCTGAATGGTAATTCTGCTGACATAAAAGGAGGAAAGGCAGAGAAAAGAGAAATAGGTCTGAGAGGTCTCTGTGTGAGCAGGACAAGACAGGCAATGCAGAGCTGGCCTAGAGGTGTCATAAAATCATAGAATCTATGTCTACAGTTAACTTTCATTTTGCTAGAGTCTCTGTATTCTCCATTCAGAGGATACATTGTTCTTTAAATTATACCTTGCCAGTACCTCTGTTAGTGTTCTTTTAACGCAAGGAGGGCTTTCATTACCGTGCCACTGATTATTTACATTTCCTCCATAAGAATTTTTTCTTTAAAATGGATTTTTCTTCATATCACAATAAAACTGTTGATTTCTTGATAACATGACCACTGTGCTCAAATCCCAGGCACAGTCCAAGTAACAGTATTTGCATTTCTTCATGCTTTAGCAGAAGAAAGCTCTCAAAGCTGTGTGCATGCTCTGTGTCTTCTAGTCTGTAATAAACGCACGCATTAATGTGGTTCTGTGGATTACCCAGCACATGGGACTTTGGGGTTTAATCTAACACATTTGTGTTCTTGCATGTTGCTTGCTTACACACATTGATGAACACTTCCACAACTCCTGATCTCTAACATAGAAATCTCCACAGTATCTGGAATAAAAGTCTGCTACTTTGAAAGTTTATTTGAATCTGATCCAGCCTTATTTTAACCATTTCCCCTTTTATGGGTGTAACTTCTGTCTTGTGGCATTCTGCATTTCCTGCTTCTGCTCTGCCTTTTTGTGGCATGTCTCGCCCGCGATCTTGTTTGGAGTCTAGCATTAGGCACCTGCAATAAACATATTCACCTTTTCCATAGTCATTGCAAACCACATTACTAATAATGATACATACAACTTTATCCATTTTATAAAGAAACCAAAGCATAAAGGGCTTATAAAAGAATCTCAACAAGCATTGAAGCTTTTTAAACCAGACTTGCAGAATGAAGGCATCAAAGGTCTGCACAGTGATCCTACAAACTACCATTCAGCCCTTACCTGAAGCTGGAGGCACATCAGGCTTTCCTTCAGTGAAACTTCCTCGGTTGTCCACAGTGATAGTTCTGCTCAAACCCCAAACTGTCCCAGCACTGAAAACACCGATAATTCAGTGCCTTCTCTTACCTGGGCTAGGCATGGTATTCTTCCACCTTCACCCTTCTGAGCTCAGTCCAATTGGTTGTTCTCAGAGTTGAAGTAAACCCATGGAAACTGGATCAGCACCTCTGAATGTGCAGTTCCAGCTGCCAGTTTTAAGACACAAATAGTGTTGTTCCCCATCATGTGCCCCTATGTAATGTCCCAAATACTTGCTTAGGCTTGCAAAGACATTTCTTCTGCTAGGGATCACCTATTTGAAGGAGATCATCCACAATGCTAGACTGCAGTCTTACTTTGCAGAGTGTATTTTCTCCCACCCTTTTAGCATACTTCTGGCTTAACCCAAGTACCTGTACCCACGTGCAAGTATGCACAGGATTGTGGTGCTTTCACTTCTAGTCCCTGCTTCCAGTATTGTTTCAGTACTTCATAGTAAGCAGAGAAAAACGGTTTCATGGTTTCAGTTTGGTGCCTAAAGTAATCTCTTATTTGGACCATGTTTTAGGTCATCAGTGGTCTGGTTTTTTTCTGTATCAGGCTATTTTTTTGCCTAATTGCACGACCTGCAAGAGTCCAGCACCATCTATTCAGTTCAGCTAAAAGAAGACAGATTGCCCTTTGCAGTCGAAATTTTGATACTACGGCAACATAGTCATTTTTCTATAGAAAATAACTTTGAAAAGCTGTGATTTTGTATGTTGACTTCATCGTAAATGGCAAACTCTGGCTTTGCTATTCATTTCACAGGTGGTTGAGAGGCTACCATAAAAACTATTTTCCTGTAACTTTTCTGTACCCTTGGAGTGAAGCATAATGGCTGAAAGTATGAATCTACTGAATTAGCAAGAAGAGAAAGATAAAGAGAGGAGAAATAATTGTAAGAGTAATTATTTTTGTAACAGACATTCCAGGAGCAGTTGAGGAACTACAAAACAGTAAACATGATATCTATGTCAGGGCACTTAATAGAGTCTCTAGCAGAGGAATCAAATTAATGAACACAATGTACTATATTAGAGAATGCAATCAATACATTTTACCTGAATATGCATGTGTAATAATATACTTACTTCACATATTCTTCTATGCCATGTAAGGAAATAAATGCAAAACATTATCAAAAGGTCAGCACAGCTCTGTAAGGGACAGTCATGTCTCACACCTCTGCAGGAGTTCTTTGTGTGTGTGTACCAACAAAGGTTGGTACAGGTAGACTCCATCCACTTGGATTTATTTCCAAGAGGCATTCAGTGAGATGCATCTGCAGGTGGTCCTATAAAAAAAACAAAACCCAAAAAAAATTATCCCTCTCCTGGACTAAAAGGAAAGGTCTATGCATTGATTCATAACTCTTGAATGAGATATATATGACAGAGAGTAGAAAGAAATTATCAACTTTCACAGTGCAGAAGGCTCTTCAACAGAGTGCGGAAAACATCTGGCTGGAGCCAGTGCTGTTCAGCACACTCAGATATGTTTGAGAAAGGAGGTAAATAGTGTATTCAAAACTTTGCCGGTGATAGTGCCACTCCTTTGACAAGCACATTGTTAACTGTGAACCATCGTACCAGAGGATGGTGGGTATGCTACAGCTTTACATGCACTCTTACCCTGTCTGTCAAACACTGGGGCACATCTGGAAATTTTCACTCAACATGAGTCCCATGAGGCACTCTCTGTGTTAACGAACTGCACTGCATTGCAAGGGTAGGCTTTGAGAAAGAGAAACATTGTACGGGCATTACAGGAACCTGCCTCGTGTGCCTGTCATCACTATGACAGCATGAAGCAGTCCTCAGCAACCAGTACAAACCCATTCTGTGTCATCAGCTTCAGAGAGCACCTTATGGTGCCTTATTCATGCTGGTTGATTCTCTGAACTGGGTCTTGTTAAAGATTATGATTGGAAAAGTGCTATGCTGCTATTTTTTTATATGCTCCTATTTTTGATCCTTTAGGATTCAGGCGCTGAAAAACAATTCTTATTGCCTCATTGTCTTAAGCACTAGCTTGTCTATTAACTCCTGGCAGCGCAGCTTCATTTGAAGTTGCTATATTTAGATGACTTTACTGATGTGTGAAACACAGAGAAAAATGAACAGCATATCAGCATGCATGAATGAAAGGCACCAATTGTCTGGATCATAAAGAATAAAAATGTTCAGTAGTTTAATACTAGAAAAATGAATGCAGATGAGTTATCCTCACAGTAAAACTACAGAGAGTTGGATCATGAGAGTATCTTTCTGTCCTCCTTTCCTTCTTGTAATAAGAACAATGTATCGTTGTCTCTCATATATTCTGCAAATCACAGCAGCATGCACACTGCATGACAAGGGATGGATGCCAGCCACAGGCATGGGCTTTAGAATGACTTCTTTCAGTGTGAAGCCCCTGTGGGTGCATTGCAAGCGTAGGACATGTTTCTTCTATCACAGAACAAAGCTCCAGGTGCACTTGGTCAACAGACCCTAAATTAAACCTGCTATTTTTTGGCAAAGGGGATTCTATAGCAGGAGAGTGGCAACAGCAAAGAAGAAGAAATTACTACAATTCAGGTCTGCTTGTGGGTTGCAAGAGGCAAACCTTGGGGAGAATCTAGCTGGTTTTGTAATGTATGAAACTTGAAGCCTTTTTGAGCATCATTGGCTATGTCCATACAATACTAATGTAAAGTAGGAGGGTCTTCATTTTCTAGATAAATTGAGGCAGAGAAATATGAAGAAACTAGCTCAAGGTCACATGAATGGGGAAAATCAAGGACCATGTTGTTGTAAATCTAAAATACTCCTTACCCCAAAGCACTGCTCCACAGTATGGAAGAAGCCAATAGTGCAAAAAAGAAATGAACCTACAACAATCTGTCTCTACTGCAAGGTGAGAAGAAATATATCAGAATATGTCCATCTTTGTATCTTCCAGCAACCTTCCAGCACCTTATCTCATACACACATCTTAAGGCCTGAAAAGGAAGACTGCTAGTTGTCTCCCAGAAGATATGATTTGCTCTTCCACTGGTGGAAATTGTGTGTGTTATCTATAGATTTCAGAATAAAATAAATAAAGCTTATTATTTTAATACTCCAATATTTTGTATCTTATATGTTTGTTTATATACAGATAAGAGAAAGGCACTGAATTTCTTAGTCCTTTTGATGAATTTTTGCTTAAAAATTTCATATCTGAGATGCTCCTTTGGGCTTTTTAGTGGTATGGAATAGAAGAGCACAATGTATTTTGAAAAATCTCATTGGACATCTAGATATGTCTTTAGGTGCCTGAAGTATCTGAAGGAAAAAAATCTAACATGATTTGATACTGCAAGGATGTATAAAAATTACTCACACACTGGAGCAAATCCCAATGATTTCTGATGACCCACTGATATACAACTAACTTCCTATCCTGGAGAGAAAATGCTGTGACATTTGTAACTTTTGAATGGACTTGACTTATTTTACAATTCTGGCTTCTTTTTATTTTCATCTTATGGGTTTCCCATTTAAACCATCTCTCCCAGCAGACTTCATGTTTGCCTCACAGGCATCAGGGAGGACCTGTGGGACAGAGGAATGGGGGACTCCAGATTCTTTTCTCTCTTGTCCAAGGGTGGAGGGTTGTCACAGAAGAGGCTTCCTTTCATGGAAACAGAAACGACTTCTCAATGTGAGGAGAGCTTCACTGGACATTTTTCCCGAGTAATTATAGCCAGATGGGCCCACTGTGAACAGGATTTTGACTGCTTCATCTGTCTTTGTTTTCTCCTCATATTTCATCTTCATTTTAGTGTCTGTGTCATGGTAGGAGAACATCATTCTGTGAGTTGTTTTCTTTTAAAACCAGTAAATCCTGCTTCCTACAACCAGTATAGATTTGTCTGTCTTTTGTGTCATAGAACTTGGATCATTTTTATTTTAAATTAATCAGATCCTGGCCTAAAGGATCTGGTAAAGCTAATACACCACAATTTTGCAACCATCATACCAGGCAATCTTCTGATTGCGTCACCACCTCTTTGAAATTAAGATTTGCATGCTCAGTTAGGGAACCATACATAACTTATCCTCAATAGGAGCAGTGGTTTAGAAAGAAAAATAAACTAACATTTTACTGTAATAAATACATCTTTAATTTTTTTTTCCCTGGTAGAATGGAACAACGCTATATTGTCTGAAAATTGGAAGTGAAGTACTGTGTAGAAACAGGAAGAGAAAGGCCAGTACAAAGCTATTTATAGCCTTGGGAAATAAATGCAGCTGGGGTTAAAACAGCAGAGTACATTATTTCAGCGAGTATAGGGACAAGTGTCTCTGTCTCATGAACATGCACTTCTGTATTGAAAGGTGGAGGGTCTCAGAGCCTCCAC
>JAVJGJ010000037.1:46982525-47015654 GCA_035590215.1 Microhierax caerulescens | reverse complement strand
GAGCCCAGAACTGGACACAGCACTCCATATGGGGCCTCACCAGGGCAGAGCAGAGGGGGAGGACAACCTCCCTCCACCTGCTGGCCACACTCCTGATGCCCCCAGGATCCCACTGGCCTCCTTGGCCACCAGGGCACACTGCTGGCTCATGGCCACCTTGCTGTACACCAGGGCTCCCAGGTCCTTCTCAGCAGAGCTGCCTCCCAGCAGGTCACCCCCAGCCTGTGCTGGTGTGGGGGATTGTTCCTCCCCAGGTGCAGGATCTCACACTTGCCTTTGTCAAACTTCATGAGGTTCCTCACTCCCAGCTCTCCAGCCTGGCCAGGTCTTGCTGAATGGCAGCGCAGCCTCCTGGTGTGTCAGCCTTCATCCAGGGAATTGATGAATAAGTTGGACAGGACTGGACCCAGCGCTGGCCCCTGGGGCACACCGCCAGCTACAGGCCTCCAGCAAGACTCTGTGCCACTGGTCACAGCCCTCTGAGCTCTGCCATCAGCCAGTTCTCAACCCACCTCACTGTCACCCATCTCACCCACACTGCCTGAGCTTACCTGTGAGGGTGTTATGGGGGACGGTGCTCAAAGCCTTGCTGAGGCCAAGGCAGACAACATCTACTGCTCTCTCCTTGTCTATGTGTAAACTATGTGTAGACCTGTTATTAGAGTAACTTCTTTATTTCAAGTTACAAGATTCACTACAATTCCACTACATTAAATGTTGGAGTTTATAGTGGACTTCCATTGAATTGTATTTTTTTCCTGTACACATATTTACATGAACCAAATGACACATACAGGTAGAAAAGGAACATAGAAAGACAAAAGAAAGAAAGAAAGGAAAAAAAATACCCCAGAAGAACTAGACAGACATAGTTCAGTGACATTTACTGTACGTAGCCTTTCTAAAACCTACCTTTTGCCTAATTCCAGTACTGTGAAAAGCAGAAAATGGGGATTTTCTCTGAAAAACGGAAATGGGAATAACAAGGCAGGATTTAGGAGACCAATTTAATCGTTTCCTCAATGCCCTCAGCAGGAGGCATGCTCTCCCCTCACTGCATTCACATTATTAAACAAATAATGGTGAGATTTTTCATTACACAGCACCACAGGAGAAGACCAAATACATGGTAAGTTAACAATACCTATGGTCCAGTTTCCATCGTCTCCTTCCAAACCCAAAACACTACTCAACATGACAGCACAAAAACATAAACCAAAAAACCTAAGAGAAACAGCAAATCAAAGTGCTTTTGTCCTCTGTAGCACGACACTGGAGGACTAAGTTAAGAGGAAGCCCTCCTACAAACATACTTATGACATGGCCCAGTTAGTGGTCAGAACTGCTTAATGTATGAACACCAGTTATCTCAGCTGAATTTCTAGTAAACGTACCCAGAGCACTAACAATGCCATTTCAGTTTATATAAAGTATGTTATAGGTCGTAACTTCAACAAAACAAACTAGATCAATCAATAAGGTGGCATTCATGGGGAGCTCGCAGTCAAATTGACGATGCTGTACTTAGGGCGGACAAAGAGTGCTCTAAAACTCTAAGTTTACAAAGTAAGTTTAATTAGGTCAAATTCAGCCTGCTGGAAAGATGAGACACACATATCAAAAAAAGTTCAAAGTGTGTCATTTCACGAAATGGAGAATTTCATTTCTTTTAAGTTATCTCTCTTCCCGGCAAAGATACCTCATTAAGAACTGGAAGACAGACCAAACACTTGCACTTTATATCAAACACTATATTCTATTATTCTGCAAGAAAAAGGATGAAAACAATTTCTGCAATGAAATTAGAGGGGAGAGAAAAACTACACTGGTTTGAGCAGTCTGGGCTTCAGATTATTAAAAGAAGAAAATAATAATTTCTAAGCTTATTTTCCATGTGCCACAACTTCTAAGCAATTAAAATTCTCTAGACAATTTTCGTTTCACTTCTGCATTACAAGACGCTGACATTTGCAACGTGCATCTTTCCTGAAAACAAATTTTAATGCTGTGTTTTGCGTTTAAATTTATACCCAACACCGATGGCAGAATGCTGGTCCCAACATACCCTGGGAGCATCTCTTAAAAAATCCAAACAAACAAACAACCCCCCTAAATATCTTGTTATTTTGAGGCTGTTTAATGCTGCATTTAATGGAAGGAGGAGCAAATTTTATTTTTTTTTTAAAAAAGAGGAAAACAAACACCAACCTGCACAGAAGACAGGTTTTTAACTACTTTTCATTACTATATACTTGCTCATTATGCACAAACTTTTCTCAGGGATATAGTAAGTTGCACTGAAAAGGAAAAGTAACTATAGACAAGCTATTACATGAATAGCAGGAGAAAATAATCACATTGACACAAGATATTATTTATAATTCATCAAGTAAGAAATTATCACAAAATCGATTTATCCTAGTTTGAAAATAAGTATGGTTGGTTTGTCTTGGTATTTATCTAACTGCAGGATATCATTAAGCTCTAACAACTTCCCATTCCACTGGTGTTCTTTCCTCAGTGTCTGCACTTCACAAATCAGTAACTCCCGCAGAACATGCATACAGTTAAAGGCTGCTCTTTTCACCAGCCTGCTAAGCAGTATTAAAATTGCATGGGCTCCTTCAGCCAACACATTGTGTTTTACACTGACCTTTAAATTCCAAAGTCATTAGCACAATACAAATGAAGAAAAAAAAAATATATATATATATATCTCCTGAAGGGTTATGCTATATAAAGAAAGATGAAAATTTATCACACAAACATCACGTACTCATGCACTTTCTGATTAAAAAGCATATTTGAAAAAGAGAAAGTGATGAGAAAGACTATCACAACGTATAGTAGCTTTTAAACAAGTTTGCTCTGAACAGTCCTTAGTAACACATCTTCTGCCGTGAAAGGTATCAGTATCATTTCAATGACATTAAGGAAGATTTTCTATACTAATGTTGTAACTAGATTAATCCCAACCCTTTTAAAATAGTAAAACAATTCCAAATGAATGATGATCTAGTGGAATAAAAGCTAATACACAACTGTATGAAATTGTTCTTAGAGGTAAAACTCCTCAGGTTTATTTATATGAATGACTGCTAATGATCTATTTCAAAAGACATGCATTTGAAAGGTAAGTCAACTACTTTTTGTAGACTGAGGACTTCCTGTTGATGAATTAAAGTTCTGCCCAAGCTGGTATGGGTTGTACATTTGCATTTAAAATTGACATGTGACCACAAGTGGAATCCTGAATTCAGCATGAAAACCAGGCACTTCCTTTGCAATGCTTGGAAAGGGCAAGAGGGCTTCAAAGTGGGATTCACAAAAGCCAAGATCATTGAGCAGGTATTTACCTTCTGCTTGGTGCTAGTCAAAAAGAATCACTGAGTGCACGGTATTTTAACTGGCTCAGGAGAAAATCTCATTTTAACAGAATTATATATGAGGAAATGCCTTCTAATGAAGGATCCAGAAGCTGTGTTTTCTGAGCAGCAAAAAGCCCTAACCTTCCTTACAGAAAATGGCATCCTTAAAGATCTAAACACACACACACACTTTAAAAGGAACATGGCTCCCCTTTTTTCTCCACTACAGTAGTGTAAAAACTAGCTTAAATTGTAAGGCAACTTTGTTCCAGTCTCTCTTTTAATCTGAGAGGATTCAAAAGTCCACAAAGGTAATAAACAAATCTGCTATTCTTGGATGGGAAAGATTCATGACCAGTTCGGCCAGCACATTTCACTACATAAAATATCCTAATATACTGGATCAGTTACAGCACAACTGCAGCTCAGTAGGTAAGTCAGCCAGCTGGGGAAAATGAGATCAGTCCAGACTTTGCATCCTCTCCAACAGGGGAGGGCAATTTCAGACAACTGGGAAAACTAAGCACCTGTTCAACAGAGATGCACCCAAAACTCACCAACAGGCAGTTTTATTTGTGGATCTCGGTAACCAAAATGCAGCATGAA
Organism: Microhierax caerulescens; assembly: GCA_035590215.1. NCBI lineage: Eukaryota > Metazoa > Chordata > Aves > Falconiformes > Falconidae > Microhierax > Microhierax caerulescens. The sequence continues at coordinate 47,011,680 of JAVJGJ010000037.1, read as the reverse complement.
TAGAATTTAGGCACCTACAATCTTTTCTGGATAAACTGTTGGGTTTACCTTGGGGAAAGAGGACAGAAACGGTGAAGGATGTTGCCCAGCCATAAGATAACATTAGGTGAAACAACATTTTAGTTGAACTACTTGGATACACCTACATCACAGAAAGCACTATTGCAGTTCTAGTTCTTTTAATAGATCCCAGATATAATCTGTAAGTACAGAAAGACAATTACTGTATTTTCTCAAAAGGTAATTCTCTTAAATGTCACAATCAGGCATAAAAATTAAAGGACATGCAAACCAACCTGTGCCTGCCCTATATACATGCTGTGAACAGCAGTGGAAATTTAAGTTTATTTGGTACCCAATTTACAATCACTTTAACACAATTTTTTTTGACTTGTTCCTTCAGAAAGGGCCCCAAACAAAGCACTGTAATTGATATTAAATGTCTGTCATTAGTTTGTTGCTGTCTTAAACTTGAAAAAAAAAAGTATCAGTTATGCATCTTTAAGTAAACTCTAAAGAAGTAATCCTGCCAAAGGACCTACACATAGGTGAAAGTAAACCCATTCTGTTCATAAAAAAAAAAAAGAACCTTTTCTGAATTCAGCATTAATATCAAATAAATTGAGTTTACATTTATTTTTATAAAGTTATGCAAGAAACTTTAAAAGCTGAACAATTTTCTGCTTAAAAGTTTTTGTAACTAAACTTACAGTTTAATCATTTTTCCTTTCAGCAAAAAAGCCACTTTTCCTTCCTGGCACAGGCTGGCCAGAAAAGCTTGCTCTATAAAGTGTTCACCAAACACTGCTTGTCTCGCAAAGCTCAAGTGTCATCATACTATTTCCAACTTGTTTGTTACTACTGCCACCATCACGCAAAAAACATTCAACATAGAAAATCTTAGTTTTCCTTTACAGTCAAGGAATTTATTCTCCAGGAATCGCACATACTCTTCCCTTCATGAATCCTTTATACATGTCAGGACAGACCTCAGCCCCCAGCTCTGACAAATTATAATATAATGAAAGAATTTTATCTCTCCTAAAGATGTTGACATGTTTTTCCTTGAAAGTGCATTTGAAAATACTTCTAAATATGTGCACTGCTTAAAAACAGGCTCTAACAAAGCAGTATTTATATCGTTCCACATCTGGAAAAGACCGTAACTTTAATAATTTATTCTCACCTGCAGGTCTACGATTGACATCAGATACTCTACATCTCAAAATTCAGTTAATGAACAAAATTAATGCCCTTTATATTAAGCAAATTTACTATCACCTCCTCAGCCAGTTTATATTGTGATGAATTGGTTCGCTTATTTACAAAGTCTAAACCAAGGCTGGTTGTCAAGCACATTAAGCAAAACTGAACAGTCAAATCAGACTTAACTGACTATTTTAAGACATTCTTAGAAATAATACCTACTGATAGAATGCAAAACACATGCTTTGGGCAATAAAATATATTGCATTGATCTAAACCCTTTACATAAACAAGCTTAACCAACCACTGCACACTAATAAAATTCCAAACCCCATGACCACAAATTTAGTCCTAATTTGGAAACAGTACATATAAACCAGTTAACTAAATTGTGATTTAGTTAACAGCTGAGTTTAATGTAATTAGATGAAGTCAGACACCTTTTCTCTTTGCAAAACTAGTGAACACAGCAGCAAGAAACAAATTCCATTCTTATAACTGAACAAATGTGGAGAGGTAAAATACATACGGGAGGAGTGTGTATGTTTCAGACTGCAATAAATACAGTACATTATTCACACAGATAAAAAAAAACCCAAGCCAATGACCAAAATGTTTAATTGGTAAAAGTTTAATGTCAACTTACTTATAAAAATGAAAAAATATTTTAACATTCACCATACAATTGAGCAACCTGGCCCTACTGACTATCAGCTATAGGAAGGCATTTAAGGAAATGATGGTTGTGTCAAAATAAAGGCTAACTGGCTAACTTCAGGCATGTATGCTGCTTTTTTTTTTTTAAAAAAAAAAAAACCAAAAAACAAACTCAAAAAACCTCTCATTTGCAGGAAGCTAGATGCTTAGCCTAGTTTTTAAAGCTAATTACAAAATCCTCTTTCATACTGGTCCAGATGTCTTGACAATTTCTTCTTCTAACAGAACTGTCAAAAGAAAAGAATTTTTATGAGATCTTCATACAGCTTATTTCTAAATCTCTGCAAAAAGAAACAGAAACACAACACCGTATTTAAGAGATGGAAATCACTAGTTAAAGCACTTGCTTATATCATAACCATTCCTTCATTCAAGCATCTCTATAAGGACACTTTTGTAACCACCACCTTACAGAAGGTTCAAAGGACACAAGCTTTTCCAGGTACTGCATCAAATGATTTCTAAGCTTTATACATTATTTGGCTCTCTTGGAGTATATATTTGAACAATATTCAGTAATCAGATATGTAAAATTATGCACATTTGCTTTTTATAATGCAGTACTTTTAACATAGCTGTGCAACATGGTTCTGCAAAGCTGCAGCATCTTTACACACAAAAAAAAAATTGGAATGAGGGTATCATGCTTCATATTGCATGCCATCACATCTTAAGTTGTTAATTCTACAGGCCCTCATTTCAGTGTTTCTCCATTTTATTGGACTACCAGTGTCCCTCAGAATCTTTTATAATTCCCACTTCCCGAACTTAAAAAAAAATAAATTTCATTCAAGTTATCACTGCCCTACACTTATCCTGACACATGAATATGGCAGCAGTCATCTCTTTTTCATCCCCTCTTATTCTCAGAATAAACAAAAAAACCTCAGAAAAAACACAACAACTAAAGGTCTAAAAGGTCTAAAAAGGCCTATTCCACTCATTGAAGCAGAGATTGAAAATAGTTAGAATATCTTTGGTTGAAGAGAAAACACAGTGACTAACTTGTCACTACTTTGAGGGCAAAGCAGTATTGTAACAAAATGTCACAATGACTAAGTCAACGTCCTGACCTCTCCCCCTTTGCCACCACTCTACTTGCGTGATCTCACACCTTCAGTCAAAAATACTTTTCTAACCACAAGGTATTTTGCAGTATCAACATGTAATATCACTAATGTGCTAAGAAATAACCAAAAGTCAACAGAAACTCGTCATTTACTGTAAACCAAAATTAAGCACAGAGTCTGTCTGTCTGCTACCAAATATGCAGAGCAGTCTAACAGTCTTACCTTCCATCTGTTTCCACATTCATTACAGACAACAAACGTTGTCATGGGTTCATCAGCACTGCGGGTTTGAACCTTTGGCAAAGGCAAAAGTCAGAGTGGAAAAGGAACATTAGTATCTTGAACTTTTGTTAGTATGTGTTTGATGTGAAGGTTTAAAATCAAAGTTTAAGGAAACACATTTGCATAAAAACCAAGTTAAATTTCTGTATCAATTGAAACTTTTTTTTTTATCTAGAGTATAAAGCAATCATAAACTTATGTTTTGACAGATTTAGAAGCACTAAAATATCAATTTCAGCATAGAAGCTGCACACATACTTCCAGGAAATGATTCTGCAGTAGAACTACATGTTCAGTACAGCTTTACATATATTTACTGATGCAAAGGCTTAAAAGTCTTATGATTGAAAAACAGTTTTTTACTTAAAGCATCTGATGCACAGTATTAAATTATAAACGCAGCTGATCCTATGATCAAAATTACATGCCCTGAAGCACTACAAATCAAATTAAATCCCTTCTTGCACATTTCTTAATTAAAATAGAGAAAGTTTGTAGGAATGATTCTATATCAGTGTCTATTGTTAGACAAATAGTAGGTTATATAAATACGTTATTTTTTTGTGTGTATCATTATTTTCTGCTATTTATTCCCTCTGTAAAGAAAAGTTTACACACATTAAAACCAGTAAAGTAGCTCTCCTTCACATAAAACCATGTTAGTAAGACGTAATATGAAGAATTAGCAAAAACGCAACATTGCAAAGAAACTGATGTTTCAAGCTATATAGATACTCAGCTGGGATTTACATAAAATCTTTGGTAATTTATTACAACAAACATTCTTTATGTAAGCACACCTATGTAGATCCAGCCATCTTCACATATTTTGTAATTGGTTGGCATTTTGTTAAAAGCTCAATTTGTAATTAAAATCTCTTTTCTCTGACAGTTTTTATACAGGATTTAAGCTTTGAAAAAGGAAAACTAAAAGTCTGGATAGCCATGTACCTGGGTATATGTACAGTTCTTCTTTTTGCACTTGCCACATGTAAACAGATCAGTTTGGGTACCTCCTGTTTTAGCCATCTGGTGCTCTCTGATAGCTTCTTTGGTCAGATTTTTGCGCATTTCTTTCAACTCGTCACTTGCCATTTCCTTTTATGGACAAAACCCAGACAGTTTACTACAGAGTTTGTTTTAAACAAGTCATTACCAGTGTAAGCCCATACCATTTTTCATTTAGAATCGACGAACAACAACTCTATTGAAGGGCAAAGTAATTCTACACATTTTTAATTTTATAAGACTTAAGTTGGGATATTTCACAGCACAGAAGGTACAAAAAGGTTGGGGTTTTTTTGGTTGGTTTGTTTCTGGGTTGTTTTTTGGGGTTTTTTTGTGGTTTTTGTTTTTGGTTGGTTTTTTTTTTTTTACACAGCTGAAAAAGATCAGTAAAATTTACAATATCAAATACCTAGAAACATTTCTATGTGGATGCATTTCTGAAATTCAGAAATGTAATACCAAGACACGGTAGAGGAGGACTTAAAAGTTCTCCAGAGAGGAGGAAAATGTCCTCTCCCTAGGTTAGATCCTTGCATACTTATGTAATTGACCAACAAAAGATTATTATAGGAAAAAATTACACTATTTTGACTATTTCTATATCTGTACTGATAAATATGGTATAGCCATAATTTACCATGTTACCAGAACTCATATACACTTAGTTTCAAAACACTAACCGAAGACCTCAGACTCACCATTTTTCTTTTTCATTCAATATAGTTCTAGCGTGCAGGTTATCAACAATGTATAGTAATAAAGTGTGCACAGCAAAAACAAGTTGTTCCATTTTTCTTCAACAAGGTTTTACTCCACATCCCATGCAGATGTGGAATGCAAATCCTGTATTAATGCTGTTTCACTTAAGAAGTAATCTTAACACTAAGGGGGGGTTTAGCCATTAAAATTTTAATCCAAGACATTAATTAAAACAAAGAATGGGCACTGAACAACACAAAACATACGTTTGCACATACGTACTTACATACATGTAGAACCAAAAACTTCAAAATGCATACTGAAGATACAGGAATGTGTAAAGAAACGTAGATTGTATCAGACTCAGTTTGCCCTAAACTTTACATAAAGCTATGGGGGGGAAAAATAAACCAAAAAACCAGAAATCTTTCCTTTAGAATAAAGCTCATTGTAATTTTCATTACTTGATCATAAATTTAATTTCCTTCAGTCTCCAGGATACTCCTTTACACCTGATATGGTGGGGCAGAATCCAACACATCCAAGCAGAACCAGAAAACTGAAACCAGATGTTAACCATGCTTTCGCTTTTCTATCTCCTATAAAATCCAACCTTTTATTTGACTTTCAGGATTTATATTAATTTGTAAAGACAGTGAACATCTGAATGGGAATTTCTATTCAAACGTCCCAACTGTTCTTTCAATAACATAAACTTAATTTGATTTAAAGGACAATTTTCCTAGCTTCTTTCACCTATCATGGCTTTTCCTATTTACTGTTAAGCAGTTCCTTCAAAATCATTGAAGTATCCAAGAGACAGATTCAAGAAATAAACTTTAAATAAACACTGAAAATGCAAACAGGAGCCGGACTGAGCTTTAAAACTACAGTGCTATACCTTGCATAGGAGTATAACAGCAGAGGTTAGTGTTTGAAAAACACTTAGCAAGACAGGCTAACACTTAGGCATCCAGAAAGGTGAACGGGTAAGAGCCTGGAGTCACTAGCCCAGTCACATTTAGATCTTCCTAAACTTAAAAAACTATTCACTGATATATCACATAGCCTTTTACAAACAGCAAGAATACCATGTTTCAGGAAATATACATGCAACAGCTTACCCACCTTCTGACTTACAGATAAAACCAGGTATTTAGGAATCTGGAATTCAGGCTGTGCAAGCCACAAACAAACCACAGTCTTTCAAAAGTGCGGGCGGCTTACAGGAATTATTTTTATGGCTAATAAATACAGACCCAGATGTAAGACCAGTAGGGAAAAAGTTCAAGACCTATGCTTTACTTACCTCTGCTGTCATTTTGGCAAACTTGTCAGGAGGAATGTTCCCACATAACACATTTTTCCTTAAATTAGGATTCTTCGCATCCTTCAGGTTTGCTATTCTACTTCGTACCCTATTTTTGTATTTCATATCAGTGTTTTTTAATTCTTGAAAAATAGGTGCTTTGAATTTAAGGAACAGAACATTAAAAGAGCATTATAAAGGATTCACTTTTGGGGGCAACTTCTCTAAAGCAACATACTTCTACACTGTTAATCAAGCCCTCCCCCTGACCCAAACCAACAGGTACTTTCACGTTCAACACAGCAGACTTCACGTCCTCCTGAAGCCTAACACAGTTTAATGCATGGGCAGTGAAATCTGAATTTTTAAGTAGTAGGATCTCAACTTAAATTGTGACTATTCACCCATAAATAGATGTCCAATTCCTTGACCTCAACCTGAGGATTAACTAGTTTCTAAATCAAATATTCAAACACTGGCAGCTCACTAATAGATTTTTAAAACAGTTTTGCAACAGAGACAGGAAATTCCTTAACAGGAATGGTGGCTGACTAACTACTGAAGGATGTTAACAAGTTAGAATCATGAAGTTCCAACTATTTCTATGCTTAAGAATATCTTCCTGCCCCGTCCCCCCAAAAAAACTAAAATGAAAAGAATCCCAGACATCTGCTCTGTAACAATTAAAATACTGCTACCTGAACAACGATTCTGAAAATTCCAAATTCATTTAGAAATAAACTTGGAGAAAATTAAATAAAGACATTGGGAAAAGATTAAAACTGTTAACAAGAAAAGATTTAAAAATAGCACAGAAGAGCCCACAATTTTATGTCAGCATTCTTCAGTAAGGTATAATATCGCTCCTGCAAGGAAAACATACTAAACTGAAAAAAAACCCCACATGCACTCACCTACTCGCATTCCTACATGTTTTATGGCAAACCATTTAGGTTGTGCTAGTTTTTTTAAACATTAAATTTCTGCACTAATATGTTGAACACAGTTTTCTATTTTTGTTTTAAATGAAATTCAATATATAGATCAAATTAATTAATTTTAACTTTCTCAATGCTTTTAATAACACTCTTGTTCTAGAGCACATAGATGCACAACAAAGGATATCTTCTTCAATCTGAGAACCCAGCTCTTCTTCATCAGCACCAATAGCAATGTAATCATCTGAAGAAAACAAATATTAATATGTTAGCAACCTGATTATGTCATCAGTGTTCTATATTCCTGAGAGCCCATTCAAATCTCTGTAACCTTGCAAATTATGAAGCAACTGCAGCAAGTTTTTCTTTTGTATAGGAAAGTTTAATCTACTGTATACTTGCCCTTTCAAAACCTTGTTAACTTATTACTTGGAAAAATAAAAATAAGTGAAATGAAGAGCAACAGAAGTTTAAAAAAGTAGAACCACCCTAAATATTTCACAAAAAACAAAAATTCTACAACTACTTGCAAACATAAATAGTAATAAAAAACTCTACTATACAGAAAAATTTCAAATATTCTAATAGGCTTGGCAAATACCCATCTCCACAGAATATCTGTGCATAGAATAGACTATTATAAAAAGAAAATGTTTTGGTTTGTTTTTCATCAGTTCTTTCAGTCCACACAATATAAGCATAAGTAATTAATGTTTTGCATACATGAAAGGGAAAGACTTCACTAGAAATACAGCAATCAAATAACAGAAACAACATTATTGGATATTTTTTAAAAATGCAAAGCAGAGACATGTCCTAAAACACTTAATTAGAAGAAAAATCATAGCAATCTTGAAAACAATGCACCACTTGACCTAAAATGTCTCAAGATAGTTGTTTACTCTTTCTGACCAAATCCCTTACTCATAAGGACAGCTGCCTTTCCAAGCTAGCTTAGGACAATTAGATGCAGTATGTGTTTTCCTCCTCATTTTAACATGGGTGTATTTCAATGAGTAATCCAAACACAATTTCTACTTTAATCTCACGCAGAAGGCCAAAAAACCAGAAAATAGCCTTATTTTTGAGACTGGCATTCTATCCATTGGTGATCAGCTTTTATGTGCTGTAGAAAGTAACACAGCAAAAAGTGTTATTGGAAAACTAGCTAAAAGTAAAACTACACAGAATCATGAATACTAAGATGCTATATGCAACCTCCTGGTCACAATTATTTAGAAGTCTATGAACTACATATCCAGAGGACCAAAAATTCATGTCTTTATTCAGCTTCGATTACTGTCTGTATCTGAATTAAAAGAAAGAGTGAAGAGGGTAAAAATGGATGACTCCAATCTGCTTACACTGGGTCAGGTTACACTAAGCTAAGAACAGAGGAACGGGAGCTGAGTCATAAGCTCTTGTAGAAGGACCCACATGAAAAAACACAGGTCATTCTGAGGAGTCCAGCTTTCAGTTTGCTTCTTACCCAGCATATCAATCAATTTGTCCGTTTAAAGACACCGAAGTGTACATGAGGGGGGGGAAGAAAAAAAAAAACCAGAACAAAACTGTCAAGGCATTTACAGATGCCCAAAAGGCATGAGGATAGAGCAATGCAAGACTGTCTTATTGCAAGTTATCTCAATGAAACTTCAAGATTAAATCAAAACTGAAAGGCAGCCTTCAAAAACCAAAACCTGTAGGCCTGCAGGATCTGTGGTGTAAGGAAGGCAGGCATGTATATAATGGCACTCTCAGTCTGTGATTAGACAAAAAATCCAAGGAGCTCCCACACAAAGATTTAAATGAGGCATTAAGGAGGCAGTAACCTTCCTGAAAAGAAGTTCCACTGTAGGCATGATATCAGATGAACAGAAGCCACAAAATGTCCCATAGAATCAGCAACAAAAATGTATTTCAATACACTCCTATGCTGTCAAGGTCACTCACTACTTGCCACTTGGGTGAACTGGCCTATGGGTATATACACACAAACAGACATAAACAGGATATATTCTACCCTACAGGACAGGATAAAAATAGAGTGAGAAGGACTGAAGTACAGAAGGAAATAGTTAAACTTGAAAATACAGTCTACAAAGCTCACCTCCTGTTCTCAGAGCTGCAGAGAGCATTTCTCTACATTTCACTCGTACAGAATCCGAAGTGCTTGGAGCCCGGGGAAAAGAAGGGATGAAAGAATTTGAGGGAGCACTACCCTCCTCCTTCCTGCTGCTGGAATTGCTACTTGAACTGCTAAAAAAAGACAAAAAGAGAACTAATATTAAAGGGTTTTTTCCCCCCTTTCAAATAACTTTGTTCCAGGGCAAAACACAGGTCTTTTGTTATATCCATTTGATGGCATTCCAAAAAAAGAACATAGGCCAATAGAGAAACAGCAGGTATTCCACTCCATTGTGTGGCATGTAAGTTTTAATTCTCAGTTCTCTACATTAACATGAATTCTCACCCACCCACCCCACACCCACCCCCCAAACTTTACTTTAACAAAGTGAAGATACATCACACTAATAGTCACTCTGAAGTGAATGCACTGCATTTGGTCTGTTTACTGTACTTTTCTACTTTTACTACTTTTGTACTAATTACTTAATGTAGCTTTGCAAACTGTTGCATCAGGACAAATGGTTCGAGGTTAAATTTAAATTTGAACACAGCTGCTGGAAACAGATTCACTAAAACCAGAAGTGTATAGAAGAAATGGGCTTGCAGGTATTATTTTGCAAACGTTCTCAGTTTCATGTCACTGTAGTGTCATGGACATGAGCTCAATTCTCTGACAACAAGTATTTTGTGTCTACCAGAAAAAATGCAGAATGAGATTGTTTATTAAACGTAAAAGCTAACAGACAAATGAAGTATTCTAAACCTCTAACGTATGCAATTTCCACAAAGCTGTGACTGAAAGTTGTTTTACAGTCCTCAAAGCTCAGTGCTAGTACTGAGATGAAGGGGTATTTGGCTGATGAGACATATGGCATAAACAATAACTAGTCTAGCTATATCTTGACCTATGGCTTTCATCTTGTTTTGTAACGGCAGCAGCAGCGTGATTTATTTCCCTAACACACCATTTCTTGTACAATTCTATGTAATTCAGAAAAGAATGTGAAAGCTGTCTCTAATATGACAAATCTGGACCAAATAGTTTAATGTTAATTTATGCTGAGTGAGATTATTTGTATAGTCATGAAGAATTAAACACCTTTCTTCTCTTGCTTCAGGGCTGTTTTGTGAGGAAGATGCAGGCTCCTTTTTCTTTTCTTCAGAATCTTTATCCGTTGAAGGTCCATCTGGAAATACAAAACACAAGAAACACTTTTACCCAGAAATAGTAACTGATTTAAAGCAGTGGTAAAATATCTTTGATGAGTTGGAAATGCTATCAGCTCCCACTCTCTGCTTTGACCTTCTCTTGCAGTACAGCCTTCCACTCCCCAACACCCTCCGCAACCCAGCAAATGGTAAATATGACAACACTTCAGATCCTTTGAGTCAAATCCAGCATCTGCTTAAACTGGTAGTGAAGACATAATGAAAACATAGACATTTATGATTTATTTTTGCCAGCACTGCTGCATGAAGTAGACAGGGACTTCTTCAGCTACTATATCAAGTCTCTGGAGTTTGTCTTCCATGTTTTAAATAAAAGTTCCTTCTAAATGCATGCCGGGTTTTTTTAGATTATATTCACAGGATTTCTAACAAGGGACTGAACCAAACAAAACTATGGTGTGAAAGCTACCATGGTTGCCAAAAACCATGAAGATAATTTTCATATGCTTTTGAAGGAGTTTAAGACATGCACACAGTATTTTCTGTGATAGCTCTTAAACTATTTGCCTTAGTGTTTAAAATATTTGAATTTGCCTTTACCTTACAGGCTGTTTAATGATGATTTTAAAAGAATAGAGATGAAAGCCTTTATTTAAAAGGGCAATGACAACATTTAACTTTAGCCTAGCAAGAACAATACACCCTTCTATTGTAAAATGGAATTTGCAGTGGCTAAATTGAGCTCCTGCTTTGAATTGCTCTCTAGAAGGGCTGATTCTCCACTGCCTACAGAGAAAGCCTAGCAAGATTGGCATCGCTCACCAACAGATTTTGTAAATTCCTTCACGAAACCCTTACAAAGCTGCCATTACACTTCTAAATCTGTAGACTATATTATTGGGATAAGCATGTATCACAAACTTTTAAAAGAACAGATCAAGAAAAGGGAGGGAAATCTGGTAAGTCTCAGTCTTTTTAATTTTACATTTAAAGCTACACAGAAAAGATATGGAACTGAACAGGATTTCGATCCTTCCCTTAACTTCTGAGTTAAGGAATTTATCAAAACAAATACCATCCTGTTAAAAAATCAACATTACAAAAAGGAGATGAGAGACAGCTATACTGGATCAGATCAAGCACCCATCTACTATCCTGTCTCCAGCTGTACCTAAAAAGAGATGCCTACAGCACAGTTTAGGAACCAGGCAAGCACATAAAGATACTTCTGCAGAATATTTCCCCAGCGTTCAAGGTCTCAGAAGTTCAGTGACTTCCTCACCCACTGTTTGTAACCTTGTATTCAATCCTTGATAAATTTCTCTATTAAAGGAAAAAAGAAAAACACATAGATGATGCACTTGGACTGACTGTCTTTAATAAGCTAAAGGTACTGTTCAAAAAAATCCTAATAAATATACCAATTTTACTATTTTATAAATAATAGCTGTTATTTCATTAAGAAAGCAAATGAGGCTATAAACTGAATGGCTCACACAAGTTCTTTACTATGATACCTGAAGTGCCCAATACTAACAGAAAGAAAACAAATCCCATTTTCCACAGGCATATTCACATGACTATTCTCTATGGCAACAAATGCTTATATGATACAAAATTTTAAAAAATATTCTAAATATGCATGTAATCTTGTGTACATTCATCATTTTTTTAGGTACATAACCATTTTTGTCAGAGGCTTTAAGCAAACTGATAGGTCAAACTGGTATCTTGGGGTACAGCTCAGGTTCTGCAAAGCAGTATAGCTGCCTTAGAGCTGAGCTCTGCTTCAGCCCATTTATCTCCATCTTTTTTTCTGGCAACGCAAGTTGTCAAATTCAGAGCTGACCTCAGTATCTCCTGCTCATTTTGCACCAAATACACTGCTATGGTATAGCTGTCAGCTAGTTTACCAAACACTTTGGTTTAGCCCAGCATCATTTCCTCAGAGAAGGCAGGCACCTGAAAACATCTGCCAATACCCCAACTGCTTCTTTCCCTTATGGAGGGCAGGATATACATTAGGCACAGGGATAAAGCAAGATATAAAAGCACAGCTCTTCCTACACCTGCAGACCAGTCTACGCAAGCATGTCTCAAACCAAGATCAAACTTCAGCAGCTGAGACAACTGGACAATCTTCAGCAACTACATCTTCAAAACTATAATTTCATTAACCACTTCAAGAAGAGTTTATAGATACTTTTGTTTAATCCAGTTTTAGAAACCTGAAAATAAACAATATTCTCTACTTGCCAGAAATATTCTCCTAAGAATTTAAGTCGTTCACTTACGGATCATAAAACTGGAAAGCACCAAGGAAAGGAGATCCAGTGTCAAGTGGTACTTATTCTTAAACTCACATGTTAACATGGATTTCTTATTTTATTAAAATACTGTACTGACAACAGAACAAAATGCAATTAACAGCCTGCTAGACAGTGTTTCAACTGTCTTCTGGGGAAAGGAAAAAAATTATCCTTGAGAAACTAAAAGCCCCTAGTAATAAACCTATTTTACATTCCATGGCCAGACACTAATGGAAAAGAAGAATGACAGCTAACGGGAACTACAACCAACCTCATAAATTCTAACAAAGTAAGATGGAAAAAATGGCCCTTTGTGAAATATATTTTAACATTCCAAGAGCAAGTGATTCACATCAGGAAGTCTACAGAACATCATAAATGTTTATATAATATAAATTACTAGTTACTTTTATGAGGCACAATTACTTTTTCAAGTTTATACAGTTATTAAAACTTAGCAAAACTTCTTTCAGAAACAGGTTGAAATTGTCATGAATTTTAGGACTGCAAACTGTAACTTCACAGTTCTAGCTACTGCAGCTTCAGAAGGCCATACAAAACTTGTTAAGCCCCCCCGCCCCCAAATAAGAGAAGCTAATTTATATTAATGCTTCATCTTAAAAATACAAAGAGCATGCTAGTAACATGAATTGACTATTAGCCACTGGAATAAGACTACTGAATTCTGACTACTTCATTGCAGTTCTATCTGGGACTTGCAATTAATTTAAAAGATACTTCTAGCTTTTCCAGTGAAATAAACTCTCCAGGGTCAAACACAACACGACAGTGTTCCTCATTAACAGAACAAAATTTTCAGTGTAATAACATATGACCAGATAACATAATTAATCTGAATGTTAGAAGCCATTAACAGCATCATCATAATTTTTTCTAATTACAATTATTTTCTAAGTGAAGTCAAGACACTTGCTATTAACAAGAAAAAAATTAGAAAATATAAAGATGCAACATTATTAATTTATAAATTTGTAAGAATTTTTTTAAAAGAACTTTTCAGAAACATTAATGAAAGGTGGCTAGTTATTCCCTGGAAGCACATGAGAATTTAATTTAGCAGATTATCGTATGTTCCTGATTCAGGTATCACCACTAAAACTTGGAAAGTTTTTCAAGTATTCAGTTTAAATAAGTTAAAGGAAAGAGATACAGTTACAAGTAACTGACGGCATAGTCATTAATTTAACAAAACCCCTCATATTTCATAATTCTTTAAACACCATTTTCCAGACTCTGACCAAAATAATCTTGAGATGCACAAGCAGCTACACATCTCAGCAATTCCTCTGCAAGATGCAGTAAGATATGAAGGTAAGATCATAAAAGTTTCTTCCTAGCAGTAGTATAGGGAGGAAGAATATCTAAAATGTATAAATAAACAACATCATCATGAACTGTCTGCCTCTTTTAAAGATTTTTTTATTATTATTCATAAGTCACAAAAGAACATGGCACATGAACTTCTCTGCTGTATGTTTTTCTCCTATACAGTATGAATTTGTATCACATGTTATTATCTATTGATAATCCTAACAAATTATAGATCTACTAAAGGTACATGGAACAGTTCCAAATATACATTTGACAGGAGGTGATTTCCACAGCTCATACCTGACATGGAAATGAAACTATTGAAATTATTTTTCCACTTGATAACTTATAAAGACATGTAGTCTTCTATCAATAGTAAACAATAATCTTAAACACCATTAGACTGCAATTTAGGAACTTGTTTTGCCAATAACAATTTTTTTGAGCAAAGCCAGATGTCCTTGAACAACTTTGCCTAATGAGAGCATTAGCAAACCTATAAGGTAGTCCTAGACCATACCAGCTTGCTCCTGTGGCATCAAACCCAGGTTCCAAATAACAAAGGATTATACGAACAAAGTAATCCAAGTAAAACACTTCTGTAAAGTCTGGCTGCTGTTACCTTCTGACAACATTAAGCACTTAAACATTCTTTTGAAATAAAATTTTTCAGGCATGCACTTTCTTGAAATAGGCATTTCAAAATGTTTATGGCCCCATTATTAGTTTTTAGTACTGGCAATAAATGATCACACTTGCACTTAACGTTAAGATTACCATCCAACCATTCTACAACTCCAGTTCAGTACATCAACTTACTAGACTTAATTTTACTTAGTTAGAGGTCTGGACATTCTTTTTCACCATATGCTCTTCAGAGTTCAGTAATTATTTGTGATGGACAATGTTAAATTCCTTAAAGAATTTTTTGCTGTGTTTCTTTAATAGAAAGGAACACTCCTTACAACCTAAACAGGTTTGCACGATTCATTATCTGCATAGCAGGCTCTGTATACTCAGCTACTTGGAACACAATCATTATTCACAAATGCCTTGTTATAATTGAACAGCAGTTTATTCTGAGGGCCAAATTTGCTTCCTTATGTAAATTGCAACCAACTTGGCCATGTGGTTTAACGTTCTTATAGCAAAAAAAGCGATCTTCCGCTGCAGGTCACTCAGTGACTCACTTTGGACAAAGACTGCCAGCCCTGTGCTGGGCATCTTCCAAACCCCCTGAAGAACCACAGGTAACCTGGCATGGCTCTAGTCAAGCCACAAACATCTGGTGATTCACAGCCTTACTTTGATTTCTTTTCATGTTTCCCATGCATTCTTAAAACCTAAGTGCTGATAGCACTGAACTTAAACAGTACATGCAGCCTGAACAGTCAACAATTCTTGCCTAAATTCAAAATGTCATTTATAAAAATAACTCACAAAGACTTCAGATCTCTGAGTACAATGCTTGGTACGATTAACAGCTGTCCGCTTCTGTTGCCATCTTTGATCCATACCATTTTACATGCACTATAAACAGCATAATCGAAACTGATTTCTCAAGCAGCTCAACATACGGTATTTCGCATTCTTCTGAGAAAGTCAAAACTAATGATAAAACAGATAAGAGTACTTTGTAAGATTCCCACCCATACTTGGCACACCCGAGATACCCTATCTTCCACAGTTATGAGATTTTAAGTTCTAATGAATTACTGAGCAATGAAACAAGAGATGAAACATTTGTCCTACTATGCTTTATTATAAAGAGCTACATTACAATCAAGGAGAATATAACTACGTAAATTTGAAGGCAAGCAAAAATTGTTTTCAGGAATAATTTGATTTTATGCAATAAGTGCACAACCACAACTATACTAGACCTGGCACAATAATGTGCATGCAATAATATCTGCCCTATAACAAAAATTAGAGCACGAACAAAGGTCACATACTCACTGCCTCAAGAAGAAAGCATTCAGTTCTGACTAATGTCAAATATTTCCTATTTATTTTCCAGTTCCTCATATGTTTGACTTCACCTGATGCAAGAAGCCTTAGCTAGTCTCCCAACTGTCTTAAAACCATCTGAATGTAGCAAGCCACCAAAACCAAAAGGTCCACCTTGCCCCAGTATGTTACTGCCATAATCCCTGTGCAGGAAACAGGAACTGCAAACAGGCTGGGCCAGAAAAATACAGTTGAAACTTAAGCCAGAAGAAATAAACAAAAGAATTAGTTTCTAACTGGTCTTCCCAGCTCATCTCCTGGATAGCCAACTGAGCACTCACGGTAGCACAGGAGGCAGCAAGAGGGCACCTGTGCATACGGGAAACCAGGACCAGTCCTTTCCACAGCAGCCTACACTCAGATTGACTTGCTGTGACCATCAGGCACCATGACCTTATTCCAGGCTTCTACAACATGACCTCAGGTAAGAACAATAGTCCCTGTGTTTCACAATGTTGGAACACTTAAAATCAGTCAGCTATAAGTAACAATATATTAAGACAAGTTTGACTGACTCAAGATGCTTGCATTAAAAAAAGAATGAATAAAAGATGACTACTTTTACTGTCTCAACAAATAAACAGCAATTCCTTTGCTCAAAGGACAGCAATACCCAGAAAGGCTAGCTCTCCCCCAAAAAAGTATCCGAGGGCACTCCCAAAAATTCAGAATTCTTTGGGGTAAAATAAGAATAAATAAATAAAAGATTAAAAAAAAAAAAAAAAAAAAAGAGTACTTCCTCTACTTTATTGACTACACTAAGTTGCAGTAGCAAAAATTTTGAACTTTACAGAAAAAAAAAAGCCAACAACAACCACCTTTGATAGGGGCTTTTTTTTTTTTTTTTTTATTCGGAACCTGAGAGCTAGGTCACTCAAACCAGCTGCTGCTTTTAAGTCTTCAAGCACCTCAAGTTAATATGCAAGTCTAGTTTTCCACTTCTGTATCTTACCACTTTTATACATTGGATATAATACAGTTGGACTTCAAGATCTAAGTGGAAATTTAAACCTAAAAAAGTATGTAATTTTCACTCTTTACCAGCAAACTCTGATCAGATCCTTTATAAAGTATGCATTTAATTTATAATAAAAATAATTTTTCAGCATATCTAGTATTACCCAAATTTCATTACTAAAACTAACCTAACTTTTTAAAGGTAGGTAAAAAAAAAAAAAAAAAAAGAAGTCTGCTGCAGAGGCCATTATTTCTTACTAGAACACAGAGGCTGAAAGCTGTGACAAATTGTCCACTTCTATACATTGTCAAATGAATACAAAGTAATTTCTACACCACTTACAGGAGAGCAATAAAGTATCTGACAAAAAACTTAATTAGATACAAAGAAACAAAGCAGAGTACCACATGGTGTATGAACAAAAATACCTGGACACCCTTTGAAATTTGAGTGTTTTCAAATACATTAAAATTAAGTACTATAAATAACCCTTGAATAAAACTCTGCTAACAGAAAGGTTTCATTTACTGTATTCACTGCTTTAAGAGAAATTAAACAAAAAGTATTAACTCACTAATTAAAATTTGTTTAAAACTATGAAGGTTTTAGAAAGTGCATATCTATTTCTCACTACCTCTAACAGATTTTTAATGTCAACTTTTTCCTTTTTTTTTTCTTCACTTTAAGACCAAACTTCAAAGCCTCCACAGCCTCATGAGAGATTTTGCACAGTTCTTCAGAGTACCTGTTATATTTAACAGAGGAAATAGTCAAGAACAGGTTCGTTAGTGCTAAGTACTGCAGTACAGTCACTCTAGCTCAACAGCAGGCAATGAGACTTCAGAAATGAGTCATGTCACAGAAGCTGGCTCCCTACTGCTCCAATAAAAATGTATTCGCTTTTTCTCTGAATACACTTTCACAGTAATGCACTGATGATAGTCAAAGAGTAAAACACAACTATATCAGTGCAGAAAGTTTCAATACTTGCACAGGAGCACAAATGTATCTAAAGCAAAGCTGTGTCAAGAATTTGCATCGAGACTGCATACAGTTAAAACATGCAAGAACAGGGAAAACAAAGTTTGCGTTGCCATACCTAACAGTTTCTTCCAAGACTTGATAAGAGATTTTGCTAAAGATGTAACTTCTTCATCTGTGCTTTGCTTGCGTATGGCATTCACTGACATTCCAATTCTGGTAGACTGCAACAGAAATATTAATATATACTATAAAAGGTGATATGAAAACAATCTAATAAGTAAGCATATATACATTTGTACTTTGACATAATATTTTTAAATGTTGTTTTTGTGGGGGTTTTTTTAAGAATATCAGGATGAAATGCTGCAAGCCTTTACAAAACTTATTTTAACAACACATATTTTTAGCTAGGAATACAACACTATTACCATTTGTCTCCATTACAGAAGGGGGGGGGGGGTGGCAGGCAGGAGGTTTAAGGGGAGTCAATCAGAAGATTTTACTCCTAAACTGTTAAAAAAACCTCTGCAGAACTTAAGTACCACATTCAAAACATCTATCAACATGAAAATCATATACACATCTTAATGTTATATAATTTTTTTTAGCAAAGTTCTAGCCTCAAAACCTGATCTTCCTGTGAAGCAATGACTGTATTTATACTTTGGCACGATGAGAAGCTTGCCGACTGCTTCAGTGACTTCATACTCTTAGAACTCCCATTTAGTGGCTGTGAAAGAAGCTGTAATAGCAGTTGGTAGCGACCGCATTTTAGATTCCTAACAATTTTAGCAATACTGAGATTCTCTAAAGTTTTAAGCATAGAAGGTTCTGCTTTTAGACAGAAACAGTAAGACTAGCCCGCCTTCCAGCCAAGACAGTGGACAGGCTTTAAGCCTTTGGCACTACTGCCACCAACAGAGTGAAAAGGAGATTAACTTACAATCCACTCCTTTTACTACTCAGAAGATGAGGACATAAATATAGCTCAACAGCAACAAATTTCACTTTAGAAGACTTCTAACATGCTAATCTAAGAAGCAGAACATTTCCACACTTTTAGTTTCACAAGAGGAGAAAACTGTTTAACAATATAAATAAGTATTTTATCATAATTTCATATTCTGATGACTAAATTTTGTTAAGATGCTCAGTTTTGTTGCATTTACCATTTACGGGACTCACTAAATATACATTTTCTATTTACTTTTGCAGTATTTCATCATAAATTTCCTTCTCCTTCAAAGGAAAATTTAAATTTTTGTGGCTTGCTAAATATGGGAAGTATTTGTTCCTGTAAATTACTGTTACAACCCACACTAAACTTTCTGGGGCATAGATGTGGTACATGACTGGAAATGTACTGAAATATTCGGTAGCTATTTACTGTAGGAAGCACATCAAATAACCTCAGGTCTGAGCACCGGCTCTGAACATGTATTTTGGATTAAAGAAAACAGACAGTTACTCACCTGTAACTCAAAGTGTTTCAAGATGGACTCTGCTCACCCAGTGTAACAGTACTGGCCAACTCTCTTGACATTTTAAACACATAATCCTGACATTATGCTCAGACAATAAAGAATAACATGTGCTTGGAACTCCATAAAATACTCACCATACCTGAATGAGAAAAACATGAAACCAACCCTCCACTGATAACTGGGCACAACCACCGCCTACTCTCACCAGCAAAAAGACAAGACATCAACTCACAGACATATGTAAGTAAAACTCAAGTAAAACTCAAAATTAATTGGATACATTAATTTCTTCTTCTGATCACATAAGAGAAACAGATTCTAGTAACTGGCTAACCTGCCAGCTTTCTTAAGGTAGTACATAAACATAGTTCATTTGTTTGCTTTTATGGAGCACTTGATACAGCCTCGCCTAAAGAGAGCGGAAAGAATGACCTACCAATTTATTTGCCAGAAAACTGACACGGGTAATCGCAGAAGACCAGTGTTATATTCCCCAAAACGACTGTGCTTTTGACAAACCAGCTGTCAACATTTGAAATTTCCTCAGTCTTTCAACCTACAGAACTGTTCCCGTGAGAGCCATTTTAAGTAGAAAACTCTGGTATTTTTGCCCAGCCCAATGTAACCTGTGGAACTGCTTTGTCTCTGTGCCAGTTTGTAAGAGTGCAGGTATATGAAAACCTTTCTCACCCTGTCCAAAATGCATTTTTAATGGATCATTCTTCCCCACTTCAAGTTCTACACCACTTTTTATCTGCTTTCCGAGAATCAAGAGGCTCAGACTCAGCGTAAGACAGCTGTTTTCACCCCTGAAGCATTCAAGATATATAGGCCAAGCAGCCTTCAGTTGGTATGAGCAAGAGCTAGCATAAGTATCCTATGACCGAACCCAAAACAAATCATGCAGTGGCAGCTAGTCTTCTCTAAACCTAGCCAAATGAGAAAACATAAGGCACATAGTTGGTGAAAAGCAGCAACCCCTGAAGCAAGCAGAGGTGTTACCAACTTTAAAATCTACAAGTTTGGTCCAGGTGAGCACCTGGACTAAAGCAGAGCCAAATCAACCCCTGAAGAATAACCACCTCCAGGTTCCCAGGTCTCCCTGGCTCACCAGTGAACTGGCAAGGACAGTACATCACAGCCTAGTTCTGCACACGTGCATTTAATTTCCAGTAAAACCTGTCTGTTAAAATTAAGATGGTCTGTCTCACTCACTGTTTAGCTGGGCACTACCTACAATTAGCACCAGGGGCAGGATGCCTTTAATACTGTGTGGCTGCTAAACAGATTTGCAATTCTGACCACCGGGTAAATCATGTGTGAGGAAGGCTTCTGGCTCCCTGCCTAGCTAAGCAAGGATAGCTTGCTTACATAGATCTCATTAGATATGACACAGTGGTGTTATAGTCTGTAACCACTTCAGTTTTCTGTGACAAAAATCAGGCAACAAGCACACACTTCTTACTCCACATACCTGTAAATTGTTCAGAGGACCTTGCCAGTTCAGACTGAAGGAACAGTTGTATTACAGCAAAAATAATCATTTCTCTTATTACACAGGAATAATGGAACCATCGTATCAGCTAGCAGTGCTGTTCAATGTGGCCAGCTTTTAAAACTGCTTTAAAGTGGGAGTGGGACTTAGGCTTTTCACTTGTGTCCTGCATTTCATCAGTTCAAACACATCAACAGATATCTCAATCTACATAGAGGAAGCTAGTGCTCCCACCTTCTCACAATTACCACCCTTCCCGGACACAGCACACTAATGATCCGTTACCAGAATGATACATATGATTGATTACTTTGCATTTCAACTGTTGCTCTGAGTCCTCCATTGCTTAAGAAAATCTGGGAGACACCACAGAAAATTTATGGTAGACTTTACATATTTGTAAAACTATCAACAAAAATTATGTAAAATTGAGTCTAAATATGTTGCTAACAGTAATCAACTGTTTTGAATACAGCAATGGATACTTCAAGAAAAACTTCATAACTAAGCTACACTCAATCTACTATGCAAGAGTACGCTGAAAACCCAAGGAAATCTTTCCAAACTCACGTAGTGTCTTCCCCAATACAGATTAAAAACAGTCTTTTACTGCAAATATTATCTCACTCTAAAAAACAGGCACCTGTCATATGGATGGAAATAAGTAAGCTTCTTTCAAGCAGGATAGAAAACTGGGCAGAATTAACATGCAACCCTATATATATATGTGTCAGGGTCACAAAATGCCCTAAAAGGCAAACAGTTCAGTTTGTTCGTACTTAGCAAGATTAAGAGTTCTCCTCTGTAGATAACATATATTAAGGTTTTAATTGCAACTAAGAAAAGAGTAAGTTATCTACTTATACATTCTTCAGATCCTTATGGTTCAAGGGTAAAATTGTTCTGCTGTTCTGTGTAAAGCTTCTCCTAGTCTCATTCTTCATGCTATGCAGAACAGGGTTGCATAGCAGCATTTACAGAATTTCTGGAGTACTTGCAGTTATATTTTTCATTCCAAAGGCAAAAACATTATTATACAAATACTGTGTATTAAGACCTGCACAAAGAACTTCAAAAGAATAAGGTTAAGAGAGGGTTTTTCTGGGTTCTGCTGTTGTCCTGGGGGGGGTACTTGAGGGGTTTTCTCGGTGGGAGAAGGCTGCAGCATCGCATCAGCCATGCCCACTCATGCATGAAGGTGACACTTTCAGATTCCTATTTTCTGTCACAAACAGCATTAGTAATACTGTACTAAGTACCTTCTGCAAATATATAGGATGCATACATCAATAATGACATTGCTACTTACACTTAAGATTTGAACTTTATAGCCAATTCTGTACCTGTGACCATTAATTGTCACTTAGAAAAAAAATTAATTTTCAGTCTCTTCCAATTAAGTGGCTACCACAACAAATCAGGTCTTACATTTACCTCTGCCACTTGAAAATTTCACAGAGATAGGCAAGATCTAGTTACTTTGGAACAAAAGCTGTTCATTAATGAATTACATGACAAACTCTGAAACTTGACATGCAAATAAAGTTCACTGAGTTACTTTTTGAAAAAATTTATAAAGAATATATAAAATACTATGTTAGATACTCTCTACTAAATTACAAAAAGTGTGCATACAAAAGAGATTGTACTAAACCACCACTCCTGTCCCAGGAAGTAAAAATGGAGGAGTAGTAGTATAATTATCTTAAGAAATACACTACCCTGAGGCTGGAGGGGTCAAATAAAACTTGCCTGAAGGTATGAGCTATGCTCCCCTTCACATACAATCCAAAACAGCAACAAACTACATTAGAAAAGAAGGTAACAGCTGTAATCACCTGCATATTTCTTCAGAAGGAAGGAAACATCACATTTGTGTTAGTAAGAGCCTAAGATTGTATGGGAGTTTATGAGCAGCTACTCCCCTTTGTTCTTGACAAAATTCACTATTTTCAACTTAAACAGAAATAAAAGCTTTAAGAGCTTGCTACTGGAAGAAAACACTTAAGGTAAGTGCCCTAAATCAGGGTGAAATAAGACTAGTTACCCTGTAATAACACTAATGCTTCCAAGGAGTTTCTATATAGGAATCTAATAGTGCAACCTTCTTCCAAATTTCCTGGCTTCACCTTCATCATTGTGGACTTAATATTTAGAACATAACAACAGTAAGCAAATAATACCTGTAACAACTCAAGGGTCATAGGAATATTCTTAAGCTCCTTCAATAAATCAAGAGCTCCAGCCTGCAAAAAAGAAAAAAAAAAAGTCAATTTAGAAGCAGATACTTAAAATACAATATCAACAACATACTCTTATCTGCCTTCAAGGTCCCAGCCTGCATTCAAACCATCAGTTCCCAATTCATCCACTAACAACTCTAAACCAAGGAATGTTCTGCATTGCAAACTCTAAGCATTAATAGGCCTTTAACCCAGAAACAAACGTATTCACTCAAAGACCAGAAAAGTTTTATCCCCTTAAATTCAAATGCCAATTAAAGCACTCTGTCAATTACTACTTAACCAATATACATCCTCAAGAAAACAGCCTCAAGGGTACTTAACAGCAGGAGAAACAAGCCAGACAACAGCAGCAATTTTCAGTTCAGAACAACCTCATCTCTTTTAGCACAAGAACTTGTGAGTTGAGAAGCTCTGCATGGTCCACCAATAATGCATATATATATATATATATATGTGTGTGTGTGTGTGTGTGTGTGTGTGTAACCGTATCTATAAAACATATGTAGCCAACATTCTTAACTATATTTGCAGTGGTGGTGTGGTAAAGCCAGAAAAGTTTATAGGTTTAAGAACTGTCATCAGGTTACACTATTTTACTAGGCACTGCCACAGTTTCCCCAATCAAAAAAAGACAACTTTGCAAGTGTGTCTACCAACAAATATCCAAAGAAAAAAAGCAGAACAAGACATACTTTCAAGTCTTATTTTCAACTGTTAAGTATTAACTCAATGAAATATATAGATTAGGATGCATAATTAGCGCAGACAACACTTTTCAGCCTATACCAGGGTAGCCAAGCATCAGGATGTTCCAAACCAGAGGCCAGAGCCCATCCTCATGTGCTATAACACCTGAGCTTATGCACTTGTTTATTAGTCAGCTGTTATGGATTTTTCTTTTTTTCTTTTTTCCTTTTCCCCTTGTAAGACTACAAGGAAAGGTACAAACTAATACTGTGTAACCAGACGCTTTCTGGATAAATTAATTTCAAAGATTGTACTGTCAGGCATTAATAAACTCTATACACAGCTACTCTAACAATGGCAATGTTTGCCGTACGTTAAAAACCAAAACTTTTCCTAAACGCGAGCTCCGTAATTTATTTTAACCTCTACATCCTCGATGATTTACCACCTCTACTTCAGCAAAGCTCTGCACTATCCACTTCTTACTGTGCACACAGGTTGTCAAGATTATAGCAACCTTCTAAAGGTTGAGATGATTTTGCAACAGCAAACATTCAAGTG
Source organism: Microhierax caerulescens (assembly GCA_035590215.1). Classification (NCBI taxonomy): domain Eukaryota; kingdom Metazoa; phylum Chordata; class Aves; order Falconiformes; family Falconidae; genus Microhierax; species Microhierax caerulescens. The sequence continues at coordinate 46,987,085 of JAVJGJ010000037.1, read as the reverse complement.
CATATGGTTCTGAACCTGTGAGCTACAAATAGCAAGAAGGCAACTGCCTTCACATATAAGGGCCACTCTACTCAAGCTAAGCCTCATACCTCCCCTTTTTTTGGTTTGTTTTTTTTTTGTTGTTGGGTTTTTTTTTTCTTTTTAAATTCATGAGATTTGTAAATAAACCCCACAAGATTTCCATCTTGCAGATCTTTGGAATCTGATTCCTTTCTCTTTCCTTACCTCTCCCCCAACTCATCCTATTTTGTTTACTTTCATACATATTTTGCTTGCCTTTATTTTTAAATTCTCCCTAATCAACTTATTAATATGACACCTGTTGCAAGGAAACTCTTGTAACATCCTGCTGCATCTGCAGGTCTCACAATGTAGCCACTGAAGATAGCACATAAAATAACCACCAAGAGGCTGAGAAAGATGAAAGTGCAACTTCTGTGTCACATCCAGACAGGCACATCTCTGGACACTTGCAAACACCTGCTACAACCTCTGTTTCTTAAACACATTTGACAGCAAAGAAGCCTCTAAAAACAAACATTTCACTATGTCCCACCTTACACAAACCAAATTCACTTATAAAACTAAAGTTTTACTATTTTGCCATCACAGCAAAAAGTCTTATTTAACTTTTATTCATGATGCACAAAAATTCTCCAGTTTTAACCACAGAATTTTAGCAGCAATGATGCAAGACTGAGAAATATCATGTTGTTTTCAGGTGCTAAATAGAGTTAGCACACTAAATCATTTCCTTCTTTAAGCTGCCATAAGTGGTTTCTTCTGTGCAAACACAGATTCAAGTAAAGCAAGTTAATTATCTTCACTGCTAAAAGACAAAATCAAATTCAAGAAAATTTTCTTAGCTGAAACAAATGACAAAAGTCAATGTGCTGTTCTCAAAAATATAATTCAATAACACCTCCAGACCAATTAAGTTATTAGCAAAGGGCACACAGTATGTGATTTCAAAATAAACACAGGTTATTATAGTTTGCAATTTCAGCATAACAATGATACTGTAAAGCAAAGTAGCACTCTCTTCACTTCATCTTAGAAATACAGTCTAGTAAAAAAATTTTTGCCTCTGTAAAATCCCTTTCCAGTTGCACATGCCAGAACAACTTTATTATTCCCAGTCTAAACATTTTCCAGAACTAGTAACTTGATACATAGGTTAACAAACCACGTAACCATTTAAAAAAAAACAGGTACTCTCTACAGAGATGTTACCAATGTTTCATGTTGTTTTCTGTACTGAATTACCAACATTTCTAATGCACTAATTCTTTCTAAGCCTTCACTCTAATCAACTAAGTGTACCAAGAATTAGACACTATAAAATTAAATTTAAATTGAGTTTAAACTCACAGCAACTGAACTGTTTTGCATAACCACTTTTCTTAGCATAAAGTCAAATGCCCCCTTTTTCTCAAAACCAGAATGGAAGTTGCACAGTAAAACTTTTAATTCCTATTTTTCCTATATAAGACTACTCTGTTTAAGAAAATCCAACCATTAAGAACATTATTATAAATTTTCTTTTGAAAGCATTTCTATAATATCATAGAAAATTAAATGCAATGCCCCATTCCACTAGGCCAGCTGGCTTCCAGTTTATCTTGTAACTTGAATTAACACAAGTCAGCTTCATACAGATTTATTAGATTACTCCGCTTCTCTCAGTTGATCAGATCATAACACAAGAATGATATTCTATATTCATATTTTAAAGCTATGCTTCAAGCAATAGAAAATGGAATACATTTCTAAAGACAGCAGAGCTATCCAGCTCTAATTCTGTTCTACTGAAGGAAGCAAACATTTAATAACGTGGAAAACATTACATTTCCTTCTCTCAACTTACTTAACTGTTCTTGATTTTTTTTTTTTAATTCACGGGTGCAACCTTTTTCTTCATACCTATTCATTACAGCAGCTTAATGAAATAAAAGTGTACTTAGATACAACAAAAGCTATAAGGAAGGCACTACATGTATTTTAATCCAATCACAGTTATTCTGAAGGAGTAATACCTATTTCAAACATGCAACCAATATTTAAAATAACATCAGAAATATGTATCTCACATGGTATTAAATACAACATTACATTATTATTTTGTCCTTCAAAACAAAAGAACTACATATATCACTTCACTGAAATAGTTACAAAATCTGCAGAGCTACAATTAAGTCCTTAGTCAAGGCAAATCACCAAGACTCTGACTCAGGATGGGTGTCTGCACAGCCTGCCTTTTCAACTCATTAAAAGAAATGCCAAAACAGCACTTTGCCACAAGCCACACAGTCACCTTCCATATGAGAGATGAAACATCTCTTGCCATCTGAGTCTTCGTAACTTCAGAGTAAAAAGGTATCAAAACTTTTGTTTTTCTTTTATTGATGGATTTCATCAAATCATTCACATTCAAAGGCACACACCAAATACCTGTTCTTGTTGAGTGAAAAGGGAGAAAGGAATTCAAGATTGTCAGCAGCATCATTATCCAGTAGATAGTTATGTAAGACTGCATTTCTCAAACCAGCTTGATCATTGTGAGATAATGTAGTACCTCTTCATAGACGTGATCTTAATAATTTCACTAAAGTTAGCATTTTAACTGCAGGGCACGATCAGGTAGGAAATTGCATTGTGTAATTAAAGAAGAAATAATACCTTACATCTGGCAAAGCCTAGTATGAAAAACAAAGACATCTCCTGGGTTAAATAATGATGTACTTCCAATCCTATCATACAACTAAGCATTTTTATCAAGGTATACATATGTGCTTTGGATAAACTATCAGATCTCCACTATCGGCCACAGAGGCAGCTCAAGCCCTCAGCCTTAAAAGGTTTTTGAGACAGCGTCAAGCTAACAATGGAGCCACCTGTGTGTGATAGCAAGCTGGAACAAACGAGTTCTGTTCCAACAAAGTACAAAAGTACAACTGCTTCTGGTGATGCCCACACTCTGGTTTCTGGGATAGGGGTGCAGATGAAGACCCAGCTGCTGGCTCCACTCACGCACAGCCTGGCCCAGCTGTGCACGCTGCATTTGGCCACATCAGACCTATGCTGGCCCCAGTGAAGACAATGCACTAGAGCTTTGAAAGTTAATTAAGTTACCCACACTAGAGCATGAATACAGTCCCCAGCTGCTGCTAGGAATTGTGTCCGAATTCCTAAGCCTTCCAGATCACAGAGAAATACACTGTAGTCACCAGATGCTTCTCCAGCCTCCCTGCAGTGCTGCTCCACAACATCAACAGCCATTCCCACCTTACCTGGGAGCTGCTATTTTCTTTCTATTGTCAGAAGTCTTCCAAATAAAATCGAATAGACTGCATGATTCTCATTGCTGTAATATTTAAACATTTCACAGTCTACACATTTTCACGTTTCCAACACCCCATAGGAAAGAGACCCTGCTTCAATTTTAGAGTCAGGAAAGTGAGACAGTTCATTATTTTGTGCTGAAAAGCATGGGGAACAGAAATAAAGAGGGAGGGGACAAAAAAAGAAAATCTAAATGAATAAATGTTGGTTGTAAAAAATTCTTTCCACTAGACAAGGCTCCTGTCTCCTCACTGTATCATTAGAGAGTTCAAATGTATCAGACCTAAACTGTACAATAATATGGAACAGCAAGCGTTGTGAAACACAGCAAAACACAGCCTGTGTGTACTTGCACTGAATTTCTTTGGATTCTAAATGAAACAAATTTCATTGGTTTAATACAATCAGAATTTCTGTAAGCATGCAAATCTTCTTTAAAACATTATTTATAATTTCCACTGTCTTAAACAGCAGAAAAGAGACTTCTATAAATGGAAATTCCACACCACTCAGTTCTGAACTACCAGTAATACTGAGCATTTAATGCACTGTTATAATTTTATGTATTAAAGCAGTAGCTTTCAGGAACAGCAGCAATGACAAACACACAAGTTAGAAGAGAATAACAATGCCCCCACCTGATAAAGAAGTAGTAAACAGAGTTTACAGTTGTATGCTATTTTATGTGTAAACCATCAGGCATTTGGCGGTTGCTGCACATTCTGATTTCACTTAGTTTAATGTTTTTGTAGGGATAGTATAGACATTATATGGTACCTAAGTAAGCTCTATACCGAGAGTATACATGAGAATAGCACTTGAACTAAGCTACGTGAAATTCACCTATATTCCTCCTCCGTTCTGAGGCCGAAGTCATTCCCCAAATAAACACAGTTGAAGTGATACTTTGTTTCAGGTTAAGAAAAGCAAACAAAACGCAAAGGGGCTGCCCTGTAGCATCCGCTTCAGCAGTTTGTCCACACAGCCCGGCACCCTGCCGGAGCGGGGCCAGGGCTCCCGGCCCACCTCAGCTCGCACACCCGCCTAAGGCGCCACTTGCGGTGCCTGAAAGCGAAGCCAGCCCACCGCGGGGGGCCGCTCCTCCAGATCCCGCACCGCAACCCGCTCCCGAGCGAGGCCGACACCGTGACTTTACCGCACGGGAAGCGGAGGGCAACGGCAGAGACACCCCTCCCCCCTCGGCCGAAGCCGCGGGGC
>JAVJGJ010000037.1:46965009-46978072 GCA_035590215.1 Microhierax caerulescens | reverse complement strand
CATGGCTGGATCCAGCTTCAGAAATGATGCTCGAGCATCCGGCCTAGCAATGCGTAACCAGAAAACCTTGCACTACCCCTAAGGGAAGTCTACCTTCTCCACACAGAAGCTAAACCTCCCACTTAGACTCCTGAAGCAAGGTTCACTACAGCTCAGCAAACTGGCTAGAAGTGTCAAGTTTTTCAAGCTTTGCAGAGAAAAAAGGAGGCAATGGGTTGCTCTTTTCTAGTAATTGGAACCAAGAGAAAACCATTATCTACCGATTCACTGTGTGGATGGCCATTAAATTATACTTCATTTAAATCAGCTTTAATCAGCTACAACAAAGGCACTTGTTCCACTCAAAGATAATTAATAAAACCTGCTATCCCAAATACAAACAGAGGTAACAGGAGAGTGGCAAGCAATGAAAATGGGGGGGGAGGCGGGGAGAAAAAAAGAGAGGGGGATCTGTTCTACAGCTATTATTCTTCAAAGATTCCCATTTCCAAATTAATCAACCGACATTCTGAAAAGTTCTTAAGAGTCACCGTCTTCATTTACACTAGCCTCATACTATATTTGATGAAGTTTAATACAATAGTACTTCGTGAATTTTTTTACTATGCTAAATCTAGGAAATGTTTCTCCTCACAATTATCTCCCCAGGGATGCCAGGGCTGAAAATACATAGAAACTGAACATTACTCAAGAAGTTTTTTCATAAAACATAAACTGACAAATTACTCTGTATAATATTGCATCTTTAATATTACTAGCTATTCTTAGACTCTTATTTTGCAATAACATATTCACACACAGCACTGCATCTATCATGTATTTCTACATGTCCATGAACTTCCTAAGTGTACTCCACACTGACTTTTTGACATCACAGTCTATGGAGACAAGCAGCCTTTTAGTTGCTTTCAACTGCTTGAGGGGAAGTCTACCTTTACTATATGTAACCTCATTCCCTCTCAGGACCTCTTTACAGATAATCTCAGATTTTTCCCTGAGTGCCCCACGCTACGTATACCACTGATTAACCTCAAATATTAGTTAATCTAAAGAATGTACGTAATGCCTGACCTGAAAACTGCTTCTTAAACAAATATGCTAAGAGGTATGTAAGCCAAACCTCATGTAACTTCAAAGGTTGTCCGACACAGCAGAACCTCCAGAGCTTCAAAGGTGACAAAGCAATACACAGTAAGAAGACTTTGGCTCTTTAGTGTCCTAGAATAAGGCTACTAGAAAATATTTTAATTTCCTCTACCTTCCAAGATTACTGCAAATACCAAGAAAGCAAGTTAAAATAAAATTAATCCAGAATATGAAAAACAATGAGATCACACTTAGCATTCTCTCAACAAGGCAGCAAAACATAACATAACAGTGATTTTTTTTCCTTTTCTTTTCAGTAACTACAAATCATCATTCCTTCATATTATAGAATCATGCATACATTACCGCATAACATATTTGCAAGAAGCCTCTAAAGTGCCTGTTTCACAGGACATGAAAGCTCAATTTCTTTTAGGTAAGTATTGAAAAAGTCTTCAGTACTTGCCCAAACACTGACTGAAATTTATTTCACAATGATATAAATGAAAAAAATTGACATTTTCCCTACTACAGAAATAATTTCCAAAATTAAGATTTCTTACAATAAATAAAATGAGTAAACTAAGTAATTACATCTTAAATGTCTATATTAAATATAAATGGCTTATATTTCATAACACAAAGAGTAAGCATTCAGTATTTCTTTATAAAATTTAAGTTACACAGGCCTTGTACATATGGCTTCATTAACATACAGTTTGTTCTCAGTCACATCCATGAACAGAAATAGCACCTCTACATAAAAGATGCAGCCTAATGATTTCAATGAAGTGCAGTATACTCCATTAGAGAGAACATGTTTTAATTAACAGTTCTAATACCAATTACAGTGTACAGTATTTTTACCAGTCTACTGTGTTGTAATTATACAAGACAGGAAGAAGAGACCAAATTATACACCCCTCACCACAGTATGGACCACAGCACAGGTTCACCCCGAGAATGGCTAGAAGATTTGGCTTATAATACATAATTCAACATGTCTATTAAGAAATGGGCAACATATTCCAACAAGAAGTCAGACTTCTGACTGCACAAAACTCCAGTCAAATTTAAGTACCATTTCGAAATTTAAAACGGATTAGGGAGTTAGATACCCACTGAAACAAACCAATCTGCAAGCAAGGTATTTTGCATCAATGCTTTTGCAGGTTTGACAGACATCATCCCATTTTGGGGAAAATCTAACATTACATATACCAAACTTAATTATTGGACAGTTTCAAATTGTAGTTTACGAAAATAGGACATTCACATTTAGAACACTGAGAATCCAACTTCTCCACTTAAACAGAGTATTATGAAAACCACCACACCAGACTGAGCCATCATTCAGCCTAAAAATACACGCAGTTATGACAACAATCCCAGCATCAAATCACTTCAGGTAGTGAAGCAGTTCAGCTACAAGATTATACACACAGCCTTCCAAGCAGCCAGGAAGTTAAGGACAGAAGCTGAATATACACCCTGTAATATGGGAGGACACATCCTTGAGATTTCCTCCAGCTTCTGGGCTCTTTAACAACCTCCAGCTACAACACACACATACACTCCCCTCAAAAAAAACCAAACTAAACTAAACTAAACAAACTCGAGGAGACTTCTTCCTAGAATACAGAAATTCAGAATAAGTTGTAACATTTACTTACATTTACTTTGGTTACACAGCCCTTTGTAGATAAAGCAAGCAGCAAAACAACAGTATAAGAAAGAATCTGGTTATGATAGCTGAACATATGAATGAAGTCAGCTTATAAAGCATTTCTAGAAAAACATATGAAAGCATGGTAGAGACAGTTGAAACTGACTTCAAATAAAATGTTTAAATACTAGAAACTGACCGCAAGTTGTGAACACATTCACCAAACTGAAGAAACTGCTATGAAACTAACACAGAATAAAGCTAGAACTGATTTCATTTTAACATCTCAAAAACACCTTTTTAAACTCATTCTAACAGAAGAAAAAAATATGTGAAATGAGCACAATTACAAGTTGAACAAGAGAGCCAAACAGCATTATCAAACAATTTACAAAAAGAACAAGGAAATTATAAAGGAAAAAATCAGGAGCTTGTGCAAGAACTCTGGAAACATGCCAATATTCAGGGAATCATTTAGACAATGGGAATGAAGATATATCTAAAAGCTAGGAGAAAAAACATATAGTTTGCTTACCAAGTTTGCAATTCAGCAGGACTGCAAAACTACCTAAAGTAATTTGGGAATGACTCTACTGTTTTCTCAATAAAACTTTGGCACAACTACAATAAGAATATTATGCTTTCTTCTGTGAACTAAATTAACTGAAACACAAATTGGCAGGTCTATAGAACACAGCAACTGAGAGAAAAACCTAATTAAAACTTCAAAGTTAATAGACATACCTTCTCAACCACACAGATGGAATTCCCGAAGATATTTCAATATCATTTAGAAATAAACTCCTTTTCAATTTTACATATTGAGATGTTTGAGTTCCAGAGAAACTGGATTACAAAACAAAAACAGCTTCCAAAAAATGAAATTCAATACATATGAAAAAAAAAAAAAAATCACTGAAAACTGAAATTCACTCTAGGTGAACAAGTCAGATTTCTGGCAGCAGTTGTGTTAAAGAAGGGATATAAAGGCGTAATTCTCCATCTATGCATTTGTACTGTTAGATGCCTCAGATGTAAATTCATAGACACTGTGAGAGGACCACTTGATTAATGATTAAGCTAGGAGAGGAGAAAGTACCTTAAAATGCAGGTATGAAGCACAGTGCTGACACCACAGAGGCATCCAAAACAGGAATATTCTTTGCTTGCAAATATATTATAGTATGGAGCACTGTTATACAGCACATTATGTAGTAATAACTACTGTGTATTTTTTAAACCTTCCTAGTGTGGTGACAGCCTCTGAACTCTGAAGAACAGCTGTTTCCAGAAGTAAATTATGTCTCTTAACTGCAAAAAACTCTCGAGTGTGCATCAAATTCTGTAATCCAGTGCATCCTAGAATTTTAAGCTTCTGAGATAAAAGACATTCTATATCTTGCAGATTTACTTTTTTCCCATAGTAGGTCTTCATATTACTACACTATACTGATCTAGGGAAATGTAGAGTGATATTTGAAAATAAAATGCTCTGTTATTTTTCAGGAAAAACTCAAGTCTCAATATGCAATAAAAAAAAAGTATTTGAAGGGATCAATTTAAAGTTTAAGTTATATCCCAATTGCACTTCTATTTCCATTAATAAAGAATTCAGATTAGTCAATGTCTGTGTTACAGGCAAGACTTCAACAGTACACGAATTGTTTTCAGTTAATTACTCCAAAGCAGACAGAAAAATCAAAACTATATGCTGGAATTGCTCACATGAAATGTATCAACATTTCTGCACAAATGAAAGCTATAAAGATGAAAACAAAAATTTTAAAATGAAATTCAAATTAATCTATGCACTTCCTCAGAATTCTGTTTCAAGTCAGCATTTAACACAAGTTTATGGTAATTTTTTTTTAAAAAAAATAGACAGACAATAAATGACAAATGACAGTTTAACAAGGAATAAGTCCCTTTAGAATTTCCAAAAAATATCTACCTATACAAAAACAATTAAAGATTGAGGTGGTTTAAATATAAGAAATACTTCCACTGACTTCTAGCCATTACAGCAGAACAACCTTCCTTATCTGGGGTAACAAATCACATTTAATATTTAAAGCTCTGTCCTTGGTAGCATTTATTCGACCATCATATGCCCACTACGTTACTCATTGTGTACTTCACACATCCTTTACATAAAGGAAACATTTTAATGTTTTCAGTGAGTATTAAGAACAAATCATGTCTCAAGTATACCTAAACTGGTTGCATTTATGTTGCTCACCTATAATTAATATTTAATTGCTTGTACAAATACTCTAATATTCTGCAATAAAAAAAAAAAAATCAGACTTCTTAGAACAGTACGCTTAGGTTACATTCTGCCATTGTTACCTAGCTGTCTCATTCATGTAGTCCCAACAATGGATGATTAATACTAAAAAGATGATAATTTCTTGTACACGTGTATTATTTAACCCTCATCTTAAGTATAAATTTGCAACACAGTAGTAACACTGCAGGTATAGAAGTAATGCTTCTTATTGGGCATATGAAAAGATTAACACTCTACCACAGTTGATGCTGGTGTATTTATATAGAAGGCTTCTCACACATCATTTCAGTCTATGGGAGGTAGATGTTTGTCTATGAACTGTTTTACATCCATCATTTCCTGTTTAAAGATAAAAGTATGTATTAGTTGAAGTTCCCCATTAATATGTATCCAGCTACACAATCATGTTTCAACATTTCAGCTATAATGTGCATCCCAGCTACAAATATTGAGTAATTTGATAGAGTGATACCACTTTGCTCACAAGTCAAGGCTACTAACTCTTCTAGGTACTCAGAAGAGGCTAAAATAGAGGAAAAAGAGCAAAGACTTCTATCCCTCTCTCCGAGGTTCAGCAGACAAGCTACACATTAATCATCAAGTGATCTGAAAAGCAGCAGGCTGAGCATGGATAGGATTGAAATGCAGCTAAGCACATAGCTTAATCTATACTTCAAACTTCTGCAAGTTTGCAGCAGTGTGAGAAGCCAGCAGCTCCTCTTAACTATTCTGTTTCACCCTCATGATGCTTCCTTCCCTGAGGAAAAGCAATACAGTGAACTAGACTGGGAAACCAATCCATGTTAAAAATATTTTTTAATTAAGTCAATGTTGTAGGAAAGAGCACGTTATCAATAAATTTTGAGACAACTCAATGCTATCACTACTTAAATGCAATACAACTGTGTAAATGTCCCAAAGGGGCTGTCGAAAGGTACAGCTCCCACAAGATGCAGCAACCCAAATCAACAAATTACTGCTGCTGACAAATGGCAGATCTCTTCCTTGCACACTCTTCTGTTTCTTGCTCCTAACACTTTGTGTGAGTTCTAATGCTTCAGCTCACTACAGCTGCAAAAACTGAAGCAGCAGCTTTTGCCATTTTAGCAAGTTCAATGGTTCAAAGAAGTTTCTGCTCAGCTCCAGAGCTGACGCAAGGAAGAGGGCCACGGTGTCATGAGCAGAGGGAACTAGTCCACCCCTTTCTGGCAGGAGCAAGCCATTACATCAGCTCGGCTGCCTGCTGAGCCAGGACCACAAATAAAGGTTCTGAGCCTGCCTCTTCCACAGTGTCAACCCTCTCTCCCCCTTCTTTCAGTGCCTCCATCCAAGAACTAACAGGATTCTTCTCTCCAAAACACCAAGCTGGATTTATGCTGTGAGAATCTGCCTTCCAATTCAGTAATTATTTTTTTTATAGTAAGCAATTAGTAAAAATTAAGTGGGAAGGGAGGAAGAGTAATTTATAGACCAACTAGTCTAGTCCCAAAAACACAATCTTCTGAGGATGTTTCCACTAGTCATGCAAACTTTTGCCTTGGATGGTTTTTCAGCCATGCATTCAGTTACTAAGTCAGTAGCATCAAGGACTTGTTATTAAAAAAAAAACCCCAAAAAACATCTATAACAACAACAACGCACAACACCTAGCCAACCCCCAAAACCCCACATCTAATACATATGTTTTGAGAGGAAAACAATTAAAAAACAGACTCAGCTAAACCACTGTATCATCAGAAAATTACCTCAATACATGAACTATGCATCATGCCAGAGTAAGTCCTGAAGGTTATGTTGGCTGGATTTATCATACTCTTCAGCTTCTCAACAGTGAGAGAACCAAACATTAAAGGAACCAATGGGTCACAGTCCCCATGGCACTGAAGAACAGCAATCTCCTTGTTGACACCGCTGATAGGGCCCTGTTAGGGGTGGAGTTAGAGGGCAGAAGAGAAGAAAGAGACTGTAAGTGGAGGTAAGGCTAACATCTTCACGATAAAGTAACCCCATGGCACTGTGCCTGTGGCATGACAAGTAAGTAGAAATCTTAAGGAAAAAAACACAATGTATAGTCTGCAAGTTCCTTGTGAAGTAACCTCTGTGTCTGACAACACAGTTAAAAAACCTGCAAGTAAAATCTTGGCACTACTTTCAGAACAGAAGAATATAATTTCTGGCCAAGTAAAAAAATCTGATACTTTGTCTAACCTAGTCTCTAATAAGATAGAGCCTTGCTAATGGAACAAATGGCAAACAGTAAACTTATCTTCCCGGAAAATCTGCTATATCCTTTAAGTTTCCTAGGAATGTCATTTTAAGTAGGGATAAGTACGGACTATTTCCTCATTTCCCTACTTGCCAAACTCTAAAACTCCAGTGCCGCCTTCTGAGTTCTCAAACAACTGTTAGTATTTAGTAATAACTAACGATGGCCCCTAATTCCTGCACAAGATACAATCTTCAGATATACCCATTCCCCAAATGCAAATTAGCTTAGGAATAAACTTAAATACCTGAGGAAAAGAAGCCCGCAGAGGAAGCCAACAGCTGAGGGCTACAACACCTGCTAATTTTTGGTGTGTTGTAAGAGCTGTATACAATGATAAAGCACCTCCCTAAGATAAAGAGATGCAAGTATTAGAATGGCAACATTCCTTTTAATGCTTGTTTCAAGATATCTGGTTTCTCCTTTAAAAGCCTTTTTCTATTTCAATCTATTCTTCCTTAGAACCTATACTAAAACCAGGATTCCTGTATAACATTTATTTTGCATTGTTGCCCTCTTCAAGCCCATGTGAACAATTCAGAAGTAAACCAGCAAATTTACTGTAACTAGCAGCTGGGGAGGGGGACCAAAAAAAACATTAAATGAAGCCTGATCAATCATAACAGTATTAACACTACTTTAATATTTTAATTTATTTGCATGTAGACTGGGGAGTTGGCATATGGACCCTACCACAGATGTCTTATAAGTATGAAGGGAAGAATTTATGCAAATAAATCCAGACCATCAAATATCTATCAAATTAAAGTTAAACTAGAAATACTAAAAAGATTTTCAAGCAAAACTGTATGTTATATGCATAAAGATTTTACGTAGGCTATTAATTTTAGTACTTTTTTCCACAAGTTTATTTTCCAGTGAACAGTAATTATTTGCATAAAAAACTTCATTTGATAAGGCAAAGGAAAATACCATCTTAAAATTTTAGAAGTACATAACATCAGCTCTTTTCAATTCAAGTATCTGGGTTTCCCATGTTAGGAAAGGTAGGTTACTTCCCTAGAAAGACACAGTTCTTTCCAACCATACCTTACCTGAGAAAAGCCTCCCAGAATAATTCGATTAGAAGGAATTCCATTTTTTACTTCTTGATCTATCAGTGCTTTAACTGCAACATAAATAAAGGCCCGCAGTAAAAAACTACTCCATTCTGTATGAAGTCTAGAAGAGGAAAGAGACCTTCTCCCCAATGTCAACAGAAAGTTAGTGAAAGGAAAATCTAGTTTGCTATACATCAAAACGCTTCAAAGAATCTAGAGCATGATCAGAAATTCCAGTGCCACTGCATCATTTCCAAAGAGAAAACCATGCAAGTAAGTCTCACAAAAGCCCCACTGGCAGGAAGATGGTGTCCCTCTCCTAACTATCCAGCATCATAAGTGGATGCTCATACAGCTCTAACCTGCTGTGTTACCCAGAAGCTCTTAAAAACAAAAATACACTAAGGTTCCCATATACCTTTCATATTTGAGATACAAAGTGTTTGTATTGGTGAATTACTCTACTTACTCATGAAGTTTTGAAGAAAACAAAACAACAAACAATGCATTTAGCTAAACTATGATCAGCAGTAATACAGTATACACATATTACTTTCCCTAACAATTCTGTCATTGACAAATCTGTTTCAGAGTGATAATTCATTTTTAAGAATGCATGGTACTTTTAAGAGATGAAAAGCATTCCTAGGCATACCATTCTCTGCTGCCTGCTTGATCCCAACTTCATCTTCCTGTGAATCTGGAGAAAGTCCAATGATATCAAACCTTACAAAACATCAACAAGAGCATTACTCATTAGAGCATCCATTCCACTTAAAACACAAATAATAAAATTGAGATATTTTCCACATAAAAATGTTAGCTAACTTATCATTTAGTACCAACCATACACAGATTACAAGAAATAGTGAACCATCTGTGAATGTGGCTAAAAGGCTAGATCTAGGAAAAAACTTTCTGAGTTTTGATTATCTTCTGTAATTTACAGACTAAAGAGCTTGGGTTTGATATTTGCTCAAAAAATATCAGCAAGAATTTCAATTTATCAGTTGCAGGTACAAAATTAGAATACCATTTGAAGAAATATACGAGAAACAAGCACAAATTACTTGATGGGGAAAAAAACCCACAAACCTGAAGAGGACTAGTTTAAGACCATTGAAATCTACCATATTTTTCTTGTTCTCTATTCAGAATAGATGTTCTAAAGAACACTTTCTAGATATCCTACTGCCCCACCAGATATTACTCACTAGTAGCAATAATCTCTGCTACTACTGACTATGAATTCATACACAACACAGACTACAGACTACACTTGTAAAATAAATCGAGCTTTATATTTTAAGACATACATATTAGTCCTGAAGAATAACCACTACCACAGATACACAAGTAGAATTAGAGCACATTCATGAAAGCCCTTTTATAGTAACAGAACTAAAGCAAAAAGCTCTTATACTTCCATGTGATTAAAACTAGCCCTTCTGGTTGTTCACGATTTTCAATTAAGAACAATGAGTTCAAAAGCCTAGATATCTTTTCATTAGAATCATCTGCAACTGAACAAATACTCACCACGATGGCATAGCCATCTTCATGTTCAAAGAAACTGGCATAACTGGCCTAGAAATGAGAATGAACACCACTGACATGAGACATATACTGAAATTTAACAATGAAGATGCAGCTGTGTCATGAAATTATATATCCCTAATTTTGTCTTACTTTTAAACCATAATTAACATTAGGTACTTAGTAGCGTCTCTTCAAGAAATCTCTCTTGAAACCTACCAGCCCAAACATATTTAATATTCAGGGTTGAATTACCACTCTATGGAGAGCAAGCAAAACATTAATGGGCAGCTCATATATATATGTGTGTGTGTGACTGCACATACATCATATACATATTTTATATATATATATATATATATACCTCATTCAGTTATTTCTAAGTAACAGTTACTTATCACAGTTTCATACACATGCTCAGTGGATGAAGACACCTTAATGCAGCAGCAGCAGCAAACCTAAGGAAGCAGCCAAATGCAGCATAGTGGTGGAGACAAGTCTGGCCACACATGCTTCTCACAACAACTGAATCTGCTTAAGGCCTGCCTTCACTGCAGGACTCATTCCCACCCTTATGGTGCATTTGTCTTACCAAGACAACATCAACGGACCATGCCATGGATCAAATCCAGCTATAGTTCTAATCTACTGAAACTGAGGAACATAAGTTCTGCGAGGAAAGACAGAAAGAAGACAAAGGGCAAGCAAAGAGAACAGCGGATATCGCTAAGCTCTTTTTGTATGGCTCAGCAAAGCGTGGCCATGTGGTAAAAGAAATAAATCACAGCCCAGTAATCAGTAATACACCAAAACATTGCTTACTTATCTCCCTATTATCCATGCTCCATATCTCCCAAGACTGCTGGAGCAAAAGACAATCTGAATTTTGTGTTAAAATAAATTCAAGATTATACTTAATTAGTTTTTCTATCATTAAGTAAATACTACATAGATCTTAATGCTTTATTTACTGATTCCTGACACTGCTCAGAAGTATTTCACTTCTCAAAACTGCATGAGGACAGCTCAAATTGCATTATTTTCTGAAAATATGAATATTCTGTGAATCTTTGAAACTTTCCGCAGGTAACAGGGAAATTTCATCTATGCACCAAAGTTTAAGAAGTACATGTATCTAGTACAAAGTATATTTAATGGTCAATAAAATACAAAAACCTGCTCCTTGTAAGACTGGCTTTTCACAATTGACTGTTGGAGGGAAACAAAAAGCAACAGAACAACTCAATCCAGTGAAAACAAAGTCAAAATAATCTAAACTTGCACATAAAACTTTCCAAATATGTTTTCAGTCTGAAATAGTTACAAAAGCAAAATATGAATAAAAATGCACATTTGACCTAAAGTAACTTACACACTAGTTCCTAAAAAACATTTGTATCAACGTTTTAAAATATTTTTTTAACATATAAACAAAATGCAGAGACATTCAAATCATATTTGACTTCATCACCTGGGCAAGTGTATTAGTGCGTAACTCTACAGAAAAAGGTAAACCAAGAAAAATTACAAACTTACGCATGTGGGCAAATGTATTTCACATGGGGGCTCTTGATACCTGCAAGCGCTTCTGACCATCCATGCCTGTTAACAAAAAATATATTAAATGGCATTTACGTTTTGCCTCAGCTCTTACTTTTATGTTGATTCAACAGCACAGACCAAGTATGAAATGTGCTGAATTAGATCAATCAAAACACGTTCCTAGAAAAAATTTATATGAATTGTAGTGCACTATGAATATAGTACTAAAAAGGTTTGTTCTGCCTCTGAATATCTGTTGCATATACAAAGCCAGGGAGACTTTATCTAATTTGCCCGTCATAGTTGCAGCACAGCTGTTTTGCTGCTCCTGTGGAGTTGAGGCAGCTTATTTCACAGCCAGCTTTGCTTATTCTGAACCAGATTTCTTGATGGAAAAGAGTAGCGAACTGACATCTAAGCTAACTCTACACGGAGCCAACCTACTCAATCAGACCTAATAACTTTGGCTCAGTTCAAATGCTCTTAGATTCATGCAGTCCTGAGCAATCCAGATTGCAGTTATCTTTTTAAACTCAAGTACATGCTGCATGAATACCCAGATCCATGTGAGATCTGCATGGCAGATGAGTTATCAAGCTTCCTACAAACCAAAAAACTGGAAAGCATAATTTAAACAAACAGCTCTGAAAGACTTACTCCAGGGCTCATAAAGAGATGAGCTGAGCTGGACCCAAATCTGAACCTGTGCAGAACCACTGTCTGAGCCTGTACTTGGCTTTCCAGAATGCTCAATAGTACCTGTATTTCCTGATTTTTCTCATTATTCAGTATTCTATTCCGAACTCACCCATTAAACTAGATATTGGAAAGTTTATTCTAAGCAGAAAACATGTTTAATGACTTCATCAGTGACACAGCTGCACTAATCAGACCAACAACAGACAAGCCACAAAAGCATGTTTGGTTTAGTTTTAATTTTAATACCATCCTGAAAAGTTAATGTATGGTACCTAAAGTTAAAGATATTTCAAGCACACAGACAGAACAGACATTTGAAACACTGGCTGTATATCTCAGCCTGCTTCCTACCAATACTGCTATATATACAAATTATGGGTGATATTGCACGGTATTTGCAGTATTAGAGAAGGCCACATAAGAAACTGAAGCAGAAATACAACTGACAAAACCCAGTCAGATAAGAATTTGGGGACTTCTTTTAGACAACTGTAAGATTAATCTGACAAATTTGGAAAGCAACATTGTATACACATTTATGCAGACTCCTTAGAACAATCCTTTATGTTGTACCTTTTGTTCAGATTTTGACAAGTATGTACCAATCTTTAAGTGCCATTTATATAGGAGCTAAGAGAGAAAAAGGACATAAACTCTGTTAAGACACTTCTCAGGGCAGAAAAAATACAATTGGTAAACCGAAATGAGCAATTTAAAAATTCATGTGAAGTAGAACTGGTCAGTTTAAACTGTGAGAGATTACAAAACTGATAATTACTTCTCAAAATGGCAGTACGTCAAAGGACGTTTTAGCTAATCTGATCTGCAGTGGACTAAAGGAACAAATACAGCTAAAGCACCAGAATTCCACAGAGGTGTTATGGCTTGTTCATAACTGACACTCATTCCAGTACACT
>JAVJGJ010000037.1:46941946-46959750 GCA_035590215.1 Microhierax caerulescens | reverse complement strand
GAGCGGCGGAGCCAGCGCCCTCCTCCGTCCGCACCCGCCCCGCCGGCGGGGGAGGCTGCGCGACACTGTTGGGAGGGCGCGGGAGGTGCGGTTTACGGTTCTGCCGTAAAGCAGCTCGCCCGCGCCAGCCTTACGACTGCCCTTGGAGGTGAGCGGACATGAGTGGGAATGGCGGGACCAAGGCCTTGGAGCTGCTGCGGTCGCTGCCCAGGGTTAGTCTGGCCAACCTAAGGCCCAGCCCAGGCTCCAAAAAGCGGGTGAGTGCCTGTAGCTTGTCGGGTGGGTGGCGGGCGCGCTTTCCCTGCGGCGGCGGGCCCCTACGTCGTCGTCGGGCACGCCCGGCCCCGGTGGCGGTTTCCCCGGGGCCTGTCACAGGGCCTCTGGGGAGAGAATGGCAGGCCCAGGAGAGCGGCCTGTGGTAGTGGGTGGCACTGCTGTGTGTGTTGGCCCTGTTCTTGCCCTTTGCGTGCCCTACAGCGAGTGCGCGTGGATGTCCTCCCAGAGGACATGATGTGATCCTAGCAAAACCTCGGGGCCGTTGTTGGAAGGCGGGTGGAAATAGTAAGAAAGTATGGAGTAACGAATGTTTATGGGATGGGGTAATACGTTAGAAAAGGCAAGGAAGGTTAAAAGGAATTTGGTGCAAGCCACCGTTTCTTGTTACTGTTGATTTCTCAAAAACAAAACTAAATCTTCCCTGTCTCCTTGTAAAGTGATACACGAATAAAGGAAAGAAACCAGGCGGAACCCTATCTGGGGTGTGTGTGTGTGGGGGGGGATATCTGTGAACAGGGGGATGAAGTTCAAGGGCTAAAGTCATAGGAATAGAGGACTGACAGGGCACTTCCCTGTCAGTGCTCAGGGCTCCCTAGAGATGCCTACAGAGCTGGTGAGTGCTGTGTAGTGGTAACCCCATAAACCTGTGACAAGACAACAGAATGGAAATTCTTCCCCCTGCAGCTGTTGGGGCTCTGCTGTCAGGTTACTTCACTTGGAGTTGTGAATGCCTATCTTGGCCAGGATCAATTGAAGGTAGAAGAAGAAGCACTGTTCAGTGCTAGAGTGGTGATTCTTAAGGTTTTTCAAACTAATCCAGCCTCCAAAATGTTTTTTTCAAGCTTAGCATTGACAAGTTGTGAGATAGTCTGAACTTGAGATTTACTAGAACTGAACTAGAACTTTCCTGCCAGTGTCTGTACTCGGGACTCTGTTTTTCAAGGTATCTTTTGGGTTTAGGAGAACATTTATTTTTTTTTTAATCTCGAAAGTAGAAATTTTAGTACTCTCATTCAGTCTTTAGCAAGTAACTTGCAACTCCATCTAAGAAATGAGCAATGTTTTCCCCATGTTACTGCTGTTTGCCTTCCATTAGAGTTTGTACAAGTTACCTCAGCTCTGTTTGTCTGGGTGTTTTGTTTTTGGTGTCAGACAGCCTTATTCTCAAATAAGCAGATTTAACAGCATTTGTCTTCACAAACAGAAGTTGTATTAAAAAAAAGTTTTGATTGGCTCCCCCAACAGTCTAAAATCTGGTCAATGTACTGATTACATTCCTTGTCAGTGAGCTTGTGTTAACTAGAGTCATGGTGCAATCTGGTGTGTGCGATGAGCAACTGCCAGAAAGGGTGGGCCTTCCTCTAACTCCAAGTGCTCACACCTGCTGTGTATTTCCTACCACTGCTAGAGGGTGTGCAGTGAACCAGAGCAGGAAACTAAACCAGCAGAAAAACAGTTAGACAAAAGTTAGGTTTCATCTAGTTTAATTCCATTACCTGTCCAGCACAGAGCCCCATAACTGCTTGTGTCAGCACAAGAGGCACTGTGAGTAAAGCAGTATAGTGCGTGGGCTGGAGACAACTCAACTTCCTTTGGTGGCCGGGATAGCCTAGTTTAACTTATGATGTATGTCTCTACTGACTCTTGTACCAATATTTCAGTGCCCATTAAGTACTCCATAATTTTGGAAAACTTATGGACCCAATAAAGAGCATAAACCATCAAATTTTATGTTTTTGTGGTGTTAGGCTAGTAATCAAATACCATGTTGTAATGAGCAATTTTCAGACCTGAGTTTTACTCAATATTCTGTGCAGCAGTCTAACTGTATATAGTGATTTGTGGGATCACGGTGCTTGAAGTTTGGTTATCTGAATGTTGAATACAAAAAAAAAAAAAAGAGAGAAGTTGAAGAGGCTTACTGTAGTCTGTTTAATAATTATTTACATTGTTATTGATCCATCAGTGCCTGTGCTGCAACTTAACCAAAGTTAGCTTATAAGCAGTGCAAATACTGTTCAGAATGTATTGCTTCACATGTCTCCCAGCCTGACTGATTCACACTGAGGAACTCTGGAAAATAACAAATGTGTGAATTGTGTTGTGCAGGTACAAGACTAGTTAGCAATGTGACATCGCTCCTTCCACGTATGTTCACACTCCAGTAAATGGTAGCTTAAATGGGAAAAACTTTGTAAGATCAAATGGATCTATCTTTTATTTTTTCCTCAAGAATCTGCATTTTGCTTAGCTGTTCATATTTCTGAAATCTTATGTTTTAGAGATGCTTATCTTCAAAATCATTGTCTAAATGTATCAACGTATCATTGATTGTTTTCAAGGAGAGAAGACGTGGCCGTGGAAGATACGGAGGTAGGAAGTGTGGTCGAGGTCACAAAGGAGAAAGACAAAGAGGAAATCGCCCCCGATTAGGCTTTGAGGGTGGTCAAACTCCGTTTTACTTGGCCATACCAAAATATGGGTTTAATGAGGGACATAGGTAAGTTTCTTCACATTTACTCAGAAATTGATCATTGTCTGCTTTTCTTGATCTTTCTTCTGAAGCCAGAAACCAATATGCCAAAACAGGCCTAACTGAAAGTGAGCTGTTCCTCTCAGATTGTTAGCTTCCTTACCAACAGCATGTCCCATTTTTTTAATGAATTCACTCATTTTCTGTTACTTTACAGCTCTGCTTATTTATACTTTTCTTTGCATAATCCCGCATCTGTAGCAGGCTACCCATCCTTCTACAGTTGAGTGAGTTTCTTCTCTGAGACCACTCCTGTACATCTTTGTTTCTCTCTTTGCCTGCCTGCGCAGCAGGTAACATGCTGAACTGACTGGGAACAGGCCCATTGACTCAAGTGAGCATGTTAAGCATGGAAGTGTAATGCAAAGCCTTGCTTTATTATTTCTGTTAGCTTTATTCACGTGAAGCTCTGATCTGCTGCTAGCCAAACAAGTCTGCCTCTTCTCATGACTACTTTTTTAGTCCTGCAACACTGCAGTCTTTGTACTCCACCTGTTCCACCTACGATTTTAACAAGGTCTTTAATATCAAATCTGCTGAATGAGGCCATGAAGTCATCTTTCATTATTGTTCTCCTCAGGTGCTGGGACTGGTTTGACGCTTTTGTCCTCTTTTTCCATTACAAAACTGGGTTTTAATTTTTTGTTGTTGTTTAAAGCTGGTTTTGTTTCCTAAGATAGCATATATGTTACCTGGGTCAGTAATAATTTTGTTGCTTTTAGGTATGGTCACGAAAACTTCTGTACCCATATGGTGCTGTTACAGGCAGTAGTAACAAAAACATGCCACACTAAGCAGACAGTTGAAGAATAAAAAGATTAATATGTGTGTGTTTGTGAATTGTTAAACTTGCTGGTTGATTTCATGTTTCATTTGCTGATATAACTTCATCAAATAGCTGTGCATTTTTATATTTGCATTCTTTATACATGCAATATAACTTGCAGACCTGTACTGGTTACTAAAGGTTTTCTCTGAGTCTTACTAATTTTGAAGTTCAAACTCATTTCCAAGTACTGTCATTGCCTCCTGTTTGCTTAAGTTACTCTCAAGAGTAAATAAATTTTCAATAGCTGAGTTTAGTTTTGCAGTCCTACAAAGGAAACACTGCAGAATGCAGGCACTGAGCTTCTTGTATTAACAGTGGTTACGAGTTCGTGAATTACCAACAGCAAAACCCCAGGCTTCTGCAGTGACAAGAAATTAGTAGGGTCTTGCTGTTTTTAACCACATCTGACAGCATTTGGAAAAAAGTACTCTAATTTCTTTTCAATGTTTGCAGAATTTCAGTGTCACATATTGTAAACGATTGTCTAGTGAACACTGAAAGTGTACTTCAGGGGCGCTATCATGGCAGGATGGGAGCATGCTGAGCAATGTCTGCCTGTTTATCTTCACCTCCTTCTTTCTGTCTGCAGTGGTGTTCCTCCACTTCTTGAACTTCTCCTCTGTTAAGAGCTGTCTGATGGTGCAAATTTTGTTGCTTGTCTTTCTTATTTAGCTTGCCAGTAACAGAGATAAGCTCTCAGTTTTTCTGATACCACACACAAATTTCCTGTAGTGGTCAAACCGATTGTATCAGAAAGCTTTGAGCATCAGCCTAAGTTATGTGCAGTAGGCATAGACATTGGGATCAGGAAAACTGTTCTAAGGATTGGTTTGTGTAATAAAGTTAGAACTTCATAAAATACGGACGTAGTTTCTGCTGAAGCTGATGGCTATTGACAAAATACTCCAACTTCCTTTGGGTGTATGGGTCAGTATGCATTTTCTCGATATTTCTCTTCCTTGGTGGTATTTTGAGGAACATTCTATTCAGTACTTGTGAGATGTCAGGTACAGTGGTAACAGATCAAAGAATCTTGTTAGATATAGCCAAACAATGCAGGAACACATACAGGGTTGGGTAGATAGTCTTTGACTAGATTTGTATGGGAGGAGAGGGTATATTTGGTTTTGATTGTGGTTTGTTTGGGGTTTTTTTTGGTTGGATTTTCTAAATGAAATTTTCAGTGAAGCTACCAAGCTGGACTCGCTTTGAAGGAGGTAGTTATTTAGAATCTAGTTGAGTTACCAAGAAATGCTGACGTTTTGATTTCTTCATCTTTTTAGCTTCTTTAGACCAGTCAACAGGTAGAGAGGTATTCTGGAGTAAATTGAGCTCAGCAACAGCAAAATAATTAATATATTGGAGGTGGGGGTATGTGAACAAACCTGAAGGCGTAATGGAGTTATGGCCTGTGACTAGGGCTTGTATTTGCATTAAATTAAACTTAAAATTTTGGTTTATGGATGGGTGCATTTTAAACATTTACTTGGTAATTTTAGGAGTAGGTAGAAAATGGAATATTTTGTGTTGTATCTTGGTTAAGTAGTTCCTACTGACACTTCAGTGTTTGAAATTTGTCATTGTTTTGTTTTGTTTTGTGTTCCTCTCCCCATCCTCAGACGGCAGTACCAACCGCTCAGTCTCCAGAGGCTGCAGTACCTGATCGATTTGGGTAGAGTTGACCCCACACAGCCAATTGACTTAACGCAGCTCACTAATGCCAGAGGTGTAACAGTGCAGCCTCTCAAAAGGGATTACGGCGTCCAGCTGGTGGAGGAGGTATACATACACGATGTTCATTACCTCGGGCAATATAAAAGCCTGGGATTTCTGTTTTTCCATGCCAGGCGGTCAGGTTGTTCTTCCCGTGTTTTGGGAGCAACTTTGCTTTTCTAAATCGGTTTGCTGTGTGATTTCTATGATGATATCCCCGCTAGAGGGCACTGTGCAGTTGCAAAAAAAAATCCCAGGATGATAAAGTTTTAAGACCTGAGACACTACAGAAATCGCAGATAAGAAGCGTGTAACAAGAGGTTGAAAAAGTATTTGACAACAGAAGACTAGAATATGTTGAAAGAAATGTACGAATATTTTGGAAAGGCAAAGGGTTTTTTTCATTCAATCCGGGTGACTGAGTGAGAGCAGTTTGGTTACCTGTCTAGATGCAGGGAACAGACAAATCATAATACTTTGCAGGATTCACGTTTCTTAAAATTTTGCAGAGAGGAATAAGTGTATGTCCTAAAATACTCAATTTAATGTTACTCTGATTTGTGTGGAAATTTACAGGGTGCTGATATTTTTTCAGCGAAAGTAAATATTGAAGTGCAGAGGGCATCTGAATTAGCAATTGCAACCATAGAAAAAAATGGAGGAGTGGTAACAACATCATTTTACGATCCAAGGAGTTTGGGTAAGAATTCCTTTCCATTTCTGCCTCTCTTTCTCTCAGAATATGCCAAGATTAAATGATCCAAATCAAAGTTTCAAATACAGTTCTTCTGGAAAATCGTCCACTTTTTTCTCTTCTAAAAGCTTCAACAACACTCTATTACACAGATGTTGAACTGTAATGCATTGTCAGTTTTGCTTTTATTAAATATTCACTTGTTCAGCCCTACCAGTGTTAGCAGTCATTTACCAGTCAGCCAATTAAAGAAATCCAAGTAGTTTTGTAAACAGAGTAACTCATAAAAGATTGTTTCTTTGAATATTTGTCTTCCAACTTTCTCATGTGTTTAATACTAAAGAAAATTGGGGGGGGGGGATTGGGTTTAAAAACCACTGTGGATATTTCTATTTTTAATTTAAAATAATTTTCTAGTTGAAGTAAGGAAATAACTGAGCTACAGAAGCTCAGAATCACTCCAGTCAAAATGGCTATTGTTTTCAGAACACTTTCACTGAAGAATGAGGCTTTGCTTTGCTTGAGGCTGCATCCTGCCTAATATTCATTCATGCAGGTTTTATTGATGATAATGGAGCTTTCATGTGTGAATGAGGCTGAGAATAAGAGGAATAGACGTTTTTAGTTTGCAAAATGTGTTATGCTGGAGTGATAAAAGTTCTTTTTTTCCAATCCAGTAAACAATAAAAATGTTAAGGTTAAAAGGATCTGGAGTGTAATTTGCCAAATTCGGTAAAACTTGAGTAGATAGTCTTCACAGATGGCTAGATAGATGCATGTGCCATTGATTCTTAATTTTAAAATATTTATAGAAACACTATGTTTTACATTTGTTGGTACACTATGTAAATAACCATGCAAATGTGTTGCTTCTAACCTGGAAGTCAGTCCTTTAAACATATGAAGGCGTCTATCTTAGTTATTGTATCTTTCCAAAGTAGGTATTCTAAATGCATTAGAAGTAACGATTCATCCAGGTTGTCATTATAAATACCAGTTAAAACAGAGTTGTTTGGTTGGTTAAGTGAAACTTGTGAACCACTATTTTGTTCTGAAAAAGAATAACTTAAACCAAAAAATACAGGGTTTTGCTTGATACTTTTTAATAAGAGTTCAATAATTTATGTAGCACAAAGTACTAAATAAGGAGGTGTCATTTAATATCTTTAAATATGTATTGTAAAGCATACTATCTAATTTTCTGTCATGTTTGCCCACAGAAATTTTATGTAAGCCAGTAGTATTTTTTCTGCGTGGCCAGCCTATTCCAAAGCGAATGCTTCCACCTGAAGATCTAGTTCGTTACTACACAGATGCCAGGAATCGTGGGTACCTGGCAGATCCATCAAAGGTTGCGGAAGCCAGGCTTGAACTTGCCAAGAAATACGGCTATGTCTTACCAGACATAACTAAGGATGAACTCTTCAAAATGTTAAGCTCACGCAAGGATCCTAGACAGATATTTTTTGGTCTTGCTCCAGGATGGATCGTAAACATGGCAGACAAGAAAATTCTAAAACCAACTGATGAGAGTCTGTTAAAATACTATAGCTCATGAATTCAGGACTGGAGACAACTGCAGGTGTACAGGAAACATCTGGGTATGAAATAATGGATATGAAGTGGTGTTTGTTTTTTTTAAGACTCCTGTTATACTAGGCAAAACAAATTTTTGTTTATGTAATCTTCTGGTGTAGCTCTTGACTTCTTTATTTTCATAATATAGTGTATGAAAAGTCTTCGCATTTGGAGACAGTGTAGAGTCTGACATAAATGTGTGTTTGGGCACTTTCTCTTGTGATTATTTGCCAGGGTTTGGAGATTGTTTTGTTTTTTTTCAGACAGAATGTTTCCAAGTTGCATTTATTTCAGAGGATGACTTGACCTAAAAGTTCATTCAAAGCTTATTCAAAGAATAACTTGACCAAAAAAATAGTTTATAGCTTTCCCTCCTTCAATTTAAAATCGGAAACATGGCTGTACAAAATTTTGTATTAGTTTTACAATTATATTACATAATGTTACAATTGATGTTTTGGAAAATTGTATCTTGATATACCTCTAAGAGAGAGACCATCTGTTTTTGGACAGGGAAAATTAAAAAAACAACCAGAAATAACAAAATACAGGATTCATTAACCTCTTTGATTCCATAGCAATGTTTTGGATTTTGCCACTACCATCAATAGCTCTAGAGCTTAAGAAGTCTTCATTTTATCTTACTCTTTCAGATGGAATTGAGAAAGATGGGGGGATTAGTTTAAAAGAAACTTTCTTTGTTTAAAAGAAAGTTTAAAAGGACTTTAAGCTTTGTGCCGTTAAAAGAACTTTCTGTCTAAATTTGGAGGGGGAAAAAATGATGGCCATCTTAAATCAGTGGCTTTTATTATTCAACCAAAACTTAAAACTTGTCCAGACACAAATATAATGTCATTAATGAAAATGCATGGCAGAATCCAGAATCAATGAATATTAAGACAGTGACAGTAGATTGTGGCAGGGATTGTAGATGGGGACGTGGTGGACAGAGTGCACAATTAGGATTTAGCTTTCAGCTTGATCACAGTTTGCATATGAAACAGTGGACAAATTAATTTAGATTTTGTGAAAAGTTATTAACAGATTGTTTTCATGGGAAGCATTATTTGAATCACTCTGACTTGATATAATCTTGAAAAACATTTTCCAGCAAATGTTTGTTTTATCAATCTCTCCAGAATACTGTGTTATTACCATGCAAGAGGATTCTAGGTTTCATGCAGAAGCTTAGGATTGGGTGCTTGGGATGATAAACCAAGCAGTGAATTGAAAGATGAGAGAGGAAACTAATTACCAGAATTTGCTCTGACTCCTCAGAAGTTAATGAAGCTTCATTAAAGTTCATGTAATTATGGAAGCTGAATTTGGCTTTAAAAGAGGGATAATTTGGTTATTAGGGTGCAGGAAACAGGCCGGAAAAACAGAACACAAGAAGTCTTGCTTTGCAATTTTTATTTGTGCCTTTGGAAATGCTACTTACGGTTTCCTGTAGCTGCCAAACCATCCCATCTCCTAGGGAAAGCCCTCTGAGTGCCAGAATCTCCTGTTTCTCCTGTATAACACCTGTATTTTGCTCGTGTGCCATGGAGGGGGAAGAAAAATAATTACAAAATAGCTTCTTTTTCTTTCAGAGAATGAGAAGAGGTGGATGAATTTTTTGTTGGTGTTTGTCAACCAACCCAGATTTTTGCTTCATTCAAGAAACTACCTTTTCAACTAATATGAGGATCTGTAATCACAAAACAAAATAAAACAAGTCTTTTATTCTTGTGCTGATTAAATAACCTGAAATTCAGAGATTAACATTGGAAAGTCACTGATTTTTGACAATTTTACTTTTCAGCTTCTATTGTTCGTTGTTAACGTGTGTTAGATGCTATCAGTAATGGTTGTTCTCCTGACTTGTGATTTAAGTATAGGTGAAACAGCAAAACAACACCGATATAAAATTGGATTGTGAATAACAGGAATTTAGTCTTAGTGGTGTTAACATTCATATTTTATAAGGTGCACAACACTTTTTTGGCACATTAAGAATAACACTGTGTGCCAAAAAAAGTATAGCTAGTGCTAACTTGAATGTGAAGTAAATAACTTTCTCACTTTAGATGTATCCTGTTCTGCATCCTGATGATTGTTGGTTTGGAACCTTAAATGACAAGCAATATTTTTTTTTTAACCTTTTTTTTTTCTCTTTCTTTTTGTTATTACAATACTACTGCCTCCATTTGGGAAGGAGTTGGAGCGGGGGGAAGAGTATTTATTGCCTTCCCTTATTTGTGCCATAATGTTTCTGTTTTTATGAATCAATTCACAATTGTATTTTGTGGAGGTGGTGGTACTCAACAGGAAAGCTACTTAACTGGAAGTGAAGAAGGAAGTTAGTCATATTAGTGAAGACCAGAAGACAAAAGTGTTTATGTATCATTGTGTATTTTTGGGAGGAGAAGAGGGGGGGGGGAAAGCAACTTTGTTTCCACTCCTGCTCTTTGTATTAAAATGAACAAATTGCTCTCAGCATTTTTTTTCCCTAAATCAACTTCTTTGATATACACACGCATGCACGCGCTGGTTTCAGTAGGTTTCTAAATGGTTTTCAGGTGAAAGGGTAACTTGGATAAAATGATAACAGTGAAAGAAAGAATGAAAACAGGAAACAGATGTCTGGTGACGTTGAGGGGTTGGATAGCACTTTTTCAGTGAACGACATCTTAGTCACAAGGCAGCTGTATCCTGGCTCTGATACTATAACGCTACAAATACCTTGGAGCCAAAACAGCCACGTTCCACAAAATCCGGTCATTCTACTTTATAAAGGTGATCTTTTATCATCTTGTAATTGGAGAGGGCAAGAAGGGCTATATGTTGCTTTATTTAAAATATGCAATGCTTGTCCTTTTTTTTTTTTTTTTTTTTTTTTCTTCTCTGTTTATGGTAGCTAGTATTTCATAATGGTTGTTCTGATGTTTATTTACTAGTGAAAAAAGTGACAAGGCTGTAGAGGATTTCCTGTTCATTTTATCTTGTCAGGAACACAAGTCTCCTGGCGACCCAATACAGAATTATCAAAAGCAGAAGTTATTGACAAGGTTTCTAATAAACCCCTAATAAACAGCCTCCCAATGGACTGTTGTTTATGTGAGGGTTAGGCTCATTGACGCAAGACTGTAAGCCAGCACTGGCATCTAAAGCCATTCTCTTTACTTAAGAATATGTATCATGTTTTCATGTTCATGAGATAAATGATTGCCTTGGATATCCTGTTTTGATCAGGGAGTTTCATATGCAACGATGTATTACACAACAAGAAACACCTAGTCTGCTGTAACCAGAAAAGAATTACCAAGTAGCTGAGGAAAAGAAATGTTATTTGTGCCATAAAATATTGAAAGCCATATCAATTTTTATTGACAACATTATACTTTTAAATGGTTCCTTGATAAAACTGATGAGATGTGAGACTGCAATCAAAATAAAGGCCTCTGAGCAAGTATATACCTTTTTATATCATACCTTGATAATTAGAAATATCCTGTTTCTTATGACATAGACTCTACTAACAGCAACCAGTCAATGCTATACTTGCAGGTGACTGCAGACTTGAAATGAAGCAAGTTAAAATAGATGCATTTTCCATTTTACTTACATGTACAACAAAGACATGCTGGTACTTAATCCATTATACTTCATATTTAGTGTTCATGTTTAACAGCTAAAAATTAACTGTACCATTCACCAATTCCTAAAAAGGAATAAATGAATAAAATGGTGGCCAGGATCTGAATCTTCGCTGGCAGTGTGCCAACATTGTTTTGACATTCAAGCATAATTGATGTTAGTGCTCCAGGAAGTCATATAAAAGTGATCAATTATGAAGATAGCTTCCCATTGCTATTTTGTATTTTCTGTTTTATTGCTAAAATGGTAATGCAAAGCCAATTTTTCCTGTTGAACCCAAGTTCTGTAAGAATTTCTCTAATTTGCAATTGTTGCAAAAATTCAGTATTTTAAATATTTGTGTTTGGTTTGCATATATCTAAAATAAGGATGCTGTGTCTGCCCAAAATGGCCATTTTAATATTCCATGTGCAGACTTATTTCTTAAAATTTCCTGCTCAGTGATCAGGTGGGAATAGATTTATGTAACTCACAGTCTGTATGTCAGTGTATTGTTACGGTTTAGTCTATGAAAAGATGAAGTTAGAAGTCCAGGCATGACAGAATTCTTACCCAGCAGAGGAAAATTATGAACTTTTTAAGCTCCTTCATCTCCAAGGCCAGATGGTTTGGTCTTTTGTAGCAGAAATACATGGCATTGTCTAAAGAATTACTGGTCTCTCAGTGGAAGCAAACTACCCTCAGATCTATTCTGTCTCCTTTGGTTAATATTCCCTCTGCATCTGCATCTTCCCGAGGTCTCTTCTCACTTCTCCTGTTGTAGTGGTGGGAACTGCAAGGCTCAATCATTCTCACAGTGTCATCCTGTCTGGCCCACTCTGGGTTTGAAAATCTGGTTGTTTTATGTGCCTCTGGAGCAGGAAAAGTGTTGATCATTCCTGCATCTGTTTATATGAGGGGGTTTTTCGTGGCTTGAGTTTCCTGGACTGGTGTTGCTTTTGTTGTTAAAAATGTCAACAGCAGTGTTGTTTACTTGTTAACCTTGCAGATTCCAAACGTGCTGATCAGGTTGGAGAGTCCTTTGAGCAGTGGATTCGGAGTTTATTCAGTCAAGGAGCACTCCTAAAAGGGTGTCTGTGCGCTTAACTCAGAATTATGCACACTAGGTACAAGTCTGAATGGATAGGCAAGTTTGCATTCCATGCATCAATGCCCAAAACATCTTCCCTTGCACTTCTGGAAACCTGGCCTCTGTAAGATTCATCCTGTCTCCTGAAAGGGTTGTCCTAATCTACTCTAATCTACAAATATGGGCAGGGCAGCCTGAAAGTCTACCATTTCCCGATGTTAATATATTTATTGTTACTCCTTGGGCAGGTGATTACAGCTAGGGGTTTGTGTACATAGAGCAGTCTATGAAAAAATACATGTAAATTTACAGTAAACATTCTCTATGGATTATTTTTTTTTTTTATTATTATTATTTGGTGCTGGTGTAGTTTGCCTTGCTCCCAATGTAGAGTACTTTAAATTAAGAAAACAAATTCACTTACGAGGTTACTCTTAAGAGGGAGATGCTTTCTTGTTGAATGTAGCTGTGATTCAGAGCTTCAAAAGTTGGAATCCAAGTTCCGTATAAATAATGAAATGTTGTCTTAATTTAAAAATTAACACAAGTCTAAATTTGCATTGCTCACAGGCAGACCATTGTTTAAGCTCATTTCATAGTCAGTAGTATTCTGGTTGATATGGTCAGTGGAACCTGGGGAATCACGGTTGTTTAGCCTGAAGCAGATGATATCTGAGCAACTAAATTGCACTCGCGACGTCACTGGCTGTGATAATAGATACAGCACACTTGTGTACACCCAAAAATGAAGTATGTGGTGCTGAGTCCCTCTCACTGTTTTCACTGGCCCAAGTTGCTTGAAGTTAGTGATTGGAAGTTCTCCTTAGGGATCTACATATCACCAGTGTGGATTGCCTGGCTCACCATTGGGAACTTCTGAAGCTTGATGTACTAGGTTGTGTTTGTCTTTGAAAATAAGCATGCTGATGTAATAAAAAAGAAGTCTTGGTGCCGCAAGAGGTAAAATACTGGCATTTGGACTGTCAGTGCTATTTTACAACTATCAGAGACAGCAGCTTTTCCATGGTCCAGAAATCAGGGGCATCCCTCCTGGAAGCCTCTGACTCTTTCAAGGTGAATGACCCAGTTCCCAGCCCTGCACTGGTATTGCCATTCAAAATCTGCCTGCCTACCTTCTTTGGCTGATATTTGTGCTAACTAACCTATGTGTTTCCTTCTGTAAGTGAAGCATGGAAATCAAAGTCACTTGAATTTGCAAAAGAAAAAATGGGAGAGGAGGATGGTGCCCCTCTGAGGTGTCTGCTTCAGCAAGTGGTGCTTGTAATGGTTAGAGAAGGTGACTAAGATGTTTAAACACCCACTGCCTCACTGCTCTCTGAGCTCATGCAGTCCAGTGTACTCTTAGGGTCCCCTTTTCAACTACTGTGGTGAGTTGTGTTGTTTGTATACAAGACAGATTTGGGACTGATCCTTCTACAGAGCTGGACTTGCTGTTTCTCCTGTTTTCAATGATTTCTGGGTCCCTGAAAACCTCATAGATGTGTTTGGTTTGTAGTGCACAGGCAATCATTTATCCCTTCTTTTTTTCGTCAAGGCGATTGTACTAATGACCACAGCAGGCAGCCTGGGTATGGGCCATGTACTAGGCTTGAGACTGTTCCAGTCAAAATATTATTCTACTGGTTTTATGTTGGGTTTGGCTGGTATGACATTGCTGCCGCCCTGACTTCTAGGACTTGTGAAATGTCTGGGCTAATTGTGACTTTGTTGTTGAGTTTTGTTGTTGTTGTTGTTATTGGAAGGCTCCAGCCCCTCCAGGTTCATCGTCAGACAGGTGTTTACTGTGGAATAATCATTAAATAAATGAATTACAGTAGTGAGGATCTGATGTGTCACAGAATTCTACCTGTGTCAGTTTTTCTTCATTTATTTGTATGTATCTGAGTGAATCGAAGCGCTGGGATGCTATGATTTTTATCTTTATTGTGGAAAAGCTTATCTATTCATTACGAGAACCTAAGAAGCAAATGGAAAGTAAAAAGCTTTCAGGTTGTTTTTGCTCTGTCTTTTGAAAAGGGCCCGTTTTCCCACTTTGAACTGTTGCTCTTATCTGAGCTGGATGACTTCGCTTGCAGCATATTAGGAAACTGCCGTGGCATCAGACTGCTGTGGGTGCTGGCATGCAGCTACGGTGCCGTAGTTGGCCCTAGTGAAAGAAAAGATAACCTGCACAGGCTTGAAAACATGAGGATCGAGGTATGAAAGTCTGCATCTGCAGAGATTCCAAAATCAGAAACGTATGTGTATTCTGCAGACACCACTGAAACTACTGCATGTTTAATCACTTTGGTTTTGCTGACTGTACTGTTATGAACTGTAACTATTCAAGAAATTATTTAAAGAAAATTTTAGGTTTTCTTTGTTGTCCTTAAGAGTTTCAGCCCTGCAGGGATCTTGTTTCCAAGCATTGTTCCTGTATCCAGCAAGGCTAGAAGCAAATTTAAGAAGCAGGAGCCAGCGTTTTCACATTATGGCATTATTCCAGGAACTGATGCTTTAGGATAAACAGTAAATACTGTGAAGCTTGCAGAACAGTTACTGATTCATTGCTTATACCCTGCTGATTTATTCATTGTCTGAGAGCGTAGCTCTCCTGTCTCTGCAGTTACCCTCCAGTCACATCTCCTCGGCATGAAAGAAACGCGTTATTTCCAGCATCCAAACCAGAGGGTAACAAATATTATATTACCAGGTACAGAAGCATCCCACACAGATAATAACATCCTCCTCTGCTCCTTTCTCCACATTACGAGACTTACGGTCGTTTGTGGCGCCCAGAGTCGCATCTGCTCACTGGGACAGGGAGAAGGTCCACCGTGTCCTGGTGCAGGCAAGGCTGACACCTAGTGACCAGACGCATTGGTTCCTGTGGGAATTCACAGAATTCTGGTTCGAAGTCTGGAGGGTTTAAACACCAAAGTGAGTCGTTAATTTATTTCATCATCACTTTCAGCCTTTGTGTTTGGTGTTTCTAGTGTACTGTTCTACAGATGAAGTTAAGGTAGCTGGTAAGGTTGTTCAAGCTTAATACTGGAGCCATGAAGGTTTGGCGTGGAGTCTCCTGGGAGCTGTGCAGTGCAGCCGCTCTGAGCGACTGCGGGATGGCGGATAGCAGCCAGCGGTAAGCTCAGCGTACGGTTCTTTGTGGCTTTTCCTTAATAAAATCATTGCTGACCTTGGCGTTTGGATTCTCTTTGCTCATCCCGTTTTAAAGAAGCCAAAATCAAACATAGTGGGATATTCTGAGAGTTGCCCAATTTTCTGCCTGCTGATCGTCTGCGGGCCAGGAGTGGTGTCTTACAACGGCGCTGCCGCCTGGAGAGTGCTGCCTGTGCCAACATCATTGCGGATCCTGCTGGCAATGCTTTTGAGTTCTGAGCCTTGGCAAACCGCGTATTAAAGAGCAACAGTACAACCTAGCTAAAAGATTCTGCCATTATGCTTCTGATTTTTCTTCGGTTATCTTCAAGAGTATAATAGCCTTCTGAGGATTATGTGTGGCCTTTACCAAAAGGAGTAGCCGTATAGATTTGGGGAAACAACCCCCCTGCAATGTGAACCAAAGCAGTCTTCTCTTTGTAAGAATAATCATTGACTCCAAAAGTAGGCTGCAGGGGTTCTCAGTGATTCCCTGCGTTAATGGGTTTCGCATCAAACCCTACATAGAAGGCCTAAAGAAGCCTCCTTGGAGCAGTCCTTGGGACTGGAGGAATTTTTTCTCTTTTGAATCTCTCCTGTAATTTAAATGTTTCTTGAAATACTGGAAAGAAACATTTTGGTTGATTCAGCATGACTGTTTGCTACCAGCACTGCGCTTGGCTATACGAAGACCCAGAGCTCAATGTTTTTCTGTGGCTGAAAGGAAACTTTGATTCTTCCTGAATGAAATAACTAGGAACTTGCACAAGCCCTGTGTTGTTGAACGGAAAAGGCAGGCTTTTTTTCCTTCAGATAATCTTTTATATCGGACTCAAAACTTTAAGTATAGCTCTGGTTCTGTATCTGTGGCATGTTTCTAATTAGCCCGTAAAAAAATACAGGTTCTGTATTTTAAAATCCACTCACTTTCCATCTGCTACTGCCCCTGATAGGATGTGCCTCTGGAGAGAGGGCTAACAAATTCCTGAGGCAAAAATCTCCTTCAAAGGCAGCAGCTTCCAGTCTGAGCAATACGAGCCTCCATCATAGCCAACACCTTTCTCTAAGTCTGGGATTCAGGTTCTCGGACACTGTGTACATGCAATTTTATTTATTTGTGTGTGTCTGTGTGTGCAGACTAGTCCACATCATCATGGCCTATTTTCTTCCATCATCACAGCTTTCACAGTTTTGTCCCAGGGCTGTAAGGGCACCCCCAGACCTGACCATCCCTACCTGACCCACCAGCCAGTGCCCTGTTCCCATGCCCAGGTTGCCCTGGTGGCCCCAGCTGCCCTGCTCCTGGTTGGGGCAGTGAGACAGGACAGGCTGCCCTGCTGTCCCCTCATGGTGTTGTGGCACTAGCAAAAAGAATAGCAAGACTGTCCAGACATGCACATACAACACAATTCTTTTTCTCTGCCTGAAAATCTGACAGTGCAATTTGGTGAGTGTCTGAAAACTGTCACCCAGTAACATTTGCCTGAAGGGAAAGCAGCATCTTCTCACTGGTGTTTGCAGCCATCCTTCGTTTCTGTCCAGAAGGAGCTCACAGGCAACGTTAAAAGGTGTTTCATTTGCATAGTCGGTTTGAATAATTGTTTTAAAAAATCACAAAATGTGACTTCTAAACTTAAATTAATTTCCACTGCAAAGCTAATGATCAGTTATGAACAAGAGTCACAGAACAAGTAAATGTGATTTTGACCAGGTGTGTAATAGACTTCAAATTCTTCATTTTGAAAGCTAAACACTGGGGACCCTGAAGGCCTTGAATGTGATCTTTGAGTTTGTGGAATGCAGTACATAGTGATTCCCCTTTTTTGGTGGGGTTGTTTTGGTGGGGTTTTTTTTAGGTTATGGGAGTTTTGTTAATTGGTTAGACTGAGCCAATTGTTTTCATTATTTCAGACCACAAGTGCAGGATTCCTGCCTTTGTTCAAACCAGCCTTGTGGGGGAAAATTATGCTTTCCAGTATCAAAGTAACTTTTTGTGCCTATGAGGAATAGCGGAGGGCATCTGTTACAGCTCTGTCTCCACGGACAGGTAGGTGTCACTTCTGGAAAACCTAATCAGAGCCTCAGGCAACTTGTATAGTCCTTGTTAATCCTGTGCTGCTCTACTTAGACTGGTAGTAGTAGTACCCAAGTAGCAGGTGCCTTAGGCCCTAAAGCTAGGCCCATATGTCTGCTTCAAAATAACGTATGGTATGGAGCTCCGGCAGGGCAGGCGGGGGAACATGTGCAGGCACAGCCAGGGGAAATCACTGAGCAACCCTCTGTGCTCAAAACTCCCCCTGAAACCCCCCTCACC
>JAVJGJ010000037.1:46821277-46939048 GCA_035590215.1 Microhierax caerulescens | reverse complement strand
GGAGGGCAGGGGGGGAGCAGCAGCCGTCTCCAGCTTGTGGCCGTGTTTTCCAGCCCGGTGAGGTTTGTGCCACCGGTGAATAAGGCAGTCAATGCCTGTTTCTTTCTGACACTGATCAACACAATCAGTCTCTCTGGTTTAGGAGTGGCAAGTGAGAAAAACAAAACCAAACCATGGCAGCGTGTACCTGGGGACAGGTACTAAGCTGCAACAAAGCAGCGTGCCAAAATCCGGCTTGTAGGACTTAATTTGTGGTTAATCGACTTGGAACCGTTGGCCAGCCGCGGTGGTACCCTCCAGAGCGCTGTGATGGGCAGCACCCATCGCCAGCGGCAGGAGATGCGTACAGAGCTGTACAGCCACGGGTACACCCGCCACCTCCACCGCCTTACAAGAAATTAGAATTACGGCTGAAGCGTGTGTGGCAGGGCTGTGGTGGGTTTCCCCCCACCCCCAACCCCGAAATTAAGGTACAAAAGCTTGGAAGGGCAGCGGCTCCCGGTGGCCGCTGGGGGGAGCTCTTAGCCCGGCCACCCGGCCCGGGGGCGCGCACGGCTGCCGAGCGGCGGGGCCGGTGCGGGTGCGGGTGCGGGGCTCCGCTTCTGGGCCGGCTGTGGAGGGAGGTGAAAAGTCTCTGCTGGGGGAGAAGAAATCTCGGGGGTGTCCCGAAGCGGGAATACTTCAGAACGGGTTTTGCCCCACAGCAGCGCGAGCTGTTTGAAGGCTGGGAAATGGCCCCAAACGTCTACTTGTAATTAATTGCACGTGAAAAGCTTTCAACGCTTTCAGCCGCGCGGAGATGAATGAGGCAACAGCGCTGGGGTGAAGGAAAGGAGAGTTTTAAAAGATAATGGTTGGTAAATGGGAAAGCCGCCACTCTATTACCTTTACACTTCCTGGTGTTAAAACCTGCAGTCTTTGAGCATACCTGTAAGTCAGTACGGGGAATACTCTCATTACACTGAAATAATGAAGCGGGGGCAAACCTTTCAAAAGCATCAGGAAAAGAAGTTACTAACAGGTCTAACAATAACTAGCAATAAGCAAAGGACTCTTGTAAAGACACTTTTTCTTTCTCTTAATAGATTTAAACAGTGATGGGAAGTATT
The DNA here is from genome assembly GCA_035590215.1 of Microhierax caerulescens. Taxonomy (NCBI): domain Eukaryota; kingdom Metazoa; phylum Chordata; class Aves; order Falconiformes; family Falconidae; genus Microhierax; species Microhierax caerulescens. Next base: position 46,937,939 of record JAVJGJ010000037.1, on the reverse strand, counting down.
CATTCAGCATGGTATGTTTGGACCAGTTTTCAAGGGGTTTAGAATTCCATTACGCTACATCACTCTACAAAATGCCCCAATATGCTGCTTATAAAGTTACTGTTTAGTGGGAGTAAACTTATTCCTCTAGGGCTCTGCTTATAAATTCAAGAACTGAAAGTATGCTGAGATCCAGTCTTCCAGGCAGGAAAGCAGCAGCAAGCAGTCAAATACTGGAATAAATAGCCTTGGGACATCAGATGGCAATACAAATACACAGCATTTTCATGTTCATTTCTACAACCAAATTGTTATGGGAAACTAATTTTGTGATGGTGCAGTCCATGTTTGTAACGTGGCACTGTGTCGTACTGAACGGGAAAAGGACATCTATTCTCCTTTTCACCCTAAAGTTAAGTAACGTACCTTTCTGTGGAGCCAAGCACAAAGTGGCCAGTTTGAGGATCACAAAGAGTGAGAGCAATGTATTTCTGCTGTATAAATGTGTCACCTGCTGGTTGTCAATAGACAGTGTTAAACTAGGACAGAAACCAAACTATCTTGCTTTTACCATCAGTGAGCCATCTAATTCTTCCTCACCTTGCATTAAGAAAGATGTGAATGTATAGTGAAGTAGGATCCTCAGATTTCCTCAAGATTGGGAAATTTTTAGAACAGTATTGCAACCTAAGTGTGTTACAGAAAGACCGTCTTGTTTGTAGCTCCGCTGAGGACAAGATTTGTGTTTGGGCAACCTAGTTGTCCCATAAACTCTGTTGCTTTCCTCAAGCCCGCTACTGCCAGATACCTTGTTAGATGGGAAGTACACTGCAGACTCTGGGAAGTTCTGTTGTCTTCCAGAAAGCACAGCAAGGGCTTCAAAACTGGTTATCCTCAACCCCCTGATTACATCTCTGAGGAAATAAGGCAAATGTGAAGGAGAAAAGCAACCTATGTAAATCAAACAACAATCACCATTGTCTTCTGCCTGTGCCCCAACACGATGTGACATCTCCTGCGATGTGTTAAAGGTGTCTCAAAAGAGATCTTCCACCCACAACAAAACTAGATTGAGTTTCTTAACTTCAAAAATGTTCAAAAGCAAGAGCCATTTTGTTTGGCTCCAGTCTTTTTCCCCATGCACACTGAGCGTAGTAGGTGCAGGAATCAAAAGGATCATAAAGTTTATTATGCTCCTTTTTGATGGAAATAGTAATGTACCAAAGTCAAGGGATTTACTTTCTCCCATGATGCACCCATGGAGCGGTGAGCCCAGCTCCAAGCCAAGACCTCTTTCCTACACATTCACTTGGTGAAAGCTTTTTCCATAAGTTTAGCTTAGATTTTCCGTGGAAGTTTTGTGATTGAATTTTGCTAGTACAAGCAGGGAATCAGTATCTGTGTGTTTTCTCTCCTGCATGGCACAAAGAACAGACTCCTTGAAGTTTCTTGTCACGTGCAAAGGCAAAAAACACTGACTGCAAAGCGTGTTGTCTGCTTGCGCCCTGTGAATTGCAAAGAGCTTCAGGAGACATGAAGCCATCTTGGAGCATTCTGGAATAAGGTGAACCAAACTGCTCAAGAAGCCCCTTTGACCTCTGTGCCTCTTAATTATAAAACTCAAATGCATAACTGAGGTTGGATTATTTTGTTTCTCATGGATGGTAGCTCTAATTTGCCCAAACCTGTCATAAGCAATTTCAGATAGAAAATTATGTTGTTAAGTATACTCAGAAGATTCTGTCAGACTTAAATCCAGCCTTGTACGCCAAAGTCAAAGAGCAAGGATAGTGTCCACCTTGCAGAGCCTTTTCCATTCCTATTTACCTTAAACATCTGTGGAAGAGAAGAACAGAAAGGGGTCCTGGCATGTGGAAATGTGTAAGCCACTTCTCCAGCATAGAGGAACTGGATAGCCATAGGAAATATAACGTACTCTGCCTTTATGTGATGAGTTCTGTGTGAGGTTTTTGTTCAGTAAATACATTTTATATTTTTTCAGAAGGCAGAGGCGATTCGTGCAGTTTCTGTCATCACCTCTTTGAAAAGCTCAATCAGAACAAAATGCTGAGCAGACTAATGAAGGGCTTCTCAAGCTCTCCCACTACCTGATGAATTTTTTATGGTTTTGATGTAAAACTATGGAACAGCACGAGATATGGCCCAGGTTAGAAAAGGAGTTCCCAGATATCAGTGAACCTGCTCCATGAACTAAGCTGAGATCTTACTGTTCAATTGCTCTGTTCAAGTGTGGACAAGAAAATAAAATCCTGTTAATTTCAGAGCCCTCCTCAGCACTTCCACAGGCTTTGACATACTGCGCAGTGGATGGAGACTCAGAAATAAAAGCACAAGGGCAGGTTCAGCTGTTTTTGATTTAAACCTTCTTCTATGCAGTCTCTCTTGTAATATAAAGAAAATCCCTGCTGAGGCAATCTTCTGCTTATTTATTTCAAGATTGATCACATGAACTGGCAGAGAATGTCCTAAGCTTTGTTCCTAGCTCCCATTTTGACAAGCTGTCCGGAGTCAGAATAACCCTGGCCTCATACTTCTTCCTAGAGCCTCCTGCTGAGTGTAAAATATGGCTGTCTTGCGTTTGAATAAGGCTTTTAATGTGCCATGGGATGTCACGGTCCACAGAAATGGAATACAGTGTTCTGCTTGCTGAGAAACAGAAAAAAAGCTAACCAAACTGGTTTCTTCCTCCTGAGTACATAGTGACTGACTGGAAATTCAGTCACTGAGACTAAAAATATCAGCCTTGATCACAAAAAAAAAAAAAAAGAAAAAGAAAAAAGAAAAGCTGCTTGACAGATGGATTTAGTCTTCCCTCAGCACGAACATCTATTTGCCACAAAGTTTTGGTGAGTACACTGAGGCCAGATAGCGCGGTCTTGTCTCCCCGTGCATCATTAACAGCCTGTGGGGTAAGGCGGATGTTATTTCTTTGAATGAAGCCCTCCAAGAAGGAATGGTCAGAGCTCTCGTAGAAATCCTGCTGTTTTAAAGGTTGTACATGTCCAGGGGAAAAAGAAGATAAGGAGAGACAACTCTTAAAAGCAAAGCTTTGTTCCTCCCCACTGCTGAAGTGCTGACCCCCCGGTCCTCACACGTACACGCGCAGGCACACGCTGTTCTGACCAGGCAAGTCAGCGATTTCAGGGCAAATGTCAATGAATATAGGAGCACTTCAGGAACAGCAAGCAAGGAGTGCAGCACCAAACATCTCCAGTGTTGAATATCCCTACAAGTTTCCTACTGCCTTTTTTTCCTTTCTTCCTTCTCATGTAGTGCCATCAGTTGCAGAGCAAGGTGAGATTTGAGACATCTGTTCTATCAGCCCTGATGAAGACTCCGCTGTGGAAATGACCACTAGCTGATGATGAGATTTCAGAAGCAAAAATTTTCAGCATTGCTTGGGGTTGAATTTTGTCCAGTGGACAGGAAACCTGCTCAGAAAGCACATGGTGAAGGCCATGGCTGCGGGCTTTGTGCATAAGTGCTGGAGTATGTGGAGGAGTTGGTGAGACAGCTTAAAGATACCTTCTGGAAACCTCTGCTTTCTCTTGCTGCCTCCACCAAGGAAGACCCTGGCATGGCTCTGATTCTGAGGATGCTATTACTTTTCAGCACTTCCAAGCCAACGCTGAGCTGTATTTTCTTCCAAGCTTTCCAGCATGCTGTTTTACCATGCTGGACTCAACCAAGGCTAGTCTCCATGTTAATAGATGTATTTTCCACAGGAAATTAATGTATTGTTTCCCCAAAGCTATTTCAGTCTGTAAACTTCACTGCAGTCTGCCCAGTTACACGTTATTAGAGCCAGCCGAATGATTCTAGTACCCCTGACGGTCCTTTCAGTAGCTTTAGGAATTTAGCCAAAGGAATTGTGTCGGGCTCGGATTTAATACTTGGATCCTCCAAATGACAGTCCCCTGCAAGAAATCTGGTGGCTGGATATGCCTGTGCTTGTTTCCCCAAGGAAACCTGTGTACAGAGGGAGTATGGTGGTTTTGTAATTGTTCTGTTAGTTCTCTGACTGTATGTGTACTGCAGTACCTATAGATACCAGGATATACGGTATATATGGACTGTATGTGTATCATGGTACATATAGGTGCCAGTATGTTCTGTCTTTGACTGTGGACTTGTGTATTTTTAAAGTCTTCTCAGTCAGTATCAGTGCGATTTTTTAAATTAGCATGGGTAGCTTGAATTCTTCCTTTCCTCAGGAGGCATTAGTAAAATGGCAGTGGGAGTGCAGCTTCACTTTTAAGGTGGCAAATGCTTACGAGCGACGATCCCTTCCCTGAGCCATTCTCTGTCGGGATGACAAGTAGCTGGCGGCTGTCAGGTCTGTGTAGGAAATCTCCACAGCCGCACTGAGAATGTTTATTGTAGGGAGAGAACTTTTGCCCTGTGAAGTCACCTCCTACTAGTCACCAGTAGGTTTCTGATATTCTATCACAGGAAATTCCTGGTGGACCACAAAAGCAATCCCCTGAGTCCAGCTGCTGGTGGGGGGGAGCAGCAGTGCACCACACCGCCGGGCTGAGCTTCAGCCTCCAGTGTGGGGCAGAGCACCTGTGCCCTGCAAAATGCAAACTCTGTGCTCCTCAAACAATGTTAAAATGAACTATACAGGGGGGCAAAGGTCAAGTGAACCGTTATTGTGCTGCATTTTATGCAAACAAAAAAAAAATGTATTAGAGGATGTGCTTTGTATTGTAACAAGGTACTGTAAGATTATATTTAGGCTTCATGTCTTTGAAGCCCTTGGTAACAAAACTGTATAATCACAGCTCTTGATGTTAATGAGGAAGTTATATTATAAGGTACTTCATCTAACTGGGAACAGTGTAGGAAGAATTAATAACCTTTAGGAGAGCGTATAAAACCAGCCATCAAGACCTCAAATGCTAGCTGTATCAGGTGAATACATATACATTTCTGCAAAGGAGAAAGAAGAAAAATAGCAGCTGGCTATTACTGTTCTCACCTTTGAACGCAAAGCCTTGCTTGTCAGACACCAGTTCTTTTTCTTGTACACCTTGGAGGGCGCAGCCCTCATTAACACTACGTTTTCCTCTGCTCTGCTGCTGGGGTTTCAAGCCTTCAGTCGCAGTAAGCAAGCGAGACTGAATGCACCTTCACCTGCGAGACTGAGTGCACAACAGGGAAGCAGCCCTGGAAAGGACAAGCACCGTGTGTGTGGTTGGACGCTATAGGGCAGTGGGTCCTTTAACTAAAAGGCATCTAACTCCTCTTTTCTTTTAAAGATAGGGATGCTGTGGAAGCAAAATACTGACCCCTGCTAAAGATAGATCACACGGTTCCAGAACGGTGCTTTTATCTTCTAACCGATGCCTGATTTCATCTGTCTGCAACCTCAGGATGTGTACGTCTTCTGAAAAGGGCGCTCTCTGGGGCTTGTAGGATTTTGATGCCACGCTCCTTGTTTGCTGCTCCTGAAGTGCTCCTCTGTTCATTGCCTTTTGCATCACCGCGCCATCGCTGACTAGCCTCATCAGAGCAGCCTGTGCCAGCGGGCATGGATGCGAGCAGCAAGGAGCCACCACTTTAGGAGTCAGCTCCTTTAAGCAAAGCAGTGCCGTGGAACAAAATTACGTTTTAAGATGTTGTGTGTTTGGGGGGGGGCCTGGCAGTGATGGGGAGGGGGTTTGAGTTAACGAGTGTGGCTGTCTCCTCCTTTTTTTGCAACGAATATTCTGGGGAGGGGAAGCTAGTTGTGGCTGATGAGAAGCACTGTGGCAGCGTGCAGCAGCTGCGCCAGGTTCTTGTATTCCCAGAACGTGCGGTCCCTAGGCCTAGGAGAAAAGCATTGTAAAGGCGTTCTCTGGAGATGCCCGTGTAGCTAGCTTAGGAGCATATGCACCATTTTTAAAAAGGAACTTGCTGATGGGCTCGGTAGGGCCTGTGGAGAAGTCAGATGGGCATTTTTGAAAACTGTACCCCTTATTTCAAAAGAAAGGAAAACGTGAGGCAATCGCAGCTGATTCAGCATCCGGCAGTCTCAGCCAAGTCATATTTTACCTCTTCCCTTCCCTCCCTGCAAAAAACTTCCAGGAAAACCTGCAAAGAAAAGGCATATGTGGGTAGGAGGAGACCTGCTTTTAATTTCTGTACCTCCTATTCAACACAATGCCACACAATGCACAGGATGCGAATATCCCAAGGCACCTTATACAATACAAGTAACAAAAGCACACACACATGCACAAGGGAGGGGGGAGCAGCAAGCATGACGGGGTCATAAAACAAAACACAGGTAAAGCTCTATGTAAAATGCTTATGTAAAGAAGACTCATTAAAAAATCATCTTTAGAAAGGAGAAAGGGGAAGAGCTGAAAAAATGGTCAGGTGGTCATGAGAATTTGATTTCCATTTCAGAACAGGATTTATCTGGTTTTCTCTATCATGTTGAAAGGAGTGACCAGATTTTCATTATCAACAGAACAGGAGTCTGGCGCAGTGTGTCCTCAGTGCAACATCCACTGATGCTTCTATGATACCCATCTATAGAGCAACCTGGAGCCAGTGCTGAGTCATATAATGGCCATAATGATAGCAAGTAGCAATTGCTGTGGTTAGAAGCATATCATGGCTATTCCTTGTTTTCTCTTTTGGCTGCGGAGAGGAGAGCTGCTCACTCCCACAGACCCACCATCTCATCTGGGCAAAAGAGATCATTCAGAGGCCAGGACCAAATCCAGTATTCTGATGAAGTGGTGCAAAGTATTTGGAGAAACGCCCAGCATTAAGGCTACTGTCAGTCCTAAATGAGTGCATCAGAGCCTGATCAAAGAAATCCAGGTTTTCTTCAACTCTCTTGCTGAGGCATTGCTCTGCATTTCCATTAGAAAGACAGTGGTGTGGGTGAAGCACCTGGAGCCTTGCCTGGCTGGCTCCTGCTTGCAGGCTCGTACACAAATTACTGGTGAATGAGCTCACAAAATCTACAAAAACCCCATGTAGCCTCCTAGAGGTCTGCAGCAAGAACGTGTGCTGTGCTTTCAAACGGGAATAAAAGCAAAACGCTTTAAATAAAAAGTGAGACACAAGATCTTTGCACACTGTATTAAAAGGACCATTTTTAAATGTAGTGGGCTTCATACATAGGAAACACTAGGTGATTTTTAGTCACAACAGTGTTAGCTGGAGCATCAAAATCAAATGTGAACATACAGAGGCAGAAAGTAGAAACCACAGGAAACTTGAATGGGATATAGCCATGAATCACTTCTCCCTACGGAATGTGGTCACTGAAGTAAACTTATTACACGTTATTTCTGTGTTTAAGAGAAAATTAAGTTGACACTTTTTTATTACATTTTCATGTCGATGGACAATTGCTATTAGTATAGTGTAATTATAGTGGGCAAATAGGGTTGTTTGCAACATCTCAGCTGCCTAATTCTGAATCCAAAAAAAATGAGCAATACAAAATGCTCCCTTAACAAAGGTTCGGTTACCACATCAAATCTGTGCTGGGTGTAATGTTACCCATAAACTCACTAGGAAGAAGGAAGAAGAACAACAAGAATACCAGAGAAGTTTGTGGGTTTTTTTATTACACAGTGAGGTAAGGCAGAGATTTTGTGTAATGGCTTTTAAAATCATGACTGGTAGAAAGAACCAGATGGCCCAGACCCATCAACAGTCACGGCACGTCACCTGTGCCTTCGGTGGGTTGTAGAGCTGCAATTGCTGTGTTACTTAGTTATGTTAGTTATAATAGAGTGTTATCTTAGTTGTGTGCAGTGGTATCTTTTACAGTAAGAAGATATTTAGGGTTTTTAGAAGGTACACTTAAAGCCAATTTTGTGTCAGGTAAGGAAATGTTACTTTAAAAATTAGCTTACCTTTTTGCGTGTTTGTGCATTGTAACCCAAGTTTTGTGGTTTAATGAGAGATGGGATAAATAAATAGCCCCTCCTTCAGCAGGGTCCAGCCCAGCTCCCCGGCAGGATCCTCACCTACTACTGCGTCCTGTTCCCACGCAGCACTGCAGAACCTGGCCTTGGCTGGCACCTCGCAATCCTGACCAGCTCAGGAAACGGAGTCATTTACTGCCTGGACATTGGACTGAGTGGTGAAAGTGATCAAAAGTGAATCAGTAGGTTAGTTCCAGTAAGTGATTTCTTTTTTCTTATGTTTAAAAAAAATTTACTTGGCTAAAAGCCAGTAAGACGCCTGCCTAGAAAGACGCTGAAGACAAACGATGCCTGCTCTGTTAAAATTAGCCGATACCATTTTAGCATGTTCTAGTATCTCTAAGTGTGCATTTATAGATCTACCATTTTATAGTAAAATAGCTCCCAAACTTATCTCGTGGATACTTCTCAGATAGTTTTCTTGCAGAAGATAGAGCTCTTATCTGTGTGTGAAATGCGCTGATACATTTCCAGTCACCCAGAATCCAAATTCCTCTGTGGACAAGCAGTTAGATGCAATCAGGTTTTGGAGGCCTTGGCTCTTGGACCGGGATTGGGAAGACTGCATGAAAAATGGTTTGCTTGCCACTAAACTTTTCTGCAGTTTAAAATTATTCCTGTTCTGCACTGATGAAGCCAAGACTTTGTGGGGGGACTAGAATTGCTGGGTTTTGTGTATGTAAAATCAGAAATACTAAACAACTGTGATGTAGCCCTAAGATATGAGATGAGGAATTTAAGGAGTATTCTAAGAGTCTGGCCTGACCAACAGTTTTGGCTGCTCTGTAGGGGAGCTGCACCTCTCACTCATGGGCTACAAAACCAGTAAACTACTTGAAGCAAAAACTTATTTTCTTGACCAATTAAACCTGTGATTTTCCATGGATTTGCTTTTGAATGGCAAGATAGTCTTACTCAGCACAGAGTACGAGCTAAACTAGAACTGCTAACCTATAATTCCCAATTTCCTCCATCAGATTCTGGGGAAAAAAAAGGAACAAGCTACACAATATTGAATAAAATATCTAAAACCCACATAATTAAAAGCTGATACATTTAATTTCTCCTCTCTTGAGGGGAGAAAGGTTTTTCTGTTGGGGCAATCTGAATAGAAAGGAGGAAGCTTCATGTGAGCAAAGAAAGGTACAAGGAGAAGCTTGCTGAGGTCTTTGGGGTGTAGGAAAGCATAACCCAATCACAGGCGACTACTTCACACCGCAAAACAGGTCTGGCACCCCAGTGTTCTGTGGCACACACAGAGCTCTGATGCTCTCCCTGATGAAATATAGTCTCATAACCCAGATGCACGATAACCACCAATATTGACAGCCTCAGCCTGGCAAGGTAGTGGGAAATGTGGCCAAACCCCAAACCCTAATTTTGCAGTTAAGACTTCTCTTTCACTTCACAAACACAAACCACAAACAAACAGCTTGACTTTTGTGTGTACACAGAACCTGAACTGAAGATCAGAGCCATCTCCTTCTCCTCCTTTTCTTGTCTGCAGTGGGCTCCACCTGAATCTCCCCTAACAGTGACAACAGTGATACTTGCTTTCAGCTATCTCTAATAATGCCTTCAAAGTAGAAATACCACGTTGGCAGCTTGTGACCCATATTCAGTTTTGACTCAGGCTTGTATTTCTAACTAATCACCTAAAAAAAACCCCAAACCACCTAAACCCTTCTATTCCTACCCCCACACTGCAGCACAAACAGGTCAGACAAGATGACGTGTTTGCTGGTAAAGCATCAGGCGGGCTTATGCTTAGGAGCAATACACAACACAACGGGTTGCTGCTATGGGTAATGAGCGGGTGACCATATTACTGACTCCTGCATCTTCCAGAAGTAAAACTTATTTTAGCAGCTATGCTGTGAATGTGAATCTCCTTTCCCCAGTCCTGAATAATTTATCTTGGGAAGTTGGTATAAGAACACCGAGGTATGTCTCTTAACTGCAGGTGGTGAGCATGTGCCAATCTGTTTTCAATACAGGTTTTGGCCAGGAAGCTTCACATCCAATGGACATTCTCCTATTTATATCATTAGAAAAAAATCACAGTGTCTATCTATGAGTGTTTGAACAAGACTTTTACGTTATTGTCTCAGTGCAGCAGGAATGTCAACTATGAGGACAGGAATTCTTTACATCCCACCCAAGGGAGTAAAAGGGAATCTCTGGCACATCCCTGTGCACAGTCCAACAGCAAGACAGCTTCCAGCCGTTGGACACAGCATGACTTAAAAGTGAACTACAAAGTTGGTGGTGGTGGTGGGAGCATGGGTGTGTTGTGCTTTGGCTGTGCTGTAGCACACAAAGGATGGCTGCTCTTCCTCCTGGGTTTTTTTTCCTCTCTGCTTGTGTTTCTTTTGTTTGTTTGTTTTTTTAACATCAGGCATTTGGGTTTTGCTTCTCCCTGGAAGACTCTGTGGCTAAGCTGACATACTAATAATACAGGAATGAAAGCTGAGAAATCAAATGGAAAGGATTTAGTGGTAGACATGGTAGTGTTAGGTTAATGGTTGGGCTCAATGATCTTAAGGGTCTTTTCCAACCTAAATGAGTGTACGATTCTATGATTTCTGCAACCGGGGCAGCATATGCATTCCTCACAAGGTACAGCACATAACCCAGCCATCTCTGCCATTGCTAACATCATATTGACAGCTGAATACTAAATATTTCTTGGCCATGTACCTGTAGGGTGCTGGGGTAGCCAGTTCTGGACACTGACAGTGTTCGGTAACCCATGCTGGATCTATAAGACATTTTTTATTCATGCATCCTAGTGCTGGACAAGAGAGACGAGCATTTTGGGTAGCTTTATATGGATCAGCTTCCACCTTCAAATTCTTATAGTTGAGTGTCCTTAATTTTCCCTTGTCTGCTGCTTGCCCTGCACTGGAAATGCTGATTTACATTTAGGGAAGCCAGAGTAGCTCTTCTGCATTGAGCTTGCCACTGCAATGCTTGACTTTTCTGAGAGGTACATCACCACTTTGTGGGGGCTAGACACCATTTTTCTTTCCCTCTTTATTTATCTCTCAGAAAAAGGATGGTCCCAAGCATGATGTCCAGCTGCAGGCTCTCACTAGAGAAACAGAAACAGGGAGTCTTGACATTTCTGATGCCTGTGCTAAGCCCTAGTGTGCTGAGCACAGGGCTGTGTGAACAAGGCCCATCACAGGGGCTGTGGGGGTGGCAGTGCACTCCCACCCCATAGCAGCTGCCCCCCAGCCCAGATGGACTGCAGCTAGAGCATGTGGCTGAAGGCATTCTGCCACATGGTCTTCTTGCTGGCTCTTTGTGGAGATGCCAGTGTAAGTCTGTTCTCTGGGATGCTGGCTGTCTCCATGAGAAGGAGGTCTGGATGGGGGTGGTCTGGGCAGCAGCAGACACCACCTCCAGATTGATGGGGGAAAGAAATTCTGGACAGGTGACATTGGAGAGGGACCCCTTTCCAGAGTTTTCTTTCTTGCAGCTGTAGGCTGGTAAGTGCCATCAATTGAGGGGTCATGGGCTTCTCCTGCAAGTCAGTGCACTGCTTCTGCTGGAAGAGATTAGAAGGTTAGCTGGATAAAAGTGCGTGTGCTGGATAAAAGTGTGAGGAGCAGGAGCAAGCAGCCTTGTTAAGGGTGCTGGACACCTTTATGCAAAGAACAGTGTCCTTGGACAGACCCTGGGGCAGCCGAATCGGTTGCATTGCAGCCTGGGGCAGGCACCAGAGTCCGCAGTACTAAACGGGGGAGCAGAGAGTCAGCGCTGAGGTAGTGACATGGACTCAGCTCATATGTGGGTTCTGGAGCTCAATCCATGTGCCAGTGTGGGTGTCTTCTGACAGTTCTCCGTTCCTCTTTAGGGCCGTCACTGTTAATCCACCCCTTGAACTACACACTGAGTGCTCAGGGCAGGGGTGAGGCCTTTACTCTTTGCAGTACTGCCTGGCAAGGTGATAGCAGGTAGGAACGGCAATATACAAACATAGATCTGGAGGGGACTTCTGTGGCCTTCATTTCAGGCCTCTGAGTTCACAGGTATTCGTCTTGTAAAACCCCTTTCTAGCTGATGTTCGTTTCTCTGGGGGAACATTTAGGCCATAATGAAAACAGAGGCATTTTGGTGATCCACTTGCTATACCAAAAGAGGGGAGGCAAAAATATGATGGAAGTTCACTTTAAAGAAAAATACGTGAAGGGGTCTAATCAATCTCTGTAGCCTTAGAAGTGATTATTGGACATAATAATATATTTTCTGTTTCTGCCTCATTAATTGTAGGTCACAGGAGCACCCATAAGGATAAATCTGGCCACAAACCCTTGAAAAGCATCTCACGGGAGGGATGGCAGATGTAAGGAATCCAAGGGTGAGCAGTGGCTGAGCTGGCTCAGCAGTTTAATGAGCTAAAATTGATTAATACTTCTTCCTTTCTACTTGCTACAAGCAAGTCTACTTGCTACTATTGAAGCAAATAGACCTCTGCCATTTAATTTGGTGCCCATTCACTTGCCATGAGTTTAATAGCAAATATAAGCTTTCCCACTTCACAAGCACTGCCTTCATTTATTGTATTTTTTTATGCTTGTGGAATTTGTTGTTTTATGTACCTCCAGGTATAATGCATCATATCTGAATTATTTTCTTAAACAGTGCTTTGGGAGAACTTACAGATCTTCTGGAGGGTGGGGTCTGCCACAGAAATATCCAGCTTCCAAAATCCTTGCATTTAACCACCACTGGAGCTTTCTATGAGATTTTTCAAAGTTTTAGCCATGAGATTTTTCAGTTTTAGCCCTTCTCTTTCTGAAGGTACTTGTTAATCACGTCTACCAGGAGTGAGTGCATTTGGGATCTTGCTTGCCCTGTGCATCTTCCTTATCCTGATATTTCTCTTTCTAATTTAATGTCTTATGTAATGTAAAGCTCTGAATACCAATGGCATCTCATTAATAGATTTTTTTTTCTTTCCTGTACCTTATTTTGAGCTTAAATATGGCAACTGTGGGTCACTACCTCTAATGAATGAATTCATAGTCCAGAGTATTGGTTGCCAGATTCAGCTGACAATGTATCTGTATGGTTTTTTAGGTGTGAAGCAGTTGTATGGTCACTTATGACATCTGTGACTAAAAAAAGGTAGGGCTAGAGTGATGAGGTAGAGGACACACTTCCTAGTGTCTTGTTGGTTTTCAGTGTTCAAACTTATAATTAGGGGTACCAAACCCATTACTTCTTCCAGGTACAGCACTATGCAGTTGAAGAAGTGTATCGAGGGAGTACTAATTTAATAAAATTTATTTATTGCCAACATCCAAAAAGAAGTTATTGAAGGGATTCATGGTGTCTGCTCTACGTGTTGGGAAAAGAATCATGTCCCCAAATGAGAATGACCTTAATTTATGTAAATCCAAAATACACCATTCTGCCATATCCCTTCAAATTCAGTTCAGTGGTTTCTGTCTTTATATAGTTCACAGCCATATTACCGCATCCCAAGCTGGCAAGGTTGGGCCACCTGGGAACTAGTGGGTGCTGCAGGAGGTGTTGGTGACTCAGCGTGGTGGGTGGCACGCTGCCCTCTGAGTCACTGCAGAGAAGTCCTTCACCACCAAACAATGGGCACCATCCGCCGAAGGAGGTATCTGCCAGATGAAGTATAAAACCAATCCTTGGAAGCTCCAGGGTGTTCTCTCACTGGAGGCAAAACAGCGTTCTACCTAAGGAATATTTTAATGAATATTTCAGCATTTTTCTTTAATGGCTGAAATATACACCAGCATGCTTTTCAGTAGCTTCACTGTTCTTGTGAAAGCTGAAGAGATAGACAAATGCATAACACTCCTGTAGATGCACGTACTTGCAAACCATTTGAGGGTTTAACACTATTCCACCAAGTATCATTTCAGTTGTGAGGATATAGAGGGCAAAAAGTTTTGTCTTCCTCTGTAAGAAGAAGTAATAGAGCTAAGCTTAACTAATACACTAATAAAACCCAGCCAAAATTCCTCTCTTTTAATCAAGACAATATTCAACGGCTTAGATTTTAAAATGTATCTCCTAACTGGACTGCTGTGAATGAATGTCATTTATAGGTAATGGGGCTCCTTTTTGTAGCGAGCATGTGGCAAAAATGTGAATGTCCACAGCACATCTCAAAGTGACTGGCACAGCTTACTCCCCAGTTAAGTTTTGCAAACTCTGTAATTTTTGGAAAGTTTTTTTTGTTTTTGTTTTTTTTTTTTTCAAAGGTTTTGATTTCTCAGCCTGCTCTGCCAAGGGGAGAAGGGCACCTCTGGTCCAGCCTGTGGGCCTCCTGCTGCACCGCTCTGTCTCTGTCCCTGTGGGCTGGCTAGCATAGAGCATGGTGGTGGCAGGGAAGAAGCAGGCAGGGGGTCATGGAGAGGCAACCTCTACCACCCCCCCCGATCCTTCCCTTCCCTGGGGAGTGCTGCAGGCAGGAGCTGGGGAGACGAGAAGGGCTGAAGTTGGTTGGCTTTCCTGGCTCGTTTCCCTCTCCATTGCTGACTCCACATGTGAGCTTGGAAAACCTCCTGCACCGCGGTAAGCACAGAAACACGAAGGGGCTGGCCACAGGGGCAGCCTCTGTAGGAGGGAGCAGTGCTCTTTGCATGAGTCAACAAAGAAAAGGAGGAAGGTCCTGTCCCCTATGTAACATGCACATTTTTCAGGATGTTTCTGAAGCGCACACATCCCAAAAGTTGCATATTAGAGCTCAAAAGTTAGAATAAAGATTAAAAAATTAGATATGTGAAATAAAATCAAACTTAACACATAGCAAAGGGGGTTGTGCTTTTTATTTAAGTTTTTGCTTTTTATTTCAGTTTTTGACAGTATCTGCTGTGCAAGTACAATGAGCCAAGAGATGCAAAATACCTAAAAAGGCAGAACCTGTGTGACCATATATTTGAAACAAATTCTTCTCTCTTTTATCTGAACTTTATTTATCTGAGTTTGATGACTCCAGCGGAAATAGTCCTCTGGACATCAATCCAAAGTGAGAGAGATGGTCCCGATTCCTCTGTGCTGCTGACAGATACGAGCATGGCTTCTGAACTGTAGTCTGGCTGCTGTATTGTGGATAATACACCTTTAACCCTACCTCCGCAGAAGGGGTTTGCATCATTCATTATTACTTGTCTCTATCCAGTTTGAGTTCAAGATGATAAATCTAGCTTATAAGGCACTTACAAAGATGGGTGTGGTGTGCTGATAGCATTCATGATTAAGTGCTTTCCTGTGTCAAATATAGCCTGTAATATACTACAAACAGGCAGTCGATTTTTATACAAACTGATCTGGCTGCTATCAGACTCTGACATTTTATACTAATACTTAAAATAAATCTAGAAACAGGAAAGAAAGTACAGAATTATTGTTTTAAGCTAACTGTGAGGGCTTATCTTCAAAGTGGCAGAGTTTCTATTGTATTTAAAGAAACTGGTCAGTATACTGGCGTAAAGGTTAGAAGTATGCATGAAGCTGGAGTTAAGTTCCAGCCTCAGTTTTCACTTTTTATATAGAACCTCTAAGATGCTTTTTGTTCTAACATGAAGACTTAAAAATACTTTTGCTTTATTTTATTTTTTTCCAAGCTTGCCAACTTTGTGTGAAAACCTACTCCTATTGAAATCACTGGGAGTTTTGCCATGTATTGTGAAAAGACTGCGATGTGGCAGCATGCACTGAAGTCTGCATGATCTGCTGTACACCAGAGTCTTCTTAGGCAAGAACTAGGGGCATGTGAGCCAACAGAAGCAGTCTTTTCTTTTCCATGTCTTATCATCTGTAACATTTGCATGTCTTTTTAAGTTCCCAGTTTTAAAGGCCAAGAAATTGCTAAAAGTTGGGTCCCCTTGAAAATGAAGCAGAAATTTTCTGTCAGAAAGTGCTCATCTTAATGTATTTCAGAGAGTAGACACTTGACTATAAGCCAAAAGTATAAGGACTAATGAGAAACAGAATCCAAAATCAAGCTGAAAACAACACTGATTGCGCAGAAAATATTTTAATGAAGTTCATAAAATAGTCATCTGCTGAACAGAGGACACATTTCATAATCATGTTTGAGATTTTGACCAGCTGGAGGCTGCTTCCACTGCCAGGGAAGGCTGTTCCCATGAGCCTACCTGAGGCTCAGCTTGGCAGCCACCCGTGCAATGCATGCCCACGTTCACACTGTGTGTAGGCTTGGTTTCAGCTGTGGTGCTCAGGGGAAAGGCAGATCACACTCGCACTGTGATGTGATCTGAGCTTCCTTTCGCACAGTCTGGACAGGTCAGGAGTGATATTACAGCCCTGGAAGGTGTCTTGAGTCTGGCTCATCAGAAGCTCAATATGGGTGTTTGGAGTTTGAGTTCCCCTTGAGCAAAACAGCAATGGTAGGGACTGAATGAGGATCAGAATGATGGAGTTTCCTATCATGCGCCTGTCCTCAGGCCGGCTGATAATTTTGCAATGTAGATGTTTCTCTTGTCTTCTTTCCTACAAGTGAAAATGACTAACTGTGGCATCTTAATGTCAAATTCTGAATATAAGGAAATGTGAGACTAATGCAAAATGATGTTTCTATGATGGAAAGATAAAAATGAGTAGCTTCTTCAAAATGTGAAAATTTGGGGACTTGAAACAATGGAGTGACAGACTGTTCAGGAAACACACAAAGTGCTAAAAAGTCTATTGAATTAACTAGCCATAGCCTTTTCTTGTTGCAGTAAGTTGTTACCCTTCTCATAGGTTCCAAACCTATGAAACATGAGCAAGGAGCAACTCAAACCCAAGAGAAGTCGCATTACTAGGACTACTTGCATGTGCAAAGTTGCTCATTGGTTTACATGTCCTTGTTAACAGCAAGAAAATCCAAACTCCAATTTTGCTAAGAAAAGACAGATTTATTGGGCTTTGGGCAGGTATTATCAGATGAAAATAGTTTTAATCTCTGACTAGTCTGAAAAAAAAGGTCTTTTTTTTTTTTTTAATTAGTGTAAAACATTTTGATTCTGTACAGGTAAGGGGGGTTGTGTGTGTCAGGTGAGAGGCTGATGGTGGAGTAAAGCTTTTTTTTCTAAGGACCGTATCAGGACATTTTTAAAATTAGAATTAGAGTTTACATTCCACCAGTTTAATTACCCAGCATGAAAAATGTTGTCACACCAGCCTTTTCCTTACTGAAGTCATCTGAATAATTAAATGTATGGCTTATCTTAAGTAGAATTATTTTTGGCTAGAATAAGGAGAAGAGAATATTTGTAGTGAAAGTCCTTTTGTTTCTTCTTGCTGTCTGGTGTTCAGGTTAGAAATAGGAATTTATGTGTAATTGGTGCATTTTAGTTGCATAAGACTTCTGCCATCAAAGACACAAATTATTTCGAAGAAATGAAAATTATATTTAAAGAAAATCACACTCCTGTTCTTGGAGTGTTGAAGTTTGGTGAGTCCTTTTAACAGGCTGGGTTTAATGCACTGCAATGGCAAGGGGTGAGGCAAAACTGAAGGAAAAAATCCCTGACTGACAGCACTCCACCCAGATAAGGCCACTGCTTAGAGAAACTTGGGAATGGCTCAATGCAAGTGCCGTGCCAGGAACACACGCTTTGCTGCATCCAGGAGTGATTTTCAATCATCCAGCCCTTAAGAGGTCAGCAGCAGCAACAGCCTGCAGGCTTGTTCTCTCCTCAACACAGGAAAGACTCATGCCACTCCTGAATCTGATTTAGGTCTTTTTCCTTGCAACCTCTACCTTATTTATAGAATCACAGATTAATTTAGATTGGAAAGGACCCCTGGAGGCCATCTAGTCTAACCCTCTGCTCCAGGCAAGGTTAACTTAAAAGCCAGATGAGGTTATTCGTGGCCTTGTCTAGTCGAGTTTTGTAAGTATCTGAGGGTGGAGATTCCCCAGCTTCTCTGGCTGCATTTAACCACTTTTGCCTGATTTTTTTTTTTCTTCTTATACTTGCTGATAATTTACTTGGATGCAGCTTGTGGCCATTGCCTCTTGCCCTCTGGCTGCACACCTCTGAAAGGAGTCTGACTCCACCTTGCTTGTAGGAACCCTTTAAGCAGCTGAAGACCACAATCAGATCTCCCCCTTCACCCCCAGCCTTTTCTTCTCCACCCTGGGCAAATGGGGTTTCCTCAGCCCTCCTTGAATGTCATGCCCCAAGGTCCCAGTGGGCCTCCACTGGACTTGGCTTAACATGTTAGTGCCTTTTACTGGAAAACCCGAAAGTGGACATGGAAGACCACTCCAAATGTGGCCTCATTGCAACTGGAAGGGAACAGCTGCTTCCCCCCGACTGCTGACTGCTGCCCTGCTAATGCAGCCTGTCATGTGCTGAGCTTTCATTGCCTCAAGGGCACACTGCTGGCTCATGTTCAACAGCTTCTCTACCTCAGGCTGTGTTCTGCAGAGCTGTTCCAGCCCGGATCCATCTCCAGCTTGTATTGTTGCAGGGGCTTCTTCTGTCCCATGTGAAAGACCTTGCATTTGTTCTTTTGAACTTTATGAAGCTTCTGTCAGCCAGAAAGTATGTATAGTGTATGCAACAGCAAATCCATCACCCCTTCCTCCAGAGGATGGTCTTTTCTATGTGTCTATTTTTGAGTTTTAACTTTCTGACTTTTGCCAGAAACCCATCAACAAGAAACTAGCCTGCATCCCTTAACTTTTGTTCTCTGACAGCTCCGCACCACAGAATCTCTGTGCTTTACAATCAGTCTGCATATGAGTCGTTAGTCTCATATAGGAATTATGCATCTGGTGGTTCACAGATGAGGCTAGGTCTAACCTTAGAAAAGCATAGTACCCTGTGTCAGGCCAAAAAGCAGCAGTGAGGATTGCAAATGGTTGGCCCACTGCCCAAAATGAAGAAAGTACCAATGAACAGAAAGAACACAACCCTAAATAAGTTATTTTCAGGCCTCTGGAGAAAGTATTCAGTAATTTGGGAAAAATTACAGAATACCAGAAAATATACAAAGAATGGCACACAAGAAACTGGTATATGAGAAAATGTCACCATAAGGGATCAATTAGTTCATCCTGATATTTCTGGTATCATCACATGGAAATGTGTCATAAACTGGACACTATTTCAGCTCTTGAAAGTGAGAAAGGGTGTAGTAATAGCTCTTTCTCCTGCTATTGAAACACAAGAGAAATTTCTGGACATATGTGCATGAGAAATTAGGAATTCAATCATTATCTGGAATTACTTTTTTTAATCACAGGTGGCAGAAAAAAAAACCCTGAGGGCCGAAGTTTGTACTGAATGCTGTTTCTCCTTTTCTGTTGACAGTATCCAGGAGAATGCCAATTGAGTCTATTGAGAAGGCAGGACTTTGAGGAAAACCAGGACATTTACACACCTGGTGGAAATTCTTCCAGGCTTGTCCCTGGTTTGCCACAGGCTGTGTGTATCAAACAGCTGAATATACAGACCGTGGTCCCTGAAAAAATTAGTTTAGATCCTAAACATTTAAGCAGATCTTGTATAATTTGTGGAGAACTCTTGGCTCTTCACTTGAAATGCTGAAATGTCCCTCACTGTCTGTTCACATGTGACTTATGTATATTTGCTATGCAGTACTCTCAAAAATGTGTGGAAATGTGCAAGATTTTCTTTGAAAGACTTTTTAAAAGGCTAGATCATCAGCTGTTGTGTCAGCAATACACGATTGCTATCCCCATTAGAAAAGGACTGATATTCATACTAAAATCTGTGAGAGTTCTGCTGTTTAATTTGGCTGGAACAGATTCAGTTTCTAAATCATAACTAAACTTCTGCAAGGTCAAGTAAGAGAGGCGAGCAGAGATGAAATTGTTCCCTCCATGGTAATTATATCAGTGACCGTGTGTTCATCCTGCAGAATGGGAATACCTTAGAGCAGGAGATGAACATGGGAAGTGCGCCAAATCCTGATGTCCTTTGTTCATGGCACCGTGAGGAGGAAATTAGGGAAACCCTCAGTGTCTGACTCATGGCAGACCACCAGTGGCACTGCGTTTGTAGTGAAACGAAAAATGTAGCTGCGGATGGCAGTAATGAGAGATCACGGCCAAAGGCTTTGACGGGGCTGGCTTCAAGGGTCAGACTCAGAGGTGACAGACTGATCTAATTTCTGGGATTTGACAAAAACAACACAACTGGATTTAAAAAAAAAAAAGGGGGGGGGGGAGAGGGGAAGAAACTTAAGTGAGGAAAAGAAAAGATAGCTCAGAGTCTGAAGGGCCTTTGCCAGATGTCCTCAGCACTGCTGTTCTCACTGTTCTGGATCACTTCTTTACTGTTTATCTTGAGTAAAGCCCTTTGTAATTAAGTTAATACTGATTTAATCATGACAATCATAGCTGGTAGATATCCAAGGCAATGACAACAAAAATTAAGCAGTGTACAGATTGCATCTATGACAAGAGATTTAGGAATAAAAGAACACTGCAGGGGCAGGTCATACTGCAGTTTTCCTATTGTAACTGCTGTTAGAAACAAAGCCAAACAAGCCAGAAAGCTAGAGCCGCTGCTTCTGCAAGTATTTAATCGTGGTTTGTGTAATAAATTTAGACTAGTTTGTTAACACAATCCCATGTCGTGGTGAGGATTTGACAGCCACATTATTACATGCAACTTGGCTTAAAGATGGTGGGAGATGCACTTGTGGTTTAGGTCATTTCTATTCATTAGCAAGTGCAAAGTCATCAGAGCCATGTTTACCTTGTGCTAAGCGAAGCTGTAGCTCTCTCACCTGGACTCAACATCGTTCAGATATGCAGCAGGGTTGTCCCATCTAACGCCTCACCTCCTAGAAAGAATGAGTTGGGATCATGAGGCATTAGGCACAGCTCTACTATTTCTTCAGGTTTTTTTTAATTACCTGGTGACCTGTCTGCCCAACAGCAGCAGTGGATTGGAGTCTTGGGGGCAGGTGACGGAGCCACTACCTGCAGTGCCAGTACAATACTTCATCAGGCTTAGGTCTCCATCCTTAGACTAGAGCTTGCTTAGATAAGGTAGCCAGCGCTAGCAGAGGAAAACCCTTTAGCATGATTCATGTGTTACCTGAAACAATGTCACAGCACCATTTCAGATTAGAAAATGTAATTACCCTGATCAGTTGTTTACAAAGAAATTGTTTGAAGCTTTCCAAAGACATTGTTTGCAGTCAGGGCAGTATCACTTCCATTGTGTGTTTTGTGTACTGGCCTGATAGATAATGATGGAACTCCCTGAAAACTCTCCCTCCCTCAGAGCATCAAAGTTTTAAAACTGTTTGTAAGCCAGCTGTAGAGTCTCATTCAAGATGTGAAATTTAACAGCCTTAAAATCTATGACTATTAAGTTCATTATGTTTTAATTTGAAATTTGGACACTCGGCTTTTCAAGGATTTATGGCCTTATCCTGCACACACTTAAGTCAATGGGAGTTTTGTCCTTGGCTTCATTTGGAACAGGATTAAGTTCTTGCGATGTAATGTTTGATCTCCAAGCAATGAATTCAAGAAATAACTAGATCTGAGTAGTTATCAAGATCACTTAGAGCTAATCAGATAAAAGCCCTACAATTTTGAGGGAGAGAAGGAGAATGCCAGAAATTCAGGGCCACTGAATGCCATGGGAAGACATAGTGGAGAGCATTTCTGTGTTGAAAAAAATTAAATCACAGACAGAACCATTCTAAGCTAGCCCAGGCTGGAAAAACCTTGGCTGCCTTGCAGAGCTGAGCGGCTCTGAAGGACTGCCATTTCTTTTTAAATTGCAGCTCAAAGCTGATACAGAGTTTAGATGTTGTATCGCCCTGGGGTAGACTTAAGAGTCAGATCTGTCACCCTCTCACCGATTATAATCTGAAAGTAAAATCTGGTCAGAAACATCTGAGTACTGGGGATTGCTATGTTTGAACAGGTTTGGACTTTTTTTTTCCTTCTTCACACTAATGTAAGGCTGCTGGGAGAGGAGAAAGGGGGAATTGGCAGTAGCTATTATATTGATTTTCTGGAATGGGAAATTTTTCTAGAAGGGAGGAGCTTTGTAAATTAATTAGCTTAATACAGTGACAAGAGCACTAGAACATGCAGGTGAGGAAAGCATCCTTAACCTTAATTAATTGTGCTTTAGCAGGGCTCATTTCACAGCTGGTGTGACCACATTCTACACTGACTTCTAGTGCTTTACAGACATGCCTTTTTTGCTTTATTTTATTCTTCTGTAGACAAACACTGGCTCCCCTTAGCCACTAAAGATGCTTGAAAATGGCAAGTCTAGCACATGCAGGAACTTGTGATAATTAATTAATTAGTTTTCAGTTGTTATAGAGGAGCTTCTTGTATGTGTAAAACATACTGATTTTGATTTAAAGGGATGCCTTTATTTTGGAGGATGTGCTGAATGCAACATACACTGCTCAGAAACCCAGCTGAGCTCAAACTGCCAGCAAGCCGATTTGCTATCCAGTGAGAAAACTGGACTGTAATGTTTCCTCTTGTTATGGTGCGGTGCTGGTGGCTAATTGCATGCCCTGCATTGGTGGGGTGCTGGCACAAAGCTGAAGCAGAGATTTACAAAATCTGGGATACAAACCTGAAAGTAACTAGCATGGGAGACAAGCCCAGGGAAATCTTTCTGTCAAACTTGCTGCATGGCATTTATTAACCACTACTTTTCAGTGGGGCAAAGAGGGGCAAATACCAGTAAAAGGACCAGTGGTTTTAGTTTTCTCAGAAACCCACCAGAATCCCTGTACCCATGCAGAGGTTTAGAGAGCTGCTCGAGCCATGAAAGCATCCTCCTGCCACCTCTACGCAGTGGTTTCAAAGATGTCCTCCCCCTTCACCCCCCTTCACTCTGCCTTCCCCCTCCTCCTGCCCCCAAGGGGTCCCTTACTGGAGGCTGTGCCAGAAGGAAAATTCAGATCCTTATTTGAATAAAACTTAATGGCTGGAAGAGCTGTGAACATCCCACCACTACCACCTGTGTCAGAGATTTGCCCCATGAACATATCTTGAGTTGCAATTGTTGAGAATTAAATGTTTGCTGCAATTCATTACAGTGGTTTTACAAATCCAGAGCTAGGTCTCACCTTCTCTGCAGTAGAGGTGTGGAAATCTCTCAGCTAGCTGGCACTTCTGCACCACGATGCTGCTCTGATGTTGATTCTGTCATCAGTCTTCCACTCATTTTTGGTAATCAGATTGCAGCGTTTTCACATACTTTAGTTGCCGATAAGGAAGCAGTGCTTGTCTGGCTGTGCTGGTAACAGCATTGCATAAAGCTACTTCCTACATACAGCACCAGGAACCGGAATCTCTCCTCCTACAGAAGGCCATATCCTCCCTCCAGCTGCATGCACAGAGCCTGGGCATGTAAATGCATGTTAATCCATTGCCTTACACGATGCTGTTTCTCCTGGTCTCCATCTCAAGTAGCCATCCAGGTAGAATCATTCGTGAAATCCATCTTTTTTTCACATATGCAGTAGCTTTCCAATATCCTGAAAAGGAGATTTCTTTGGAATGGGACAGCAAAAAATTCTTGAAGAACTGAACCCATTGATTTGAGCTATTTCTTCCATTCACAGAACAGCGTAGACACAGCCAATAGAAGAACATACAGGTATGAGTGTAGCAAGAATATCCGAGTGTTTGCAGCACTAGAAGACACTGAAAATGTGAAGGGGTCTGAAAAACTGGTATTTAATGCACTGATCTTTGGAGCTTTCACAATGAGGCATTGTTAGATATAGGATCTGCTAAACAATGAGTCCTTGATAGGACATAATACCTATTCAGAAGCTTAGCTTTGCACACTTGCTCTTAAAACATCCTTAGCTCAACTTAAATTTACCTTTGTTACACACAATGCACATGTGACAGACGGTTGCATTCATTCATCTGCTTTATTTAGATCTCTGACAGGCTTACCTACTGTCAGCTGTAGAGCTGAGATTGTTATGGGGGTTTGAATCAACGCTATTGATAGCTAGTACCTTTTGCAATTATCACTGTCAGATGCTTCAGGTGACACTGAAATAGCACTGAGGTAAAGCTGAGACCTGGAGCTCTGTGAGCACATCCTGGTTTTGCCCAGTTGCCTTTTGTGCGTACCTTACGTGTCCTGCTTGCACAGTTCCTCCTTTTGAATAAGAAATGCAATTTACAGCACATACTGTACTTTGTCTACCAGCCATTAAAGATCCAAAAGTACTGTTTGTTGTTAGCAATTAGTTGAGCACCTCCTATTACTGCAGGCTGACAGCCAAGCTGGCAGGTCTGGAAAAGACATGAGAATCCAGGATGCAGTATCCTTACCGTACGTAATGTACTCTGCCAGTCAAGCAGAGGCTTTCCACAGTGAGCACCCACACTTGGTATTTCTCTAGTATAGTATAATGGCAACTGACAGTGACAAAAAATGGCAAAGATTTTCACCAGAAACACTTTGTACACTTTGGTTACTTAACCTGGAACTGCCTCATAAACAAAGTTGCTTTTATAAGCTTGCCTGCTCTTTCAAATTTTGCCAGTGCCTCCTACAAACACCTGAACAAAAGCAGCCATTTCAAAATATGTAACTTTTTGGAATCTCATACTTTGAAAAATGGAAACTGCAGGGCTCCAAAACCTATAGAAATCTGTTTGTATGTTAGTTCAGCTGATTTTAGAAGATTTGTAACTATTTCTGAAATTTAAAGAAAAATTTGAAAATAGTGGTGGTTTTTATATAAAATGTGTGCTTAAGTTGTAGCTGTTCACAGCAGTTTCTGAAGACTCGCAAATGGAAAAATATTTCCTAGATGAAGGAAGTGTTGAGATGCTGCATTTCCAAAGAGCAAATCTGTAGTGTGGCCAGCCAGTCCCTTGCACTAATTAAGAGTTTAATTGGAGATAAACACTACTTAGCTCATGTGATACAAATTCTTCCCAGGAGCTAAGTGGTTCACGATTTGGATTCCTGTCTGCCACAGTGAAGTGTAATGCTAATGGCGGAGAGGAGGAGGAGGAGGAGAAAGGAAGGACTGCTAAACGAACAAGTCTGTGCTTGTCCCTTAGACAAGCCTGTTCTTGCCACCCTAAGAAGACAGCTTGCACAGTACTTGAAGCAGGAATGCCAGGTTAACCTTTCAAGGAGGGGAACTTATGGGGTAGAATTAATTGCTGGTGGGATTGGCCAAGTGACCATCAGAATGATCTAAAAAGCCCTTCAGTGTGACTGATTTTGATCAAGCACAAGGGTGAGGAGGAAGAAATGCATTTGCCTATGATGTGCCTAATTTAACAGTTAACAGAATAGATGGAAATTCAAAGTAGAGGCTGTGGAATATCCTGGAAGCAAATTTGTTACCTTCAAGCCTTAAGGAAATGAAAATGAGAACCTTAGCTCAAAATCTGAGTGGAAGATATTTTACTTACTGCTCTGGGGAGCACATTCATTGCTCACATTCACTGCTAATGTAGGTGCTGTGTTCAAGAGACAGACTGGCCCAAGTTTTACAGCTATTTCTAGTCCTCTGATAGCTTCCACTTATTCATCCCCTCCTACAGTGCTTT
Source organism: Microhierax caerulescens (assembly GCA_035590215.1). Taxonomy (NCBI): domain Eukaryota; kingdom Metazoa; phylum Chordata; class Aves; order Falconiformes; family Falconidae; genus Microhierax; species Microhierax caerulescens. The sequence goes on along the minus strand of JAVJGJ010000037.1, from coordinate 46,912,442 downwards.
AAAATGACATTGCGTATTTACGTTTTTGATAGTGGAAAATTATAGGCCTGCCTTTCAAATGGCCATCCCTTTCTGTTACCAGGAAGCCTAATTACCTGTGATTGAAGAGGCTGAAAGCTGTTGGCATGTAAATAAGGTGCTTGGTGAGGTGGCAGACGCAGGGGCTGTGGATTGGCATGCACAGCCACCAAGGTGGGGAGCCAGTGTGGGACACCGTGACTCGATAGCTTTGCTTGGGAAGCTCAGAACAGTACAGTCACAGAATCATTTAGGTTGGAGAAGACTTTTAACATCATCGAGTCCAACCATTAACCCAGCACTGCCAAGTTCACCACTAACCCATGTCTCTCAGTGCCACATCTACACATCTTTTAAATACCTTCAGGGATGGTGCCTCAGCTGCTTCCCTGGACAGCCTGTTCCAGTGCTTGACAACCCTTTTGGTGAATAATTTTTTCCTAATATCCAATCTAAACTTCCTCTGGCACAACTTGAGGCCATTTCCTCATGTCCTATTGCTTGTTACCTGGGAGAAGAGACCAATACCCTCCTTGCTCCAACCTCCTTCCAGGTTGTTGTAGAGAGCAGAAAGGTCTCCCCTGAGCCTCCTTTTCTCCAGGCCAAACAACCCCAGCTCCCTCGGCCACCCCTTATAAGATTTGTGCTCCAGACCCTTCACCAGATTTCTTAAAAAGGGCTTGTTTCTCTTCGGTCTCTGGCAGTCTCTTTTTCCAAGTCTAGGAGATTATTCTTGAAAACTAGGACATCTTTCCTGTTAATTACTCATGTATCTTAAATGTCATTCTTATCAATTAGTAGGAAGACGACAATTTCATCCAGCTAAGGATGAGACTAAATGCTAATATCTGTTCGTTTTTAAAGAAGTAGCTGCATTAGAATTGCCTTTTGATTGCTTTGTTTACACAGTGTTTTCAGACCTATTTTCCTAAAGGTTAAGGGAGAGAGTCACGGAGGCTTTGAGCATAAATCCCAGCCAGCCACCCTCTGTGCTGGGCTTTACCAGCTCTGTGGCACCATCTAACAGGGATGCCTTTATTATCACCACACCCATCTTTGCCTTCCAGTCTCCTGGTGCAAACTGGAAAAGAGGGGCCCAGAACTCACTATGCCCAGATTTTACAATGCTTTCACCCTGCACTAGATAGTGAAGGCAACTGGAAAAATTCTGTTCAAATTAGCAGAGCACAAGTCCACATAAACAACAGCTTATCAGACATCTGTATTGTGAAAGAATCACTTGGTAGTGCTGAGAAATATCACTGGAGTCACATATTTCATACGCTTTAGGACTCGTTGTTTTTCAGCTGTTATATTTGAAATGAAACCTTCAGTGTTTGGGATCGTTTCTTCACCAAAACTGCAAAAAGCTTTGGGGAGTTCTGTAGTTGAAAGGTCTGATATAGATCTATGTTATTTGTTAGGGGTAGTTAAATGGTATTCTCATACACTGGAGTACATAGAATTGGCTGATTCATGGCTATAGCATCCCCTACAATTCTATCTGAGCACCTCACACTCTTCTGTTAATTCTTTCACAACACCTTCAGAAAATAAAGGCAGTTCTTCTGTGTCATTTAAAACAGCCGCTGTGCACATGCAGCACAGGGAAACCTGGCAAGGTCACACAGGATGCCTGTAGTGGATGAGAAACCCCAATGTCAGTCACTCGTGTTCTAGATTAGTCCCCAGGGAAATGCAAACTTTCCAGACTGGGATCTCATTTCTTTACTACAGTTTGGCACCCCCTCACACCTTTCCAGCTGTTCTCACTGTGTATCTGTGTGTGACTGCTTGTGGTCATGCTTGTGCACCTCCGGCCTTCCTCGTACCCAGAACTGCCTTCCACTGCCAAAAAAACCTTGTGCCTCCAGCTGTAGCAGCTTTGCACCCTCTTCCCAAAGCACCACATTGCAACATGGTGGGGAGATGCAGGCTTAACTGATAACCAGTTCTATGCTTCCCTGGGGGCCGAGTCAGCTCAGTGCACCCAGGCTGCCTGCCTGCCTCCCCTGCAGCCACTACAGCACCAGGGCTGCCAGCATTTGCTCCCAGCTCCCCTGGTCACTGGGCCTCTTGCTTATGTAAAAATCTTACAAAGAGTCACTCTTCCCACAGCCCCATGACCTGTGAGGACGTGGCTTGATGTTCTGTGTTATCCTGCCTGACCAGCCTGAGCATCCCCTGGGCAAATTGCTGGCCCCATGGGGTGAAGGCAGCTGCTGCCCTTGGGTTTCCTGACCCCTAAAGAGGTGATGTGGGGAACAGAAAGAGAGGTGGAGGGATGAACAAGCCAGCTGCTGCCAAACCCGTGTAGTGAGCATCCTCTGGCGTAACTCACCTGCTACTCCGCCACAGACACTGCAACATTATTGTATGATGGGAATGCTGTAGAGCCAGTGGAGAGAGTGCCGGCAGGCCAGAGGGGAGGGGAAGAAAAACAAGAAAATTGGAGTGGAAGTGAGGGTAGAGGCAAAATCAAGGTGAAAATGCTCGGGTTTTCTGTTGCAGTCCATGGTCTGATTCAGTCCTCCTCATAAGAAACCTTATCTCACTTTAAATGCTGCTTCTGCATTGAGGAATGGCTTAAAGAGCAAGACTGGCACCATGAGGATAAGGACCAGAGCAAGCAGAGACAACGGGCTTATTGTTAACGCTGTGAGTCACTGTCCTATCGGCAAGGCCAGCATTTTGTCTGGGGAAAGTGTTTTCCTTTGGCATAGAGGGGAAAGAAGAGCTGGCTTTATTGCTGGATCTTGCAAAGCCTGGCAGGGTTAGGGTTAGAGAGACCCGTGTGAATTACTCCATAGTTCGTTCTGTGACTGCTAGAAATCTCTATGGTGCAATTAAGTATTGGAGTGACAAGTAGGGCCCAGGATGCTACAGCTAAGATAATAAACCTAGAGCTAGGGTTTTTTTCTGGATCCTATAAAAGCTGCAAGGTTTCAAATGACAAGTTCAGACAGTGACTTTTGGAACTGTATTTGTGTCACTAGGCAAAACTGCTGCCCCCAGCCCTAACAGTAAACATACTCTGGGTATTCTTGTAATTGTATGTAACTACTTTGTCATAGCCATAAACCAGAAACTTAATCCATCTTTACCTTTAGTCACTGCTGTGAGGTGATCATAGACCTCAATCTGTCCCTGTAGGATCCTGCAACCTTCTGAACTTTTTAGTTCGTAAATTCAGTTCGTAAATTTTAGTCCTAAATTCAGAATCCACCTCTAATTCTAAGCTTAATTTAGGCTTGTGACATGATCGACAGACTCCCCATTGACAAATCTGAAGCCCTTTGCTACTGCCTCCAGCCTTTGCTGGGCTTTGCACACTGACTTCTGCTCCAGCCAGTTCTAGCCCCACTTTTATAGCTCATTAACCCCAATCCTGTCAGTGCTGGTTGTTTCAACACCAGTTTGCATTTTATCCACTTCAGGAATCTCTCTTGGTGCCTGCCCTCATCACAGATCTCCAGGTACTGTAAAATTCAGTGATAAAGTGATCTTTTAATCTCACATTGTGCCCAAGTGGAACATAAACCAAACTGTAACTATAGGGTAAGGTACAGCACAGCAAACTCATATTTGTGCCAGCAGAAAGTCATTCACCCTTTTTGGCTTAGTCTTCATCCTACTACCGTAGCTTTGCACATCCAGTAATAAAATCAGCTCTGTCCTGGACACAAGCTTTAACCCCAAGAGGTGACTGTAGCCTGGTTATATTTATAAGGATGATGGCAGGACTTAGCAGAGCTATATGCTTTGAAGTATGCTTTTTGTATCATTGCTACACAGGGTCACTCAGCTATGATTAAGCCTTAGCCTTGAGTATCACAAAGGTGGAGACAGTTTACTGCTGGATCTTACAAGCCCTGCAGGGCTAGGATGAAGGTTCAGTCTGACAGGTGAGAATATTTTAAGGAAAGTTTTACAATATCTTGGTTTCAAGCTAGGGCTCGGTAAGTTTATCATAACTAAATATGGAAGATGTGTGTTTGTGCTAGGTCCTGCTAGAGTCACAGCTCCTCTGGGTGCTGATAGAGGAAGATTTCTTGTGGATAGAAGTCCTTGGACTACCATTAAATTATGGTTAGTCTGAAGTGTCTGTAAAAGAAGAATGAAGAATTGAGGTTGTTACTGGATGCTGTATTGTTGGTCTTGTTGGGAGAACTGAGGCAAATAACAAATCGAAGAATTCTGTGATAGCCAAGAGTTACCTGGGCTTTGGTTGGGTTTGGGCTTAGGTTTGGGATAACTCCAACAGAGGTAGCTTTATAGTTAGACCAGATAAGTCTCTTAGAGATACAGAGTGATGACCAGAACCATTAACATATTTAAAGAATAAGTATGTGCTATTTTCATTTCTGCTGTAGGAAGGATTTCTGGGCTGCAGTGAGGCTATTCTGGGCATTATGGTAAGGATTCTGGACAGCCAGAGCTAGATGTATTTCTGAACCATTCAAATCATTGCAAGGATGTGGGCTTTTGGTAGTCATGAGAAAAGCCTGCTGATTACTGCTGGGGCAGGTACAAGTCACTGGGATAAGGTTCAAGGTTAGTGTATGCCTAAACACAGCTCTGTTCTTCCATGTGCCTGTGGACAGCAGCACATGCACTTCCTGTTTGTGACTTTTCTAAAAATGAGTCCAAGCGGGAACAGTTCTGGTCTGAAGGGTCTTCAGGGTTGAAGAAAACTGGGGTCTCTGTTTGAACTATGAGGTTCTGTTCCCATTCGTCTGGAATTTGGAAAAGTTAAAACATTGAGTGAGAAAATCTCTAGACAGTGCCCTGCTTAAATGCTTGGGTTTGATTTTTCAAGAGTAAGTGTTGCAGCAGAGCTGTAGCTGTCTTTCCTGGTGCCTGTTTAAGCCGTGCTTATTTTGTTAGAAAACAGCTTAATTGCCCAGGGTGAAGAGTTAAAGTTTATTTTTATGCCGCTCTGTTTTTAGATGCAGATTGACATAACTGACTAGTAGTGGAAGCCCCTTTGTATGAAACATCCCTTATCGTATTTGTCCCTCGAGCATATCATGTGCCAAATTATCATTCCTAATAGGCCGGTTGACTTTCTGGACAGAGGAAACATCTTGATAAGTTTGCTAAATATGTTATGTCAGAGAAAGTGTATCGTGGATCTTTTATCATTCGCATAAGGACACGCTCGGTTCAGCTCTAAGTGCCAAATTCCCTAAGCTCACCTGTTGAGTAGCGTGTTATTCACAGCATCTGATTATCCAACTGTGTACACTTGGCTGCCATTTTTTTCAGAGACACTTACGCAGTGGCGTTTTGCAATGACGTCAATTCTTTTCCTGTCTGACCTAGAAGACTACAGTGACTCAATGTTGGCTAGGCAGCCTCAAAGATTAAATCGAGGACACTAGCTTAATTGCTTTAACAGGCCCTTTAAAGGATTTCCCAAGAATGAGGATCATGATAAATTGTTGCTTAGGGGATTTTAGTAATTCCTGAAACTGAAGCTAATGATGCAACCCAAGATACGGTCTGTGTTCCTGTTGATACACTATGGCTTCCTTAAAAGAACTGTCAGCATTGTGAAGACTTTTGTGTTACAAATCCTAAATGCATTTGGAGCCTAATTCTGATGCATGGATTTGTGACATGAGTCCCATTAGTCCGATTGGAATACCTTGCCCAAGTAAGAGTTGCAGGATTTGGCCATAGTGGAGTATTTGCAAAATATATTGAAAACTTTCTTATATGTAGTTACAGTAACTTATGAAAAAATTAAAAATAATTATCACTCTTAAATGTTTGAACCTTTCATCTAACACTGTCTTCAAATTTTATTTTCATCTGCAGAGCTTTGCCATGCAAGGAGAAGCTGTATTTGCAGTTGTTACTAAAGTGAGTGCCTCTGTTTATCCCTTTGCTAATAAGCACAACAAACTAGATTCTGATTTCTGCTACTCCTGCACAAATGTCAAGTAAAGCCACTAACTTTCACCCTGTTGCTCAAGCAGTACCGTAGTGGGCTTTTTTTAACTACATTTAAGTTTGTGTTTACTATATCTGAGCAGAAATACTGTGGGATTTTTGTTTTTTTCACACTAAGGCATTCTATATTGGTGTTATATCATCAAGAATTGGAGTTAAACCTTTGCTTCAGTTATGGTGGTGTATTTCCAAAATAACTTTGACATAGTTAGTGAGTTTACTCTACATTTATACAGGAGCAAATAAGAGAGATTATTAGCAACCTATTTCTCATTACAACTGAAAACAGGAATCCATCACAAATTTTATATTTGCTAATTCTGCACAGGTTCTCACTAGTTACAGCCCACTCTAGTTTACAACACCAGATCTGCAGGAGGAAGAGGATCTGCTTTTGGAGAGCTGGAGAGAAAGGAGTCTGAGTAAGCCTGAGGAAAGTTTTGGGACTTCTGTGGAATGCTTAAAACCTGCTCATCTCAGAAATCATCATCATCTCAGAAAAGCCTTCTTCCTCCATTGTGTAGCTCTCCTAACCACAACTGAATTTTCCTTTCTGTAGAGTGTAGAACTGTTGGGGGAAAGAAGCTAAGGCAATTTCCCTAAAAGTACTTTACTGAAGGTAAATTAAGATGGAGAATAATTAATGGTGATTAAAACATAGTATGTCTTGTAAAAATACTGCAAGTATTAAGTCCTCAAATCCAGGGAACTCAGGGTAATATATGCTGAAAGGAGATCTCATATGATTGAAGCTGAGGTACCAAGGTTCAGATCCACAAGGGGGAAAAAAACCTTTGAGAGTTTTTTTAGATTTCTGTGGTTAGTTTCAAACTAAAACTTTGAAGGTGTTTGGCTTTTTATTTAATGGTAGGCATATATCTGTGCTATTTAAAGCATAGCTTCCTAGGACAACAAACTGAAAGGAGGACACTGGGTGGGAATGCCTGGCCATCAGCTGCATTGCCTGTCCATAAAAAGGCATAGGAAAACCAGTAGTTTGGTATTATCAGTTAAATGTGCCTTTTTTCCCTCTCTTTTATTATATTTACTAATTTGAAAGGTTGCAATATTGAATTTAAGATAACTGATCTGATACTGAAATGAATTACAATAGTTATAAAACCTAGATATGCATGTTTTAGCTTGGTATCAAACTACCTCTCAAAACTATCTGAAGAAGAGATATCTTCACAATGTTCACTTACAAATAGCCCACCCAAGCCTGTAAAGAGAACAGCCTCTCCTCCCTGGGCTGGGGTCCTCTGGCTTGACCAAGTCTTTTAAGAATATGCTCAAAAATCCCTAGAGTACTGTGACATACCCAGCCTATTTACCTTTGATAAAAGCAACAAGAAATGCAAAGAGAATTGTTTGCTCTAGGGGAGAGGCAGAGCTGGATGATCTGAAGAGTTTTATAGCCAGCTGAGAGTATGGCGCATCCTGAATTCCACAGTAGCCCAATTTAGCAAGGCTGGAGGTTGCTTCTTTCCCAGTGCTGAAAGCTTAGTCCTGTTGCCTGCAGCTTCTTTCATCCAGAGCAATCACATTCAACTCCCTCAGTAACATTTTTAGAAAGTATACTGTTAAAACAATGTGGTGATCCCATTATCCCCATTATATCCAGGCATCTTGGACTTTTCATTGGGGTTTTTTTCAGTTAAATTACTTATTTTGAAAGAAATAAATATGTGACAGTATAAAATAAGTACTAAGCTTGGGTTTAACTTGTTTATGTTCGAAGCAATAGGTGGAAAAAAAATTCAAAGATGCTGTCCTGAGACTCAAAGGAGTTGCCTTGGACTTCTGTGGGAACAGACGTAAAGGAAAAGAGCGCTTTTTAATAGTTTAGTATCTCAGGAGCACACTAAAGTTTGAAAACTAGCTTTGAGGAAATTGCTGTGTCCTGAAACGCAGCCATTATTTCTAAGTAACATGAAAGAGTCACAAGGAGATGGCAGAGCACTAAGTCATGAAGGTAGCATGCGTGTGTCATCTTGGGGGAAAACAGATTCTGTCTGAAAAGATCTTTGCCTTTCTTTCTGACTTGTCATACAGATGTGAGGTATTAACAAAGAGTAATCAAAAGGGACTTAAATCAGGAATAAACTGATATATGACTTGTCATGAAATATTCCTATCTTCACAGCTATTGTGCTTTTTATCTAATTTCCCTAGCTATCTGATCAGAGCTGTTTATTTCACTGTTGAATTATTGCTGAAGTCTGAGAGGGTGCTGCTTTAAACAATGGAGCTGGTCAGCAGTGTTAGCAATTCATTTCCATGGTATCTAGCCCTGTATGGGTCTGCGAAGTCTGGATTTGCCCTTGGAGCTTTCTCTCATGCCAGATAGCTCCTGTAGATATGACCAGAACAGCACCGGAATTTCGTGACGGGAAGACACACACTGTAGTGAGATTTTTTGTGATGGGTACACTTGATATTGCTTTGGAATATGTATTTGCTACTGGTGATTGGTGACTGTTAAATCTGAACTATAATGCTGCTTGGGTCCCAAGGAGTGAATGAGAAACTTCCAACATCAGATTGCCTCACGTGATTTTCTAGGCATTTTATTGAATTGTTGTCTCCTGGTTTAAGCAGTAGGGAGTTGCCAATAGGGAGCTCTTGTTTGAAGCATCCTTTCTTACTAAGTTGGCTTCCCTAACTCCATCTCCAAAGCCTGTATTTACTAGATGTGCTACTAAAGCTGTTTTCCATGGTGACCACGGAAGGGAGGGACAGGCGGAGGTCACCCTTCTTGACTTTGTATAGATACAAATAAGCAATGTCACTCTCACCTCGTTTAAATCCTGGACTGTCTGAGGGTTAGGAAATTATTGGGAATATAGCTGTATTTCCATTTGCAACTTTTTACCCTGTTATACTGAATCAGGAAACAGCCATTTCATAACTGGGCCTCCTAATTAATGATAAGAAATATGTCCACGCTGTAATTACATGCATGATGGCAAGACTGCTCAAGCTGCGAGAGGCGCAAAGAAACTGTGTCACACAGGGAAGCAGTGACTCAGCCTTTGCTGTGAGCCGTCCACCCTGAACCTGCAGCCAGCCTGGGCTGAAACCCAGGCCACTGGGCTGAGCCCAACCGCTCAGCATGTGCTAGTGCAACACGCTCACGGCTGACAGTGAGGTACCTGCGTGCAAAGGGCATGGGGAGCTGTGACAGGGCTGAGGCTGCATCTGCTGCTTTTGCCTGACCGCAGTACTATATGGCATGATGCCCAGGCTATTTTTTTAAAAACCTGGCAGGTCTGAACAATATTTCTAGTAGTAACTGGTTGGTGCCCTATCGTTACTATTCTGAAAAAATATAGGCATTACCGGTATGTGATCTGAGGCTTTAACCTGCTGCAGATAAGGCACCTAGCAGATAGCACCAAGGATATTCCAGGTTGTTCTCTGTGCTGATTAGCCAGGCCAGGAGGTATTGTCTGCCTGCAGTTCCCCAGTTTTCTGCCAATTTGAAACCAGCTGAACCAGCTAACAGAGTAGCAGATCCTCACAAAGTGTGTGCATGTGTGTAGGGGTACAGGGCACTGCTGGTTTTACACCTTATTTTATTAAAGGCAAGCCCACCGAGGTTTTCAAGATGATGCAGGTGCCAAGTCAGTTGCTGAATATGCAGTTGCTGCATATAGTAAAGCAAGTGTCAGCTGCAACCGGCCTCTGGAAACACATTACAGGAAAGCTGTTGGCCTGAGGCTGCACTCCTGGGCCATAGAGCAGGCTCTCAAACCGCTGTCCCCAGTGAAGGGATGTATGACACCAGCAGAGAGCTTTTGGGAGCAGCAAACAAGCTCCTGGAGGGAGGTGAGCCCTGCCAGCAAGCTCAGCTCCCTGCCTGCCGTGCTTGGAGAGATCCACTGGGACTTTGTCCATTTGTTGTTTTATCTCTGTTGATCTGACACCTGAGCTGGGCTGGGAGGCACTATTTCTTGGATATTCTTAGGGATTTTGACACCTGCTATAATTATCCAAACAGTCATTTGCAGGGGGGGGCCCAAATACTGCGTCTGCGCATTGTTCTGGCAGGCAGTTTCAGCTTCTTCCCTGGACACATTCGAACCTAGTGAAAATAGAGGGGAATTTCCATGAATGCCAATGAGGCTTTATCCTAGTTAGGCTGGGACTGGTTTTGACACTAATTCTTTTTTGAGGAAACTGTCAGTGATAATCAGTGTCGATCTGTAATCAGCCTGGTGTCCTACCCTGTGCTATGCCCACACCTTCTCTGGTTTTGGACAAAAACGAGGCTTTAAATACTATCAGGAAAGAAAGTTTAATTGGATCTACTTTGCAGATGAACAGCTCTAAGTGAGTTTATAATAGCTTGGTTTGAAAGTCTGATTCCTCAAAGAAATCAAAATTCCTGAAGTTTTCTATCAAAAAGATTTCAAAGGTGCTCAAACTAAAACAAAACAGGTAGCTCCTGGCTCCTGTTCATGTGGATGCAGAATTATTTCTGTACATTGTAAGCTCAGGGAGATGGTCACACTATCTATAAAATTACATCTTTGGGAATTACCAAGTAATATCACTTGTTTTTCATCCTGAGCATTATACAGTACAAATAGGAAATGAAGTGTTATTATTGGCAGTGAGAGACCACAAACCTTGGTTTTTCACTTGTACACAAATTGTTTCCATGTTTCATTAGCTTCTGGAGGTATTCTGCTTCTTTCCTCTCCTTGGGGATAAAAAGAGGAACTTGAGCACAGAGTGTAACCCCTTCCATACCATCCTCTCACTGACTGCAGAAATCTTTCCAGAAATTTAAAGAACTGTCATGACTAATCTGTTGCTTTACTTTATATTTATGCAGGATTTAGGAAAACATCAGGCAGGATGGAGATAATTGCAAGTGGATGATTACAAAGAATAGAAAGGGATAGATGGGTAATTACAGAGCTTCTCTTAGGGACAATATTACTTGTCATTAATTTTGATGGACTGATTTTCTTTAGGATAAACAAGCAAATGTGCCTTCCTAAATACTTAAAGTTACTTCCTAAGAAATCTACATTTTGTTTAGGTGCAATTAACCCTTCCTGAAAGGAATAAAATGCTGGTAGGAGTAAAATCCTTGACTGAATTGCTGAGTTACATGTGGATTACAGAAAGTCAATCACATAAATTTTCAATCTCTCTCTTCAAGAAACAGGACAAAAATGAACTGATTTATTATTTTGATTTCATAAGACTGTTACTTTCCTTATATTTTAGTAAAAGTACTTGTTTTGTGATTATTCCTAAGATGGGCCAACCCCAGGCTCTTGCATCTGAACAATCACAAATGTCTGAGGAATCTGAACCCTGATGTAGATCTGTATTTTAAATGTCTCCTTTTTGGACTGACACCAAACCTGAACATTTCCCTGAACTTTAAACAAATTTACTTTCAAGATGGGATGTGAACCCAAATACTGCAGTTCCAGCAGTGGTGGGCAGCCTAACAGCAAAGAAAACTAAAACTTCCAAGGTGCTTATACTTGTGATTCAGTCCGTTCTCTGTTCTTTGCCTCTGAAACTGATAAAAATCCTGTACTAGGCAACTAGAGGAGTACCTGACCCCAGGGAAACCTTTGTGGATTGCTAAGAACGTTGGCTTGTCCTGTGCTTTAAAGTTAGTCTCCGTGCTGCATCCCTGCTGGGGTTTGCTGTATAGTCACACGTGGGGACACGAGATGTTGGGTGCAGACCCCACTTAGCTGGGCTGGCAGGCCCTGCTGCTGCTCTCCGAGGAGGCAGGGACTTGCTTGGAGTAGTGTGGGACACCCGCATTTGAGGCCATAGCAAGGCCCATACGAAACAGACTCACTGGGGATCAGGACCATGAGTAGATCAGCTGAATAGCGACGCCCTAAAGCATGAAGGCTTTCATGTTTTCTCGATGCTAGTTTTATTAGGGTGGATATCCTCACCCACATAAATGTCCAGTCCTTGTAAATTCTGGAAACAGGAAAAGATAGCATCCCAGAATTGTCATTTATAATAATAACCACAGAAAGAGGTTAAAAAAGCCCAACAAACAAGATAAAAATACGCCATAAGGCAAATCTGTTGCCGTGCTGCCATCGGGCGATGGAGTTTCCATCAACATTCCCTTAGCAGTGCTGACCTGTGAATAACGTACAGGTCCCCAGTGCCTGGCAACACCAGTGCAAGGGTACGTGTGTGTGCACGCACCACGCCACACCACTGCAGTCTGTGCGTGAAGATAATTTTTTCCCCCTTCAGGGTCGCAAAAAGCAACTGTACAAAAGACTTTTTTAAATAGAATATGTTCTTATCTTTCATAAAACATGGACCCACCCGACACTTGGACTGGTCTGTGGGCCCCACCCTTGCCCTTTTGTTTGGAGCCTGGGATCATATGATGAACTGGGTTATTACGTTGCTGTTTATGTTCTTCAAACCTCATCTATTTTGTTTTACAAGAGCACACCATGCTGCTGTGGACTTACTTGTGCCGTGGTAGGGAGTATGAACGGGTAGCAGGGAGCAGGGTCCAGAAAGGGGAAGGAGGATGTGACACATCTGTCATGATCTGCTGATGTTTCCAGGCTAGGGGTTGGTGACAGCATGACGATGGCATTTTAGAAATTAAAGGGCTGGAGCCTGAGCTCATAGTTCTAAAAATCAGGAGCAATTGCACTGAAATCAGTGGCTTCTCAGAAGTGCAAAAATCATGTACCTGAAATCAGAATCACACTTTTGAAATCCTGGATTTTCAAAGACCCTTCATGTATTACAATCAGATGGTTTAAGGCATTTTGGGAGGCACTTGGGACGTGCAAAGTGGGTGTCCTTTGTCTGCTCCTGATGCTTTCTGGTTTGATCCATTCACTTCACCAGCCTGATGCCCAGTTTGCAGGGCTGCTGCCGAGGTGTCCCTGGTGCCTGAGGCCTGGCATTGAAGCTCTAACACAGACTCTGGAGATTGTGCATTATTGATTGTGTTCTGGTATTTGCCACTAAGCACTTTTCCCACAGGACAATGGACTACTAAATCAATACAGTCAGACTCAGTGCCAGACACATGGAGGCTGATGGCAGGGGCTCTGTGGAGCCAGTCGTCACGGAGGAAGATCCAGGAGGAACTTTGTCTCCAGAGATATGACCCTGTCTGTCACAGAGGACAAATGATCCAGCCCTACCACCCCTAAGAAGGGCTTTGTCCTCTGGCGCAGACAACAAGAGGAGGGTAATGAGGCAAGTAATGGCCTTTCTGGCCCTCTGGCCTCTCCTGGGCAGCTCGCAGTGAAAGGCAGCTCGGAAGGAAGGGCTTTCGCCCAGCGTTGAGAGCAGGGTCCAGCATTATGCCTGACGTTTCTGCGTGAGGGTGCAAAACTTACAGCAGGTCCCCAGGCGCGCAAAGGAGTCCAGGCGAGGGCCAGACTGCATGGGAAAGTAAGCTTTTGAGTAAGCACCGACGTTCACTTTGGGCTGGTTTTGTCCACTGGTTTGTGAGTCATCTTCTGTGCAGTGTTCCATCCACACAACGGCACAGCAGGGTGTGTTGATGGGGCCAACACCGCGGCATGAAAAGCCTCCTCACCTCCTGCCACCCCTCTCCTGCCACTCAGCCATGACACTGATCATCATGTTGGCTTTCCTGAGGATTTATGGGACCCCGGGGAGGGGGGTGGGGTGGCTTTTAGTAAGATGGGGCACCCAGAAACTAATGGCCTGACTGTGAATCCAGGAAGCAAATAGCGGTTGATGGGAGAACCTGAAATCTCAGTCTCTTCACACGATGGTACAGGCCCAGGAAACCTTGGAAAAGTAGTTTTGGATCCAGGGTTGTTGGAGGTGCCTCTAGCACAAATGAGCTGGAGGTGCTGTGGCCAAACCTCAGACCTCGGAAGCACAGAGACCTCTACTGATGGAGCTAGAGCCCAGGACCCAAGAGACCACTAGTGTCCCTGGCTCTAAATTAGTGTATAGAAGTGTCTGGAGAATTCCACTGGGTGCCTGCCTCGGGTTTGGTGAAGTCGAAACAATACACATGAAGCACTTAATGCTCTACAAAATCCTCAGCCAGTTCTAGTGCTGATACACAAAGAAAACCACTTAAATCATTTTGCCAGATACTGGGCAGCATAGGTGATACTACATAGTCCTGCAAAATCCTAAATCCAAAATTACGAGCTTAGTTTAGAAGATAGTAAGATAAAGTACATTGAAAACAGATATCATTAAGACTTGCTTGCAACTTGTCTGGTCCTACCATAAAAGGATTTGCAGAGTAAATTGAAATTATTGACCAGAAAGATAAAAAACTGTAAACTAAGTATTGCTGTGTCAGTCCTCTGGTTACCTGTTTCAGAGGCCATCGGTTTGTCTTTTCAACATTTGTTCCAGATGAGGCTATACTCGATTTCGGTCGGGTAGGATAGCCATGGCAACAGTGTGCTTCCAGGTATTCATCTGGGTGGGGTGAAGAGCTGGACACCTTCCAAAATTCTGCTCCGTGCTTTATTAACACCCTGAAACCTGACTTGCAAGTGCCACAAAATGAGGGAAAGTAAGGGTTGGAAGGGGCTGAGGGAGAGAAAAAAGCTGCAGTATTTGAATCTTTACCATAATAAAATACTAAGTGAAGTTTCTGTATCTTGTGTAAATCTGGTCTGCACACAATCCTATGACTTAAAAGTTTGCTGCAGTGCAGATGAATATGGCTCATGGAAGAGGACGTAATGCTTGTAAAGATTTTGGGAGGCTTCTTATGTGCATAAAATAGAAGATGATGGACGAAACATAACTTCAAGAATGCAGAGCCTGCCATAGATGTTTCTGTTTTTTTATTTATTTGTTTACTCCCTTTTGACTCTTTCATGTTACCAAACAGAAATCTTCTACACCTGTTCAACTATATTTGAGATACAGTCCCTGCATCCTGGTATCTCTATTCTCAATGGGACTGTGCAAAAAGCACACTGTAGCTGGAGCAAAGGGACTGGTACTTAATATACGAAGGGCAAATTCCTGTTTATGTCTCCTTATTCACCTTTTCTTTCTTGCAAGAAATGGCAGCGAGAAACAAGCAGCTTGTCAAAAAAGAAACCATCCATTTAGAAAAAGTACTGGCTATTTGCAGAGTTGAAGCACCAAAAGCCAAACTGCTTATTTAGCATCACGTGGGCCAGTGGAACTGTTCCTAAATAGTGTTGGGGGAGCAATGTGAAAAAAAAACCAACCCACCCTAGGTGCAGTCCACTTACCAGAACAGATGTGCTTACGAGGGATGATGGTTACTGCTACCTTGGTTGACATATTAGAGATTACACTGGATATTTCAAGTATAAGCTCTAGAGCTTGAAATAAAGATGAAGGGCTTACATATCATACGCTGAAAAAGTGCATGCCTTTGGTTCTACACACATCGATGTATGTACAATACCTGTTTCTTGCGAAGTGTCCACGTAGCTTCTTTCCCAGTGAGAGGAACAGGGCTGGTTGGACTACCTGGCAAGAAACACCCCCAGTGCACTGGATCACAGAGAAGAAGGGAGGGCATTGTAAATGGGTAAAATTCAGGGGGTTTTGTAAGTAGCTATGGGGCAGATTTTGACTGGTCTGCTGTTAGTATGTTATAAATGCACTCTCTGATTTAGGATCTGTCCAAATATTCTGAAAAGTAATTTCTTTTTTTAATAACTTTACTGCAATGATTGCATTCTTTCATAGGCAGATTTATGTGTGTCAAAACACTCAGAAATGAGGGTGGGAGGAAGAAGGTTCAAATTTGCTCATGGGCAACAGAGATACATCTTACATAAAGGTTTGCTTCTGCGGTTTCTTTTCTTAAATTTCTGTTCATATTTTCATAATGCTGTATGAATTTATATGTGGAATATATTTTTAAAAGAACAAAAATAAGGAAGGCAGAGCATTTTCATAGGTATGACATTGGTTTTCTTCTCATTTTGAAGACACTATAATGCTTGTCTCACAGATCTGCCCTTTTTGGCTACCTTAATCCTGTTCTGCTACAAGGTGATGTACAGACTATGCCTGTTACTAATCATATACTGAGTTCTGGTTTACATTTTGTCAGTAAACAATTTGTGGGCAAACTGTAGTGGCTCAGAAAGTGCCTTGGAGGCATCTTAGCTGTGTGGCCAGTGACAATCACCCCAGTAGACAGGGAGCATGAGTCAGGGGCTTGAACCAGGAGAAAGACGGGGGTAAGATGTCGGGGGATCAGGGCTAGGCAAATAGCAGTGCACCACAGATAACACCTTCTGATGAGTTGCTCACAGATACGGGTACATGGTTGAAAGTGAACGAGTTAACACATTTAAAGGAGTCACCATCCCTCAGCAGGAAGTTATTATCCTTCAGCTGAGGAACAGTAGCTGTGTGTGTTCTGCTCTGTTGTGGTGTTAAAGGACAATGTGTTAGTTTAAATCATCTTCTGTAGGAGCAAGCCCAGATTTTCCACCAGTTTCTCAAGGAAATCTAAACTACTAAAAAGTTTTACCAGGCCTTTTGTGAGAGATGTCCCACTGAATTCTCATAGGTACTTTGGCTGGCTGGTCTTGTTTGGAGGACTAAGCCCCAAATTTGAGGCTTTCAAATGCATGATGTTTTGAATTAACCTCTTAGGCTTAGCTAGACAGAATTTTTTGTTTTAATGGGACTTTTTATTCTTGCATGACTCTGACTTAGTTGAAGTGATTTCCTAAGAGCTTAGCAAAAATGTCAAAGATGTTCACTTTTGAATACAATGAAAAATCTATCCTGAAAATGGTAATGCTTTCTAGTGAGAAGTGTATGAAAGGAGGGATTTAGAATAGAAATTTTTTCAGAATTATCATTAACTGTAGCAATCTGTAACTTTGTAGTACGAATAATTTATTTTTTCACATTCAGAGTATTTGTAGTTTTAAAAGCAGGAGATTTTTCTTTATCTCTCATTAATTAATTATTAATTATTAATAATTTGCCTGTGGCAAATCATATCCCAACTCCCTTGCCTATCCATTGACCTATACAATGACTTACTGTTTGGATTTTATATATGCATCTATCCCAGGAAGCCTAACTATATAACCAAAACAGTTGTTTCCAGGACTACCCTACTGAATCTATCATCTGTAGATATGAAAGGAAGAGAAACAAGGTTCTTAGAGTGCAAAAAAACCCATGAGACCTCCAAATTAATCATACCTCTTCATCCACCTAATGGGTATATTTCTGTTTGTGTTGTCCACAGAAAGAGAGATTACAAACATCTCACAGACTGCAGCAGATCAAGGTTAGAAATCTGTTCTCTGTGGCTCCTACTAGGAACTATAGAATATAAATTTTATGTGAAAATAAAGAAAAGGCACTTTTCTGGGTAGAAATAAGATCTTGTTTGTGCACATAAATTTCTCTTCCAATAGTAGGATCTCTGGTAGGGATTTTGTGAGATGAAATGAGACAGCATATTGCATAAGCCAGCAGACAACATTTTTTTCAAGATAGAGCTGTACAAGCCATTAAGGCCAGTGCAGTAATATGGGGTGGAATTTTAAAATCTGATCTTCCTATCTTAAAGTGAGGAACTTGATAGTTGAAAAAGACTTGTAGAAATAATTGTTGGGGGGGACCCACTTGTGTGACAAGTCAGACATGAGTTTATTAGTCTTTAACAGATAGCAGGATGTCATCTAACTTGGGTTAAAAGAAGAGGAGAGGACTGAATGATACCATTTTTTTTATTTTCTGGTAAATCAGATACAAACTGTGCTGTGTCTGCCTCTGTTCCTGCCATGCCCAGTGATTTCTGTATTTCTGCCTTCTCCCTGTTCTTGCTGTGGCATTGAGCTTTGACTGAAAGAGAAGTGCTGACCTTTGGAAAAAGCCCCTCTCCCATCCTGCCTTCAGTCTTTCCCTTCCTTGCTCAGACAACAGAGGGTGAGGGTGATAGTAGTTCTCTCCAGTCTGCAGCTGGAGGAGCAGCACATTTCCAGTATCAGTCCCATACAAGTATTGTTATTTTTCCTGTAATGTTTGTTGGGGTACAACATTTTTTTTGTATTTTCATTTATTTTTCTTGCAGAAAGGCAGGAAAGCCAATCTGGAAAAAATACATCTCACATGTCATCAGTAATTACTTGGCCGTTGTGCCAGGCATTGGCTTGCTGACAGTTTCAAGGCGGAGAGTGGGTGAGACCCAGCTGCTGCCAACAAGAAGGAGGGAAAGAGATCTTAATCTGACTTGGGCTTCACTCACCCTCCCTTCTTTTCCCCTCCATCTTTCTTCTCCTTGAAGAGCCACAGCTATTACTTCAGACAATTAGCTCTCCCCATTCTTCACAGGATTGCCAGTCCCTGGCCTGTGTAACTTTCTCTCCACTTTCTTCCATTTGTTAAGTGCAACATCTAAGGAAATAACTTACCCTTAGGAGGGAAATGCCTTCTGGGAATAGAGGCCTTGCCCCACCTCCAGGAAAAAAGATAAGTAGTTCAATCTACAGAGTGTGTGACAGTAGCAACAAGGCTCACGATTCTGCAGATGGTTTTCAACATCTATTTTTAGACTTGGGCAGTTTCTGAAATTAGATCTATAATTTACTTGATGCCTTAAAAATCATTTAGGTCATTGCCTGGAAGGGATGAGCAGTGTTCATACAACAGCTCAATATGCCAACCTCAAATAAGATATTATTTGATACAGAAACTAGGAATGCCTAATATTGCTCAGGTGGGAGACACAGGGCAGGGGGGATGGTGTGCAAAATATGATGTATGTAGATTTGACAGACAGGACCCTTCTCTCCCTGACAGCACTGGAGAAATGCCTGAACCAAGATTTGCGAAGTGAAAACAAGATGTGTGGAAAAAAAGCTCAGTGCTGGTACAGGACAGACTTCCAAACTGGCCTTGTGCTACTGGGTGAGGTAATTGGTGGCCCTTAATACAACCAGGCTGTGAGATTTTAAAGATTTTCAAGATTATTTTTTTTTTATGGTCACCCTCTTTTAGTGTTAAGCCAGAGCTCTAGTGTCTTTAGCTGTAGTGTTGGTTGACTTCTACATTCTTTGCTGTAGCTCTTAAGTTGTTACACTGTGGTGCTGAATGCTGCTTACAGAAGGTGAAAATGTAGGTGCCGAGGTAATCCTGCATGTGGTAGAAACTAATGTCATACCTGCATTCTCAAAAATGTGATAGGGGCAGTAAACCAACACAGTCAGCACACACAAGCAGTTAGTGCAGTCTGTAAGGCTGCAAATTCAGTCTTCCCCTTCTCCTCAACTGATCATCCAGCAAATCTATCCCAGAAAGCTGCACAGTACACTAAAAGAAGCAGTTTCCCCCAAAAAGTCCTTTATGAATGCAGGCTAAGATCTGGGAGAAATTGTTATTAATTTTTCCCCTCCTTGCCTTGGTTGGCACAGCTGTGAAAAGTTATACTGATGTGCTGCTGAATATATAAAAAAATACACTGAAAGGACTGTTCCTGTCCTCTTCCTCCTCTTCACTCAAATCCTTCACTCCCACAGACTTTTGCACAGCAGAAATCTTCTCTCACTACCCCAAACTGATGACAACATCCCTACTGGCTATTACAGAGCATGCTCTTAAAGAAGTACTGAAGAGAGTTTGCCGAGAGCGTGATTTTAACACATAGATTACATCTTCACTTCTTCAGTCAGGTGGATGACATCTTGCTGACTGGAGTCTCTGCAAATTAAGAAGCTGTGTTCAAACAGTGTCCTCTGAAATCTGTTCCTGCATTGACTTTTTTGTCTTCATCATACACAGAGATTTGCCTGAAGTTCATGGTTTATTGATGGAGGGTTTGTTGATGTTGTTATAGTTTTCCATTTAAAAAAAGAATAATTTCTGTTTTGAGGAAAAAATCTAAATAATTCAAGGGAATTTACAAGGAGACCTGAGAACACCTGACAGCATCAGTTCATGGGTGCTTTTTTATGTGACAGAAACGAGTGCATGTTTCTTCAGGGTATGTGCTGAAAACACAGCTCAGATTGAGAAACCTTTTTCTCCCTGGCTTTTCACCACCACCAAACTGTCTGGTACTTCCAACATGGATTTAGGTTGGATTAATCAGCTTAAAGAACAAGAGTGTGACAGGAAGATGCTCTCCACTCTGTGCAAACTATGCCTAGGCTCAACAAAGAGGAGATCTGTGGAGTCAGCATGGTTAACCTGTGAATTAAGTCCATGTAGACACAATCAATAAAGCTGAGAGTTAGGTACATCACTATTGATCAGCAGTGCTTTGATTTAAGAATCCCATATTAACCAGTGATAAAACACGCTGTGCTGTTTGTCTCAGTTTTAAAATGTACTTTTAAAAAGACCTGATCAAATACAGTTTGTGAGTGCCCAGATCTTCATGTGCTCTGCACAGTGTTATGCTTCAGCCATGTAGGAAAAATCACAAGGCTGAGTGAATATTAACATGGGAAAAACCTTTCCGGCTTACAGAAAGGGAGGTGCAAATTTGCAACTGTTACTTAGCAGCAAGGGGGACTCAACAAATCTCTGTTAGCTTTTCAGCAAATGATATAGCTGATAACGTAGATCTGTTGCTATCAAGCTGCTATCAGTATCATGTCAGTACCTATCTGTCTCAGTATTTATAACCTGCTAACAACAGGGAAGTGATGTGGTCTAATGACCTGAGGACAGGACTAGGAGCCAAGAGGAAGTGGGGAAAGGAAGCTGCACAGAAGAACAACTTCTCTGAACAGGATGTCTGGTCCTGCTGCAGCCCAAATTTTGTTGTATTTTCCTTTGGATTTCAGTACATCTTGGAGGGTCATTCTCCTCATTCATTAGGCATGTTTACCAACTACAAAACTACATGGCTGACCATGATATTAATTGATCAGAACTGCACTTTGGCTAGTCACTTCATCATGGTCATCTGGCATACTGCTAACAGTAGTTGCTTCCCTTGGCTGAACACTCAGTCAGGTCACAAAGTTGCTTTCATTGCAACTCTTCAAAGTCCTACTTTTACCAAGACAGCTTTCCAGTGTGAAGATGGAAACCTTCTGGTCCACTTCAGGTTATCTTGGGAGAATTCAGTAGGATATCTGAAAGGGAAAACTCAGGTGTTTTCCTCTTTTCTATCATTTTCCTGATAGTTTCTGAGAAGTATGGGTTCTGGGGAGAAGAGACTTAGCTGTATCTGAATTAGTAAAACTAATTGCCATTGAAACTCCCTGTTTCTGCACAGGTTTTGTTCATATGAGTGGAAAATCAAAGCCACATCCTTCATATACTTTGGAAAAAGCTGTATAGCTAGAGCAAGCTCTAAGTAAAGACAAGGCAGGCAACTGCTAAGGCAGAAGAGTGACCATATATGCAATGATTTCTTTGCTTGTAGTGGACATGTAGAAGACCAAATTGGAAGCAGTTGCTGGTCCTCTACCCAAGAGAGGGTTTCATGTCCATAGAGCAGAGAGAGCCCCTTGCAGAAGCAGAATGGGTAGCAGAAATCTTCGGGGGTCCTCTCGCCTGTTCTAGATGTGACCCTTCCCCCTTTTCTGTTGCCTGTATCAGGAATGGTTGTGGCTTTGCCTTCTACTTCAGAGCAGCAAGACTCAATACTTCTGAGAAATACTGAGTTGGCTCTGTATATCTACATCCAATATGAGAGATGTTACTTCGTACTGCTGGTTGCTTATGACAGTACTTAAAACATGCAACATGAGACACAGAATGTATGGAATATGACTCCAGCCCAACTGAATGCATGCATCGCTCATAAATAATGAACTTGACAGGCAAAGGTGGACAAAATCAGCAAGTCCCTGCTGAGGATTATTGTATTATATCCACTTACAGCAGCGGGGGTCTGTGGGCTTTATTTAAGCTATTGTCGATATACAAAAGAACAAATGGCAGAAGAAACAGCCTCAGGAAAGTGTCAGGCAGTAGGGATGAGGCTGTGGTATAGAAATAGGATTAGGTTCGACCATTTTAGGGTGAGTTGTTTGATGAGTTTCTGTCCTAAGTATATACAGAACTTTAACGAAGCAATGTTGTAAAAAAGTTCCTTTGGCCAGGGTTTCTGTCAGGTAAGGGTGAAACTGGGCAAATAGATTATGGAAGGTCATTCCTATCTGCTGGAAAGAGCAGCATGGAAGAAGGTGCGGATATGTTTGTGAGATAAGAATGAGAAACGAGTATTATGTGAAGGACAATTGATGTCACAATGAAAACATTTGCAGTGATGTTGTTAACAGATGTAGGAAAATGTGAATAATTTTTTTGTATTGGTCTTCAATTTAAACCCCTTTGGTTGTTTTTTTTTTTACAGTGCCAATAATTTCTTAGCCTTCCTTGTCCTTATACTGTGTTGGATTCTCACAAAAGAGATGCTTTGTCCTACATCTCACTTTAATGCTGCAACCCCTATGTTTGTTAGATTCTGGAATGTGTTTCTGGCAACTTGCCAGGCATGGGTGGAAGGAGGCAAGGAAACCCTTTTTGGAGGGGTGAGGGTTAGGAAAAGGACTGGAGCTGGTAAGCATGGGCATGGAACATTCTTTGCTACAAATTTTTGAGAGTTTGTAAACAAAATGGGGTTCCTAATTAAAGAAACCACTAAACCGTTTAACTTGCATAACTAGAACTGAGTCAATAGATTAGCCCAGGTCTCACTGACCCTGGCAGAGTGACAGGGCTTGTATTTTGTGTGGATGAAATGTTTAATAATTTCTCCAGAGCATTATGTGCAAATAGGCTTTTCTTTAACAGCAGGCATGCATGTCTTTTCCTTCCACCTTCCTGCTTACTTTATCAGTCATCAGATCTTAGCTAGACAATGTGAGAAATCATTACTTTCTCTTTATCTTTTTGTTCCTACATGTCAAAAAAGAGATCAGATGTTTATACAAAAAGTATGATCATGTTTTCCTGCAAGGGAGGTAAACCTTGCCATATGCTACCTCTAATTTAGAGGTCTAAGTGGAACCTCTTTCTGGTGTATACACTGTGATCAACTGGGATGTGTTTCAATATTATTTAAAGAATTTGGTGCTCACTTCCTTTCAGAGGCAGGGTTCTGAGTGGATCCATGCCCCCGTCCTATGTGACATTTTTGAGAAACATCTCAGCTCCTAATAGTCTAAATTAAATATTAGTACCCTTAAAACCTAGAAAAAGCAAGCAAAAAGTGACGACAAATAACCACCATGTTGCTGGTGAGTTTGGCTACCTATCTTTATCCTCCGTGTGTTCTGGACTTCAGTAATAGTCTGTGGAGTTTACATAGTATTTCTGTGCCAGCACCTCAAAACCATATTGCAAGCATCACAATGAGCACCTTTAGAACAGTAAGAATTTTTATGTGCTTTCTTCATTGATGGAGATCCAGAGACCCTATGGAAGTTCTGCAGCACACTACATATTCCAGTTAAGGCCTTAATTCCCTTAATCCTTAAGGATGGAAATGTAAGGGCAAGCTTTTACTTATTTCACTAACAAGTGAAGATAAAAGATGGAAGGAGAGAGACATCAATTAATGCAAGTGATAGACTACTTGTAATAGGAAGCAATTAATTATATTTTGGATTGTTTCTTTATCGTGTGTTTATCTGTTATCTTTCTAATGTGAATTCTTTAGGTTCTCTGTGTTTCACACAATAATTGAATGCCAGGTATTTCAGGTACACATATGCTAAATTTCAAACCTGTGAGACTGGTCTCATTGAAATTAGCAGAATTCCTGGTGGTGCTTAAGGTTAAGCATGAGTGCATCCGCTTTTGAAGGTAGTGTAGAAAGGAAAGCTGAATGATGGATACCAAACTTTTCCTGTCTGTGTAAGACTCATGGTCTAAGTTGAGAGGAACAAAGATTCACTGACTGGAGAATATCCTATTCAGTCCTCACGTCATAACATGAGAAATGCCCTACAGGGTCAGAGCATGGTCTGTGTCCACAGTCTGACTCCAATGGGACAAAAGGAGAAGCTGTTAGGAGAAAGGCCTGCGAGCCCAGCCACATTGTGTGGTGCTTTTCCCTTACACTTCCCAACAACCACAGTTGTTGTATGAAGGATGTCTGGGGGTATGTCTCTGCCTGTTCCCTTCAGAACCCATTTATGAACCTGTTTCCTATTAATTTCTCTAACCCCTTTTTGAACCTGCTGCTACTGCCTCCTATGGCACCAAATTCCCAAAGTTTACTGCCTGCTGTGCAAATATTTTACCTCTTCTAAATCCATTTTCTAGGAGTTTCAGTAAGTTTCCTCTCATGCTACTGTGGAACTGGTGATTAACAATCTCACACTTTCATCACATGCACCTTATCCACTGTCTTTGTGATGATTTTGACTACATTCCCCTCGGCCTTCTCCTCTCCAGCCTGAAGAGACACAAACTTTTTTCAGTCTCTCCATTTAGGACTATCCAGTTTTTGATCTAATCTACTTGCACTACAGTAGAAGTTATTAGGCCTAGTCTCAAGGTGAATTTTGCAACAGTACAGCTGGTGGATATTAATAATTATCATGCCAATGAAGACATTGCTTAAATATCTGTGACCCAGGCCTGCGGTCCCTTTTCCTCTGAAGGTAAAATCTTGAGGTAGGAGGACAGTCTGGGCCAATTGGTTTCTGTTAGGGTTCAGGGTAACTGCGAGTTCCTAAAGAGGAATTATTCTCAGAGTTGTTCTGTAGTGATTTTTGCAGGCAGAGCACAGTCAGTGCAAAGACAATTTTTTTATGTGCTTCAGGCATGGCTTCACATTTGAAAAAAAACCCACCTTGAAATTCTGGTTAAGGAAGTAGATAGTTCAAAAGGAGAAGGTGATAGAGATTTCATGCCAGACCCATAGCTGCTATCACTGAGCACAGCTCTTGTCCTGCTTTCTCTGGTTTACAATAGTTGAAGGCCTTCAATATATCTGACAGGTAGCACTCTACTTATACAGAGTTATACGGCAATCATTACATAGCCTATGCTTTCAGCTACCCTAAACTGCAGATCAAACAGATCATTCATTAAAATTCTATTAGCGCTATCAGGTCACAACTTAAGAAACAGACTTCTCTAGGCTCTCTCTCTCTCCAGCTGCAGGCCCCTCAAACGGTCCTGTTTTCTGCAAACAAGACAAAACAAGGAAATGAGCTATCATCCCTGACTTTCAATGCAGCACGTCTGCTGTCCTCTTGACAGGTAAATCTTGTGAATGTGTTCACCAGGGCTGTGATGTTATTGTTTCACATTCCTCTTGTAACAGCATGTGATCCCAAGTGAATCTGAGGTACTTCAGAGCAGTACAATAAAGACCTTGTTTGTTTGCTGCTGTACTGTCAGAGAGAATATTTTAGCACCTGATAGCGCTGCATAGATTAGGCTTGAGAGGATGTCCATTGCTAACTAAAACAATAGTAATCTACATCTTTTCTATTGCTAGCTTCTCCTTTCACTCTGTACCTGATTCACTTCTAATGAAGAAGGCATTGTATTAGTGCTGCATATATAACCAGGAAGGTGAGTGGATTGTGGATTAGCTTTGCTTTCATCTCCTAAACATTTTAGAGGACTGGCAAGCTAAATTAGGGTGAAGATGCATGGTAAAGGCTTTGAAGTACTTGTTAGTAAACAGAATGTATCAGTCTCTCACTAGATGTTATGTTTTTCATTAATGTATCTTCTGAACTAAATCTATTGCTTTTTATTAACTAGCTATTTCTTGAGATGTGGCAAAAAGTAATTTATTTCAAAGAATGAATAATTATCAGCTATATGTGTGCAGAGACAAGCAAGTTCTCTTGAAATGTCATCTGGAAAATGTTTTTTCAACTGTGAAATGTACCTAGTGCCTTTGTTAAAAAAACAAATCTATAATTCATTTCTATTTCTTAAAAACATTAAAATCTCCATAACAGCATCTGTTCTAGGTCAAAGCAAGGTTTGCTTAGCACAGTATTCCATCTGGCAGTGGCCAAGAGCAGATGCCTAAGGGGAGCTATAAGAACATGGCAAGCTTGTATCTTATTTTCCTGAATACTCTCCCAGCCTTCAAACATTAGAAGCTCTGGGATTTCCTGAGCTAGCCATGGTTTCTATGTAGGTAGTGACCCTTTATGAATGTCTCTTCCTCTGGCTTTCTCAGGTTCCCCTTGAATTTGTGTAAAAGTGCTTCCATCCCACAGAAGATTTGCAATTTCAACATACTTATTAAAGAGTTCCTCAGCTCAAAAATTTGCCTTTTTTTTCCCCAATTAAGTTATTAAATCTCTGTGCAAACCTTGTCTGTCTCATAGCCTTACTGCTGTGCTGACAGCATTGCTAATACAAATTAGACTATATCCTGAAATGTCTTTCCTGATGGTATTTAAAGCTTTTCATACTATCTGTTTAATAGCAGGAAGAACATTCACACTACCCAGTTATAGGCATCAAATTAAGGTTTCTTGCTTGCTACATAATCTCATTAGACTTGCCTTATATTCAGGGAGGGAGGTTCTGATACAGAATTATGTAAATTAGAAATGTAATGCAGTGCTCTGAATTGTCCTCTGCAGCAGCCACTCTACTTCTGCAAAGGGAACTTACGGAGTGTAGCTGAAGGCCTTCAGGTTGCTTGGTGTGAATACTTCCACACATGACAAGAAGATACAATGGCTTGACTAAAAATGAACTGTATATTTTCCAACCACAAACGGTGAGACAATTTTAGATAAGCAGAAAAATTCAGAAGGGTCTAAACAGGAGTATACCAATAATAATATTATTGAGCTTATAAAACATAAAATGAAATTTCTGGAGACCTCAAGATATTAGAATCTTTTCTTGATAACTGTCATATTTAGAGCTATTACATAAAATAATGTGGGGGAAAGTAAAAAAATAAAACAATTTATAAAGAATTATATATTTTCACAATAGTCTCTGCAGCATTCATAGATTAAGGAGGTAAGAGGAAAACTTTATTGAGGGAATAGTTTTTATTAGGGCAACTAAAGAAGCTGAAGGAACAGGCAAAGAACAGGCAATCTTTGAGACACACAAAACTTCCAAGAGAAATCCCATATATGCCTGGTATCTCATTTGTTTTCTGTCTATATTAATTGGTCTGTGTATTAGCCTAATTTTAGTAGGGACACTGCTTTTCCCTACAGAGTGGTTTGATACTGTTTCCCTTTTTCCAGCCCTTTTCTCTTTCACCTGCCTGTTTTCTAATTACTATGCTCTGGTTAGTTAAGCAGATTCTTTCCAGTACAGTGAACCAAAAGATGTCCCTAATGCCCAGGCTTTGTCATGGGCTGGACACTTAAGGCCTTAAGACTGTCCTGTAAGGGAAAAAGGAAATCTACTCCATCAGAGACTTCTGAAGCTTAATAGTCCTTCTGTAGCCAGTGATAATTTGTGTCTCAGGCTGAAACTAAGGTAGGTATCTAAACTGGGGGAGCGAACCTCCTTCTGCTACAAGGACCCTCAGTGTAGATAACTATCCTTAGATGACTAAATTTTGAAGAAATTAATCCCACCCTTTCAGACCAGGCATACAGCCTCAGTGACTACATGGATCTGGAATGGTCCTACGTTTCTTTGTTCCTTTGTAAAAAATTACAAAGCTATATGCGTATTTAGAATTAGTTTTCCAAGCCTGAACATCAAAGTTTTATGTTAAATTTTGAAAATTAATCCAGTAAGAAAACAAGTAACTTTTCTTTAGATAAAAATGATTATTTAATAAATAGAAGTTAGGAGTACTTGATAAAACTGTCTAGTCCTTTTAGAGCATATTTCAATACAGTGTTACCATCAGTGAGCGTATAAAAAAGAAAAATGCATTCAGTGCTGTTAAAATGGTGTCCTTTAGGGGCAGTCATATACCAATGTTCTGTTTTAACAAAAATAATAAGAAATATCCACATGTACTAGCAAGGCTTTTTGAGAAAATAGCTCCATGGAATAGATGCCAATGAATCTTGCTTAAAACAGTATGGTGATTTCTAATTGCTATTTAGATTCTCTTCTTAATTAATATCTGATTAACTGATGAAATTAAACATCTACACAGCAGGGACCAGACTGTATTCTTAATTTATAAAAGTCATAGTTTTGAAATTCAAAACCTGAAAGTTTAGCAATTACATCACCTTTTAGAAGTTGTCATACTTAAGAGGTAATATTCATACATTTGCTTCAACAGTAGTAGTGTTTGTATAGGTATTTTAACAGAATTTGAAACTCCAGGGTTTGGAAAAGCAACCAAAAGCACGGATACTTTACTAAAAATTATATTCTATTTTAAATTAATCCTGGGGGAAAGTTTTTGGTGACACTTCTTTCATAGTTACTCATCCTCTTTCCCTAAATGCACTAACGATTTGAGTTCAGGGATGCTGAAGGATACTACCTTTGTAGGACAGACCTGCTGATCTGGGACATGTATTATTAATCTCAAATTTTGAAAGATAGGAAGAGCTGGTGGTGATGAATAAACAGTGAATTTATTACCAAATGCCCAGTCATACTTGCATTCAAATTAATGTGTTGCTCTCAGCTTTGACAATGGAACATTTTCCCTCAAAGGACTTAAATTGCATTAATAACTTTTGATACATTCTGATAGTCACATTTGTTTTTATTAAAATGAAGCCATATACTGGTTGCTATTGCTGTAACTGTTAACACAAGAAGGTGGCCTTATGAAGTTAAGAATATACTTCTGTATAAAGACAGTGAATTTGATTGGGCACCTTCTGAACATTTTAATTTCAAGACTGAAGTGCAGAACTCCACACTTCAGGTCATTTCTTGCTGAAGTGTGAATGTCACAACTTTTATGCTATTTTGGAAGCATAAGTTCATTTTCCTGTTATTCTGTGGCTGAATTGCCACCTGAGTCAGGAAAGAAATTCTTTCTAGGATGGAAATATGAGTGAAGTTGTTGATAGTTAAGATGTTCAGCTGTTTTACTGTGGCTGGCAGCCAAGGACTAAAAGACCTCTGCAGGAAAAAAAAAAAAGTTAGCAAACTTACATAGCTAGAGATAAGAAAAAAGAAAGTTTCCAAAGGCCTTATAATATACTAAGTTTTGACTATTTCTACATAACAGACTGTCCAGAATCTCCTTCCGTAGACAAAGGCTTTTTGTGGGGTGGAGGCCAGAACCAGTTTCTTTAGGAGATACTGATACAATCTACTTTCAAGCACCTGCTCTGAACGGCACTTGGAAGGAATCTATTATATAGGGAGCCTAGGGAAATGACAATAATTAGGCAGTTGTCATCAACAACCTAATTGAAGACCTGAAGTACATTACATATACACATATAGGTCCCTGTAAATTTGGGCTGGCCTGTAGGCCTTACAATAAAACATATAATAGCAAAAAAAATATCTGGCCTGGAGCAAAAATTCTTATTTTGTGTGAGACAGGAAATTTGAATATTTCTTATTACATTTTGAAAAACAAAGCAAGTATTAGTCAAGTTCTTATTTTTATTTCTATTGTATAATATTATAGAAATAAAATATAAAACTGCTCGATGAAATATCTGAACAGAAAGGCATAAAAGTTTTCATGAGTGAAGGTACCTCACTTTTTAAGAACACAATATTGACATACTTGTGAAACACTTTAATACCCATAAATCTGTATATTCTGTCACAAGCGATAGAAAATTTCTGAGCAGCTGTTGGTGAAAGTTACTGGCACACATAATTTTTACTGAACCATAGACCACAGCATAATTCACTAAAAAGTGTCAGTCATTCTTTATAGATAAATTAAATAATGCAGATAGTGTGATAATTAAATGAATAGCAAATCCCAGGGGCTTGAAAGATATCTGAACTCAGCTGCCTCCAAACAGGAGTCAACTTTATGCTGAAAGCAATTAGGAAGGGACTTTCCCTTGGGGATACTATTCTATAAATGGATCTTCAGGGTTTCTTATCTCCCTGCTCAAATGGTAATACCTGCCTTTTATGAGTGCTGCTACATTGGGTTAGGTAGACTACTGATTTGCTTCAGTTTGTCCCTACTGCAAATTAAAATATGCATTATGTGATGCATTATATAACTTGCTTTTGTTATACTTTGCATATTTGGAAAATATGGAGCACCTAATTATTTCACTTTCATTAATGAAATCCTCTTACAATAGGCACTAGAGCCACTGAAATACAACCTACTCACCTTAGCAACTGTTCATGTAGGATTTTGAAATGGTATCATCAGCCTTACATATTTGTATTTTCAGTGAGGTGACCTTCCTTTATATAGCAAAACTCCACACATATGAATTTTAAGACACTGTAAGTTAAGAGTCTTTAGAGTACAGAAATAAAATCCTTCCCAATCCTATCTAAGAGTCATCTAAAATAATATATGAGGCCAGGTATTTATTGTCTTCATGACTTGCAGTCAAACACGCTGAAGTGATTTTATCACATTCTCATAAATTTAATGTTTGATCCTATCTTTTTAAGCAAAGTTTCTATTGTACACCGTAGTTTTGCCTGATACAGAATAGCATGACTGGGCTCTTTCATTGCACTACTTGTAACAATTTCACAATTTCTGTGTTGAAACAATTTCGAGTAGAAAAATGAAGTCAGAACTAAAGCTTGGCCAACTGAGACATTAACATAGAAATTCCAGTAAATCAAGATGAGGAACTCATGGCCTTACACTAACCCATTCTGACTCTTTGAGGCAAGTTACCCTTTCCCCAGTGTTAAATGGGACATATACATGTATCATCCCTACTGCAGTACAAAATCAGCCAATACAGCAATAATATCTTGTATCAACAGTAACTTTTACTAAGTGCCAATGCATTAGTGCTAAGAGAGCAGCAGAACTGGTTGCTGGTGTTTGAAATGAAGCCTTTAGGTATTAAGTAATAGCATCCGTCTGATTACAACTGCCCCTATAATAAAGTATATCTAATGAAAGTCATACAGTTTAGTCACCCTGGCTGCAGTTTCTGGACTGAGCCTTTTCTGTTGTGCTAACAGCTGGGTTTACACTGATGATATCCAGAAAAGAAGCAGGTGAAGAAATCCTATCTGGGAGTGCTGTTAGGAGAGAGGAAATAAGACAATCCTGTGATATTTTTTATTTTAGTTGTATATTCACAAAATCCCTGATTTTGGACAGTTGAACTCATAACCAGGGCCTTAAAAATTATATACATTTCAGCAGAGAAAAAATGAAGGAAGTTCCAGGAAAGGTTTCCTAGAAGAGCCATCAGGGCTGGAGCCCTCATCCCCATTAGTACTGCTTACTACAGCATGTCACTGGTCATGCCCTCGGAGTGGCTGCACGACTGTGCAACCCCATCACCACTGCAGCCTCTGCCACCCCTGAAGAACCTCACAGCTGCCTAAATATAGCTTATCTGCTCTTAATTATGTGAAAGCATTAGCTTTCAGTTATCTTTTTAAATAGAGCATGTAGTGCTCTAGTAAAATGTGCTTTTTAAGAAGGATTTTTTTTTTTATCCATCGATTTTAGCTCAAACTTCTGTATAATGTTTCTATTCAATGCTTTCAAATGAATAAAAATGTGTTAGTAGGACAAACCTTTATGTTTAATGGCAGGGGGTAAGAAAAGGAGAGGGTGGAAATCAATCTTTCCTGAAAACATAATACAGCAATAAAGGATACCCACTCTTGAACACTGTTGGCTGCTTTATGATTTTTTTTCTCAGTTCAAACAAAGCTGTATTCAAAACAAGGATAAACATATCAATGCTAATTTTATATAAGACTCTTCCTTGTATAGTAATTTTACCTATTCTATTCATATAGCAAAGAGCAGGATTTCTTTGATCTCTTCCTGCCATCTATGTTTTGCCATTTAGGCTTCTACTTAACATCTTTTGTTCTGGTATATATTTGCTAAAAGTGATAGATCATTCTGTTTATAATCTACATAACTGTCTATATTTCTGCCAGATGTCAGCTACTGTTCTTTCCTGTTAAAGTTCTCAGGAATATATCACAGTAAATAACTCAGTACCAAACAACAAAAAAAGGGATGATGTCTTGGGTTCCCATGTGAAAATCTTGATACAAATGGGGAACATTTAAACTTGACTAGTAATCATGTACTAAGAAAATAACAAAAAGGTGACTTCCATGTAGTAAGATTTCTCCCATGACAGTCACACTGGTACCATTCGGTAGATTAGTGGGTTTTTATATTCAGCATTATGAAATGTGGTCCACATGCCTGTTATTGCTGGTTGGAATGAGAGACGATATTTCCATGACTGGCTTGGTTGCTTGCTTGCTTACTGACTTGCTTAGACACCCCAGGAGGGTGTGACTGACAGTTGCTTTTCTGCTATGAGATTTCAGTTGCAACATTCATCAATCCTCTACACTCAGTACTACCTTATGGTACCTAAATCTCTATTTTTGCTTTATCAAGCATATTGGGGTGAAACTTGGGGATGAACAACAAAAAGATATCTGTGACTTCATCAAAAGGATCAAAGGAAATTTTCCAAATTAAACTGTCATCTGCTTATTTAATATTTGTTACTACTTATCACAATATCATTTGGTTCTTTTCAGATTTTATTTAAAATAATTAAAATGGAAAAATAATCCCTTTTTCTATTACTTGTCCAGTCAAATGGTGGCCTATTTCAGGTGGACAGTGATTCTGTGTATCATACCCACAGATGGACATGGGACCATCAAACATAGTGCATGTTCAACATTTGGCTAAAATTAATAGAAAATATTAATTTCATATTATATTTATTATATTTGTATTATATTATAAAATAAAAAAAATTAAAATGTGCTTAGCACATTAATCTCATGCAGAATGTTGTGGCCTATTTTTCCAAGTTTGTGACTATCTGTGATCTGCACCAGCTGTTTACTGACTTCCAGCTGAAACGTTAAGGTGTTAAACTGAACAGCCCCATATAGCCTACCCACCTAAAAGTCCTCCAGTGTTATATTACCACAGGTCAGTTCAGTGGGGTACCCTGCACTATCAGAAAAGGAGCAGTTACTATGGCCTTTTCTGTAAGAACCCCTCAGCTCAATGTGTCTTTTTCTTACCTCCCATGGTCTGCAATATTCACATATGATGATCTTTGGTTTGTTGTGAAAGCAGCATTTTTGAAGAGGTGCCGAAAGTAAGTTCAATGTGCAGACAGGAGTAGTTGTCCATGGGGTGTGTAAGAGGCTAGGAGGACTTGGTGACTCTGCAGGTGTGCAGTTTCTTTTCAAAAAGCAAGGTAGTCCAAGTATCCATGCAGAAGGAGTGATTTTTCATTGGACACCTCACACTCCACAGTGCAATCTTGGTCTTTGTTTGAGTGGAGAGGGTGCGTAACATAGTTGATGGTGGAAAGATATGTAACAAATTCATTTTTACTTCCTCATGGAAAGTTTGTGAATGCTGTGATTTATTTTATTACTGGAGTTAGTTTTCAGTATATGAACATCCTTGCACTTTTCTCAAGCACTGAACTTCACTTGCTTAAAAACACAAAGCAATCTGGTGACAAAAAGCATTTAAAAATAGATTGAGGAGCCCTTTTGCTTAGAAGTAGGCAATACCCACAGAAGATAGTGTTACTGCCTCAAGTAGTGCATAGTAGGAAGGAGAAATGCCTGGAGGAATTATGTGACTTCAGATCACTATCTGCTAAGTCCCCTGAAAGCTCCTTAAAATTCCAGACCAAATTCCAACGGTAAACAACATACCGTCTAAATCCTTCACCATAGAGTTTTATACTCCTCATCCAGCCAACTCCAGTCTTCAAGCAGAAGGAAGGGTGGTTTAATCTTCTCTAGAAAACTAGAGGAGAGGAGAAGCCACTCTAGGAGTGAGAGATCATTCAGTTTCATACTTTCTGGAATGGCTCCAGTTTATGAACTGTGGTAGATCTAACTTTGGTGGATTTACACATACAGAGGTTAGCACCTGCAGCAGGGTAGCAGAAGAAATGTGTGCCTACACCTCAGCCTTTCTAGTTCATAGCACAATACAGTGGTGTGCATCAGCCTGCTCAGCTGTTTCAGATAAGATGCTATAAATTGGAATTGCTAAAGAGCGAGTACATGCTTAGGGGACAGTAATCTCTGGCAGACAGGCAGGAGAGGCAAATTGTTGTTGTATTATAAACTGCTGCCCCTGTATCCACTACAGCACCTCTGACAGAGTCTAACAGGGAAATGGTAATGCTTAATCCAGCTGTTCATATTTTTTAAAATTACATTTTTAGTTGAGAATTCTTCTTTCCATAAGCAAAGTAAACCATATTTTTCAAACAATTTCAGGAACAACACACAAGAGGGAGTAGGTAAATAGTTGTATCTGGTCTGAAAATATTTTTTACAAAAGAAATCCCATAGCTATGTTTCAAAATGTGAAAATCAGCTTTTGTTTGACTTTTAGAAAGACAACAGACAAGAATGAGAACACCATGAAAAAGCCCGTAATACTTAGTCATTGGACTAAAGATTTTATGCAATGAAACCTATTTCCATTTACATAAACTTCTTTATTAAGATATTTGTTAAGTATCCTCCAAACAGCGTAGTATCATTCCTTTTTTACAAGGTCAGTTCATTTGTCCTCCCTCTTGGTCACCTGACTCACATTTCACGGTACTATTTTAATCAGGTATTACAGCACATGTTCTAGGGTACCTGTTGCTGGATGTAATCTTATGAAAAATGTTCTTCAGCTGTCTACTTGGAAAGTAAAAACGATGTGTTTGTAGACCACAATACTGAGAAGTACTGTCTGCTTGACAAATTAGACATAGACTAGATTTGTACAAAATAGGTCTCTGTCTCTAATCTAGGACTCTGCTACCTGTTCATGGAGAAAAGTACCTGTAGAAGGCAGGTAAAGCAGTCAGATTTAATTTAAGGGAAGAAAAATGAAGCTGAACTTGATGCCTTTGAACATAGCACTTACTGTAAACAAAATGTCATTCTTTTTCATGATATATTAACATTAACTTTATATAGCTGCTACACACATGTAGAGAGTTGTACACATCACAAATGATAGCTGGCAGAACTTTTTAAAGGCTCCGACTTGCAGGATTTGTGGATACATTTATTTTGGTCCACTTTTAAACTGTACTTTGATGTTCAAGTTCAAGTAAGTGTAAAAATTAATTTTGAGCTTTAGGTGGACCAACCCAATTTTGCATCGGTTCCAATTTAATAAAAATCTCTAGATTCTGCCAGAATCTGCCTAGTTTTGCTCAAAGCCTGAAGTAAAATTGTGCCAGATTTTGTCAGGCTCCACTAACTCTCCCCATTATGGAAGTACCACACAATAATGTTGCACAAGTGTTAATGGCAACAACAAAGAATTACATTTAGACAAGTGTCATGCTGTGAACTGAATTCTTCTCTCTGTTATTTCTGTACAAACATGGTTAAGGTAATGGAATCACATGAATATAAAGTATGTAGAATTTAGCTCTATAGATTCACTTCCGAGTGTGTTTAGCAACCTAAAAAGTAGTTTGTAAGTTAAAGCTACCTCCCAGTCTGGTTCTTTTGCCCCAGCAAGCAGTACTTATTCAACCCAGGAAAGGTCTCACTGACCTTGGCAGCTCAGGTAGGTATATTTTTACAAAAGTGAACTTCTTTTCACCTTTCTCCAGCAGGAATAAGCTTTGACTATTAAAAGGGATGAAATTATACAGTGTTTGAGATGCATTTTCCATCTTCTTGAGTACTGAATTTCTCTATGTTCTTATTGAACTGGTCAACTTTTCCTCATTAAACACATTTTTATATTCTAACTGGACAGAGAAAGCATTCAAAAGCAAAGTGTTTCAGCCTGAGAAGGGACTCAGAAAGGAATTTATCTTTCATGTTTTGACCAAGCATGTGGATAAACAGCCACGCACACTAAGAAATGCCCAGACCTCTTCCCTCACAGGAAAGTTCAAATTTTGCCAGAGTTTTAGTTTTATCCTAAGAGTTATTGCACATACTAAACCCATTATTTAGGGTGCTATCACAATATTCATAGTTAATGAATGGAGATCTTTTCACATTTCTTTTTCAGATATCAGTTTTCCTGTTTTGGGTACCTCCTTCATAATATAACTTCTATTTGGAGGAAAATCTCTCCATCCAAACTCTCTTGAACTTTGAGGTTTCTGATCAAGGCTCACCTTCTGAAAGTCATGTACTGCCTCAAAGAAAGCAATTTTTGGTGGTCTGATGTACTCAGAACACAAGTCAAGAATCTACTACCTCCCAGGTCAAGAAATGGATTTGAAATTGAATATGAATTATGAATTTGAAAATGAATATGAAATTGAAAATTAATGAAACTTCAGAAAAAACAAATTGTTCAGTTTCTTTTATTAAGGCTCTGAGCTCTCAAAATTAATATTTTTGTTCCACTCAGCAGCTATGAGTTTTGAAAACTTTTAAAGAATAATGATGTTTGAAATTTAGGAGCTGGGCCTTTAAAAACATATCAAATATTGAATGCTGGCTACACTCCTGAAATAAAGAAGTAATTTAAATTACCTCTTATCTCTTTCTGATAACTCAAAAAAATATAGGTAAAATTGTTTTCCTTGTCTACCTTTTGGATCTTTTTGCTGTTCTAGTTTAATACTTCAATGACAGATATGAATTATAAAAGCAGTCTTCATGTACATCTTTTTTTTAATATTTGCTTATTTATATTGCTAAGTGGCTCTAAGGTACTAAGACCTATATAAACATAATAAAGGACAGAATCTCCCTTAAAGAAAGCAGAGTGTCAAGGTATGGGAAACAAGGAAAATAAGCAATTATGTTTTATATGGTCAATCATAGTTTTAGTACATCACCAACAGTCATTGTTGGATGGCCACATTCCACAGGCATCATGGATGATACCTCCTTTACCTCCACCAATGCATTCCAGCTTCACATTTCCCACCTATTACTTGTCTCAATATCTTCCTTCTGTTATTTTTCTCCAATCTTTAGAAATCTCTTTATTTACAAATTAAAGTTCTTTTTTCAATCCATATAATACTGCAGTTTCTCAAATCTAATACTATCAACGAAATCTTAGTGAAAATAACAATAAGCAGCTGTTGTCAAAAAAAGACCAAAAGTCTACCAAAACCAAGCATATGCAAAAAAATCTTTCTTTCCTTCTACATGCTGTTTGACTTGTGTTCTCTGCTTTGCTCAGCGGGAACCTCCTTAGAAAAAGCTATTTCCCTTCCCCTGCGTTGCACTGCTTTGAAAACTAGATTGACAGTGAACAAACAATCCAGCAGTCTATGATAATACTGCTGCATTTCATGGAAGAAGCAAGTTGCCTGAAGTATGCAGCCTCCTCAAGAAGGCTGAGATCTCGCATGAAAAGTTCAAATGTTTCTATATTTCCTTTTAATGGATCTCTTACTCATAGAAAGGCTTAGTTTGAGCTGCTCCAAAAGAGACCCCAGACAACAGGAAACTAATAATAGTCCTATTGTTGGGGAAATTGTTTTTTTACAGAAATGAAGGAGTCAGGTTGAATTTATGTTCTTTGCTTTTCTCTTCACTGTTGACACTGCTTTTCCTATAGAAAGAAGTTGTAATAACCAATCTGCAGCTCTCACTTTTGCTGTACATTGGATAAGCTTCTTGGTTGTTATTCCATAACTTAAGGGAGTGCAGTTCAGCAATCCCACCCGGTAACTGTGAGTTCCTCTGCACATAGTTGGGCTCAGATCCCAAAGCATGTGCACAAGTTTACTATTGTGAGTACTTGTATTTTTAGACAGCTTTTTGGAGCAGGTACTATTTTTTATATCCTGCTTTCATTAAAGGCAGTGGGCATTGGCTTACACCCTTTATGTTTCAGATGGCCTAGTACAATGGTAAATAGTTTGGCTTCCATTTAACTATGTAAGCATAAAATAGTAGCAATAAATTTGAAGTCTCTATGTCTGAAAGTCATAGCACCACTTGGATGTGGTTGTATATTTTTACCTTAACTGACTTTAAGAGCTACTGAGGAATACTTGGACACAACAATTATTTTTTTTTAAATGCTGATTTTTAAAATTAGAGGAACATGCAAAATCCTATAAAACTCACAGCAGGATCAATAAAGATACTAACTAGCCCACTCTAGGCTACTTGGTATCTCCTGAACAAGAGAATAAGCATAAATGAGATATAGGACGAATCTTAGCACTGTCTGATTCATCATCATGATTACTGGCTCTGGTCTTGATCTGCCCTCTCAGACCCTACCAGGTATCAGCTATTCTAAGATGATCCCTTTCAGCATCACGTGTTTTTTAGACATAGCATCTCAAAACTACCAAAAGTAATTTCCTTCAACCCCCTCCCCTCCTTAATATAGGTGAACAGCAGAGCAAGAACTTCAACCTCAGTAGGTAGAACAGTAAGTGAATGAACACCTTGGCAGGCAAGTGGCTCTCCTGCCATTTGTCTTTCTTTTATTTTCAAAGGGAAAATGTAAAATGTCTTTATATCATCACAGAGTGGAACAGGAAGAAAACATAACGCCTCTCATTTCATGGGATGGGAAAACCAATCGACAGCCTGGTTTAGCTGGACTCCCTAACCTACTTTGAAAACTTCTGGTGCTGTAATACAGAGCAACAGCCCTGGACTTTTCACTGTATGTGGCTCTTTCACAAGCCAAGCTTTGTAAGAGCTTTCCCTTTCTCCTTAACTGGCTTTCTGACCTTTTTCCCATCGGGCAGTATATTGGGAAGCAGGTGATGCTGGTGATATTTGGAAACATACCAGTGCAAACTAAACCACTTGGATTCAGTGCTGGCATGATGGATCAAAACCAATATTAAAGCCATTTCCTTTGGTATGCCCAGGGTCAAACTGAATTGCTGTAAACAAACCGTTTTACATCCCAGAATAAATGTTTATGCTAAATAGTACTTTCCCTCTTGCCTTCCCCTCCTTCCCTCTTGTCCTTACAAAGCTGCTAGAAGCAAAAGGCAAACACAGAAAACAGGATTATTTTTATTTTTTTTCTATCTCCGGTAAATTTAAAGGGACAGTGGCTGGGATTTTGCACTTGAAGCTGTTTATCTTTGGAAAATAGCACGGTTGTTACATAGCCTAAATACAGGAGGCTCTGCTGCTCCCTTTGCTGTTCGGTCCTCTCTCAGGCCTGATAGTGCTTCCTTCCTGACCTCTCGTGGCTTCCTGCCTCTAGCCTTATCGCAGCAAAAAACTTGACACTGTACTGGCTGTGCCACTTGGAATGCATTTAAATTCGGTAAATGGAAATATCCTTACCTTTACATTTGCAAACAACTATCATCTCCAGATCACTCAGTAATTTCCTCTTGATATTTCTTTCTTTCTTTCTGTCTTTCTTTCTGATGTGCTATTTGAAATAGATTAAAAAAAAGAAGAAAAAAAAGGAAAAGGGGAAAGAAAAAACTCTCTTGTTTCCTTTAGGTTCACTTTTCTGCAATCTGAGAATCCATCTCTCAGGATGCTGAAGGCAACATTGCAATAACTTTAACAGCCCTGTGTCAGTTTAGATCAGCTGAGGAATATGTCCCTTGATCTAAACAGTTTAAAAGGAGAATATTGCAGAAGTTCATTAGGTAAAAGAAATTAATGTGGTGCATCAAAATCCAGCATAGTTGTACCCCAGTGCAGCAACAGAATTCTCCACTTACAATACTGTATTTTCCCTCATGCTTTCAGGAACTAAAAAGTGCAATACCACAAGACATTATACTTAATATGACTGTACAGATGTCAAAAGAATGATTTTACTAACTTCAGTTGACCAAACTTAGCTGTGCAGACTTGAAGAATTATTTTAAATTAAAACACTGGATTTACTAAAGAGAAGAGTGTCATCCCCTTCACACTCTGCCCAATTAGCCTCAAAGACCTGTGGAAATAGCAACATCTAAGTGTAAGAATAATATATTGTTCATATATTGGCATATAAGCATAAGGAGAAAAATATTTTTTATTTAATTTCTCATGCACATAGAGACCATTTTCTTATCATATTATAGGGAGGAGACTATTAATGATCACTAATCCAAACTCTGGCATTCTCAAACCTTAAACATCATCACCTTTCAGTTTGTTCACAAATCATAAAGAATTCAGTATAACACCAGGCCCCATACTCCAATGGGTAAATTAGGGAAGCATTCCAATTATGTACGTTGAGTTCCATCAGTTTCCAGTCACTGGAACATCTTACGGTTTTCCTGGTACACTAAAGCACTGTCTACTATCAAAAGTGTATCCCTTTTGTACATATTTGTAGCCAAAACACTTCACCATCTCTTGGAAAAACTCAATAGATTCTTTTTTAGTCCCTTTCTCCAAGGCCTAGTTTCCAACCTCAAATTAAACCTGTACTCTTAAAAATTATGTCCAATTCTTTAATGTATTTTTCTGAAGTGTAATCAGAACTGGACATAATATTTGACTAATGCTTTCCTTAATACCACATGCAGAGATGATACTCCCACTTTATTCTTACTTAATACTCCCTGCTTATTTGTAGATTTCTGTGTTGTCCCGGAAGCTTGTATTTCAGATAAAGTAGGCTTAATTTAAGATCCTAAATGGGGAATTAATATTTAATAAAATTTAGATCTATAGTGTTATTTTGTTAATTTAATCTAGGATTTACAATGTCAGAGGACTAATTTCTATGTTTATGCAAATTACAAAAAAATTGGATTGACTCCACTAAAGTCAAATGTGTTAGTCTACAGAAGTGTTTGGTATAGATGAAAGTAGGATTTGTTCAATTAAAACTCTGCATCAACTTCTCTAAAATAATCTAATTAAATGAGTGTAAATTTTAGGGGCATCAGAATATATCACCAATATTTTGAATTTAAAAGACAAGTAGATTTAATTGGTTTTAAAATATTGATTGTTTTGACATTGCTTAGGCAAAAGAATCAGATAATACTTAAAGGATGGTAGTATGTTTAATTAAGTTTTTGTAATTCACCAAATTCTTAAAAATTAATTTTTCATTAAATAAGTGTAACTATTTGGAAAATAACTCTTATTAGGAACCTGATAAATTTTTTTCTTGAGCTATATATTTGCCAGATAAAAATATCTACTTTTATATTATATGTACCTCATACCATCACACATGGTGTTCTTATTTTTTATTACCTTATATCCTCTATAGCCTGTATTCAGCTGAATAATAATAGTTAATAAGTTATCTCAGTAAATTATTCTACATGGGAACCCTCCTCTTATCATATAATTTTTTGGTCTTGGTAATTTTGAATGCTTAAATTTGGTCATGTTGATTTTAATAAAAACTCTGTGTCTGTATATATATACACACATATGTATGTAAATGTGATTGTATTCCTCTCTACCTTCTTTTTACCTATCACCTTTTGACAGTATTAGATAATAAATATCCGGAGGGAAGAATTGTATTTTCCCGCATTTGTAAAGGTGCTATAAGACTTACAGATGTTACTGAAATACAAATAATTTGTGGTAATAAAAGACAATGAGTGGATTTATTTCACAGCCTAAGAACGGGTGCAATCTACCAATGAATGTGATAAAGCAGATTGAACTGGCACTACAACCTCCCTTCAGTTGGCAAAAGAAAGAATTCCAGAGTGGGAGTTTCCCAACCAATCTTTCCTTAGCAGAAAAAGATAACAATATTTTAGAGTCATAACCTCATCCAGTTTAGGCATAGCCTCCTTCCTGATTAGTCAGTTGGAATATTATAATCAGTGACATCATGGTAATGATGAGAGAACACCATCTGTATTAAAATACCTAGACAAATAGTCAGTTCAGAGATGGGGTTCTCTAAAATCAGATTCTTTTCTGATTGATTCTTTTCAATGAGTTTTGCAAATAAACTACTGAGATGTTTTAAAAAAGGAATGTGCCTCGTGTATCAAGGAAAAATGGTATTGAGTGGCTTAAAATCTTCCATGCTTTCTTAAGTAAGCATATCTTTAAAATGTCAAAGCTTGAAGTTTTCCAGCATCAGCTTGAGGGATAAGGTTAGAAAGAACAAGCACCATATAAATGGAATCCCATTTATTTCCACACTTGATATACATAATTCCTAAGTGATCCTTATTAATGCCACACACTTGCTGACTAAAGTTTCTGGATTTTGATAATATAATATGAATGTGTTGCAAGGTTTGATCCAAGAAAGGACAGGGATATAACATGATAGTATTTTAAAACAATCTAAGGAGTAATATAAAGAGAAAATATATGTACTGCCTGCTCAGGCTAGGTATTGAGCACATTTGTCCCATCACTGTACCCTGCTCTAATTTCTAGTTGTGACTTTTAGCTGTGTAATATTGTGACCTCTGGATCTCAAGGTTGGATACAACATGAGAAGAGGCACTATGTGCTTGGTCCTCCTCCTGGTTTGTGCCAGATGAATGGATAGAAAGTGATGAACAATAAGTAATTTAAGTCTTCCCATGCACTGGCCAAGGAAGATGAACTCATCTCTGGACAAATACATTGTTCTTCACAAAAAGACATTTCAATATAAGCTTGAATTAGAATTTTATGACCTTTGTATTTTGCATGCTATGCCCCTGAAAAAGTCATGCGCAGCTTTCAATGAATAGCATAAATGAGTCTTTTTGATACAGGCAATTTGTTTAATTAACAAAAAGTCACCATACTCTTCAGAGGTTATACTGGCAAAAGAACCATGCAGTTAGAGTCTCTGTTCTTATCCATCCAGTTGGTTATATAGTACCCGTCACTAAAGCATCTGATATCTGCAGTCATTCCTGGATTTTACCTTCATTATATTCTCATGATGCAGGCCAACAACCCCATTTTAGAGTAGACAATGATTCACTGACTTCCAATTGAAGGTTAGTACAATGAAGTGTCATTTTTGAGAAGGTAGTATTATGAGAGATTGTGAACCTAAGCCACATTAGGAATTATGGTAGTTGCTGAGAGTTGCTGAAATTAGCTTGCTATATGAAAGTGCTTTTAAAATATCTGGCTTCTGTTACAAGTACTGAAGAATTCTGAAATTTGATAAATTTATCCTGTAATGTATGCTAGTATGGTATTTGCTAAAGGAAGAGTCTTTCTTGTAAGACCTTCCTTCCAAAGCAAGAATAATGGTTATAATGAAATGACTGGTTTTGTACAAATGTCTGTGTATTAACTCATTAGACACAATAGATTCTTATAAAACAAGGTAATTATCACATTTTCAGAAGTTAGATAAGGCAAAAGTATTTTGAACTGCTCTAAAAAGAGCACTTCAGGTGATGGTAGCTATTTAGGATAGTTTATGTCATAGGGAATAGGACTGAAATTAACGTGAACTTTTATCATGTCTTACTGTACTTCCCTCTGAATACTTATTAGTAGTCTAATTCTGTGCCAGAATTCCTTGAGTTTATTAATATTCCCTACACATTGTGTTTGTTTCTGGGTTTAAAAGTTATTGCCAGATTATAGCCTGTCTGTGCCTGATAGTGGTTGTGTTTGTATATGAGCACAGGGTCATCTGATAACAAATTGTAGCACTGTGCGATAAGCGATGTTTAAAATGGGTACAAGCCAGAAACCTATGGCTCCCAGTATACTTTTAGAAAGTCCCATCAACAAAAGAAAGAGTTCAAGGTATTTCGGAAAAGGTCATTGATTACAACCAACTTCATGATCGTTCTGGATGTGTTCCTTCCTGCAGAGACATAATTACATTTGTTTTACAGTAGAACTTATTTTCAGCTTTGGGCAAGGACAATTGCTTTCAAATATGGTTTTGACTCACATGTACCAGTTTAAGCAAGCTGTTAACTCTGAGTCAGTGGAGTAACAGCAATGTCTGTGAGGTCTTGTTTGGACCTCTTAAATTTAAATTTATAGCCTAGTGTTGTGAGTAGCTGAAAAGCAGTTACCTTGCAGAATGCTGACCTTGGTTTCTTCCAGGAACTAATTATTATACTTAGAATATCTTCCATCACAGGGACTTCTTTTCCCTGTCTTTTACTGCAGGAGTTCATGCATCTGTGTCATTTCCCTTTTCTTCTTTCAGCTGAACTACAGCATTTTCTGTGAAAATCCCTACAGTTGTAATTC
The DNA here is from genome assembly GCA_035590215.1 of Microhierax caerulescens. Lineage (NCBI taxonomy): Eukaryota > Metazoa > Chordata > Aves > Falconiformes > Falconidae > Microhierax > Microhierax caerulescens. The sequence continues at coordinate 46,868,384 of JAVJGJ010000037.1, read as the reverse complement.
AAGTCAGCCCATAATCTCTTTGGGTTCCTATAAGAACTGGATAGCCTCTTTGCCTTCTTTTGAACTGCATGACATGTACTGGTCATAAATATTTTTGAAGCTAACTCACAAAGGCATATGTTGTTATATTTCCTAGGTACTAGAAGTTTGTACAAAAGACAAATGTTTCTCTTAAGCGTGTCTTTTATCTAAAATGTGCATGTATCTATAAGGCTGTGGTCTTAACAACAGGCAGTGGGCGTCTCAGGCTTGTAATATTTGGAGTTACGTCCCTGTTTGTGGTTAATCTGTCATTAGTGTGATATCATAACTGCTTTCCTAGACAAGAGTGAAAGTAGTTTCCAGTGTGAACTGGAGCAATATAAACAATATTTCAGATGCTTTCAGAGATTTTATGCTCACTGTAAGCCTTGCTTACATTAGGTAAGTCTTTGTCTACTCTGTTAACAGTGCTTACAGGCAGTGAGGCAAAAGATGTTGACTCAACACTTCCTCTGTCCCAATTCATCTTCAGTAGATGAAGACCTCAGTGTGTTGGTTTGTTTCTTTTTTTTTTTTTTTTTAAATCTTGCACATTAGAAGTCAATCTGTTTATTAGAAACTTTACTGCTCCACTATTTGAAAGAAGGTGTTGACCAATATCAACAGTGGAGAAATCCTGTCATTCTATGGAAAGTCAGCTCATCCAGAAAGAGGATATGTTATAAGACAGAGTTCTTTGCTTTTCTTTTAAAACAACAACAGTTTCCACAGATACAATTTTTTTTACCTTTCTTTTAGTTAAATTTTACTATGCCTATAGGATAAAAAGAATTGTGATTATATTTGGTGTCTGAAGTCCCTAAAACTTATATGAAATCTGGGTAGAGGCTCTAATAGTACTCAGAGCTACCAAATATTTTTCAGGGTTTTTTTAGGAAATTATACTTATTTCAAGACATTGGAATAGCAAGACTGCCAACAGATTCTTGTTTGTGCTGTACTTCACTGTTTGGAGATGTCCTGTCCTGTCCTGAGTGCCATGCAGTGTCACAAAAACTCCAATGCTCTTTTTACTGCTCCAGCTGAGTGATGACCAAAGGAATTGCCTGAATCAGAAGAAATACAGGGAACACAACAGACAGGTTTTTCCAACAACACAGCTGGAAAGAGAAGGGGAAATGCCAGTAGAGGCTATGCCCACACCCATGTCTACAGCGGCGAGCAAACCCAGCCTCTAGTCTGCAGGGAATGATCTGTTCTCCCTACAGAGTAGAACAAATTTCATCTTCCCAAAACAACCAGAAAGATCTACTCATAGGGTGTAATTCAGGGTTTATTAGAGTCAAGGGGAATACTCACACTACCTTCAGGACAATAATAATACACAATTTACTTTGAAAGCATTAAACCACTAATATTGCATGTCCATTTTTTTAACATTTAACTTCTGCTTATATGCTTAACTTTTGCTCATATGTTTCAGTGCTAAATTACTCCCTATCAGGACCAGTTGCTACAGTTTCCTCTGCAAACTCCTTTTTTTTCTTCATTTCTTTCAAAATAACGTGCCATCCTTCCAACATAAACACTGAGGGGAAATAGATGAGTGAGTACGTAATCACAAAACTATCTCAGGCAGCAGGCTTCTGAAATGTGTTAAAATCCCAATCACAACATGCTTTTGCTTCTGCCAGTGTCTGATGAATATCCTTTGCCATTTATGCTCTCTTCTGGCCACTTCCCTTGGAATACTTGAAATATAATTAGCTTTTTTGAACATAGTTTCCTATAAAACAGCTGCAGTCAATGTGCAGTTGTCCAAAAACAAAGTAATACATTACACATAATATCCAAAAGGATTTATGCTGTGTTATGCCTTTGTTAACTGAAAGCCAAGTCTGAAATAAAATAATAAACTTCATATAATTTTTTTTTGGGGGGGAAAATCTCAGGAATTTCTGTTGCTGTTTTTTCCTCCATTGAAATATTGATGACAAACAAAATGGTGCTGGGTGCCAAATTTTTAAATACCTATCAACATGATTATAACAAAATTTAATTAGAAACATCCCACAAGATCAATTTTGTGTTTAAATTGTAAATTTGGAGGAATGTATGTGAAAAAAAGAGGTCAAATCCCAGACTTAAGCACAAAATTCAGGCACCTTTGACCCCTCCTGTGTATTAGTGCTCATTTTACTTCATATGACAGCACCACTTTTAACCTTACTGCACATTTGAACACACGGGGTGGAGAAGGGGACTGACCTGGCTCTGCGCAGTGATCTGGCAGCCGCTGCTTGCAAGCGGAAGCTGGGCCTCTGGCAACGGACAGCAGCATGCAGCCCCATCCTCTCAGGTTTTCTTTCCTAGCAAAGAGGCAATATGGCCTGGTTTTTAACAGCCAAGACACCCCAGGTGGGCAAGCACAGCCAGCTAGTCCTGCTCGCTTCCAGCTGGCTTGTACCTGGCAGCAGGCAGCAGGCGGCAGGGCCCAGGCAGTGCCTGGAAGCGCCTCAGCTGGTGTGGTGGTGCCTCCTCACGCCCTCCTCACCCAAGGGTGGCTGGGCCACCGAGAGGCTCCTCTGAGTAACAGCTCTCAGAAAAGGCCTGTGTTGGGGGAAAAAGAGGCAAAGAAAATGGAAGATGAAGGCTGATCCCAAAGTGAAGCAACTGTGGGGCATGGGGGAGATGAGAGCTCTGACCCCAGCCAGGAGGTGAGGAGTGCGTGGCCCTCAGCACCCACACACTGACAGGAAAGATTCAGTCACTGTCTCCAGGATGGAAGGTTTTTGCACATTTATGTTATTTTTCTGAATTTTAATGGATTTGCTCAGGAGCTATGAGACTATACGCATGATTAAGCTGATGAGGCCAGGCATGAAGCTGGTGCCTGTGAAGAAGAACAGGCCTTCAAGACCTGTGAGGAAGCTTCCAGAAGGACGTGCACCAGAAGGGTGAGTCTGACGTTGGTATTCAACCATGGCCCTCTCTGCCTGCTGCAGAGAAAATGTGATTTCTAAGGAAGTAAGGATTTTGTTTAACATCTCTCCTGTTGTAGGTGGGGAGAGGGAATAAGTAACTTCACCTTTCACATAGCCAGACACAGGCTCTCTTTTCAGGGGAGCCATGAAATTCTCTCTTAGAAACACATCCAGCCACTCTCCACAGGCTTCTTTCTAGTAAAAAGAAAGAAGCAAGGCCAGATCCGCTAAAGCTAGCTTTGGCTTCTGAAAATTGGTGTTAGGTGGCTTCCACATTGTTTTGGGCATATAACTATGGTTGTAAAAACATTTTTCTACAAACAGTGTGCCATAAACATTTGGTAAGGAAGTGGTTATTGGACATGCTCTATTAAGAAACATCTGCTGCCAATGTTTTAAATCCTCTTGGTGTCAGATTGGCCTCTTTGTGGTGCAGATGAATGCTCAAAAAGTCATTAAAATTTCTGGTAACTTCATACCTGTTCTATTTCTGCTGTGAGGAAAACTTGAGGAACAGATTTTATAGCAAAGATAGCTTCATAGCCTAAATTTTCTCATGGATTATAAACCTAGAATGTAGTGTGAACACCTTGAAACATATGGTGAGTTTTGCTGATTTCTTGGTGTTTTTTTTAATTATTATGTACTTCTAGACAAAAATACTTATGAAAAATTAAATCTGTGTAATTTATGTGCTAACAAGGAATGAAAAGGAATTAACAGAATGACAAAATTGCACAAAAACCTTTTAGAAAGTGCAAACTATGCAGGGCCATCTGATTTTTTCCTTCCATTCTGTTGCAAACTCCTTCCTCCTCCTGACTATGTTGTTTTTGCGATTGACCCACAAAAATATTAGGCCAAGAAAAAACTTCGGATTTCTTTCTTTCAGAAACTGAAATTGTAGACCCTGGAGCAGCTTTCACTTTCTAAATATAGATACAGATACTCTTTATTTTTTCTTATTATAACACTTGATTTTTTATAAGGTTTTAAATTACCATTTGCCATAATTTTGCAATTGGTTTGTGACACAGACATACCTCACTACTTTTAACGTATATCAAAGGGAGTACTATAAGGCTAGGACCTAATATGTTCCTTGAATTTCTTCTCGGAAAGGCTTTTATCTCTGTCATTTGTAGCACGTACGCTTTGTAAATAAACTGGAGTTTTCACTTCCCTGCTTTGTTATTGAAAGCTATGATTTAGAACTGGAGCCATTCTGTCCCTCTGTAAAAAGACACTTGTTTATGTGTTGTCTAGAATATTGGGGCCTGTATGCCAGAGGATGTACAGTAGATGTGTCATCTCAGCACAGCATATTTTGTCTGCCCTTGCCCTGTTTAAACAGTTGGGTTGAGAAACTTTTTTTTCCCACAGCAGGTTTCTGCTAGTAAAAAAAGATAACATGATTTTATGCTCTTACTCTGATCCACTGCAGTGAACTTTTTGGTTTCAGTTCTGGATTTTTTCCATAAAACCAATAGCCTCATTTGGCACGGTGTCTTTCCAGAAAAAGTTATTATACGATTTAAATTTCTGATTATAAAGTTTATTTGATCCAAATTCACTAATACATGGTGTATTGAAAATGCGTAATATCTTACTAGTTACTGGAAGTTAATAATAGCTTGGAGGTACTTTGTTTTAGTGGGAACATCAGCTGCTTATCAGGGGAGTTATGAAAAGGTGAAATTCTAGTCCTGCAGGAATATGAACACTATCTCCATCCTACTTGAGGCTGCTTACTGTTCTGAGTCTCTTAACAAAATGCTGTGATAACACAGACCCTTCCTCTGAAATGACATTACTAAAGTAACAAAAAAAGTGAGAGACAGCCATTTCAGGTGTAATAATTATGTGTAATATGCCCTTTTCTATAGGCCAGACATTCGTAGCATAATTAAGGTCAAAATTAAGGTTAGAAATCTTCCTCCACTCAGCTCAGGCTTTGTGTGGGCCCCAGTCTGACACTTTAGAGAACCAGCTTCAGTAATCCAGTGCACAGTTCTTCAGAAGAGCTCTTAGAAAACGGGATACTACCAGCATTGTAATTGCACTGATGCAAATTCTGTATTGGATACCACATGTTTTTCATGGCACATAAGAATCTGAACTTTGAAACAACCATGTATTTTCTGTAAACAGAAAAAAATAGAGAGAGGAATTTACAGTTAAAGTTATATTTAATCTACCCCAAGTATTCTTCAGTAGAATTTGCAGGACAACTGCAAAATTGTATTTTGCAGTAAAAGTAAAGAATATTCAGGAATCTTCATATCTTTAGAAGTGATGAGCAAAACAGCTACATTATAGGGTTCATACAAGAGTCCTGGGTGAAAACAAAAGATTAATTTTAAAAGTATCTTGCTATAAAGTGATTATGACCTATTAAATGTCTATATATAGTCATATATAAATATGACTATACTTTTGGGAATAAAAATTATTCATTTTCTATTTGTACTAATTCTCTCCTTTGGCCTCTCACCAGGTCTACTAAGTGCTGCTACCTTATGACTAGAAATAATGACTTTATTAAGTCATTTTTCACATTTTTTTCTTACTGGAAAGTGATTTTCACATTTAGATGTTTGTTTTTCCTTCAGCAGGAAGAAAACATTTTATAAAAGCTTTGTTTTCTCTTTAAAAATACACATATAAATGCAACAAGTTTTGATAATGATTGCAAATAAGTATATTTCACTAAAAACACTTGAGTTCAGTTGACTTGTCATTTGAAAAGCACTGCTTTCATTTTGATGTAATTTTTAAACTGAGTCTTGCCATGAATCAGTATTAAATCAGGAGGAGGCATATTTCAAAGTGACAGGTATAATTAAATAGTCATCTGAGGACATAACCTAGCACTCTTTAATGTGATCTTGCTTGATAAACTCTCTTAAGATGTAAAGTGCCTTCTTAGTGCCTTAACATGTGTTTCACCTGGAATAGGTATTGAGGAATATACTGCATAAGAAAAGAAGGTTAATTATAATATTTCCACGGAGAGGCTGTGCCAGTAGCATTCCAAAACCAGAACTGAAGGAGAGTTTACTTTTCTGTAGTTCAGAGGTAAATAGCCATGACAGAAGCTATGGCTTGCTTTTCATGGATCCTCTGGTCCTCATCTCTGATTAGCTCCTCATTATGAGGAGTCTCTGAACTATTTGTTCAGACAAGTGATTCTCATGGTACAAAATCAGATGTTTTACTCTAATACAGTAATCTTTCTGGTTTTACTGTTTGGAAAAGTAAGTATTGTCTCTGTGTTTCTAAATCAATTTTCATGTGTGTTTTTTGCTGATTACTGATGACTGTGACAACTCCAGTCATGGCTGCTGTTGTGGTTAGGCAGGACACTGGTGGCCCTTATCAGTTTAGTAGAGCAAGCATGGATTTTCTTTGCAGTGCAGATTTACTCTCTTAAAGTACTCTCAGAATTTTTCTTGAAGTTAATTCTTATGATATCAGTTCAAGTTGCTGTTTATCGAGATTTGACCTTAGAAAGTTTAGCAGGAGAAAAAACCCACACAAAAGAAATTTGCCATTATATGAGTTTTTTCTAAATTGGAACAGTTCTTATTGCATTCAAAGGACTTTGTGTGTTGTAAAGTTTCTTCATTTGCACTGGGTAGGCCAATGTATCCTGTCCTACAGCAGGTAATTTTGCATACAGCTAGGTTAGGAGGTTCTTTAATATTTTTAATTGCCTGACTTCTTTAAGTTAACCTAGGAAACATGAAAACACTACAGAAATAAGCACCTTATTCTAGTTGATTACTAAAAGGGATGCTTGCAATGTCAACCCCCCCAAAATCCAGTGTGACTTTGTCAAGTTCCTACCTTATCTACTTTGCTTTCTCAATGTTCATTATGTTTGTGACTGGTCTGAAAAGGGAGTACTAATAGCTGAAGTACTACTAGAAGACAATGTGCAGTGCTGATAAGTGAGAAAAGAGACTGGTCTAATCCTAAAGGTGTAGGTCTGAAAAATAACAGGCTTATTCTTAGCCAAATGATATGTGCAACAGAAAATAGACATAATTAATTTCCTGGGGTGTGTTAATGTCACAAAAAAGAGTAAATGGTATTGCTTGTATTTTCTAGTCATAAAGAATAAATTTATATTGCCAGTCTGCAGCAACCAGAGTATGTAGTGGAACTGTTGTATTTGCCCTTATAAGATACTCTCCAAATGGGTGACAGAGTTCTAGCCCAACCACTTCTCTTCAAGCCCATCCAAAGAAAAGGAATACATGCCTCACCTTTTTTCAGTGCCTAAATGACTCAATAACTTATGTATCTAGATTTTTAGTGTAGATTCTTAATGGCATATAATAACTACACGAGCTTGTTACAGTGTTGTGAAAAACCTACAAAATATTTTGACCCATATCAGTTTTTATTGGTTTAAATCCTTAATTTTCTATTGTTTAATTAAATAAGGCTTCCACAGGTCTTGTATAACTCCATGTACAAATGACAAAAATATCTCTTTACACTGGACTTGTATGACAACGAACTAATTTCAGCAATCATTGATTCAGAGATACTGACATTGAAGTAGGAAGCTCCCCACGGCAGTGTACATTCACCAAGTACTATCTCATTAACATCCATCATTATATGTGCATCAGTATAGAACTTTAGGGTAGTGCTATTCAGTTTAGCCTGTTTGAAATGGGAGTAAGCTACAGTGATGAAAAAAAGAATAGATCACTGGTGTTTTTTCCCTGTCAAACCCCAAAAAACCCTAATGCAGCTCTGCTGATGGCTGAAAGCTGCAGCATTAAAAAAAATCCAAATAGGATTAGGCCTTTATCATTCCAGAGAACAGCAGCTGATTATTTCATTGAGAGTCCCAACTGCTGACAGAAACTTGTGATCATTAGACACAAACTGCCAAAACTGGCTTTTTAAGAAAGCAAGGTTAAAAGACTTTAGAAAGTAAGTAAATTATTTTTGTTAAGTCTGACTAAATGCTACAACCTGAGGAGCTATTTCTGGGGTTTTCTTTCCTAGAGTAATGCTTGTGTTTTCATATAATATAAACTTTACGTCCCGCTGACTTTCAGTGAAATTTGAATTCTTCAATGCCTAGGATGTGGCTGAAAATGGAAGGCAGGTTATGAAATAACCCAGATAGTTTCAAAACTAAGATCACCCAAAGTTTCAAAAGTGAAATACCTGTGTGTTTCCTATTGCCAATGTTGTCTAGGGCTCAAGAATTATATTCTGACACCAGGGTACCAGCTAGTCAGTGTCAAAGTATCTGTAAACAATTCAGTTACTAGTTGATCACTGAATCACCAAGACCATTTTTCTTCATGTAACACAGGAAGATAAAATGCAGTTGTGTTGCTCTGTTTTTTGAATGTGTGTTGCTCATGGTTTTTTATATTGGAAAGGGCTTTGTGTGACTTCAGGTTAATTATAAAACAGAAAATATTATATAAAAAAATGAAAAAAAGTGCAGCATTCTCCTTACTGTTTTATAACAAACAGGGAACTAGAGTGGTATGGACTTCATGCTTGCTACTCTGAAATGGAAAACCTTACAACCTCTTTTAGGAAGGGTTGTAGTTAAGATGCTTTTCCAAATTGGCTGTTAGTGAAAATCTGCTGCATTTTTTTTTTAAATTGCTATTCTTTTTGCATTTGGCACAGGACCAAAGGTATTCTAAGTCTTTAGAAAGTCTTTTAGAAGTTCTGCTTAATTTAAGAAGCTTTTTCTTGATCAAGGAAGCAGAATCAATATATGAGATGTTTCTAAGATCCTGGAATGTAACTTTAAGAAATTACAACAGCTACAAACTGAGAGCCAAATCCCTGCCTCACACAAAATGTACCAGTGATAAATGAAGGTCTTACTGACCTAATAAAATGCTACAGATTGATATTCTTTTTGTTGAGCAGCCTGTAATTTCATTAATTTTATTGACAGTAATTATAAGAAGTTGAATTTATGGTAGCCATAAAGAAAAGTTAGTCAACCACATGAAAATGTCAGCATGCTCACTTTGGTATGATCAGGCTGAAGATTTTTTTTTTTTTTGGGGTGGTAGCTGCTGATCTGTAGTCTTCTTCCTGCAGTTGTGTTTGATGGCAATTTATAAAAGCTAGGGAATGGTGCTTTCAGTGTGCCTTTCACAGTTCTGTTTGTAAAATTGAAAATAGGTTCTTGTAGCCTTATGACTTTGGACCTGTGGTCACATTTTTTTCTTAAAATTATTGAAAGAGTAGCTGATAGAACTGTACAACACATCAAGCTATCTATTCAGCTGCATTAAAAAGCTGAGAATGTAAGAACTAAACTTTGAGTGAGGATTTTCAGTTCTTCTTTCTGTATGTGTTAAAGCATGAATGTAATGAAACCATGCATTTTTTTAACCAGGCAAATTGCCGGTTCACTGATTTGTTGGAGACTTGCCTGTGCTGAGAATACAAGGCCAGGCCTGCTTAGATTAAACATGTGCCAAAAATTCTGTATATACCTGTTCAAAAATTAGCACCGGTTGCTACTGTTGGAGGATTGTATGAAGAAGTAAGAGTAATGCTACTGTAAGCGCCCTTGCCTAGACAGAACAAAACCTCCTGTACAGAATATCTGCTAATACGAAAGTATAGGACCATGTGACTACTTCTTCAAAACAAACATCTTTTCTAAATAAACTTATGACCTTGTTTAGTGTAAACTGGGAGAGGAGAATGTGTTGTCTAGGCTGACATTGAGAAATCAGAGTTTTGTGTTTCTTAACTAGAAATTAAGTGGAGAGAACAAATAAAAAAAATAAAATTTCATAAATGTTCCAGTAGAAGATGGCCTTTGTACTAAGATGCTACTGGGTAGTAAAATATTTTCAAATTTCACCAGACTCAAAGACAAAAGGGTAATGAGCATGTCCTGACAATAATGTAGGTAAATGTATGAAAGATTGAAATAAACTCCAGTAAGTTAGTGGAGTCAATAAAATATTTTCAGTGAGAAGATTTTAGACTAACATTTCTATAAGAAAAATACTTTTAAGAATAAAACATTTACAATGCCATATCTTAAATATAGGAAAAAAGAATGATTACCTGCTACAGCTATGTCATGGAGCTGGTTGTGCTAATGCTCGTTTATAGGGTAAAAGACATGAAAATAATGGTAAGAAAGTATGAATAAGATCCCAAATTTTGAGAAAATTAAAAACCACAAAATCTTTGTTCATTTTCCACACTTTTACCTCCAGTACCAAACAAGTCTTCCTTGCCAATTAATTTGGACAAATTCAGTCATTTCTTCTGTCATTAAAACTTCCATAGTGTAGCACATGTTAGTATTTCAATGCAAATACTGGAGAGGCACAAGAAGTCTCTAAGCTTACAGTTGAATTTTAGTGTATGAGACAATTTGCAAGCATGAGTTTCTTTCCTGGAAAGACTTCTGGAATTTGAAACAATCTAACATATTCCAGCAGTGAAATATTTGTGTTTCAGAAATGCTTTTTAAGAGTTGACACATACACCATAAAATTATATAAGCCATAAATGAAAATCCAGGGCAGAAATCACCCAAAGAGCACTCTTTGTTATGATGGTAAAAGTTGTTACAAATCCGTTTCCTGGCTTCCAGGCTGTTACCGAATTTGAAGCCTCAGCTGAAACTGCCTGTCCCTGTACTCTTTTTCTAATGGAAACTGCCCCCAAAGCTCCCTGATCAGCAGCACAGAAGACAGAGATATAGTTCTTACCTTCCCAACAGATGACAAAGTGAACCTAGCAGTGGTCCAGCTTGTTCTTCTCTGTCCTATGCTCTTAGCTTGGAGAATGAGCTCTAGAGGAGAGTTTGGACAGTTTGGACAAAATATGGATGTTATACCTTGGTCTTTCTGAAAAGACTTTTAATTTCTATCCTAACTTGATGAACACTAAAAAAAAATGGTTTAATGTCTCATTGCAGTAGCCATTCTCTTCCAGCTTCACCTCTCCAGATATGTATGACTTAATAGTTCAGCTGAAATACACCAGCCTTGCACCTGCCTTGGTGCAGTAGCGCCGAGGGGAAGTAATAGTGTAGGCAAGTGCTAGTTTAATAACTGTTGTTTTCTAAACTTGGTATTACGAAATCTTAACAAGCCTTCCCTAAAGCAGACTTCTTCCTGGTGACCTGTCTTCACCACTTCTGCAGTTTAAGAAAATTAAATGAAATTGATAGTACTAATTGTTATTAAGTTACAAGTTACCTTTAACCAGGAGGTTCAGTACTGCAGTGCAGTGCATTTAGAAACTATGAAAATGTAAGCAAGAGAGAAAATTAGCTTTGTACATGTATTAAATAAATTCTGGGAGTTCTGAGATGGCCATATGTATTGAAATACACAGCTGTTACTCCTAATCAAATACTTATTATTAGCTGAATGTCAAAGATTTTAAAAGATGGGTATGTCACCAATAAGGTCCATTCTGCACACTCCTGTCCTTTGAACTGGAAGATGAAAAACTGATTGCTATAACTTGCTTCATGAAATCAAACAAAACATTATCCATAGCTTAAACATTAAATGTGGTGTGTGTGGTTTCTGAAAGTAGCATTTCTAGGCATTAACTGTAGTAAGCTGTGACCCATTCATATACTGTGCAAAATTAATGTTAATTCATATGCATCTGCAATCTGTTAGTTTTTTGTTGCCTAAAGAGTTACCCCCAGTGCAATTCAAAACAGGCTTAAAGGATGATATGCAGTTTATATCTGGCAAATTAACTAATGCATGTAATTCTAAATATGAATGTTGTGAAAAATAAAATAGTTACCCCTGGAATCTTGTACATTTAATGTTCAAGAAGAGTAAATTGGCAGTACCACATTATAGGTGCTGTTTAGAGCAATAGAAAACTTGGAGTGGTGCCTCTAAAAAGATTCCAGTTAATCCTGCATTACTTTATTTCCTTACATTGTAACGCTGCAATATCTATCAGCAAGTATGTGAGTCAGCCTCCCCCTCGCCTGATTTCATTGTACAGATAAGGTATTTGAAAGTTGGTTACTATTCAGTAGAAAGCAAGTACATGTAGTATGGCTCCTATAGCTAGATACAAAAAGAATAATAAAATATATAGTGCACATATAATGAAATCATCATCTGTTACAAATTTGATATTATTTCAATTTACACTAAGTACGGACATGGTCATATTCAGGATTATCTTGAATCATAAGAATAATGTTGAAAAGCAGAAAATATTCGTCCTGTAAATGACTATTTTTGCCTTTAGACAAGCAAATTTTTCTTTTTTTGTCACCTAACCCATCATTCAAATTTGCATTCCTAGCATACTGCTTCATTGAAAAAAAAGTTTATTTCCCTTGTTTCATTTATCTTGCTACAATTTTGTGCTATTTTTTTTATTTTTATTAAATAAATTTAGGGCAATTTTCCACTAAAAAAATATCCCCCTTCCCAAATGTAATAGGGTTTGTTTTTTGGTTTTTTATTTATGTATATACTTTTACAAATGTACCTTGTCCTCTGTATTAGTGAATCAACACCATCGCATCTTTCATTGTACTGTGGGTTCCTTTTTCCAGGTACAGACTTCCTGGGAAACACAGTCACCCTACAAACTCCACTGCATGCTCTGGCATTGAGAATCTACCTGTTCCTAGAGCAGTAGCTTCTTTTCTGGGACTGCTCAATTCCAGGTATCTGTCACAGGGATCCAAAGATGACCAAATGCAATGCAGAACTATGTTTTTCCCCTCTGCCATCATAGTACAAACCACCTTTTTTTTCACTTTCTTCCCTTCATCTCCTCTCTTAAGTGAGGTCAAAAAGCAGAGGAAAGGCAATGTTATGGTCCAGGACTCCAGGATGGTTTTTGTCACTATTCACTCACCTTAAGGCTATGCCTTTTCTTAAGCATCTTTGATCTTGTGCAGCTATAAGATTGCTAATACTTTGGGTTTATTTCTGAGGCATAATGTGTTGAGTTTTGAATGAAGATTTTCAAAGACTTCTACATTTTCAATATGGACTGCAGTATTAAGAGGAAAAATTGCCCACAGGTCACATCTTTGAATGGGCAGAGAACCTGAAATTTTATTTGGAATTTTTTTCTGGCATTTCCTTCTTGAATCACATCACAGTGTTCACACTGGAATTGATCACACTGTACTTTCTCAGACCTCAGCCCAGGTGGCCATACCTCCCACTTTAAGATCTTAATATTACCATACTTAAATAGTTTGGATGGAAAATTTCCTCTCAGTTTCTGCCTCATGGGGGGCAGGTTGGGTGCTTTTTTTGTTTGGTTTTTTTGGTGTGGTTTTTTTTCCTCTTAGTTTAATAAGAATATAATGAATCTTCTGAAGATGAGATCTGGAAATATACATTCCTTAGTCATGTGTAGTGTTTTGGTATTTAATTAATACTAAATTGCAATAATCTAGCAGCTGTATTATTTGGCACACGGACTTGAAATTTCAGTTGTTTGGAGGAAGGCAGAGAATTGTCAGGCTCCATACCTCTTACACTTTTCGTGAGAAAAAAAAAATGAGGAATTTTAGATGCTTATAGTTTTCACTAGATTTTAAACTAACATGTAGTCAGAGTCTCTTCCACTACTGAGTGCGCCACAAAATACAGTAGCAGAGGTTAAGGCAGGCCTTTTCTGCAACTACCCTTTAGCTACATAATTTGGATAGAGACAATTCCCATGTTTTTCTTCTCCTCCTCCTGGCATCCTGGAGAAAGGAAGACAAATTAAAATGTGAAGAGTTGGAAAACAAACAGATGGCATAGGATGAGGGAGACCATAATGCTGGGGGAGGGACAAAGTAGAGTTATAAAAAGAGGAAGAGAATAACCAATGTATGAAATTATTTAGGAGTAGAAAGTGAATTTGTAGGAATTGTATGCTGTGTAAATGAAAAGTCTATATAGCAATCAGAAAAGACTACATTTGCTATAGTATACCACTTTCCAGAACCTAAAAATAAATCCAGTACTGTCAAGGTTCTTTATTCTGCCCACATACAGAAAGTCAATTAATTTTCCATTAATCCTTCTCTCCTTGCTCCCATCATAACAGTCCACAAGAGGGCTTAATAGCTTGGGCTCTCTGCTGGTGTTGCTAAACCTACTAGCGGGCAGATGTGGAAGAGGCAGTAGTACTAGAGAAAAATAAAGGGCAGAAATCACTCCCTAAGCATGCAGGGATGAGTAAGGAGGCAGCAGAAAGAATGGGGGGATACAGGAGCATATAAGAGTGCTGACAATAGGGAGAAACCCAGGGAAACCTTGGGAACACGCAGAAGAAGATACTTCTTCTTCTTGTGACACTGATGTCGAGCTACAAGCAGTTTGAGAAATATTAAAAAAGCTCATTTGATAAACCGCCTCTTGTCTGTAATCACAAAACATATTGCAGCTTTGGCTCCCTAGCTTTGCTCTGATCCCATTCTTTCACGTGCTTTGCGGGATTTTTTGTTGCTGATGAAGTGCCATGTGATCTTTGTTACTTGCAGATCTAAATATTGATTTCTGCTCTGTAGCGTGTTACTTCCTGACAGTCTTGAAGCCACCAGCCACTGTAAGACATTGATCTCAAAATTCCTTGCCAGCCACTTTGGTCTAAAATTATCATTCAAGCCATCACACCTGAACGCTGTAATGCTCTAACTGAGACTTACATGGGTCAAAGGGCAGAGAGGAAAGAATTCCAACTACTTACTGTTCTTTCTAATGCTTCTTGAGCTCATGATAAACATTTATTTTTACACCAGTTCTCATACATGACTATGGCTCCTTCTTATTAAAGAACCTCCCTTCTTTCACCATTCCAGCCCTCATCTGTTGGAAAACTACCTATTTGGCTGATGTTTTATTCTTTCTGCATGTTTTGGCAAGATGCTCTTAAATTCTGTAGAAGGCAATAAAACAGAATCTGGGACTCACATTCTTTTAAATTCTGTACAAATATAGTCTGCATTATCATTGGGGCTGTGCAGTGCATTGTAATAAAATGGATTTTTTGGAGTTGCTCCAGTAGAGATCCAATATTTGCCAAAACTTACAAGGGTTTCATTGAAGTTCCACAAACCTGGGCTGTCTTTGCACTTAGCCCAGGCTAGGTTGTGGGTTTTTTTGTCAGACTGTGGAAATCTTCATTTTATATAAATAAAATGGAGTGGGCAAGGAAAAAGACAGTATTTTCTGACCTCCCTCTGACAGTTTCTTTAACTTTTATTTCAAATCTAGGCTACTAGTTTTAAAACGTTGATATTAAGATATTTAGCAATGTGGATCCTTGGTGAAAAGTAGAATATGAGTAGATCAATATGAAACTGCAGCCCAAAGTGCTTTCTGCAGGTGGCTGCAAAAAACCTGACAATTAATAAGGGTAAGTCTTAGTTAAGGAATTTGCAAGACCTGGGTTTAATTCTTTTTGATCTCAGATTAGTTAGATAGGTCCTTGACTCTACAAAGCCCATATTCTACTTCAAGTTCTTGTACAGAACTAGTACCCCTCATCAAAGTATCTTTTGAGATCTGCAACTATTTGAGCCACGTATAATTTACTGAAACACAAGTTAATTTGTATTTGTTCAGAATGGATGGTAGAACTGTAAGACAGACCAGGAGCCTGAGCTCAGTTAGAGAAAACATTGCCACTATTGTTTAAGTAAAATTCTTCCTGGACAGAAAAATATGTGCATGTGGTAAAATGCTGTATTCAAGCTTTTCGTTAAATTTGACTGCATTTTAATCTGTTCAACACCTAAGCTAATAGTGCCCCTTGCTGCCTAATTCCTTGGACTCCTACCACTACCAGCAGTATGTATTCAACCCTCACATTGGCTCTTGGATTGCAGGCTGAATTTTAGAGTTGGAACATGGTTTTGAGATCAACAATTACACAGATATAGCTCATCTACCATCATGTAGTTTCTATGAGTGCATAAAGTGGTAAAAAGGATCAGGAAGAAACACAGAGGAGTACCAATGTGATTCCTTTAGGACCAGAGAGCCCACGAGGCTACACTATGGGCAGCCACCTCTGTAGTCTCTGCTTTCACAATGCAGATCGAAGTGTGATAAAGTGTGTAGGTCACGGTCATGAGTACCTGAGCGCTGACTGTTGCATGAAAGTTGATGTTCTGCGCTAGCAGCCACTGTTTGTTTTTCGCTGTTGACACAGAGCTGAGATGTTGTGTCTTGTTACTAGCTCTACACGGAAAGTGCCACTGCCTTACTCTGTCCATGCAAATATTTACTGGATCTTTGGACAACCAGTTGGATCAGTCCAAAAGAGACAGAGAAGTGCATACAGCAGGGTTACTACAGGGTCATGTCTAGGCTGCTACCAGGTTTTCTATATTGTCACTGCATAGAAACAATAGGTGTGACAAGAAAGAGGTTAACCCTTTGGGACTTTGTCTCTACTACAACTTTTAGAGGAATCAAGAGAAACATGTATACTAGTTTCTTTTTCTCAATTGTCCAAAACCAAGCAATTCCTTTTTTGTATTAATTGAGCAATCATCTCCAAAAATAAGACTTTTAAGATGTGTTAAGTTGTTGTCCAGAATTAATTATCATTCTTTTCCTTTTATTTTGACACATCACTCTTTAAGTATTTTTAATATGTTGATACAGGCAACAAAATAATTTCTTTTAAATTTTACCTCTTTATGAGTCACTTTTTGATGCCTGTATTGGTTTGCCTGAGGAGATAGTTTATTTGCTATTACATTCTTCTAGAATATATCTAAACTGGTTTAATCAAACCAAGTTTTAAATAAGTTGTTATTTTGTTTTCCTTTGAAGCCTTTCCTTCTGAATGTTGTGTGACTTTAAAAATATGATGTGATACTAAAGTATTCTTCTCACTTTCTTGATCACAGAGCACCTTGAAAATGTGATTCCTAGAGGTTCAAAATTCAAAAGACAAGTAACCCCCCTATTTTTTAAACATTAAATTTAAAGCTAGTGACATGGTTTATATTTGGGATCTCTCTCATAATGTGAACTGCCATCAAACTCAGTTAAAACAGTTTGAATTTGGGGACTTTTAATATTTCACAATATGTGGATTACACTGCTCATGGACAAGGTCTTAATCCACACAGCCCTTCTGTAGATCCAGGTTAAGTGTAGTGCCTTAAACATAAGATCACTTCTGTGTATGCTGTTTAGGAACTGAAGTCTTGCTGCTATAGTGATTTTACTTACTAAACACATTAAAATAATGTTACAAAAATAAAGCAAACTCCAGTTATGTTGCTAGCCAGAATTATTGCTGTATCAAACATTACTTCTGTACCAATTAAATCAGTATTATTTAATAATAGGCTACTGTGAAATATTTTTATAAAATAAGTATGGGAAAGTAATCCACCTGCTGAAACACTCATTATTTTATGGTAAAATTAAGCTGTGAATGGGCATTGCATACTGTTTGAGAAATTGCTTAATGTTAATGTAAAAAACATGAATAGATTTATTTAATGCTGATACAGAAATCTATTCCTAGTCTTACACTAGTTTCCATCAATTTTAATAAATATCTGAAAATTTTGAAAAAAATATTGGTACTCTCGCTAATTATCTGTACTTACTGTTGTTCCATTTGCTGCCCTTTCAACAGAAAGCTCAAGAACCTTAAATCCAGCATGGTGAGCATTTGTGTACATGTGTAAATGTATATTTGGAAGGCATATGAGGGTGCTCTGGGGGAAGCTGCCTGGACTGTAAAATCTTGCTTCTCTGGAACGAAGGTAGTGTAGCAGATGCTGGCTGTGTATTATTAGAGTTTATCTATTGGTTGGTGGGTTTTTTTCACATAGCTTTTGTAAAGGGAAAGCTTTTCTTCAACTTTAAATATCTTCGATTTACTGCTACTGAAACACAAAATTTAAAAATATACCCAGCACAATACTTGCACTGGGACTTGCATGTTTTTTTCAAAGACTCTTAACACCATCAGAGCAAATGGTGGGTGGGAACACACTGATGCCACATCCTTGAACTCCTTTGTGTGTTAAGAACAATGTCTGTTTTAAACAGAACATATATCTTAAATAAACCTGGTAGAATTAAAGGGGATAAAAATTAAAGAGACTGGCGAACTTGCCTTTTGAAATGAATCGTTGATTCTGTGTGATGGCATGGGTGGCGGTGACAGTAATTTGCCACTGTTGTAACAGTGGGAGGAATATAATGTGCATTTTAGGGTAGCAAAGTACGACTTTTCCCAATAATCCTGTCATCAGCTCATTGTGACTTTAAATAGTTCCCTGAGAGCCCAGCGTGAACACCGCTACCAGAGTGAAGTGGAAAAAAAAAAAAAAAAAAAAAAGACGGGCTCGTAAAGAAGAAGTCGTAAAGTCTGGAGCCCTGGCCAGATTTCCTCTGCGAGGCGAGGTGTGGCGGCTGTGCGCGGCGCGGCCCGAGGGCCAGCCACCCTCCCCGCCGATCCCGGCCGGGCTGGCCGTGGGCCAGGCAGCCAGACGCCAGGCTCCGGGCTCCCAGCGCTGGGAGAGGCCGCCCAGCCGCCTTATACAATGGTATTATCTCAGGCCAACCACCGCGGCAGAAACTCTCCATGCTTCCTGTCCTTACAGCAGCGGCACAAACTGTCCGCTTTCCAAGCGCTTGCTGCTGACACACTCACCCGCGCTTGGTCGCCAGACTAGCTGTAGAAATGTCTAAAGCTACTTCTTTCCTGGGATTTACAGCCACCGCGTGCAGTAATGTATTGTATTTTTAGTCTCTTCTGTCATGATCGACAAGATCATGAGTCACATGGGGAAAGAGAATAAGCTTCTATTTCAGGTTCTGTAACACCAGCAGAGTCTTACAGCAAAAAGAATATAAATTCTTCAAGAATCTTAACACCTCTGTGCAATAAATGTCAATTTTAATTACATCTATAGGGAGCAGGATATTTAAAATCAATTAATCTCTTCCTTGGCTTCATTTTAATTATAGTAAGGATCTGAGAAGTTATGAAGAATCGTTGATGCGAACTATCTTTTATGGGTAAGAAAGGTGGAAAACCTACTAGAAAAGAGCTTTTGTTTTACACAGCACCTTTTAAAAAAACTGAACTTGCGGTATCTTGGGTGCCGGCTGGTGACAAGAAATACCATGGTCTCAATTTCCGTAAGATGTTAATGAAATATTAAAGGCTGACAAAAATATTTAATAAACATTCCCATTAATTTTAATTTAGAATATTATTAGCTGTTTAGATATACATTAAATACAGTTGATTGATTGAGAAAATCAGATTTATGATTGAGAGATATATGTGTATTGTGGTGTGATGGGTTAGGCTCTCAGGTTCATTTGAACAAGATATGTGTCTGGTAGAGTGTCTTCCTGGTGGAGTGGGGGAATAGGCTCTATCAATAGTAGTTTAAAAGCCAAACTTTTTACTTTGATTTCTGTGCAGTAGCCAAATCTTATTGCAGGAAGAAGGAAATGCCTTTTATGCCTACTAGTACTTAGTCTTAAATATTCCCTTATATAAGTAAGGGAATGTCCATTATGTTTAGCAAAGTATATATAGAGGGGATAATGCAAGTCTTACAAAGCACAAAATTTTTATTAAGACCGTAGCTGTAGTTTTGGTAAGGTCTGTAATGCGAGTCCTGGGGGTTGTGTAACAGTGAGACATTAAAAAAGATATAAGCCACAAGCTTTAAACTGTTTGCCCTTTTTTCAGGAAAGAAGTCCATTATAGTCATTATTCATCCCAGTCCAGCTGGTGCAGTCATCGTAACGTGACATGGTTTTGTTAACATACTTTGACTCAGATGGCATTATTTGGAGGAGGGAAGTTTTGTGTTAACACAGGAATATTTACCAAATGACACCAAGCATCTCAATTGGACATATTAAAGAAATAGAAAATTTTCAGATGTTTATATACAACATAATGTCCATAAGATTTCTTTTTTTAATTCTTCTGTACTTTTCTTTGCATTTTTTACCTTAAAATGAATAAATGACTGACTGACTTGTATCTCAGGGAAGTTTTAACAGAATTGCAGGTGTAGAAGATTTCCTGATAATCAGGAAAACATTGAGTATTTGCCATATACTTCCCTTTACAGAAAGGAAGGTTGCAGTGCTTTCTCTACAGCCCAGGGATATGACAGCCCCTCCCAGTAGTGATGCTTGTAAATAAAAATATAGGATGCAGATGATAAAATCAACTACATAGATGTACAGTAAAACCCGTGCACATAAGAGTTAAAGCAAGACCAAGAACTGAGATCCTGCTTGTTCTAAGTTGTTAGTGAAGATCCCGTGGTGTTCTGTCAGAGTTAGGTCAATGTGACCTGCCATACAATCCTTGCTCATCACTTTTATGAACGGTTTTATTACTAATTTCTCTACTGGTCCTGTAGTAGCTTATCAGATTTCAATTTTTTTTTTTTTTTCAGATTTTTGAAAAAGTAATTTGCCTTTAATTTTCTGCAATCCTGTTGGTTGAATCGCTTAGAATTAATGAAGTACAGAAAAGCAGTTTCTTAGCTGGGTACATCTTACTTTTGCAATTGCGTTGATACAGAAATGAAGACTCTAATAACAGGTGTCTTTGTATGTATCGCTGGTTTACTTAAAATTCATTTCTGCAGTTGGATCTATACACGTACCCCTCACATCTGTGCAAATCTAGCTGTACTTTTACAATCATATGCATGCCAGTAAGATCAGATCATTCAGCTTGGTTTAAGTTAATTTTACTAATTAAAAGAAGAAAAAAAAAATCCACCTGAATTTTCACACAAAAAGTTTATCAGGAAGTTGTTTCACACATTATTACCGGTGGAAATGTGGTTTCTGCACAGTTATTTCTCCATCAGACTACTTAGTCCCCCATTCTGAAGTACCGATTTGAATGTTAATTTTTCTGTAGGTTTTGTTACAAAATGGGAAGTGTTTACAACTACCTGTATTGGATATAAGCAAATATTTTCAGCAAAGAATTTGTCCATACAAAACCCCCAGGTATTTCTGTTTGTTTTCTGGAAAGTGTCTAAAATAAAATTGGAAAGTTGACTGGAAAACCATTCATAAAGGCACATCCATGGCTGCTTCCAACACACCAGATAACACACAACATCTGTATGATTCTTTCCCTAGTTATAATCTTTAAAAATGTGTAATATAAATGATCCTCAGACTACAACGTTAATGCCACTTTGAAGTGGAATATAAGAGCTCTTATGTTTTTGTTTCTGTAGTTGTACTTTAGACACACAAGTGATGCTAGTCAGTTTAATGACTGTATGTCTATCTGTCTGGAAGATAATCTCAGGAGTAGATGGGTATTTAGTATTTTCATAGATTTGTTTGTTTCCTGTCATAGTAGGGACCTCACAAGTTGGTTGGTCTGTTAGCCAGCTCCATGCAGACATGTCTGTAATGTTCACATGTGCAAGACTGGTGATAGTGCAATAGCTTAGCTATTTGCTGAAGCATATCTGCCAAGTCTGCTCAGATGGGTGAGAAGCTACGTCTATCGCTTTCTAGCTTAACCGTCTAAATGACAGACAGAGCTTACCTCATGGGAAGCCATGAGCATCTCTCAGGAGACTAGCATCATCTTGTTTTGATTATTTTTTTCAGTCTGAAGATTTATAATGCTTCTTTTCTTAAATGAAGATTTAAAAGAGAGCTTTTTCACTCATCTACGACATTCTTTCCTCTTGAATTTCTGTCAATATACTTAACAAACTTATGTATCTGTAAGTCCAAACTGTAGTTCTCTTGATTTTTCTTGTCCTACTGCTTGATCATATGCATGACATTCTCTAAGAATAAATACATACATGACTGACATCCCATTAGGATGTATGTCAAAATCAAAACCATATTTACAAGGTCTATATAGAAATACTTGTGTAGCATAAAAGAGAAGTGGTACTTATAATCTGAATAATTAATCTACATTGATCAGATTACAGAAACATGAATTAATTTTATTAAGGGGGACAAGTTTCCCTTCATTCCTTCTGTAGAGCCCATTTTAATATATGAATCTCACTTGTGACTACCTCCCTTTCTTCTGCCTGTATATGCCTTTAGTTCTTTCTCAAGATGGTGTGATTGTTCATTTAACACAGGATTTAGCCACTGCTTACCTGGAAGCTTAGTTAGCAGCTGATGTTGAACTTTGTGTTATCAGGCTGTATTGATACCTGGCTTAGGCTGTTTTGAACAGACTCTTGTCTGTCAACACAAGCTAGAGTTACTTATATTTTGATTGTAGCACAGATACATGTTGTGACGTGACTGCCTTTATCCCTGTATAATATTTACATAAAGTATTTTCTACATATCAGTGCATTTTTAGCTATTGGTTTAAATATTTAGCTAGAAATGAAAGGTAATCATATCCATTAGAAGCAAGAGCTCCATATGACATGCTGGAGCTGATCTGAAGTATTTTGGGGGTGTCTGCAAACTTAGTATTGCAGCACTGGATTAACAGATTTGGGAGAAAAAAAAGGAAGGTGGAGAAAAGGATTAGGAGGCATCAGCAAAGACTTTGAAGCCCAGGGCTGGGAAAATCAGAATTTCAGATGGAAAGGGTAAGGGATCAGCTGATATTTCAGACTGTGCATGAAGAGGTACATGGGAAAGTGGGTTTCAGAGGGCCATGGAAGCTTTGGGCACATTACGGACAGGTATAGGACTCTTCTGGTCTCACTCTGCTGAGATACAGGATCTTTACCTCTTCTAGCACTTCCTGACCTTTCCTTCCAGTCTTCTATTGGCCCTGACTTCCTAGGCAGCTGGGAATGAAGGAAGGAAGGGAGACTAAATTCCGACTGTGAGGAAAAAGGAGATTTGGTGACACCAGAGGCAGAAAGATGGGAGACGTGGAAGCATGGACTGCAGCCACATATAACACCTGTTTTCTTTCATGTTTACAGCAGAGG
Source organism: Microhierax caerulescens (assembly GCA_035590215.1). Classification (NCBI taxonomy): domain Eukaryota; kingdom Metazoa; phylum Chordata; class Aves; order Falconiformes; family Falconidae; genus Microhierax; species Microhierax caerulescens. The sequence goes on along the minus strand of JAVJGJ010000037.1, from coordinate 46,845,470 downwards.
ACAGCAAAAGAAAAAAATAGGTATTTGATTCTGAAAACTATCTTTTTTGGAACAGGTGAAATATTGCACTCCTGCTGCATAGGCAGCATGGTGTTGTCCCAAGCTCAGTAGTCTCTTCAGTGGTAGCTGTATTTGCAAGTACCATATTTTAACCTTCAATAAATTGAGGCAACAGCATTCTGAAATGAGGATTTCTTTTTATTTTACTCATAGAGTAAATATTATTTGCTATTTTATTTAACTATTTAATTTAATAACTATTACAAAAGTGATCACTTTGTATCCCACCCTCGCATTGTCCTTGGTACAACTGCATACAGCGTTGTGCTGTACATTTTCCAAAAGACTTCCACAGATGTGTTGAAATTATTTCTCATTAGGATCATAACTTCTGGTTTTAAAGGAAAAGCTTGTATTATGCTACTTAAATTAGAGATCCTCCCTTGGAACAGAATATTTTTCCGAGGGGAGGATAATAATTTTTACTGAATTTGTGTGATTGTCAGAACCTTTATAGACCTGAGTACTACCTCTAAAGTCAAGTCAGGAAGAGCAGTGATCAGACATAATTATTTTCGGTCAGTTAAGAGTTGAAAGATTTGAATAAGAAATTGCAGATGTTTTTTTTAAGTTTTGGGTTAGGGCTGGTTTGGGTTTTTTGCATAACAATAAACCAAAAGAAAAGTTATACAATTCTTGGGATATTTTGTAATTACAAACAATTTAGGTTAGCAATGTTGTGGGTGGTTTGATGTTCAACAGTGAAGTCTCTTGCCTTGGTGTTACCTCCCATACCCAGGTCAAGGATGAATGCAAAAGGCAGTCTTCACACAGCTGATGAAGTCACTTTCATACAGTTCCTGCTGCTTAACCAGTGTCTGTATCACTAAGTTATTATTATAAACACATCACTATAAATTAAGAAAGAATGAGGGAATAAAGGGAAGAGGAAATGACTGAGAACTTGTATTTCTGAGGAAGCTCCAATAAAACAAATCTGTATGTATGGCAATGGATTACTTGAAACTACTTCAAAATTCCTACTCCAAATTTATTCCGCTGAAAATTTGAAGTCGGTAGTGTCACTTTATATGTGAACTTGGCCACTAGCTTTAAAAAACCCATTCCATACCTCCATCCTTTCCTCTTAAATGATCCTCCTTAAAATACACTTCTTGCAAAAGGTTGGTGTCTAGTTGCCATGATGAGATTTGTTTGCCGGTTTAATAGTTGATCACCTAAACGCAGTTCATGGTAAGTTTAAAATTAAACCAACATAACACTTAGATATTGTAACATTTAGTAATTTCCGGTCAACTTCCCAGTAATCACATTAATTTTATCCCTTTCTTCTTTGCCTGTGCATGTAAATACAGTGTGTATTTAGCAGTCTTGTTTTCATACGGTACAGCTTTATGAAGCACTAAATTGAAATTAATAATAATTGAAATTACTTGAAAGAATGCTAAAAGCTGTTTAAAAACTATACAAAAACTTTACAAGTGGGGTGTGTGTGTCTCATAAATTCTGGAATTTTTATTTAAAAATTTGTTAAAGCCTCAGAGCTTTTTGCATAATGTCCCATATGGGAGTGAAGGAGCAGCTTGAAATCTGGGGCATCTCAAGAGATTCAGCTAAATGTGATGCATTTGGGTACAACTATCCTGTACTCATGCAAAAGACAGAATTGGGGTCCTTTAGTGAAGGAACAGAGAACTGTTTTTTATCTGTCTGATGCTATCTAGATAGCATTAAAGGAAGAGTAGCTGAGTTATATGTGTGGGATTATATCACTGAAATACAACATGCTGGGAATTATTCGTGTTAAGGGTTGATATTTGATTTAGGATATTTAAAGGTCTGGGAGAAGTTGTAGATGTCCCATCCCTGGAAGTGTTCAACGCCAGGTTAGATGAGGCTTTGAGCCACCTGGTCTTGTGGAAGGTGTCCCTGCCCATGGAGGGGAGTTGGACTAGGTGATCTTTAGAAGTCCCTTCCAACCCAAACTATAATTCTATGATATACATGGACTTCCTGATATTTCCTAAATGTGACTCCAAGCTGGTCTGGATGTTTGACAGACATGTTATTTACCCAGGTACTAAATGAAAAATTAACCTCTTTTACTTTGTTTGAATGTATTCTGTCATTTTAAAAATAACTGTCCAATTGTAGTTGTTAAGCACAGATTTTGAATTGTTAAAGCTAGATTTGTCTGTCTAGGTCTATAAACCTGTAGAAACTCAAACAACAAGATGTTGTGGTTGCCAGTTGATAGAGTTGTCACACATGGTAGCAATTGCCATTTTAAAAGGTGATTGGTTTAGATACTCTTTGTTTTATGAGTGAAAACATAACAAAATTGCAGAAAGCCAAAAGATAACTCATAACATGACTGCATATTTGGATAGAAAAACATGTATTTGGGACTATGATGTACAAGGATTAATACCTCAGCCAGAGGTGGAGAAGCACTTGACTTAGATTAGCACTAAGCACATGACTTAGATTGCAAATCTGTGCTTTAGTTGGATGATGAACATAGATTTTTGGTCCAAATTAATACAGAGGTAAGTCTAGATAATGCAGATAATCACACTGTATATGGTCTTTATATCTTCTGTCTCCCAGGTATTTTCAGAACTTGAAAAAAAGAGCAGATGAGAGAGAAAAGGAAAGGGAATTCAGAGCTGAGGTTTCTAGGCCTCTGTTTTACAGATAAAACAGAACATCTTAAATATTTTGTTCCATTTCTGTGGGAAAATATCTAAAAAGAGGAACATGCATCATATCAAAGAGATTATTTTTTTCTTCTACATGTTACTACTTTCCACCTTTGTAAAATTTGTCAGATCCTGTACAACTTCAGTTGGGGTTTTTTAGTCATTATAAGATAGTATTTTTGAATCAGTATTGGTAAGTGTTTGACTTCTGTAGTAGTTGTAGTGGAAGTAAACTACAAATGTTTACATTAAAATTAGCCTTTTAGGTACCTTAAGAGTTTTAAAAGAACAAAGCCTCATAAACATGCTCAATTGCAACTTTAAATTAGTAACACCATTTGTATATTTAATCAAACAGATACATGTTCAGGTTTTTTGTGTAGATGGTAATTGAAGTCTCTGTTTGGATAATACCTGTTATGTAATTGGTATGAAAGACTTTTTTTAATATATTTTAAATATTTTTTAAGTATCAATAAAATAATCAGAAGTTTAAAAGAATTAGTGTAAAACCTAACAACTTGGTAGTATTAAATGTGTTAATGTTTTTTTAAAGATCGAGATGGAAAAATAACATTTACCTAGTAATGGACAATGTCTCTTTTTTCATGCACAATATTATGGACACTTAAAACCTGGAGGGAGAATAACATTTTAATAAAGCTTTTGCTATTAATAGTAAGTTTATCTCTTCTTACATTTCAGCTTTAAATAAGAATGTAGCAATAGGAAGTAATGAAAAATCTAACCAGCTTCGTTGAAGAGCTTGTAGAATTGAGATGTTGATTGGGCTCAGACAGATAAGAGAATTCAGCACAAGAATGACACAGAGATGGACAAATGCCAAAATAAAGAAACCAGTAACACTATACAGAGATAATATATCTAATTTTTTGTCATAGATCTACACTTATTCACCTTGGGATACTCCCAATTATTTTTAGGACCTTACTCATTTCCTAGATGACAGATTAGAGATGTTACATTGTCAAGTCCTTGTGATTAATGAAAGTAAGTTATGGAAAACCCCTGTGTCCTTCTGCTTTCTTTAATCTCCTAGAATACAACTGTGATGTCTCCAGACTTCTAGTCTGAGGCCAAGAATTGTCCAGCATTTGGAATTGAATTAAATAGTTTTGTTCATTTTAGTTTAGTTAAAGCGTTAGAGATCTTGCATTAAAATATAGCTTGGAAAAGGTCATGCAGATACTGTTTGCCATTCTTAGTAAGCAAGGTAATTGCATGTTTCAACTTTCAGCTTTAAAACAGAAATTGTAATAGTCAATCTCAACCAAAATAGTGTCATCACTATGAATATGCTACTGTAACAGCACCTTATCTTTCATGTTGTTGTTTACAGCTAGATTAAAAGATACAATTTCAGATTGTAATCAGATTACAGTGTCTGCACCTCAGTTTCTTCACTGGAGCTAAATTAAGTTTAACAAAGGAGTTGAAATCTCTTTGTATTTGAAATGTAGATTTCTGCAAAAATATGAATAAGAATCCCAAAATGAAGTATCTTATTTGATTGAATAAATATTTAGTTTGATACACTGATTTTGAAAAGAGAGTAGTGCTAATTAAGGAACATTTACTGAAAATGTCAGTATGTTCTCGCAACAAAATCTCAGTCTGAACACAAAGTTCACAGTTTAGGCATTTTATATGGAAACTCAGATGCCTGCAGCATTCAGCTGTTTGGCTTATTTTCAGCAGCATTCATGCAAACAACTCAATCAGCTTTTCAGAAGGATTTTTCTCAGTATCTCAGAGCAGCCCTCAGTGTACCTATCCTGCATAGGACAGATGCTGTTATTTTATGTGGTTTGTAAAATGCTCTAGGCATTTTACAGAAGCTTATAGAGCTGGCAGTCGCACTCACTTCAGCTGTGACAAAAATGAAAGCAGTAAACAAAAGATGTTATGGGGAAGGAAAGACAGAGGATGTGATTATAAGCTGTAGTAATACAGGAAAGCTTGATCTTGGTTCTGAAGCAATCAAAATGCAAACCAAAACTCATATCTGCATGAAGATAACATTTTTAAATTAAACGATGTCTTAAGATTTAGATGAAGTCACAGTCATTTTATTTTTAATAAAACTCCTCATTTTTTTTAATTAATTGCTCTCCTGTATGCAAAATGTCAGTTATAAAAAAAAAATCAGAAAACTGCTTGACAAGTGGAAGTTACATATGTACTTTGTGAAATAACAGTCTGTTAAGGGGGTGAGGAACAGAAACATTAATACAAGCAGGGAAAAGGACCTATTTCTGCTTTACCTTCCCAGTAGCCCGCTGTAATTTATCACATGTGAAGCAGATCTTCCAGAATCTTTCTGCTGAGGAGTCCCATTGCCATTACTGAAATAAGACTTATTTTCAATTCCTGTAGAATTGAAACAAGGTGCTTCTCAAGGAAGACTTCAGTTCTTCCCTGAACAGAGAGTTGAAAAAGAAGTTTGCCCACTCACTGTTCAAAACAAAACAAAAAAAATGTACCTGCATCAATAACGATGCAGATAAAAGTTATTAACATTTTATTCTCTTAATGCTTATAGATTGCCGTTCTTTCATATGAGACAGTGAAAACTGACAAATTTATATTTTTCTGTTCCACATTCCTATTAAAATATTGCATACTCTTAGAATGCTGCAGGCACTTCAGGGGTATGAGGATTTTTACATATTCAGAAATAGTTTTTCTTGGTTTCATGAAAATTCACTTTTCAGCATGTGCATTTTAAACTAGACTTGTGGTCTGTTAAAGGTTAAGAAAAAAACAGTTCCTAAAAGTATTATTTTTCCCTTTTATGGATGAGCACCAGGCTTTAAGACATCAGTGTAAATAGAGTTTCCTGTTCCAGGGAAGTTTGGCTACTGCAGGAGCCCAAAGGTCCTTTGGGAAAAGCTTGATAGGAACTATGAGTTGAATGTGACCTGAGGCTCCAGGAACCAAAGAGCCAGAACTGAGGGAAACACATTTCACAGCCCTTTTGTGCAATCTTAAGTCCCATAAGCACTTCTGGGAAAGTAAACCCTTCATCATACACACAGTATTTATTGCTAAAGGAGAAGTCATGCTAATGGCTTTCAGAAATCATTCTGTTATCTGTAGATCTGTGACTTCTTTCCTTGAAGCTTGCTGTAGCTTCAAAAAAATCTGCAGATTTCCAGAAATGCTGAGCAGGAATAGGAATGCTAAACACTTCTCCATGGCTGGTAGGCATCATGCAGGATCCAGTCCAAAATGCAGTTTTGCATTCAACAGTTATAGGAAATTTCTGAAGAAAATATACTTGAATTACTATGTGGATTCTATTCCATTATCAATGTTAATTTATCAGAACTGTGTGCTTTGTTTATTTGGAAATCAGTGTTCATTCTTTCCTTCTCTTTTTCTCACTCTGCCATTCACAGCTGGGCAAAATTTGTGCATGTGAAAAGGAGGAGTAAAACAAGCTTGGTGGGTGAGATGACTTGCTGTGATGCAAAGCAGCCACCACACATTTATTTTAATGAGGTTGCTTGTGTAAATATCACTCAAATGTAATTTTTTCTTCATCTGACCAAGTTTTAATTGGACCTTTGCCACAGATTTTCCAATGTGACATGAAGGGAATCATCTAACCTCTAACTCTATTCTGTATAACTTTAAAAGGAGTAATAATACTTAGTGTAACTTTTTTATTTATTTATTGGATGTGTATTGGTAAAGAAAGGCATTATGTCCTGTCTCTGAAGGTACTGCTGTAATGCAAATAATTGAAACATTGCAATAACCTGGAATATTTGAAAAACAACACTCAATTGTATATCTAATGTTTCCATTTGCTTTCATATTTCCATTTGTTTTCACATTATCAAAATGTGAAATTATCAAAAGCATTATCAAAAATAACCGTTAAAAAAAATTGACACTAGTGAAAAACTCAAAGTATATTTTTAAAAAATAAAGCAGATACATTACATTAATTGTAGGGATTGGAATGAAATAATGCATTCTTCCTTTTTATTCATAACTATTCCTTCCTTGTGCTGCAAGAAGTTGTCCTTTGGAAGTCTGGAGAATAGCTTTCATAAGTAGAAATTAATTCTATCAGTATATAAGTATCTGCTAGATACTTAAACAAGTATCCTTTTTAATGACCTAAACTTTAAAAAGTAATGTTCTCTCTCATTCTCCAAATTTTGGGTATGCTAGGGAGTTTGTCTATAAGGGTTATTCATTTGAAGCAAAACATTGGGTGTGTGCTTTCTAAAGACCTCTGTAAATCAACAAGGCTATACATAGCACAGTCTGATGTAGTTACCAGCTGATATTTCTGCAAAGGCACTCCAAATGAGAGAGGAAATTCCAGACTTCCTTATTATTCCAACATGCTGAGCTTGCTAGTCAATAAAAGTTTTCCAAGTTTTATTTAGTGTATTGGTGGCATTTGGCTGGTTCCAATGGCAGGTATCCTGTGTTTCCTACTCTTCATTAGCTATAAACTTTTAATTAATGTTACATTTCTGAAACACTCCATTTTTATTATATAAGGTATAGCAATGAAGCTATTTCCATTTGAGCATCCCAACTACATCCTCTTTTGGCTAACTGGTAGTAAAAACCAGTATTACAATGAATAGTTTCACAGAAAGTGTACCGCTTTTGTGTATGGAATTTGGAGAGCTTTGCTTTCAGGATCTTGTTTTATAAAAGCTTATTGCATGTAGAAGGGGGAATTAAGCCTAAATATTGCACATCTTTGGATTTCTCTTTTCAGGCTTTGGTGCCATTCATGTAATCATAAGTGTCATGTAACCATAAGTCAGTCAGCTTCTGGAAAGCCAGGCAATCCAAGCAGGCAAAGAAGGTTGATAGGAAAGAGATGTCATTAGTAACTAAACATACTTTACACTATAGTCATGTTAGTGACTAAGATGAGCATAGATCTAAATACCCGCCCATTGGCTAGAATGGACATATATTTAGATGAAATCAGAAATGTTTTATCCCATTTCTAACACACAAGAAGAACAGAATTGTGGAAAAATGCTAAATAATCCATGTAGACACGACTAGGATGTCTTATGAAAGCATCAGCCAAAGAGTGATTAATAGATAGTGCAACAGACACCCAAAGAGACATATCTAGTGAAAGGCTGTCTCTTACCTGGAAAGATGATTACTCTAATTTTGGTATTTAGCTCCTATCTCTGCTCTCTGGGATGTAGTTTTCAACTCTATGACGGGGCAGATTATCAGCACATTGCCAGCTATATAACTGTCAGCCAAGCAGATGTAACTTTTTGCATCCTTTTTTTTTCCCCTCTGCTTAGTATATGTGGCTCCACTGTAAAAGGTACTATTCTTTATTTAGTGCATAAAGGTGTTAACACCACCTTGAAGTCAAATTAAGAAGTTGAGATGACAGCATTAGGATATCTGAGATGTGGAATGGTATTAACAGAATTTTCCTTTCAAAAACGCAGAGACAGTTTAATTTTTCAGGCATGAAAACATCCTAGAATTGTTGTGGTGGTAAAAATTAAAGGCTCTGTAAATTAGCTGCTAGATTCTTGTTGTTGACTTATCATGTTGATCTGCATATGACAGTTCATTTTCATTTCCTTTTATTTTATTCCTTCTCAGAACTAAAAGCAAAACATTCCTTTTCAATTTTGTAAGGCAGATGAGCAGTTAGTACCTTTGTGGTATGTTTTGCTGTTATGGATATAGGTGCTCCAAAATAAACAGCTAATTTCTGAAGTTGGAAGTTTTTCAGGATTCTCTGTATGCATTGCAATCCCAAATAAAGGCATGTTTGGCTAAATCTGCTTATCTTTCACACAGACAGCCTGGTTGCAATTGATATTCAGCATTGTTACCAGGTATTTCTCAAACAAAATCATACAGATATTGTTCATGACTCCTATAATTAAAATTCAGTGATCTCTCTGCTAAAGAGCCTTGGGAATAGTTTTTTATCAGAAAATCATACCAAAAATAAAGTTTGTCAGAGTTCAAGAAGGCAGCATTTGAAAACAAGAGTCCAATTTAAAGGTTGTTTTTCATAAAAATGTGTGTGTTAGAGTATAATATTTACTGAAGCTGGGCTGTAAGTCTTCTGTAAAGGGTCTTGACTTGTGAGGTTCTATGATACTCGCAGAAAATATATATTGTTTGCATAACTATGCAATTCCTACTACTTAAATGGAATTTTCAAGAAACTTCTTTTTTATTAATACCCATGAGAAAATAAATCCTGTGGATTTTTGCTGTTTCATTTTCACACTTTTTTTTATGTCTGTAACTGAACATTCTACATTGTCCTTGATATAGACACAGCTTCTCCAGGGAAGGGGGGTTTGAGCATGACAGACTATAGAATAAAACTCTATCTGTTCCCTAATCTAGGCCACCATGGTACTCCAAGTCCTACAACTTGAGAGAAATTAACCATGCCCTTTAAGAACTGTCACTATCTATTGATCTTCTGTATTTCATTGTTTGGGATTCTGAGCTTCTGTCACTCATTCAAAGATGCAGTATGTGTTTTCTTATTGCCATACTGGTATAAAATGAACAATATTCCAGAAATGTACTGTTTCAATGTCAATTCCGTGTCTTATCTGTTTCAGTAATAACTGGTGTGTATTTTACATATTCTTCCCAGTTAAACTCATCATTGACTTGATTCCAAACACCTGAGGGCAGTAAGCCAAAACAGAATTACAACCATAAAGTCACAGGATTCTGCTGAAGCTACATTTTTCTGTGGGATTTGGTATTAGTCTCTTTAACAAGTGGAAAAAGCAGTGGTTGATGCTGTGAATGTACATGCTGAAGTATAGCAGTAAATTATTAAAACTGTGACTATTACCAGAACATATTTTTTTAATGACTATTCACTAGTTCTTGTGAGCATTCCTGGTGTGCTCTGGGAGAGAAAAAAAACCACAAATCGCTTTATTTTTAGGGAAAACTAAAAATTCTCACTAGAAATTCCTATACAGTAAATCAAGTTGGTAACCCTTCTAAACAGTCAACAGCATCCTGAATGCCAATATATTTTTCTATTGTATTTATTCCTAGGCATTCATCTTCTGAAAAATATATTACTTTTGCTAATTTAGAATTACATGGTCACAGGCCACTTTTTTTCTTTGACTCTTCTAATTACGGGAAGCATGAGAAAGCTGACCTTCCCTTTCCTCACCCTCTTCATTGTACATCAGAAGCTAGTATTCTTGTCTGCTGGAGCTCAGACAATGTCAAAGTGGAGGGAAAAAAAAAAAAGAAAAAGAAAAACAGTGACTGGGGCTGTCTGCCCATCCTTCCACTGTGTGAACAGAGCGGGTTGGAGACAGCATTTTTCATGGGATAGGATTGTACTAAGACTTGACAAATTAAAAAAATAGTGTTTCAATACCTCTAGTAAAGGGAGTGATTTGGGGGGGAGACTTCTAGAAACACATCTCAGTTAGGGATTACTGTGCAACGAACCAGTACCAATTAAATAAATCTTTTTGTTAAAAGAACAGATATAAATGCAAACCACGCTTTAGCTACTAATACTTAGTTACACAACCATGGGTTTAGGTTCCTACTTTACAGGGTTGGCCAGTAAATCTGGGCATACTGTTTAGTGCTGTGAATTTCTCAGGAATTGAGTTTCTACAGTGCAATTTACTTTGTTAGATAGTTCTATGTGTCTGTTGATGTTCTTCTTGGAAAGAGAGATGCACTACTTGAGTAGGAAACTAGTATTTATTTCCAAAGATTCTCTAATAAAATTAAAAAAGAAAAGTTTTACTATTCTGACATTTGATTATCATTGTATTTCTTGGGAGGTGGAGGTGTGGTGTGACTCAATATGATTGCATCTTTTCATTACTTTGCTGGGAAATTTTTTAAACTGTTTTAAAATGTATATCTAAAATGGTAGTTACACATTAAGGTATAAGGTGACTTCAAAGATAGCTTTAAGAAAGAAATACAGGTTTAAATTTTCTTTATCTTTGTCACAAAGATTATTTGTTGATTCTGAAGGAATTAAATTGATAAATGCAGTGCTCAGGTAGCACCCTGTGACATTTTAACCTGGGTTCAAAGCTTCTTTTGTAGTTCAGCTCCCTCAGAGAACCTTTGATGTTCTTAGATTCATTCACCCCTCATTTGCTATTGTCTTAAGTATTTACCTTCTGGAGTTTATTTAGGAAAGGTATTCTAGGATGTAGCAGAATATCCTAAAACAACCATGGTAGGACAGAGATGCTTAGAGATGTTAATCACCTGTGATCTGTCATGTACTTAGATACAAATTGCAAGGCCAATAATAAAAATACATGATTCTGGATTATTAAAAAGTGAGGAAGAAACTGTATGCTTCCTTGAAAGATATCTTTTTCATTTGCTTTTTGTGATGATTTTCAACCTTGAGTATTGATTTTAGCATTTTTAATTCCCAACATTTGAGTTAGTAAAATTCCTTGAAACTCACTCGAGAAATAAGCTTTTCTACATAGACTTAATGTTTATATCCCTTATAATTTTCAATAGCAGTTTTCCACATCTTTTTGTGAGCAATTAGCAGTATGTGTGTACAGATTTTTTCTGTCCTGTTCACTAGAGATACCAAATAGCTCGTGAGGCATTTGATATCTAAAATGGCTGGAACACCTGCCTTCTCTTCATCACAAGGCTGATGTACTTTATGCATGAGGCTGAAAATTAAACTGTGAAGAATTAGCATAATCTGAGTGCATAGTGTAAAATAAGAATCGCACAGTTGTAACTTTTTCTTGAGGGGAACACTGTTAAGAGATTATTTGTTTAAGATTTATTTACTGAGTTTTGGTTTAGAAATGCGCTTTTTTTTTAATTATTCCATGCAAGAAAGATTAAGGTCAGCTCAGTGTGTTCACTATTTTGTTTTAGGGATCTACAGAGAGGGAGTATTAAATTTGATTGAGAGCAAGTGTAACACAGGACATGATTTGTCTTCTCTGCAGTTTCTGAATAGCAATTCCTAAATGAACAAAGCCATACTATGAAATTGAACTGGTAAAACAAGGATTTAAGTATGGAATAAAGAAAAACTAGCAAATTAGTTTTAAAGTCAAAGCTAAACATTAGCATATTTTTTCATTAAAGTTTAGAAAACTAAGGACAGAAGGAACTTCAGGGGCTGACTACTCTTCCCCCTCACAGGTTGCCCAGAGAGGTTGTGGTCTCCACCCATGTAGATACACATCAGCAGTCTGGACATAGTCCTGGGCAACTGGCTCTAGGTGGCCCTGACTGAGCAGGGGTTGGACCATATGACCTTCAGAAGTCCTGCCCAGCCTCAACCGTTCTGTGGTTCTGTGACCTGATGCAAGACCAGTTGTAGGCATACCACTCTTAAGAGGTGTTTGTTAGCCTGGTTTTAAAACATATTCTCTATTTGTAAAAACTAGAGGGTTTCATATTCTCCATAGGCAACATATTCCAACTCTTCACTGTCTTCACCGCCTTCAGACTATTTTTCGTATCATTAGAGCTAAACTTTCCTTAGTGCAGTTTAAGTATGTCATGATGTTCTGTCCTATCCTCTGTGGATATTAATCTACGCTGCACCAACTGTCTAAGAATGTGAAGAGTGTTATTTTGTCTCCTCTTCCCTGAGGAGAAAAGAAAGGTTGCTTCACAGGCTGCAGAGAACATACATATCTACATAGCCTAGTGTGGTGGGTCTTTTCTCTTCTTTTCCTCTCAGCAGCATGACACTGTTGACTGGTGTTTAAACTAGTCAACTACAATTACTCTTCAAATCTTTTTCTTCAGTACTGCTTCTTGCTTTTAAGTTACTCAGCTTTAATGTAGTTTATTCTTACCTCACTAAATTACCTTGCTTTTTTCCATGTGGAATTATATCCTATTATGTCTAGGCCATTTGTATAATTCTGAAGACCATTTTAATTACAGTCTTGTTCTTGAAACTTCTTGATACCTCTCCTCACTTCTAGGAAGTTTGCAAGTTTAATAAATATATCCCTCTTTCATCAATCAGCTTGGTAGAAAGTTTATTTTTACTTTTGGTTGATCCATATAAAACTCCAGTCTATTTGTCCTTCCATTTTGATAGTTAAACATTGATAATCTTTAATTTTTGTTTTACAAAGAAAATACTTACAGAAAAACAACTGGAAATTCTCCTCTGCATAAGTTTACTACAAGAAAAAAAAAGGATATATATGAAACAGTGCAAGCAACATGTATCTCTAATGACTATACATATTTATGGAGGACCTTATCCTGAAGGATTAAAAATTTCTATGCAAATTATATATAAGGGAATCCTTATCTCAAAAATGCAGTTGTTGCTTGGTATGCATATATCTTCTCAAAAAATGCAGTTGTTGCTTGGTATGCATATATCTGTAGTTTAATAATTTACAAGTGGTACTACCCACACTGTAATTATGCAACATAACAAAATACATTTTTTTTCCAGGGGATTCTTCCTATTTATCTTTAATCAACTATCTCAAATCATTAAGGTAAGAGCCTGAAATTAGGCAGTATGAAATTACAGTGTAAACAAAACTATAAAGAATCAAAAGAAATTATCCAACTTGGAATTTTACCTCTACTTAGTCGCAGTATCAATACCTTTATTTTTATAAAAAGGTAAAAATATTTTCTCACCAAATGACCAAGGTTTTTTGTATTATCGAGATTTAAGTGTTTAGATGTATAAATTATTTTTTCAATATTTCTTGATTTGTTTTTCCTAACAGTTTTGTATCTTGTATATTTGGGCATCAAGTAGAATTTATAAAAGGAATAATTACACCTAATTCATTAATTTATTTATTGGTAGAGTAACTGTAAAGTCATTTGACTAATTATTATTTTCTAGTTTGCTTTTCTTGTATTCAAAGATGTTAGTACTCATTTAAAATCAAACTTCAACTTGCCATCACACTTTTTGTAATGAAAATAATTAAAAAATCAGGTACAGTAATATTGGTTTTGTAGTCATGTGTACTACGCAATAAGTGCTGATTTATGTACAAATACAGCCATTTTTGTTCCATCTGTGTGATTTGACACTTTACAGTTTTCTAGGATCAATATAAGAAAAGGTAATTAAGCCTAGAAGAAAGGAGAGTTAAGCTGCAGTTCCAGAGTAGTTCACAGAATGCACAGTAGAAGTAAAGGTTTAAATTTGGCTTGGAATCCTTACTACTAATTTTCCTTTGGATGATCGATTTACCATTTTCCCAATTGACTGTAACTGATCTGTTACTGCTAATCCCTGACTAGTCTTTCTATCAAAGGCAAATCTGCCTAAGAGTTCTAGTGATGCTCTGATTCCTCCAGATTTTTAGCAGGAACGTGGGAGAAAGGGAGTCTGAGACCAGTATCTTCAAGTTTAGCATGGAACTGTACTTAAAATTGGAGAGGGGAAAGGGAGAGGCACATGATCCACAGCCTTTTCCTGCTCTGCTGCAACTTTGGGATGGTTAGTTAGAACATCTATTTGTCCTGAGTTCCCAAAGGTCCAGATAATACTAATAAATATTAATATAAAAAAAAAAAATAATACTAACAGTGTTAGTAATATTAACAAACCTTCGTAAACAATTTGTTGGATGAAAAATAGAATATAAATGCCCTTTGTAGTGAGACAATATACAAAAGATGGATTTGGAAAAAATGTTATTTTTTTTTCAGAATGTCTTCAATTACAAGGTAAGAGCAATAGGTAGAGGCCTGGTAAACACAACTCCTAGTTGATCATCTAGCATTGCAGTCGCATAGGAAATCTCAAGGAGTGCTACATCTCCTTAGTGTCTTGCTTTGATTCTTGATACAATGGCTGTTCAAAATAATGTCTAGTTTAGCTTGTGACAAAGGGGTGAGGCTGCAGCTACTTCTGTGATCTTGGTGTGCTCCATTGTAGACCCTTCAGGATCTTCTGAAATGGTAGTTCCTGGCTGCTTCTTTCCTGGACCACTCTTCTGTTTAGACATGCAGTTATTCCATGGAACTGGGGTCTGGTCAGAGCTCCTCCTCTTAGATTTACTCAAAAAGGTGGTTTAAACACTTTGAATTGAGAACTTTGCCTTTTTAACAATTTGTTGCTTTGGGATTTATACCGTTGATTTTGAATTGTTTACATTCTGGAAAATTGTCTTAATACTATTAATCTTGCATCCAACCCTTCTTCTAAGACGCAAGCTGATTAGCCCTTCTTTAATTATTTTTAACAGAGCAGAGGATAATAATTGGTTCTTGAAAGAAAACTTTCCCTAGTGAATGTATCATGCTTGTAAAGTAACTAGGATAGATTTATTGATTCTGTCTAGAAATGTAAAACATAACCTTGAATGCTTTGTGATCTTTGCAGTGATGTGTCCAAATTACTTCTGGTGCCATGTATTGTATTTAATTCACATTATTATTTCAGTAATTTCTTTAAAAATATATTTAACTAAGTTATTTACTGAGATATATTACTGAAATTTACAGAGCTGGAAAAGTAATTTATTCACAATACTTGCTATCAAATTCTGTCATACAGACATGTCTTTCTACTCATCTCTTATTTTGGTATTGCAGGATAGATTTTGACCTACACCTGTATAAACAATGACCTTAATGTATGGCTGTTCTATGGATTAAATTCTTTATATATATATGAACCTATAAATTCTTCTTTTGTGAGTAAAAATTAATAATAATTGGTGCTTTGTAAAAGCAGCCAATATTCAGCAATCTGTGTCCCTAATCTTTATAATAATGGTTTTCTTAATCCTAATTAAGCACATCTTAGGCAACTACATACTTCATTCAGTATTACATTATTTAATTTTTTTGTAAGCAGTGCCATTGCAGCTGTCTAATCACTCACTGCTGCAATACTGTTGGTTTTTGATTGTAATACTGTAAGAAGAAATAAATGTCATATACCTCTTCACATCACTGGCTTTTAATCCAATAAACACAAGATGTGCAAGTACACATGTAGTAAGCTGGGAAAGTATTTCTGCAAGAGCTGTGGAAGTAATCTGTTTCTGTTTGGGACAGCATCTGAATGCATATCACAATCTACTAGTTTTCAAATATAGATTCCTTAAATTTCTATGTTATTGAAAATCTCTAGCAAAGGAAAAATAGTTTTGAGTATTTTTTTCTTTGAACAAGAAAATGAAAATGGATTTTTTCTAACCACTTGCAGATAACTATGAGCAGCAATGGTTGCTTTTGTTTAAGGAAATTTTGAAATGTGAAATCTGAAATTTCAGGCTGAGTCAATGACATAAAAGGCTGTGGTTTATAAAACATACATCCAAACACATACTATCAAATGTTCTGTAACTTAATTATTTAGTGGAAAAAATACCTATTGAATTTTACCATTTTGTATGCTAAAAAGTAAGAGCTCTCTTGAGTCATAAACCCTGTTTATGCATCTGTCAAAGGGGTTCCCCAGATTCCATACTCATGCTTGTATGCAATTTAGTAACTGAATAACTTTATCTGATCTTCTTGTTTCAATTTCAGATTAATTTAGTGCTCCTGTAAGGTGAACTTCTGGTAGGCAAGTGTCTAGCCAGTGCTGTGTTAAGGTTCAGCATCTAACTGGGGGAAGCTGATGGACCAGCAAGTCCCCATTAGTATGAAACTCTTCCAAAGACAGGTGATATATCCAACCTTAGTTCTGTAATCACATATTTAAATAAAATCAGTTGACTGTATTTCAGAAAGTTTCTGAAGCTACAGGCTGCAAAGAAAATCCTAAGAATTAGTTTGAAATAATTTGTACAACTATTAATCAGCAACTTCAATACAACTGTTACTTACCCAGATCAAATCTTTGTTGCTTGGATTTTGCTATAGAATTAGTCTCCCAAGTGGCAAAAAATGTGTGGTTGCAGTGTGTCAAACATGAAAGGGAGATTTAAACACCTGCCCTGTGCACGCACACACCCCCCACAACAAAAACTGATTGTACTGATAGATTTGCTTTTCATGGAAAGGAGATAATCAATCAGGCTTGATTTTTATTTATCAGTAGTTCAGGTCTGTGCTGCAGCATCTGCTGGCTGCTGGTTAGGAGTGTCTGCAAAAAGAAAAATGCTGAAGAAATGTATTAATTTGTAATAAAGAAATAAACATGAAGAACAAAGAAGACACTAAAAACAAAAGTAGTAACTGAATAATATTCCTGGTATTGAAGGAAAAAAAGGACAGATACCAGGAGGTATACAATTGTAGATAATCTCTTAGTGCCAGAAACATATGCTTGCTGATGTAACTACATCTTCACTAGCCAGGTTTTCCTGTTTAGATAGGCAACAAGGTAGTTTTACTGCTAAACAGATCTTGTATTTAGCTGGCCTAAGATTAAAAAAAGTCCAACAACAACAACAATAAAAAAACAACTTTTGCAGTTCTGTCAGGTTTTGAAAGCTGCCAAGAAACCTCTGTTATCCCTTGTTCCAAACATGGAGTGTGTACACACCATCTGCCTTGGAAGGACCTGCAGGTCCTTCCTGAACAGGACATGTTCTAGTGTTGGCTATGAGCTCAGACTTTTTCCTATACTTAGTTGTAATGGCAGTCAGATTACTAAAGTTTTGTAGCTGGACTCTAAAGAATGTATGAGAATTACTATACATTAGAAGGCTGGTTCTTCCCCTTGAAAGATAAAGTGAGGTGTCTGTCTTTGAAAAGTTTTTATTTTTCTATTGAAGAAGTAATACTTTTTGCAAGAACCTAGCTTAAAGTATCCAATGGCAATATATCACAAAAATAGTCTAACAAACAGTCACAAGAAGGCTACCTAGGACAATATAATATGTTTATATCTGTCAGTGACATACTGCAGATATATAAAGAGGAAAACTGTTCCCTCAGAAATGTTCAATTTGAAAGGCAAATGCAGCATCTTCATTAAAGTACCTTTTGCGCTGCAGAAAGTATTATTCAAGCAGCTACAAAATCCTTTATAGCTCTGTACTTTCCTCTTCAGGGTATGTCTGTCTGCGTGGCACCCTTAGCTGGCAGCTACTCCTCCCAGCAGCTGTATACTTAGAGGGGTAATTCTGAGGTCCCAGAAGGTAGCAGGTTGGCTGTACTACAAATGTTGGCTTTTGGGGAAAATGGGCTCCCTCTGGTGAGTAGTTGAGTGGATGTCAGCTGAACTACCTAGGTGTTCTGTCTTGTCTTAGTTCAGATTTTATTTTTAAATGGTCTATCACAGCACTTAAGCATCCACATGCACTGGCGTATAGTGATCCTAGCAACTGTCAACACTCGTTGTCTTTGTATCCTGAAGTGACACAGAGCTTGCAATAGTAGTCTTGCAATTTTTCACTGACTGAGAGGCAAGGCTAGAAGACTGACTGCTGGAAACAGATGACTGGAAAGTTAGTATTACGGTTGTGTTAGATAATTTTGGTGTGCTTCAGTTCCAACATTAGCCTTAGTAAACCACCAGTGTAGTTGATTGATATTTTAATATTTCTTAGGCATTTTTTAGTTTATCCTGTGCCAAGTGACTTGTTACCTTTACATTTTGCAGGATGCTGGTCTGGACCAAAAAGCACAAATATGTTTTCCTTTTGTCGCAAGTGTATTTATACACATGTAAATCCAGCAAGTCAAGCTCTATAGTCATCCACCTTGCTTCATGAATACAAACCTCTCCAGGCTTTAGTGGTAGAGGGTTGTCAACACAGTAGATCTAGGTGTTACATAAACTATCTCACAAAGAAGATCTGAAGGAATTTTTAAAAGCTGAAAAAGTAATTAAAGTTATCATTGAAACAAGGTTTCTAAATTGAATATTCTTGCAACATTTACATGTAGAGCCCTGTTAAGCAGGCATCCTATCTTAATGGAACTGGAAGCTGGCTGCATAGAAATCGTCTTAGATCTTGCAGGTTGTTTGCAGTAGGAGTGAGGCTCTCTAGTTCTTGATCTAGCTACAGAGTAAGTTTATTGAAATTCCTGGGTCTCTCTTTTTTTTTTTTTTTTTTTTTTTTTAAAGTTTTCAGTTCTGTGATAACTGCTCTCTCACCCTTTCAGTAAATACCCTTCAAAGGGTGTTGTGAAGATAAAAAGGTGATGTTAAGGGGACAAAGCAGGAGGAAAGGGGACTTTCGGTCTTAGGTTTTATTCAAACAGAAATGGGCCACACAAGTAAAATAGGTGTGACTGCTGAACTGCAGCTAGATAATTCTGAATCTATCCGAAGGCCAAGCAATAGTGACTGGATCAAAAAACACCAAGCTGCATTGTTCAACTTAGCTTGGCAGTTTCTGCAGCTTAATTGTCTTTTTTGTTTAGTTGCTAGCCGTGTCAGGCATGATTCCATGAGGAACTGTTCCCTTCTTTCTCATGGCTTGGTGGTAGTCAAAGATGTTCCGAACATTGCATATTAATGCATTCTAGGCAGAGAAATTGTAGACTTCATTGTGCCCTGTCAAGCAAGCAAATGTCTACCACTGAAAGTGCTGCAATTTTGGTAAATAGTTTTAAAAATATGGTCAGATTGACTGTTTTGGATTTGGAAGATGTGCAGATGTCTTTTTCTTATGATCTGCAACTTTATATGATGTTTCAATGGAACATCATGTGAATGTTAAAATAAATCAATACTACACTAACAAAAATACTTAATATGAAAACTAAAATTAACTTTATACATTAAGAATACTCAAGGAAAATAAATATCAGAAAACCAAACAGCTGCAGCTATCAAGAAATGAAACCAAATTCATTTCCTGAACCTTCCAACTGCCTGATTTTTTAATTTTTGTAGTTTATTTATCTAGATAAACGTCAGGTGTCAAAAGTTGTAGTGCACTTAATCACTGAATATAATTGCAAAGATACAGTGAAAATCCAGAGACTTTCCACAGGGTTAATTTTAAAATCACAACCTTAAACAATCTGATACTTTGATTTGCAAAAAACAACATCAAATTTTGTATTTATATGTCTTGGTTATAAAGAATGACCTTTTTGGTCATGTACTAGAACAGGTATTTTCAAACAACATTACCACTGCTTCCAATTTCAGGAATTAGGAATTTATTTTAAAATATGTGTATCATATTGTCCATCTTGGAAAAGGTTTTATTTAGATTTAGTGTTGTTGAGGATTTAAATCCATTCTTAGTTTCTCTCTGATCTTACTTATTCATCACTGCTAATTAATCAAAACACAGATGGCAAGCCATTGACATTTGGATTTAGTCATCATTTAATAATTTTGTTAGTAACACTAACCTACTTCTGCTAAACTGCTAGTATAGGATTATTTCCATTTGCTAAAATCCCAGATCATCTCTTCTGTGACCCTAAGTAATTGGTGTGATAGAACAGTAACTGCCCAGCTCCGGGCCCAGCTACTTTTCCATTTATATAATGTAACAATTTTATTCTTGCTAAAGGCAAATAACTTTACACTTTGAAATTACTGTAAAATATTGCTGTCTACCAAAAAAAAAGGCAACACAGAGATATACATTACAAGACTGCAGTAGTATTATATATAGTAGCATAGCCTACCTTCTAGAGAAAACCTTAGGACATTTGTTCTTCTGGCCTTGTTAAGGATATTCTGGGAGCTGAGTAATGCCAATGAAGAAATTTATTTCACTCCAATATAGCTAGCATCAGCTCTTTAATTGTACAGTTACATGACTTGTCCTTCAACTAAAGCCATCACTTTAGCATCTAGCATGTCAGAATAAATTTTAAATTATTACAAGTTTGCAGTAGCTCCACTGACATAAATACAAACAGAGGCTAGGCCAAATTGTTTAGTTCAGTTCAGATCCCTGATCTTTGGAGTGGCTCCAGCATTGTATAAAGCTGCCTTTTTTTTTTTTTTTTTAATGACTTGTATGTACTTAAGTATGAAAACTAACAGGATTTCTGTTCTTGGAAATTCAAGTTTAGGGGAGTTCTACCTGGACCCAGCTAGTGTACTGCTTTGTGGTCCCACACAATTCATTCTCAAACCAAAGGGCACTGAAACCATAATGAAGTTGGGAAATCCTTGTGCAATCAAACCATTGGAATTTTATTTTACATAGGAAAATGTAACAGGTCTGTGATCTTAGTCTCATGAATTAATCTTTATACTAAACGAGTAGAAAAATTTATTAATAAAATGAGTGATAAACCTTGGCTCTAGATTACGTTGTTAGCAATTTGAGGAAAGTGCCATTTCCAGGCTTCCTTTCAATACTGCTTAAACTGAGAAGCATATGCCATTGACTTTATTGGAATTTGTTTGGATCCACGTATTATCTATTATCTGTCCAGATACTACAGAAGTACCTAGCACTCGTGTCAGTTAAACATGTCATTTCCCGTTGGTTCGCATACGTTTGATTTATGTCTTCAGACAGGGATAGGGAAGGCGTTACAGCTGCATTAAAGTCAAGCCCAAGCAGTCCCCTCGGCGGCAGAGTTAACCCCTTCCTAGAAGAAGGCACGGTGGAGGCTCTTCCCTGTACCTCAGGTCCTCCAGAATGTGCACCGCCGGCGTTGAGCATTAGTGTAAACGTTCAGTAACTTCATAGAAAAGCCATTTCCATCAGACTAGGAAATTTTCTGACTGTCGTGACACGGGCATAGCGCGTGGCACTATGTAGTTGGAAGAACGTCAGATGGCAAGATGTACACATTCGTGTATGTGTAAAGTATGTATTTCCTAGCACCGAGAAGCAGAGAAGAGCGAGATGGGAACGTTATCCAGGGCTCTCCCTGCTCCCGTGCGCTCGGCACAGCCAGGGCTAAGCGCGGCGAAAGGGACAGCACTGCAGCCCCTGCACCGGCCCCGCGGCGTCTGGCTGCGGCTGAGTCCGGGGCCCCTCTGCAGATAAATGAACGTCACCTATCGGTGCCTCCTTGCAGACTTCCAGTCTGATCGGTGCCGGGGCTCGCCCAGCCCGGCACCGGCTTGGGCTCGGTACAGAGAGGGCTGCGGAAGAGCGGGCCGCCCGCCGGGGAGGCCAGCAGGAGCGCCGGGGGCAGGGGCCGAGCGGGACAGCCTGAGGGGCAGGGCGCGGGGAGACTGAGGGCTGCGGGGGCGGGAGCCGCGCTGCCTCCTGCCCGGCAGCGCCCCGAGCCCTGCCCGGCCCCGAGCTCGCCGGCCGCCGTGCAGGGGGGCGTTTCGGCCCCAGCTGGCTGGCCGGAGCGGGTGGCTCGGCGCCGGGGGCGGGGGGGGCGCGCTCGTGCCCACCGGGAGGCGAAAGCGCTCTTACCTCGGAGTGGGAGTCGCGCACGTCCCGCTGCCGTCGCCGGAAGCCCTTCAGCCCTAAAATGCGGGGACAGCGTTTGCTTAACACCCCAAAGCAGCCGCGCAGCCGTGTAGGCAGCTTGTGCGGGACCGTGCTGTTACCCCAGTCTATTGTCTGTCCCCCGCAGCTGCCCAGCCCAGGGCGACGGTACGTGTTTCCACTGAAGCGCTGCGCTCCGGGTGCTACGTGCAGTTCCGAGCAGCAAGCTTTTGCGGGTTTAGCTGTTTGTGTGCGTTTGCTAGAAAGTAACTCGCAGATTAAACTGACGCAAGCGAAGAAGTAACTTTTTAACCGTTGGGGACTATCACTTGGCTGTAAAACACGTCACGCTATTTCGATAGTTAAAGAGATTCTGAAAGGGACATTTTTCATTTTTTGTTTTTTGATTTTTTCCATTCAACAGTGGGTCATTCCTGACCAGGGCCCCTGCTATCCACTCACTTTCCTAACGCAGAGTCACGAAAAGTCTTTACTGGGGGAGGTTTCTTGCACTATGCAGTATTGTCGGGCTGGGCTGCTTTCATTTAGTGGTTTTGAACTGCTTTAAAGAGGCAAAGTGTGTTGCCTTTAAATACACGTTAAAAAAAGGCTCTTGTCTTGAGAAACTGCTCGATTTGCAGGAAACTCTCCGGATGTTTGCTGCTTTTCATGTGGCATTTGTGGTCGGCTCTGATAACGCTGGGAGCACCACTTCCAACACCGCATTCTGTAATGGACCTGAAATAGAAACACATCTCTTGCCGGAGGATCCCCGCTCCGCGCCCCCGCGCTGTGTACGGCGGGTTTAAAAGGTCAATAAATCAGAAGGATGAACTCTGGGCGGCATTGTTAGGTTGGGAAAGTTAACGAATGACCTCAGGAGTCGTGCGACCACGAAGGTTTCAGGAGCGTCAGAAGAAGCTCTTTACTAAACGCTTCAGGGAAGTGAGGTATAAGCAGAAAGCACAACTTGAGTGAGAATCAGTGCTGTTTGGTGGGTTTAAAAGTTACAGTTAAAAAATACCTAAACAATCAAAACTGAAAGAGGGAAAAGAGGTGAGATAATCTATTTATGACGCCGGGGCACTGGAAAGGTCACAAACTGCCAACATTTTCTGTACAAACCAGGGAGCTTTTACTTTCTCGGCTTAGATTCAAAACACACCTTTCTTTCTTTGATCCTAGATCAATGAGGTGTAGAAACAGCTTGCAGAAATCTCCCAAAGTTAGCTGCAGTTTGCTTGGTTTATTACCCCATGTTCATTATATAGAAAAACATTTTCTTTTCTGCTGGAAGTGACAGCCCCAAAATTGCTGTAAAGCATATTTGTAAGCAGTCTCTCTACTCGCTAAACTTTTTCAGGGCAAGATCTTGCAGGATTTGTTCCCTTGGCTCACGAAAATGTTTCTGCTAAATAGACTAGAAGGGACGGTTTGGCATTTTAACAAGATCAGCTCGTAAAATAGGTAATTCTCTCTTCTATGCATTAAACTCCGAGGCTGTCAGTTTTGGCCGAGTCAGTAATGCGGAGTGAGCTGGTAACTGATCTGAAAGTCAAACCGGACTGCCTTCGTTAGGGCAGCGCATTGTTGCCTTCTTGGGTTTTGTTTTGCTTGGAAATCCTCTTGCTTTCCCCTCTCAGGCGAGTATTCTGTGCTCTGCAGGGAAAGATATACACATTTTCCTCCTGCGTGAGTTAGCTTCAGACACGATTCGGATTCTGTTTAATTCAGAATTTTCTCTGGGTACCGGCCATGCTTCTGTGCGTGACCTGTCCTGGGGCAGCTGGCCTAGGATTAAGGGCTCTGAGTCCTAGCACGTCAGGCTGGGAAATGTCACAACCTTCGCCATAAAACTGAAGTCACTGGCACGCCAGCTTTAAAAAGGTACGCCCTAAGGTGGTGTCCCAAAGGCGTCGGACTAAAAAAGATTGGAGAAGCACTTAATTCCTAACGATGG
Source organism: Microhierax caerulescens (assembly GCA_035590215.1). Classification (NCBI taxonomy): domain Eukaryota; kingdom Metazoa; phylum Chordata; class Aves; order Falconiformes; family Falconidae; genus Microhierax; species Microhierax caerulescens. Next base: position 46,821,504 of record JAVJGJ010000037.1, on the reverse strand, counting down.
TCGGCTTTGCAAGAGGAATGCGCCCCCATGAACTTCTTTTACAATCAATTTATATGCATTATATTTTTGCAAGAACGGTGTTACTATATAATAGTATGAGATCAATTTACACATATATATGTGTAGGGACATTGTTTTCGTCTCTGCTGCTTTTTACGGCATCTGATATAAGAAGAAAAGCAGACCTGTTTGACCCTCGTGTTGGACTAGAGCGTGTGTTTGAATGG